>CM074723.1:48098528-48696028 GCA_037306005.1 Rhinophrynus dorsalis | reverse complement strand
CTGTCTGCCTGCCTGCGTGTCTGTCTGCCTGCCTGCGTGTCTGTCTGCCTGCCTGCGTGTGTGTCTGCCTGCCTGCGTGTGTGTCTGCCTGCCTGCGTGTGTGTCTGCCTGCCTGCGTGTCTGTCTGCTTGCCTGTGTCTGCGTCTGCCTGCCTGCCTGTGTGTGTGTCTGTCTGCCTGCCTGCATGTGTCTGCCTTCCTGCATGTGTCTGCCTTCCTGCGTGTGTCTGCCTGCCTGCGTGTGTCTGCCTGCCTGTGTGTCTGCCTGCTTGCCTGTGTCTGCGTCTGCCTGCTTGTGTGTCTGCCTGCCTGTGTGTCTGCCTGCCTGTGTGTCTGCCTGCCTGTGTGTCTGCCTGCCTGTGTGTCTGCCTGCCTGTGTCTGCCTGCCTGTGTCTGCCTGCCTGCGTGTGTCTCTGCCTGTGTGTGTCTCTGTCTGCCTGTGTGTGTCTCTGTCTGCCTGTGTGTGTTTCTGTCTGCCTGTGTGTGTCTCTGTCTGCCTGTGTGTGTCTGTGTGCCTGTCTGTCTGCGTGTCTGCCTGCGTGTCTGTCTACGTGCGTCTGCCTGTCTGCATGTGTCTGCCTGTGTGTCTTCCTGTCTGTCTGTCTGTCTGTGTGTGTCTGTCTGTCTGCCTGTGTGTCTTCCTGTCTGTCTGTGTGTGTGTGTGTGTGTGTGTGTGTGTGTGTGTGTGTGTGTGTCTGTCTGCCTGTGTGTGTGTCTGTCTGCCTGTGTGTGTGTCTGTCTGCCTGTGTGTGTGTCTGCCTGCCTGCGTGTGTCTGTTTGCCTGCGTGTGTCTGTTTGCCTGCGTGTGTCTGTTTGCCTGCGTGTGTCTGTTTGCCTGCGTGTGTCTGTTTGCCTGCGTGTGTCTGCCTGCCTGCGTGTGTCTGCCTGCCTGTGTGTCTGTCTGCCTGTGTCTTTCTGCCTGCCTGTCTGTCTTTCTGCCTGCGTGTCTGTCTACATGTGTCTGCCTGTCTGTGTGTCTGTCTACATGTGTCTGCCTGTCTATGTGTGTCTGTCTGCGTGTGTCTGTCTGTCTGTCTGCCTGCGTACGTGTCTGCCTGCCTGCTTGTCTCTGCCTGCCTGTCTCTGCCTGCCTGCGTATCTGTGTGTGTGTGTGTGTGTGTGTGTGTGTGTGTGTGTGTGTGTGTGTGTGTGTGTGTGTGTCTGCATGTGTGCCTCTGTGTGTGTGTCTGCCTGCCTGTCTGCCTGTGTCTGTCTGCCTGCCTGCGTGTCTGCCTGCCTGCGTGTCTGCCTGCCTGCCTGCGTGTGTCTCTGTGTGTGTGTGTCTGCCTGCCTACGTGTGTCTGTGTGTGTGTGTGTCTGCTTGTGTGCGTCTGTGTGTGTGCCATGTGTGTCTGCCTGTCTGTGTGTGTCGTGTGTGTCTGCCTGTCTGTGTGTGTGTCTGCCTGTCTGTGTGTGTGTCTGCCTGTGTGTGTGTGTCTGCCTGTGTGTGTGTGTCTGCCTGTGTGTGTGTGTCTGCCTTTGTGTGTGTGTCTGCCTGCGTGTGTGTGTGTCTGTGTCTGCGTGTCTGCACGAGTGCGTGCACATGAGAGTGTGTGTCTTAAAAGTGTGTTTATGTGTAGTAGAGAAGTGTGATGTGGTTCAGGGAAATTGTCTGCTCCTCCCATCTTTCCAGAGAAGTAGTTCACTGCCTGGAATATGCACTGCAGGGAAGTATGACTGATCATTCATAAGTAACCAGAGATGTCTGTCAGTGATCGATGTGAAGAGAGGCCTATCTCTCACACATGTGGTAAATAGACCTCTTATGACACATCATCAGCTAAAGTGTAAAGCACTTTGATATTCAGCAACACACAGAGTAAATGAAAAGTAACACCTGCTAATAATTACACTGCACTGTATTATGTCAGAAAATTTTAAAATGTTGTCCTTCTGCCTTTGTCGAAGAGATAACCTGTTTAGTCAGTCCTGGGTGCTGTGTCCATGGAGGCGGACATGATAGTTGCTGGCTGTTTTCTTTTTTCCTCAAACTGAAGGAGACAGAGTTCATGAGGGTACGTAATCCTTTAGGGACGAGAGGGATGAGAAATGCATTGCCAAGCAGTGCCTTGCACACCTCTCTGATCTTTAAAGGGACAGTAATGTCCCATAAAAAATATTTAGATTTAGGTAGAGCTATGGTTTGAGAGATATAGGGATTCAAAGTTTCCCCTTCTCCTGATGTCAGCTGTAAAGCTGACAGCAGGAGATTCAAGTCCTACGACTCGAGGAGGCTCTGCAGCAGAGCCGAAATTGCGGTACTTAAAAGAATTCATTAATTTGAATTGTCTACAAAGTGTGCCTGGTTTGCAAGCACACTTTGTACACCTTTCCAATTAATTAATTATTTTTAAGTATCGTGAATTCGGGTCTGCTGCAGAGCCTCCTGCTGGTCCCCCGTCTGGGATCTCCTGCTGTCCGCTAGATGATGCCATCAGGAGAAGGGGAGGGAGGGGGGAATTCTGAATCCCCATATCTCTCAAACCACAGTGGTTTGAGAGATGGGGTTTGTTGCAATTAGTTTATTTTTTCAGTCTCTACCTAAATCTAAATGTCTCAGGGGACATTACTGACCCTTTAAGGAGTTAAAATTACCATATGCTGTTATCCTAATGTATGTTCTGTGGTCCTGCTAGCATCTAACATGTCCGCCTCCAAGGACCTGATGTCTGGAACTGGTTGATGATGATATCACTTGAATAAAGTCTCAAGGGCAAAATTCATAGGGGCCATTAGGATTATCTAGCAGTACTAAGTGGGGAGGTTTGTTAGAAGATGTTAGTTCTCCCTTAATTTGATTCTGTTCTTTGACAACTCCCAAGAACCAGTTCAGCACTGTGTGTAAGAAGTACGGAGGGACATAGAACTGTATTCGGGAAGCTAAATGTGAGCAATTCTGGAACAAAACAACTATTAATTTCAGGGATGAACAAAAATTACCCCCTTGACTTAAACTGGACTTTTAACCAACTTGAATACTAGAGAGGTCCCCAACACATTGGGGGAGATTCACAAAGCGGTGATAAAGAGGTGATAAAATGGAGATAACTTCTCCAGTGATATCACTTCTCCGGTTCCTATGTTATTCTATGGAACCTATGCACTAAGATCTCCAAAGTTATAGAAATCTTAGTGCCTTGTCTCCATAAAATAACATAGGAACCGGAGAAGTGATATCACTGGAGAATTCATCTCCACTTTATCACCTTTTTATCATCACTTACCCCATTGTATCCCAATGCATTGGAGGCCTCTCTAGCATTCAAGGGTTAAAAGCCCCATTTGAATGGATGATCATTTTTCCCCTGTGCTGCTGTTGGTTTGTTCTAGAATTGCTCGTCAGCTTCCTGAATACGGATCATAGTTCCCTCCTAAACCAATCTGTGTTCAGAAAGCAGGGCCAAGATAGTTATTACGCACTGAAAGCAACTGCCTAGGGAGCTTATCCCCTTAATGTCCAGGGGTCCTGGGGTTGAACCCATGGCATGCCAGGATCGTCACGCCAGTTCCGGCACTAAGGACTGGTGACAGTCCTGACATGTCAATGAATTCTGGGATGGCAGGGTTGGCTGCATGCTAGTCTGCCATCCCACAATTCAATTCGCAAAAGCTCCCTGGTCCTTAATGGCTGCCCATGCTCCAAATCGGGTGGTCATTAAAGGGTAAGCACCGAATAGACGTCATTTGGAGAGCCTCAGGCTTAAGCGATCATGTGAGCTGGCTCACCAAAAGAGGCTGAAACTGACCGATCCTGTCTTGGAGAGGCCAGTTTCAGACTCCAGGAGTGCTGAGAGCATAAAATCCATGACGTACCAGGACCATCACCAGTCCTTAAGGAGTTAAGAGGGATGCCTCATTTTTGCTGGTCACGCCCATAATGCTAAGTTGTGGGCATGGCAAGCCCCCCAAATCATCAACTTCAAGTTTTTATTGCTTGGATTACTTACAGTTTATATTTTGCTATAAGGTCCAGCTTATCTGCATAGCTTACGTCAAGGGGCAATGGGAAAATGTATAACAGATCTAGTGTTTTTTGGTATCCATATAATTCTTATTCATATAACAGTATAAAAAAATAATAATAATAATAAAATAAATATTTACCTAGGTTATAAGCTTGATCTCATTCCCTTATCCTTTGATGAAGCTACAGCTAAATTCCCACTCAGCTTCTCTGTTTGTGCTCCTTAATGTTTCCTTCAGGGCGCTTGCTTTTGTTCATCAGTGGGAGGTGAAAGGAGGAGACTAGCTGTATTTAACGATCCCTAAAAAATTCAGAAAAGGGGGTACATTTAAAAAAAACTGCACTTCTAAGGTTTGTACAGCCATGTTGTATTGGGAATAAGCTCCCTAATCTTGTATTTCTAAAAAGAAAAAAATATATATATATTTTTTTTTAGTAGGTCATATATGTCATTGGCTCTGATATACAAATGTCCTCATCACTCTGTTCTTTTCTTAGGGAAAGAACAATCATCTTTGGACCTGCACATACTTCCAGTGCCTCCTACTCCCTTATCCTCATTCATCAAAGAATCAAGCTCGTCCAAGCATGGAGATCACCATCATCACCATCACCACGATCACAAGAAGAAAAAGAAGAAGCACAAACACAAGCATAAACACAAGCACAAGCATGACAGCAAAGACAAAGATAGGGAGACTCTTTCTTTCCTCAACAGCCCTGCCAGCGCGCGCTCCATCCGATCGCCCTCACTTTCTGATTGATGTTTCCCACAGGACACCTAGGGCTCCTGTGCACAGAGGTGGAGGAATACTGGGAAGAAGCAGCTACAGCATAAGGGACACATTAATATCCTCTTTGATTTGAAATGCGTTGGCAACCTCTCTAGCAATCAAGGGGTTAAAATCCGTATGTAAATAAATAGGGGGATTTGTTCCATATTGAGCCATGTGTCTGTCACGGAGTTGTTCCATTTTTTACAGGGTGTAAATGGCTCGTAGACTGATATAAACACTCTCGCCAGTGTGTGTGTGTCCAGTGCTCACAAGGAACTCTCCCTGCAATATGAAAGTCACCCTGCCAGAAAGGTGTGCAACGCAATGAGTTGCACACTCCTACAGCAGTGAAAAGGTTAAAGTCCATCACTGAGAACCTCATAACAGTCCAGGTTCTAAAAATATTGTTGAGAGCTTTTTTTTTTTTTTTCTAATCATCCTGGATTAACCCCTTACTATCACACAGTTTTTGCGTTATGGACCGGTGACGGTCATAGCATGTCACATACGTTTTACTTACATCACTTCTCCGGGAGCATTGTAAGTAAAAACGTGGAGTGAAACTGACTGCTCCAAGACTGGAGTGGTCTCTCCCAGTCCCTCACAGGTCACGTGTACCGACATGCCGTAAAAACATTAAAGTGGTCCTTAAGGGAATGTTAGTTCCCAGGACCCTAGATGTTAAGGGGTTAATCAGGGATACTCTTAAATCCAGTGGCCCTGATCTAATAGTGACACGGTCCTATACCTTTAACGTATCGATGGTCAGTAAGGGGTGTGCAACACATTGTGATGCAATGCACTCCTCTCTGGTACTCAAGGAGTTAAATAACCTACTCCCTTCCAGTGTATGTAAACTGTTTGTCATCAGGTGCAGGGGCCATAAAATCTGATTGTAACCTTTTCGGTGTCTGAGGGGTATCTAATGCATTAAGAAGCAATTCATTGGATACCCCTTTGGCACAAAAGGGTTAAACTTGAGCATCCCTTTAATGTGTTTGCAGCAATACTCTTGGATTCTGTTTATACAGTTTTGTAGTGATGTCACAAAACGAGATCTTAAGGGGACGATTGATCATGGACAATCTCCACGTTTATTCTTGTTGTGTCAGATATTGCACATTCAGTGGTATAACTCTCATTGCAAGTGTTCATTTAAAATATTTCCTAATTATATCATCCCACTTACCTTACTGTGGGCAGAAAATCCTTTTGGCGACTATGAATTTTGCCATTTCATTTGGTTCATGAGATAACTTCTTCAGTCCTAGATCTCCTGTACACAGAGGTGAACATGGTAGTTGCTGGTAGGACTATGGGAGCTTACACTCCACCCACTGGAACTTCTGTTGTTAGTTTTGGTTTGTTTGATCTTTTATTTTTTTCTAAGGTGGAACAGGCAGAGTACATAACCCACAGAAAATTACCATGTGCAGTGAGCACGGTTTGAGGTCCTGTTTGTAACTGTCATGAACATGACATCCAGGACTCAAGATGTTAAGTTTTGGGCCAAGGCAAATTTCATGATAGATATTGGGAATTTCAGGCCATAATACAGTAAGCAGTGGTTATTATTGGCAAGTATTATGGTATTGCGCTTTTAAACAAACAATGATTAAGTTTATGGGAAGAAAAGTTTGGGCCACCCCCCCCAGGTATCTTTACTCCAGTAATTGGTGTTATGAATGGTTCCTATTGGCAGTAGATTGGTGGATGATTATTAGTCACAGTGGTGTCACAGCCACCCACACAGTCAATAGACATCTTCAGCACTTGCAGGTGGTGGGACAAGAAGTCTGGGGGTGGATTCCTTGAAATGGAGGGCTGAATGTTCAAAACACAGTTACAGAGGTAGGAATAACTGATTAACTCCTACAATACTGTTTAACACACATTTTTGTATTCTTCATGTTAGTTGAATTGTAGAGACTAGAAATGAGACCATGTTTTAAAGTCTTGGGGTACCCAAAGCAATGCATTGCACACTCGCAAAGCACTTCAAGAGAATTAACCCTTTGAGTGCCAGACCCCTCTGGCACTCAAAGGGTTAAAACAATCTCAATTTGTTGTCGGCAAATGGAGACAGTTCTCCTGGTGTGGCTAAAAAAAAATAAAATCTGCATTTGAAAGCGTTACATACAGCAGGTTTTGGTAACCCTCCTCAGTCTGACAATTTTAAGAAAACACATTTTCCTTCTACTCAAAATTATTATTTTTTTTTTTTTATTCTACCACTGGCTTGTAAAACCCTAGTTTAAGGAAGGATCATTCCTCTCTGTGGTTCTGAGATAACAGTCTGCTTCCTTTCTCCCGTATTAATGCTATTTTTTTTTGTAGAAAAGGAAAAATACATAAAGTATTCCAATATATCACCGCAACACCAAGCTACAACTTTAAACACATTTCTCTTGCCAGAATACATTATGTTTTAGGACTGTGAAAAGGTTTATTGTTGCAAAAAGCATGTTAAAAAGAAAAAACACACAATTAAGCGCCAAAGCTAAAATTGTGTCTATCAAATAACTGCAGAATACGAATTTAACCTCCCATGGAGACATTTCTTCTTCTGTGATAGTGATTCTCAAACTGTAATATTCAAAATCAGATTCAGAACTTAGTAAATTAGGTTGAAAAAAGACACAAGTCTATAAAGTTCAACATTTGCCTCATAACCCAGAGACATGAGGAAAATATAGCTTTCCTGCTGCCAAATAAGTTAGTCTTTATCTTTTGTTGCGTGTTTAATGTAACATGACAAACATGTTGCTATAATGTGTTGTCATTAATTACACACTACGTATGAAGAAAAGTGGAACAATTCGGGGGGAATCCAACTTTACAATAGGGGAAAATAAAAAATCACCTTGATTTTAAAAGGGTCTTTTAACCCTTTGCACTCTAGAGACGTCTCTAACACATTGCGAAGAATTGCCTTGGCAACCTCTCTAGCATTCAAAGGGTTATAAAGAATAATTTATATCAAGGCGGGTTTGACGACTTCTTCTTTGTCTCCTGTGGAATAGCTGATTTGCTTTATAGTTGTTCCACATTTTATGTATAAGTGTGGCCCATTGTCACTTGGTAAAGGGATAGTAACACTTAAATTGTACTCCTCTCCATCTTGAAGCCCTTAAAAAAAGAAATAAAATGACCCCAGCAGCATCTCTCAAACCTTTATGGTTTGAGAGATATCCGCTTTCAAAGTTCTGATGTCAGTGTTCTAGATGACAGCAGGAAAATTCGCTCCTGGGGCCAACAGGTGGCTCTGCGACAGAGCCAAGATCGTGTTAATGAAAAAGAAATCCTTTACTGAAAAGGTCTTTTACTTGTGCTTGGTTTGCAAGCACACGTAGAAGACCTTTCCAGCAAAGGATTTCTTTTTCATTAATGCAATCTTGGCTCTGTCACAGAGCCACCAGTTGGCCCCAGGAGCGAATTTTCCTGCTGTCATCTAGAACACTGACATCAGGCAGGGGAGAACTTTGAAAGAGGATATATCTCAAACCATAAAGGTTTGAGAGATGCTGCTGGGGTCATTATATTTCTTCTTTTAAGGGCTACAAAATGGAGAGGACTAAATTGTAAGTGTTACTATCCCTTTAAATACAAATGCTCTTCTATTTCATCGTGTATTTTTGCAACATCACAGATTTAAATTATGTAACAGTCTCTGATTTAGGACTGGATTCCGTTACAGGTGATATTTTATCAGATCCTTCCTACAGACTTAACCCTTTGAGTGCCAGAGGGGTACTGTGCAATGCATTGTGTACCCCTCTGGCACTCAGAGGGCTAAAATACAGTCTGTTAGCATCTCAGGTTCCAGACTAATATGTACAGATTACTTTTTATTGATAATAGGCATTTAATATGAAAAGAATACCTTTAGGGGGAAAAAAGCTATTGTTTAAATAAAGAGTTAACATTTTGAATAGAATACCATCAGCAATCGTAACGTCTACATTTAGCAGCATTTGCTTTATTCTGTTTAACCCTTTGGGTGCCAGAAGGGTGCGCATGGCATTGCAATGAAATTCTTTGCGTAACCTTTTGGCTTTTAAATGGTTAACATAATGTATTTTGGGAATGGGAGGTTTGTGTGCACTTTGTGATGTAGTTGTGGAGGGCAAAACATTCTGCTATCTTCTTAACCCTTTGAGTGCCACAGGGGTAAGCAACCCATTGCTTTGCAATGCATTGAGTACCCCTCTGGCACTCAAAGGGTTAAAAGTTGTAGTATTGCATATTATTATATAACTCCTATAATATAAAAGGCAAGATGTATGTTTGTCCGATGCAGTCATGTGCAGTAAGACTGACGATGCAGTCATGCACAGAATGCTAGCCTGTGTGCACGGGCTTTTACACTAGTATATATATAATAGGCCAAATGAATGAGTATCACAGTATATAATGATACCTTTTTTATTGGACTAATGTTCATTTATATTTGGTCTCTACATCACTGGACTGACACATATAAGCTAAATTAAAGGGATAGTAATACTTGAATTGTAAAAATATATGTTGTAGGGTTTATCCCCCTGAGTAAAACAAGGGTACTCCCACTGCTGAAAGGTGTTTCATTCAAAGGTTATTAATTTTCAACGTTGAATTTTTTAGGCGCAATATCACAGTGACCTGAAATTGTAGAGTGGCGCTATTGCTACACGATCCTATGGACAGCTCTGGTCCCGGGACCATAAATCTCCATAGGATGGTGTAGCAACAGCGCCACTGTACAATTTCAGGCCACTGTGATATTGCACCTAAAAAATTCAGCTTTGAAAATGAATTACTTTTGAATGAAACACCTTTCAGCTGTGGGAGTACTCTTGTTTACTAAGAGGGATAAACCCTACAACATATTTTTTTTACATTTTAAGTATTACTATCCCTTTAAATATATATATATATATATATATATAGTAAGATTTCCAAGATGTGCACTCTGTTAACGCTCAATCAACTGGGTGTCATTTCCATAAAACATTAGTAATTATATTTCAAAAGAAAGAAAGCACTCACAGGACTTGACTGAGGTGAAGTTTAGGCTGGTTTATTCCATCAATTTTTCGGCCCCTGTGTGGGCCTTTGTCAACAGGCATCTTGACAAAGGCCCACACAGGGGCTGAAACATTGATGGAATAAACCAGCCTAACTTCACCTCAGTAAAGTCCTGTGAGTTCTTTCTTTCTTTTGAAATATATATATATGAAATATAAGTTTTTTTCCAGGTGAATAAAACAAGGTACTCTTACTGCTGAAAGATGTGCTATTCAGATGTTATTGTAGCTCAAACTTGCGTTTTGTGAGTGCAGTACCTACATGGCTTGACATTTTGCATTGACTCTTGCTACAGAATCCTATGGAGGTGTACGGTCACTTACATTGACTGTCCACTAACTGCTGTTGCTATAATACTAAATATAAATACATAATTATCAGCGGGAATACACTTTATTTTACTTGGCATGATAAAATCTACAATATATAATTTTTTTTTAATGGTTTTCCAAATTTTCCAACATCATGGCTAGAAAGGACTATTCTATTTCCACAAATCATGTACCAGCAGCAAGAGTATGGCCCCCGGAATATATTTTACCTAACTGTACTCTGACTTGATTTTGCTGAATCCCCGCACATAACCAGTGTTGGAAGCCCTGTGGCACTGAGCTCCACAGGAATATATTTTACCTAACTGTACTCTGACTTGATTTCCTGAATCCCCACACATAACCAGTGTTGGAAGCCCTGTAGCACTGAGCTCCACAGGAATATGTTTTATCTAACTGTACTCTGACATGATTTCCTGAATCCCCACACATAACCAGTGTTGGAAGCCCTGTGGCACTGAGCTCCACAGGAATATATTTTACCTAACTGTACTCTGACTTGATTTCCTGAATCCCCACACATAACCAGTGTAGGAAGCCCTGTAGCACTGAGCTCCACAGGAATATGTTTTACCTAACTGTACTCTGACATGATTTCCTGAATCCCCACACATAACCAGTGTAGGAAGCCCTGTGGCACTGAGCTCCACAGGAATATATTTTACCTAACTGTACTCTGACTTGATTTCCTGAATCCCCACACATAACCAGTGTTGGAAGCCCTGTAGCACTGAGCTCCACAGGAATATGTTTTATCTAACTGTACTCTGACATGATTTCCTGAATCCCCACACATAACCAGTGTTGGAAGCCCTGTAGCACTGAGCTCCACAGGAATATGTTTTACCTAACTGTACTCTGACATGATTTCCTGAATCCCCACACATAACCAGTGTAGGAAGCCCTGTAGCACTGAGCTCCGCACGAATACTTTGGAACAACAATTTGAATTTATTAGAACAATTCAGACAATTAGTATTCTGAAAATTTAGCCTAGAAAGTTTGTCTTTCTCTGTTTATACTTTTCTTTCTGCATTCTGCTTTCTTTACTTTTGTTGTAGGGGTCGTGTCGCTTACGGCCGTATGTGCAAAAGAAAAGTGGAGGAATTCTGGGATAGACCAATTGCACTGTAGGGGAGAACTAAAAATTCCCATTTATTTAAATGGGAATGTTAACCTCTTGAATGCTAGAGAGGTCTCGTGGTGAGTTGGAGACTTGTCTAGCATTCAAAGGGTTAAAATGAATGCCAGAGGGTTAATCAATGGGAAGTTTTGGAATTTTTAGTTCTCTCCTACAGTGGAATTGGTCTATCCCAGAATTCCTCCACTTTTACTTTGAACATATGGCACTTAGAATTTTGCTTAAGAAAAGAAAAAAAAAGTTTTTTAACTTTGTGTGTTTTTGTAAAGTAACCTGTTTGTATTATTAATTTCATAATAAATAAAACATTTTGTATAATTTGTGTGTAGTTTTATTAAGCGAGTTGCTTTGAATGCCTTTATGTCTAGAGCAGAGAGATGGCAAACCTCTGGCTCTCCAGATATTGGAGACTTCCACTCACATACTCCCCGACCAGAAGAAAAGTATTTTAACAAGAAGAAAGGAAAATGTATTATAAATACTCAATTTTGTTGATTTAGAGAAATCCGTTAGGTTAATGTTTTCAACTATAACAATCTGAGTTTCTTTCTGTATGATAATTTAAAACACAAACTCAAAAATGAATTACTGTAAGGCGACATAGATTTTTCTCTTGCGTCCTATATGGAACACAGGTACCATGGGGTTGAGTCCCTCCTCCTGGAGCTGGGCACATGGCAAAAGACAGGGACTTTGGGGTGGAGACTCTTCCACCTCCTCCAGCTCAACCCCCACCTATTCCCATAATCCATGTGTCCTGCAAGCAAGCTGGACAGGTAGGCCATCCACGTAATTTTTATTAGGCTTTTTTTATTTTCTTATTAGATATGGGGCTGTATAATTCTCCATTAGGCAGGTTACCATCACTGGGCTTTCCTGGAGTTGGATTAACTAGTTCACAGGTGCTCTATGGACCTTCTCTGCTCTGTGTAGGGAATCTTACTTACACGCTTTCCCTCCTGACTGAGCCTTTTCACATTCTGTCCTCGCCTTTGAAGACAGAAGATTGGTAAGTAACCCTTTGAGTGCCTTTGACCACTGTTTGTCCCATTTTGTGTTCTTCATCTTACAGAGGCTACTGTGAACATGGTTGTGCTCTGGTACTCTTTATAGGTCTCTTTATTATTTTCTACCTTTGGAGTGAGGATGGCTGCTATTTCACTATTTCTTTAGTTAGTTAACCCTCCCTATTCCTGTTTGGTTGCTTTGGGGGGCTTATTTACTCTTCCCTCGCTGCTTGGATCTTAGTTTTCACTCGGGGGGGTTGAGTTATTTACTAACTTCTACTGTGTAGATGGATTATAATGCGGTGGCACCTTTAAGAACCGGAGCCCACCTGTGGCTATCTTTGCTCCACTGACTTCTATGGCAAAGCTTCTGTGGGACATATCTCTGCAACAATTTGGGCTAGAAAAGTCAGAGAGGGCTCTGTCTTCATGTCTCCACATGCCCTATCATGTAATCTACTTTCTGAGTGTTCAGGGAGCATGCTATGGCCTGCGGCCTTGGGTGTAGCCATTGCTAGGTAACAAGCAACAGAGAAGACTACAGTACCCAGAGTGGCCGTTTCACCAGCTTTCTTCCTATTGGCTGTCTTGTTTCTGGTGGCCAACTTGCTTCTCTCTTGCTTATCCTACACAGAGGCTGACTCTCCTTGCTGTTCTCCAAGTTAACCCTTCGCATACCTGATAAGTACTTTTCTGGGTATTCAGGGATATTCTCTTTGTTCTGTGGACACTTAAAGAGATAATAATGTTTCATCAAAAAAAAAGCACCTCCTATTAATCTTTGTAGTATTTGAGCCATGGAGAGTGTTATTTCAGTACTATGCGAGTTGTAACTCAACAGTAATTAAATAATGAAGTATCCCCTCCCACCCCTTTTACCTCTTGTAAGCCGCCTCCCCTCAGATGTGGAAACTGGCTGCTTGACGAAACAGCTCACAGCAAGAAACTTGGAATTTGACGGCAGATAAGAACCATTCGGCCCATCTAGTCTGCCCATTTTTCCTACTGTAAAAACCTCAAACCTTTTTGGTCATTGGCCTTGTCTTATGTTAAAGACAGCCTTATGTCTGTCCCATGCATGCTTACATTCCATCACTGTATTAACTTCTACCACTTCTGCTGGTAGGCTATTCCACTTATCTACTACCCTCTCAGTGAAGTAAAACTTTCTTAAATTACATCTAAACCTGTTTCCCTCTAGTTTTAGACTATGGCCTCTTGTCCTAACATTTTTACTCCTTTGAAACGTACTTCCCTCCTGCATTTTTTTGTGTATTTGAATGTTTTTATATCCCCCCTCTCTCTTCTCCCCTCCAAGCTATACTTGTTCAATGAGCTGGGGGGCCAATTGAGAGGGCTGAAGGCTAAGTGTATTTCCAGTTGCGGAAAATACCCGCTCACTCTGGACAGTGGTTGGGGGGCAAGAAAGCAACTCCTGGGCTACCAGGGACAATGTAGGCCACAAAGCCCCCTTGTTATTCCCTGAAACTCAAGGGATCTGTACTTGGGGCAAAGAAGGTCTTGCAAGGTACTTAACTTCAAACTCAGCACTTTTTTTTTATTGATGGGGAGCTGTTTGTTTTGTCCGAAGCATAATCTGTCCGTTGCCTCAGCATAAAAAGCAGCAGCTGCTCCACCAGAACAAGATGAAGTGCTACTGACACCGCTACTGATAGGTCCCGGAAGACCACCACTCTCCTCCAGCTCATCTGCAGAATCTTCTCCTGTGACTGCATCCTGTTTTTTCTTTTCCTCTCACACACCCTCGCTATCAATTGTTCCCTCCAGGCAGTGAGTGAATTGGAACTAAGTGCCATCTTGCCTTTGATTCGAGGATCACAAATTGTGGCAAGTATTAACTCAGGACAATTGTCCATGCACTCTTCCATGCTCCTAGTCTGTTCCTTCTTCAGCCTGTTTGAAGAGCAGCAATATTGGGAAGTATATTACCCTCAGCACCCGGCAAGCATTCCCTATGGGCAAGGAAATCATCCAATTTTAAGGAGAGGTGTGTGAAGAGGAGAATGACTTCTGCCAGGCTAGCATTCTCTTTGCTTAACATTTTCGTCAAAGCACGGAAAGGCGTGAAGACTGTCACTACCTGTTCTATCAGGGCCCAGTCAGCCCTGCCCAGTGTTCTGTTACTACCAATGAAATGGTGACATGACATTGTATGAATTGCCTTTTTCTGCACCACCTGCTAAGGCCAACATCTTGTTTTAGGAGGTGCTCTGGGAGGTCTGCCTTATTCTTTTCCTCCCTGAGGAGCTGGCTATCTTTGACGCTTCGATGGAAGTGGCCAGCAATCTTTCGGCACGACTCCAGAAGTGCTAGCAACCTTCCAGTGTTACTGCCATCCTCAAGAGCAGCCTTCACTACCAGATGCAGGACATGTGCTGATCAGTGCACACCCACAAATCTGCCATCCCGGAGAGCCTTTATCATGTTAGCTGCACTGTCAGTAACCACAAACCCCATTTGTGCCTGCCTGCTACCCTAGCCACTGCACCACCATGTTCTGCAGTGCTTTGCGAATGTTTTCTGAGGTGTGCTGCTGATCCATTACCTCAGCATGGAGGAAAGAGTGGTGCCCCTGCTACTGCACCTGAACTTTTTTTGTCGGTAATGATGTGTCTTGCAACACATTGGGCTGCCACCAATGCACCGTCAATGACAGGAAGCCATGCTGGCCAATCGGAGCACCCCAAAAGTCAGTGGTAAAGTGCAATGACTGGCCAACAACCTTTCCTAGCAGGTCATTCAAAAGCCCAATGCACTATAGTTCTACTAAATATGGTGCGGGATGGAATTTTATATTGGGGAGTGACAGCCTCCATAATTTGCTGGAAGGGCTCCTCGTCCATCAAATTAAAAGTAGCACCACCAATAGCTATGAGGCGTGTAATTTTCCTGGACTGCTGTCTGCACATCCCCTTGGAATGAAACTCACCAAAATCTACCAGTGTGGCCTGTATTGATTTTGGGATGGGCTATGACTTTCTGCTGCTGTTACTAGGACCAGATGTGGCATGATCCCCCTGCCCTTTCTCCTGCCTACTGGTGGTGAGTGTGACACTGGTATATGCAGTAGTGCCACTTTCTGCACTAATCAACAATGACTTTCGGTAGTTGTTCAGGTGTTGGTTCATCCAGGAGGTGGTTAGATGACCCAACACCCTCCCAGGGCTGCATTCTCTGCCACACAATTTGCATTTCGCTAGCCAGCCATCGCCAAGTGCCACAAAAGGGTCCCATGCTTTGGAGCGACGGATGACTCCAGAAGGTGATGGAGAAGAAGAAACTGAGGTGACACTTTCTTCATCTTCACATGCTAGAGCAACCTCACTTTGCTTTTTATTTTTACGTACCATTACAGTGGAAACCTGCTCAATTCCCTCTTCTACCTGGTGGCTACCGGGAAATGGTAAACTATCTCCCTTAATAACATTTTCTGTAGTAGATATGCTCTCACTGGCAGTGACAGTGGTGGCAGGAAAAATGTTATCCAAGTACTGCAATAATTTCCGTTTGGGCTGCTTACACGGACGTTCACTGTAAAAATCCTGTGTTGATACTGGCCGCAATGTCTGACCAGTAGTATTACATATGCTAGGTGTCCCCAGGTTTATAGAACTGGCTGTAGTGGAGGTGGTGACTAAACTGGCATTGGCACTAGTCATTGTGCAGGTGGTTTTGGGAGGATCATCACGAAACAGCTGAGAAACAGGTGACAGCTGCTTCGTAGTCTCAGAGGAGGACCTTGACCTCTCTACCCTGCTAGTAGAGGTAGAACGACCTGCACTTCCCTTCTTCTTTCTAGTTTTTGGTTTGGAGTGCTGCTGCTGAGTCTGTTTAGTACTCCTCAAAGTACTCTTCTTGAAAGCAACATCTGCTTGAAAGCAACATCACTATGGTGGTGTTGGTGGTTGCTTGGTCACTGCAGCTGGTACCAGGACAAGGAACATCAGGTTGTTTACTAGGACTCAAATCCATGACAGATAGGGATGTAGAGAACTATAGTAGTTTTAAAATTTAAAAGCTTGGCCACACGACAACTGTGAGACTGGCTGATGTGTCACTCTGAAAATTATTCAAACAAATTCCTAATATTAATTTTAATGTTTGACACAGAAACAAAGGTGACTCTCCCTTGCGGACGCAATAAAGTACTAGGCCTGCCTATAGAACTGTGAGACTGGCTGATGTGTCACTCTGAAAACTATTCAAACAAATCCCTAATATTTTTAATATTTTGCACATGAACAAAGAAGACTCTCCCTTGCAGTGGCAATAAGGCACTAATGCTGGCTGCCTGCCTATGCCTAATGCTACCTGCCTGCCTATGCAACAGCTGGACACTCTAATATCTCCTGCTTCTTCTCTCTCTGAGCTCCAACAAAGCTCTAAGAGGAAATGCAGGCTGTCTGAGTGTCTGTGTCATTGGCCCAACCCCCATCATGAAAAGAAGTAGCTAACTGGAATAGAGACAAAGTGGGAAAGCAGCGCATGAAACGGAGAAGCTAATTGGACTAGAGACATGGAGGGAAAGTAATCGCACGCGGGTAGTAGTCGCCGAGTTTCTGAAATTTGACGACATTCGGACCAGGGCTTGTCGGATTCTGCTTTTTTTTTTTTTTTTTTTTTTTTTTGGCGAACGATCCCTGTCTTTCGGGCGGGCCGAATTTTGCCGAATGACCCCTTTTTCGTTGAATTCCGAATGTCGACGAACCAAATCGCACAAGCCTATTGACTGGGCTTTTTTTTTTTTCCTCTGTGTGTGCTTTGGCACATCTAATAATGCATTTGGCCTCCTTCAGCCTAGTCTTGTACCAATACCTATCTTCTTCCTTCTGCGTCTACTTATATTTCTTAAATGCTTCTTGTTTCTCCTTTACTATATTTGCCACTTCTGCTGAGTACCACAGTGGTTTTCTTTTTCTTTTACCCTTGTTGCCATGCCTGATGCATTGCTGTGTTACTTTTAGTAAAATACATTTCAGATAATTCCATTTCTCCTGGACTCCATCTAAAGATATCGAAGTTGTTAAAAATTGACATAAAATGTTTCCATTTTAGAAAAAGCAGCCTTTCTAAAATCTTATACCTTTGTTTTTGTGTGGAGCAACTCAGCCTTTGTCTTTATATTAAACCGCACAGATTGATGATCACTGGAGCCTAATCCCTAATCTTGGAAGCCCCCTACCACTTTTAAGTATGTGGCCCCTAGATCTCAGAGTATGCCTGCGCTCATTGGGGCCTCCTCTGAGGAGGAATTTTCTGAGGGAGAAGGTGAGGAAGGGGAAAATAAAAATATTCCCTCCTACTCTCCTGGGGCTCTCATGAGGCCCCTTTTCAGAGGCTTCTTTGGCGCAGTGGGCCTCTCCCCTTATGTGGATCCCCCAGTCTCCAGGCTAGCCAAGTCCACTGCTCTGCCTTTTGTAGATGCAGCTGGGCATAAGGATGTGGCACATAAGCTTGATTCTATCCTCAGAGCTCATTTTGTGGCCACTGAGGCTGTGTTGAGGCCTGTTTTTTGCTTCTGCCTGGGTAAATAGGGCTGTTGCTCTTTGGAGTGAACAGATGATTGAAGCTGTCCGTGCTGATGCTTCCAAGGAGGAGTTGTTGGTCTTTTTGGCCAATATGTAGGAGGCCAATACTTATGTTTCACAGGCCTTGTTTTTAATTTGTTTATTTATGATCTAGAAGTGGAATTGAAAGTAGCATCTCAATCTTTGCTGATGACACTAAGCTATGTAAGGAAATACATACAGAGCTGGATGTTTTTTCTCTGCAGAAGGATCTAGATAAACTGAATGAATGGGCAGAAAAGTGGCAGATGACATTTAATGTAGATAAATGTAAGGTTATTCATTTGGGCTGTAGAAACAAACTTGTTACATATACACTAAATGGGAAACAACTTGGGGAATCCTCATTAGAGAGAGATTTAGGAGTACAGCAGTGTACAGAGTCACTCTGCTGCTGCAAGGGCAAATCGGGTACTAGCCTGCATAAAAAAGAGGTGTAGATGCAAGGGATGCTAATATTATCCTACCTCTATATAAATCCTTGGTTAGGCCTCATCTAGAATATGGAGTACATTTTTGGGTGCCAGTTCTTAAAAAAGACTTTGCTGAACTGGAAAAGGTACAGAGACGTGCAACAAAACTGATAATGAGATTGGAAGATCTAATTCATAAAGAGAGACTAGACAAACTGTGTTTGTTTACATTAAAGAAGAGACATCTATGGGGTGATACGATTACCATATACAAATATATTCAAGGTCAATACAAAGAACTAGCCAATTAATTATTTACGCAAAGAGCTGAGCTAAGAAAAAAGGTCATCCATTAAGACTAGAGAAAGGGCGGTTTCGACTAAAACAAAGGCAGGGATTCTTTACAGTAAGGGAGGTAAAGCATGTTGTACTTGTAGATAATGCAACTGCTTTCAAAAAAGAATGGATGCCTATCTAGCACAGAACAATATTGAAAATTATGACAGATGGCTACAAAGCAGATAGGATGTTGATCCAGGGAACTATCTGATTACCAGTCCCCACTGTTCCGGCCAAGTTGCAATTGTTCCGGGATGCAGTGTAGTCACTGCTGAACAAGAAGGTTCTGGTTCTAGTACCTCCCCAAGAGCAAGGTTCAGGTTTTTATTCCAAGCTGTTTGTGGTTCTGAATAAGGATGGTGGATGCCACCCCATTTTGGACCTCAAGTGTCTCAAAAGCATGGAGACTGCATGCTTCAAGATAGAGTCCTTGCACTTGTCATTGCAGCAATGTACCTGGGGGAGTATTTGGCTTCTCTGGACCTTCAGAATGTGTACCTACACAACGCTATCTGTGTTTTGCTTTAGGCTCGGATCACTACCAGTTAATTGCGCTGCCTTTTGGCCTGCTTAGCTCATTGGGTGTTTACCAAGGTCATGGGGGCCTTAACAACCTTCATTCACACCCGGGGCATTTCTGTGACTCCTTATCTGGACAATCTTCGGAGAAGTTCTTGGCCCAGCACGTCCAAGAATGTGCTAGACTCCTGGTCCACCATGGGTGGATTCTGAACATTCATAGTCATTTCTTGTGCCATCCCAGGAGTTGGTTTTTCTAGGCATGAGGTCCGACACCCCCCTGGGGAGGGTTTTTTTGCTGGAGGACAAGATCCTGCAGATCATACAGGATGTGTCTCAGGCTCTGGAGTGGTCAGGGACTACATGAGGATTCTTCACTGACTCGTGTCTACCCTAGAAGGGTTACATTACCAGGGAACTCCAGAGGCTTTGTCATCCAGGAGTGGAATGGGAATTTGACTCTTCTGGATCAGCAGAATCCCTCTCTCTGGAAGCCAGACAGGACCAACAGTGGTGGTTGCAACAGCGCCACTTGGAGCTGGGAAAGCTATTCATGATCCTGGGATGGATGGATGCCAGTCTGAGGTGCTGGGGGGCGGTGCTGGGTCACCTGGTGATCCAGGGCAGGTGGACTGTGGAGGAACTCAGGGCAATCAGGCTCTGGTGTACTGGACCTCTCAACTGAAAGGCCATCCAGGAAGAATCCAGTCAGACAACGCTATGGCCTTGGCTTCCATTTAACCGTCGGGGGGAATTGGAAGCGCCACAAGGTGAGGTACATTCTGAGCTGGGCAGAAGTCCTCGTTCCAACCATCTCCTCCATTCACATTCCAGGGGTAAAAAATGTTCTGGCTGACTTTCTAAGTCACCAGGATGTAGATCCACGAGAGTGAGAACTAGGGGTGGGTGAAAAGTGTGAAAATTTTCCCCCATTACTTTTCATCATTGCTTTTTCCAGGAAAGATTTTGAATTTCCACCTATGCAAAAATGTCCTCCTTTTCACCTATTTTAACACACATTTTTCACCTCTATTTCCTATAGGTACTACATTTCCCACTGTAATATTACTTCTTTTGTGGGCTGAAGTTTAGAAAGAAGTGGCTGAAAGTCAAAGTTGTGAGTCCTACAGCAACAAGGCCTAACATTGGGACTGGTCCATTGTTCATTTCTGGTGTGCAGACAGGTCTCTGTCCTCAAGGGATTTTGACCTTCTGGTGGTTCTCTATTTTCTAAAGGCTAGTGCGAACAAAGGGCTCAGCCTGAGTTACTTGAGGTTTCAGATTTCTGCTCTTTATGTGTTCTTCTGGTGGCGTATTTCCACTCTTCCAGATGTCAAGGTGTTCTTTCAGGGGTACGCTCATGCTTTCCCTGCCTATAAGGCTCCCATCTGTGGGAACTTAATTTGGTCATGGGTGTTTTGCAACGGCCTATATTTGAGTCCCTTGCAACCATTCCTTTGCGTCTGTTGACTTGGAAGATGGCTTTTCTTCTGGCTGTGGTCTCAGTCCACAAGGTTGCTGAGTGTCAGGCTTTGTCCTGCAAGCCATCTTTCCTGGTTTTTCACAAGGGCAAGGCTGTTCTTTGAACCTCTCAGAAATTTCTTCCTAAGTTGGTATCTGAGTTCCAATCAGGAGATTGTTTTGCCTTCTTTTTGTCCTGACACAAAGTCTGACAAGGAGAGGAATCTCCTTTTGCTGGATGTGGTTCGGTGCCTAAAGTTTTGTGTGTGCCACACAGAGTGTTTTAGTAAGACATATTCCTTGTTTATCATTCCTGAGGGTTCCAGGTCAGGCTGCTTCCAAGGTCAATATTGTCTCTTGGATCAAGTCTACCATTCATAAGGTGTACAGACTCAGGAAGAAATCTGTTCCCTTCTGAGTTACAGCACATTCCACTAGATCTGTTGGAGCCTTTAAGGGCCTACCAAAAATCAGGCCTTGGCTGAACAATTGTGCAAGTCTGTGACTTGGTCCTCCTTGCATACCTTTACTAAACATTATCGTGTGAATGTCCTGGCTTTGGCTGAAGCCAGCTTTGGCTGGAAGGTCCTTCAGGCAGTTCTGCCTGTCTAAGGGCCTGTTTTCCCATGTGCCTTACTGTTGCTCAACTGTTTGAGCCTGGTTAGCTCTTGTTCTTGTACGCTGTGTAAGTTTTTAGTGTTCGTTGAAACTTGGTTTTTGGTTTTGGCTGTTACGGTTCTGGATAGTCCTAGGGAACTCCGGTATCGTGGGGTCAGGCATGAGGTCCTTTCTCCTTCTTCCCACCTCTGGGAGCCTACTGTTGGTATATCCCCATGGTACCTGTGTTCCAGAAAATAGGATTTTAGTCTTACCTGTTAAATCCTTTTCTCTTAGTTCATATGGAACACAGGTCTCCCACCCAGAGAAAGAGACCTCTTGGTTTCACCTGACTGGTTATGGGAGTCCTTCTAGGGTCTTTTTCTCACAGAAGCTTCCTTCTTTTTCTCTTGCTGTCCCTCATTGGTGTGGTTTGCACACATCATAACTGGAGGTGGGGCTGGGTTGAGCTGGGAGTCTCCACCCATAAGATCTCTTCATTTTTCAATGTATTCTGCCCTCCAAAGGAGAAGCTCATGGTACCTGTGATTCATATGGACTAAGAGAAAAAAAGATTTAACACGTATGACTAAAATCCTATTTTATTGCAGCTAAAACTTGATTTTTTTGGTGCAGTATCTCCATGGCCTGAAATGTTATGATATTTTTTTCTTTCAATGTACATTTGCTCCTCAATTTCCTTCACACAAGGCTAGAAGGAAGAAAAAGGGCGTAATGGTCAAAAAGTCATCATAATGAAAAACTTCTCAAATCATAAGTTGATAGTAAAATGAGGACAATATTTTCAGAAGTAAATCAGTCAAGTCACCCTGAATTGTCTAAACCCTTAAACTGTAAAGAGCTGTGTACACTTGTGGCGCTATATAAATAACCATATTCATTCAAATTTGAAGATGTGTCGTAAAGAATTAAAAAGGACAGTAAGAAGAGCTTGATGAATATTGCCCAAAATGTCTTTGGACGAGATTTTCAAAAAGTGATGGTAACTGAAATTGTTTGTAATCAGAATACAAATGTCCATCAGTTCTCAGACACATTACCATCATTTTTTTCATCCAATTCCACCATTTCCATCAAAGGTAAAAATCAGTCTTAAAGGGATAGTAATACTTGGTTTTATCTTTATTTTATTTTGTAGGCATTAAAAAAAACATGAAGAACGACATAAGTCTTATATCACAAGCCTTTATGGTTTAAGAGATATTCACAAGCAAAGTTTCCCCTCCCCGCCCCTTTTACCTAGTGTAAGCCATCTCTTCTCAGATGTGGAATCTAGTTGTAAGACTAGACAGATAACAGAAGGGGAAAATCTTCTTTCTAATAGAACAATGAAGGCCCTGCCCCCCTTGACACGTTTTTCAGGTTTTTCCCTTATCCTAATTGAAGATTGTCCCTCTCTGCAATCTACCTGGGCACCTCCCTGCTGATCTGGCTGAACAGTGTTACATCAGTAAAAGGGGCGGGAGGGGGATACTTTATCACTGAATTACTCTTGAACTACAACTCTGACAGAATTGAAATAACACTCTCCAAAGTCCAAATACTATAATGATTAATTAGAGCTGTTTTTATTATGAAACATTACTATCCTTTTAAAAGTTCTCGTGGTTTAATATACCATGATATTGTCATGTATTTTCACTGGATTAATGTCATTTTTTCCCGTCAAAATAAAAATGGTCTTAACTTGGAGAAGAAAAATTAAAGGTAGAAGTGAGAAGCAGTAGTGTGGAGTTAAAGCGATAGTAATATATAATTTTAAACACAGCTCCGATCATTCAGTATGATGACTAGTACTGCTGCGTGATGCTTTTATGCTTCAAAACTGTTTAGTTATAATGTAATTAGATGTTGAAGTTGATCCCTCACACCCCTTTTGCCAATGTGAGCATTTCAGTCTGAGATCTGACCGCAGATCACAACAAGGCACAATCTTCAGTTAGTATTAGGAGGGCAGGTTTTTCCTTACACTTATTGAGGAAAGATTGTCCCTCATTGGGATCTGTCCGGTCAAGCAACTGGACATCAGATCTGAGGAGAGGCTGCTTCAGAAAGGCAGTTTTCAAGAATAAGAGCATCACGCAGCAGTACTAGTCATTATATTAACCCCATCCCGACAATTGACTTACCAAGTACGTCCCGCAAAAACTGCCACTTCATGACAGAGGACGTACCTGGTAAGTCCCGGAAGTCCGGGTCTCCGTGTGGCTGCACGTCGTTCGGGGACTCTGGAATTATTTAGAAAAAAAAAAAAAAAAATGTTAGACGAGCATTAAGGTGACAGCCTCGTACACACGCGGCTGTCACTAAGGGGTTAAATGACTAGTTGAAGAGCCCGTTACACGGGCCACAGTGCCACTGCTAGTTAGTTGCTGGGCAGTCATGCACAGTAGAGACTGCCCGCGCCGTGGCTGATACAGTGCCAGCCGGTCGCAGGGCAGTCATGCATAGTAGAGACTGCCCACGCCGCAGCTGATACAGTGCCAGACGGTCGTGGGGCAGTCATGCACAGTAGAGAATGCCCACGCCACGGCTGATACAGTGCCAGCCGGTCGTGGGGCAGTCATGCACTGTAGAGACTGCCCGCGCCACGGCTGATACAGTGCCAGCCGGTCGCGGAGCAGTCATGAACAGTAGAGACTGTCCGCGCTGTAGCTGACACAGAGCAGGACGCTCCTTCAGAGCTCCCCGCTCTGTATCAGCCTCGTCATGGGCAGTCTCTACTGTGCATGACTGCGTCTTTACACACGTTTTGGTGAAATATTATATAGGATGTGAGCTGCTTTTAAAATGATATATTACTATCCTTTAACTCCATACTATTGCTTCTCACTTGTGCCTTTCATTTTTCTTCTCCAACTTTAGACTATTTTTACTATCCCTTTAACTGGTAAAAAAAATATTTGATTGAAAATTTGTTGATTCAAGAAACAAAAAAAGTCTTTGTTTCTTTGAAAATTTTTATCTCAAAGACATTTTTTACATCAGAATTTGTAAGGCCAATATTCATCATGTTCTTCCGTCTTTTTTAATTCTTTGCAACACATTTCCAGACGTGACAGATTTATTTACCACAAACTCACAATCCAGCAATTTTTTCATTGTGATGACTTTTTGAACATCACACATTTTTTCTTTTCAAAGACAAAATCAAACACATTTTTAACATCAGAATTTAAATATTCATGTTCTAAATGTTCAGCTTTCTTCCTTATCCATTTAGTTTCACAATAGGATTGCAGAGATTCAAGCAAAAGGAAGCAATGCTGATATCATAGACAAGCAATGTAGTGACCTTAAAAAATTCTCCCTCTCTCTTATTCCACCCCTCTCTTCTTCTCCCCCGAACAAAAAGCAGTGCATTATCACACACCTTTAAAATAACTTTGCCCAAATTAATTTTGTGACCTTCTTTTGAACTTGCTCGTTAGGGTGACCACATTTCCCTTCTGCCATTCCGGGACGTGGTCACCCTATTGCCTTACCTTGAGTCCCTGGTGGTCTAGCGGCGTGTCAAGAGGGAGCTCTGTGCCTCCTCCGGCACAGAGCTGAAGCTCCCGCGCGCTGTGCTCAGTAATGCAGAGCGCTGGGAGATGATGTCATCTCCCAGCGCTCTGTATTACTAGAGCGCTTACCTCCAGGAGATCAGGTAAGCTGCATTGCCGCCCTGGATGTCAGCCTGCAAGCGGCGTCCATGATGTGACACACCGCTTGCAGGCTGACATTCAGGGCGGCTTGGCTTCATTCCGGGACACTTCATTGTCCCGGTTGAAGGGGACCCGGGACGCGGGACATGTCCCTGAAATAAGGGACAGTCCCGGACGTTCCGGGACCCGTGGTCACCCTATTGCTCGTAATCTAATTTGTGAAGAAACCAAATATGTGACGTAAGTATTTTAGTGAGATTCGTGACTAGGGCTACTGTTCTGTGAACCCATGAATTTACACTTTTATGCTGTGCTCACAAGGCCAAACTAGATTATTATGGACAGATGGTTTAAATAAGCCACGTACAGTTGTTTTCAAACCAATGGTCGTGTTTTTTGTGATTTCAAAAGGACTTTGCATTAAGACAAGCCTGTGTGTTGTCTGTCTACAGGCATGCTTTGTGGGGAGCATGCACATTTCCACATATGACCCTCAGCTTAATTACTGTGCCTATATTTATAAAAAACAAACTGGAGTCATTCAGGAGTAGACCAACTGCACCATAGGGGACAAATAAAAAGTTGTGTTAAATCAAATTGGCCTTTTAACCCTTGAAGGCAATGCATCAGAGACCTTTCTGTCCTTCAAGGTGTTAAAATGCTCTATTTGAGTGTACGGGAATTTAGGACTTTTTATTTGTACCTTATGGTGCAGTTGGTTTACGCCAGAATAACTCCAGTTTGCTTTTTTAAATATGGGCACGGTAATTAAAGGGATAGTATTGTCTCTATTAAATTGCAGATATAATTCTTCGTTAAGTTTTTTACAACACCTAGCACTAATTTAATTACTTACAGTTCTGTAGTTCAAAAGATATTCAAGCTGAAAGGATCCCCCTCTCTCCCCTTTTCCCTGCGTCACGCTGCCTGTAAGCGTGTTCCAGATGGAGAGCAGTGTGGGACAATCTTCAGTAAACAAAAGAAAAATCCTGCACTCCTTCCTCAAGGGGGCGGGGTTTTCCTTATTCTTACTGTATGAAGATTGTCCCTCACTGCATCCATCCGGTCCCACGACTGGATTGCAGCTGTAAGGGGAGGGGGCTGGAAAGGGAGGGGATCCTTTTAACTTGAATATCTTTTGAACTACAGAACTGTAAGTAATTAGACATAGTGCTAGGTGTTATAAAAAGCTTAAAGAAGAATCTGAGCTGCAATTTAATAGAGACATTACTATCACTTTAAGCTGAGGGCCACATGTGGAATGCACACATAAATCTTATTTTCTCCAATTAACATATTTACAGCTGTTCTTAACCATGCGTTATATGTGCCAATAGGGGGGTATACAGGGTACTCAGAGGCTAATGCTATGCAGAAAGCAAACTCATTAAAAAGGCCAAAGATAAATTAATGTAAAGCCATCCAACTCCAGGGTCTTGAGCTTATACCACATTTGAACTGTTTATTTGACTTTTTTTTAGCCTTAAAGGGATAGTAATACTTTATTATTACTATCCCCCATATTGCAGACATTTGCAAAATAATTTAATAGCCCCCAGGTTCATCTCTCAAACCTTTATGGGTTTGAGAGATAACCGAAGGCAAAGTTCCCCCTCCCCCACCTTCCCTGAAGTCAGTGTTTTACTGACTGTAGGGATATCCGGTCTGACTTTCATCAGGCGGCTCTGCAGCAGAGCCACGATCACGTTAGTGAAGAAGAATTATTTCACTGAAACGGTCTTCTACATGTTCTTGGTTTGCAATCACACATAGCTCTGTCTCAGTCGCAGAGCGGGCAGTCTCTACTGCGCATGACTGCCCTGCGACCGGCTGGCACTAGCACTGTGGCCTGTGTAACGGGCTCTTCAACTAGTTCTTTAATAAGTACTAAGAGCAGTTTTTATAAATCTCCCATTGTCCTTTTTTTATTGCCCCACCTGTGCCTAATCAGGCATATCCCAGAGGGGAAAAGGTTAAAACCTGTCCTGTTGTTGGTGCCCAGATGACTGGAGCTGAGAATCACTGCCCATGATCACATCCAACATTTAGCCTCGAGAAAGTGACATCAGAAGTGTAATGAAACAAATTCTCAGTCCAGTGAGAGCAGCCTTCAGGCGTTCTGCTTCCTCTGATTGGCAGGGTTTATGTATTGTGGTCACCCGTATTGTTTGTGAATGGACAGTGCAGTGGAGTCTGTGGCTGCCTCTGTATATAGATAATTACTGTGTGTGTGCTAAGATGTCTGAGCTCTACCTTCTTCCTGGACTTTAGTTCATACTCTTGTCGAACCAATTATGTTGAAGGTATCCAAGGGGATAAAACAAGAGAACCAATCGGGTTGGATATCTTCACATAAATAGATAAATGACAATATTAAATAATTTTAAGAACTTTACACTATATTAGGTATTGACACGCTACTTCACAGTAAAAAATTGATTAAAATAATCAATCCCGCATATTTGTGCAAAAATATATGTAATTTATTTAAGTGAGATATACTATATATAAAGTGTAAACAACAAGGAGTGATCAGCAATTACAATAGATATATAGTAACACAATTATCACCATGAGGATTACCAGCAATTAAAGGGTTAACCACACGTAGGTATATTCAGAGGTATTAGATAACAATAATTGCACTCAGCAGCATAGAAAAGGATAATTGATCCTTACAATTAATAAAATACAGTTGGCAGCAGTGTATACGAATACCCCTTGCCCCAGAAACTGTATCAACTATGCTAATTGAGGTTTAAGTTATATTGTCAGATGAGTCAACTTTAATATGAAGCCAGGTCCTCTGACAATTTTCATTTTACCATATGCAATAGTCAAATTTAGAGACTAACTAGAATAGAATCCCAGATTTAAATCACTATAATTTAATTATCTACCGATTACAAATATTGCATACCTTCTGAATAAAACATATAAATTGCATTAAACATAGGCAATAACAGATTAATATATGTCTAGACAGTATATTAAACTTCATGCAATATATATCACAAATATGACTATAGCAATGTTATGTAAAACCTATAGGGTACTACAAGGGGTTATCCACTTATTATGATAGGGTGCCCCACCCAAGATGGCAACTTCTTTTGTCTAGTGAAAGTTTAAAAGAAACCTTCACTTTACAAAAGTTAGGCCTAGTACACACACACATAAATCCAAAGAAACACCACAACTAAATAGACAAATAGCAGGTTAAAGGGTTAATAAACGAATTCAAAGAATTCCCCGGATCAGTATTAGCTATTATAACCTTTCCAGAAACACAATATTCTAGAAATAACAGAATTTATATTAACTAATATATAAACCAAGCTTTTTAACTATATTACACTTATCTGGCAAAATATAACGATTTACCAATAAATTAATTAATTCTGCTTAATTTCAGAATTTCTAGAGCTAATATAGCTTATTATAATTGATCTCAAATGGTTGGCCAGTCCAATTGAGACAAATTATAAGAAAATTATATTTCTTCAAATATAGAAGAAATGTGTATATGATTTGTAACTTTAGCAGAATTTAAATAAGGAAACATGTATAGTTACCAGTCCACTGGGTATTTCTTTGTATCTCTTCAGTCAGCCAGGAACCACAGGAAAGAAAAAAAAATAGCCAAGACCCAAGAGGAAAGACCCCCCTTCTCTCTCAACTTGCATATTTATAATATGAAATTCCTCTTATCAAAATCTGATCTGATTGGTTAAAGGATCATCTCATTACACAGGAAAATCACCAGTATTACCTGATTGGGTGCTCCTAATCCTTAATTTCCATATGACATCATGCATAAATTATGATAATAATATGAGGAATTCCAATGCACCAGTAATAACGCTATTTACACTGGAGGTGTCGCTCTCACTCTACGTTAGAATTTTTCCTAATAATTTGAGAAACACTAGTAATGACATCTTGTCTGACAATCATCTCAAAAAGGAGAGATCATAAGTTTATCAGAAACCCTTTAAACATGTCATTCTACCAGTCTTTCTCACATGGGAGTATATCTTTGTCTTAGACTTTTTGTCTCCAACTGGATATCAATCACCATAAAAGTCACCTAGATATTTTTCACTCTCGTCTAGGTAAATAGAAGCCCTTTTTGTCCAGAAGAATGAGCTAATTTAAACACACATTTTTAGGGAATTTGGTTTAAAAGAAAAAATAACTATTTCCTCCCCATCATGGCAATGTCTCTGACACTCTTTTTAAATAATTTAAGCTTATAACATTAATACATTATGGGCTATATGTTCAAAAGAATAGTAGTAGTTCTGGAACAAACCATTTGCGCTAAAGGGGAGAACTAAAAATTCCCATTGATTTAAATGGGGAATTTAACCCCTTGAGTGCTAGAAAGGTCCCCAACACATGCACTGGAGACCTCTCTAGCATTCAAGGGGTTAAACTCCCCATTTGAATCAATGGGAATTTTTATTTCTCCCCTGTAGTGCAAATGATTTCTCTCAGAACTCCTCCCAGAACTTTCTTTGAACATATGGCCCTAATAAGGCTTTGATGGGCTGTATGCACAAAGGAACAACTCTGCGACAAAGCAACAGCATCGCTGGGAACAAGTATACATTCCTGTTGATTTAAATGGAGAATGATAGCGATGTCTCCATTGATCTCTAACATTCAAAGTTTTAAAACCATCATATAAAGGAGCTGTAAACTTTTTTTATGAAAATAAATAGATATTTTTTGATTAGTAAAAAAAAATTATTTTCTAAGACCATGAGTGCGCAATCTTGCTTGGTATATGGATACATATTTGTGGCAGCCAGGATAAACTTATGGCTGTAACGCGAGTGCCAATCATGCTTGTTATATATGTATAAAATTTTAAGGGTTCCTGATTTGCTGTCAGCCACACCCATGGGCGTTACAAAGGTGGTGTTATGCAAAACTCCCCTTTGCCGATTGGCTGAGGCGCAGACAGGGGGCGAAGCCCCTTGCCTCAGGCAAACAGAATACACACTGTGAGTTGTCTTAGGAAGTGCCTCCTCAGCCAAATGGACACTGTGAGTTGCCTTAGGAGGAGGAGGACCCTGCCTCCTCAGCCAAAAGCAATACTCAGTATGAGTTGTCTTATGAGGTGGCAGGGGGCTAAGTTCCTTGCTTCCTCATACAAACCAATGAATAGTACAGATTGCCATTCAGTCAAACCCTTCGCCTCATCTCCTGCCCTTCTCCACCTCAACTATAACTTTCACCACAGTGAAGGGATGGTGCCACGCTGTTCACTTTCACCACAGTGAAGGGGAGGGGTGATCCTGTATGCTGTGGTGAATGGGAGGGTCTACCAATGCACACTCCTCTTAGCCATGGTGAAGGGGACATATTAGGCCCTACCGTTTGCCACTGTAAAGGGGAGGGGCAATCCTGTTCCTCTACAATAGTAGCTTCATATTTATTTCCATTCAATTTCTCACACCTCACTCCTCCCGTTTAGCCTTCCCTCCCTCTCTCTTATTACAACATTAAAGAGCGGATCATATTGCCACCCCCCTCCCATTCACCACCTTCCATCACCCTGACATTGTGTTTGCCAGTGCAAGGATCACTGTGGCAAGCTGAGAGAAGGCAGTGAATGTGAGGAGGAAGTGCAAAAGGTCAGAACAATGACAGGCTGAGGAAGGTGGCGAACGGGAGGGGAGAGTTGTGGCAATGCGAATATCATCTACTCCTGACTTTTCTCATAATAGATAAGGAGGGAAGGCTGCAATTGGCAGGGGGATTGCTGTCACACACACTGCAAGTTGCCTATGAACACATCCACAGGATTATGATGTCTGCACACACACTCTTTGTCCACACTTCAAGTTCCATTTTAAATCAATGGGAATTTGGGGAAATTTAATTTGTCCTCCCATGGTGTAGCTGGTTTCCTCCAGGATTGCTTCATTTTGACTTTATACATATGGCCAAACCCATTTGACTTTTTGCTTATCTTCCTTATAAAGTGCCTTTTCATGAGAGATGTGGTGGGAGGAGAACACCAGACCATAAGCAGTTGGCTCCTTGATCCCTAAGGGTGGAACTTTATCTATACACGGTGAAACTATATTTTATCCATTTTCTTGAACATTAAATGTGATCTATATTTATCCTTAAGAGCTGTGGTGTATTTTTTATGATATGCAGTATTTATTGAATTGTACCACCCCTCTGAAAGAATTAACCTGCAACCAAGCTAATACACACACTTCCTAGGTAAGTGATTCTCACCAAAAGTTCATGCTTTCGGGATATCCTAGGGTGAACCTAAGTGGCTCAGTCATTTTGACTGATTTACCTGTGCTTATTTAAGGATATTTTTAAAACCTGACCTGTTGGTATGTTCCAAGGACTGCAAATGAGAATTAATGTGCTAGAACAAGGTGTCCAAAGCTGTTCTCAGGCTAAGATTTAAGGATTTCCCTTCTTGAGTATGGATGGGCTTGTAAAAATGAATGAGCCTCTTAATAACCTGTACTGAATCAAGGATATCCTTAAATCTTGGTTTGTATACAACCCATTAGAACAGGTTTGGACATTCCTGGCCTAGACCAATACACTAATAGATCCACACAAGGGAATTTTTGTGTACTTACTAAAAAATCCTTTTGTTGTAGTCCTTGTGTAAAGTTGCTACCTCCAGGAGGAGGGCAGAGACTCCCTACCAGTCCTATTTAACCCCTGCAGCAGCCTTCAGTTTTAACATATAGCAAATATGCAAACAAAACGAAGTAGGGCAGGAAGGTGATCACTACACAAGAGATTCCAAAGCCCCCCTTCCAGTTCTCATACAACAAGTTTTTCTCCAGGAGTCATGCCCTGTGTTCCACAAGAACTAAGAGAAAAAAATGTTGTGGTAAATAAACAAAAATCCCCTTTTTGTTTTTCATCCATTGTGGAACACAGGAACCATGGGTATATAGAAAAACTTTCCCAGTCAGGATTCCATGGATGGGGAGGAAAAATTCCCAACAATAAAACCATTCTCAAAAGAGTCAAAACAACAAGGGAAAAGAGGCACCTGCACAGGCACTACCTCCTGTAGGACCTTTCTCCCAAAGCTGGCCTCAACTGAGGCCAGTTCCTTAAAGGGATAGTAATGTTTCATAATAAAAGCAGCTCTAATTAATCATCATAGTATTTGGACTTTGGAGAGTGTTATTTCAATTCTGTCAGAGTTGTAATTCAAGAGTAATTCAATGACAAAGTGTCCCCCTCCCGCCCCTTTTACTGATGTAACACTGTTCAGCCAGAGCATAAGGGAGGTGCCCAGGTAGACTGCAGAGAGGGACAATCTTCAATTAAGATAAGGGAAAAACCTGAAAAGGTTGTCAAGGGGGGCAGAGCTTTCATTGTTTTCACTGTAAGAAGATTGTCCCCTGCTGTTATCTGTCTGGTCATACAACCAGATTCCACATCTGAGAAGAGATGGATTACACTAGGTAAAAGGGGCGGGAGGGGAAACTTTGCTTGTGAATATCTCTTAAACCATAAAGGTTTGAGAGATAAGACTTATATCATTCTTCATGTTTTTTTAATGCCTATAAAATAAAATAAAGTTAAAACGAAGTATTACTATCCCTTTAACTCTTTAATGTTTATCAAAAGTTTGAAGCAACGACTACATTGCTACATTGTACAACTGCTCTGCAGAGGCCTGGTTCCTGTAAGCCAAGGTAGCACCCACTGGTGGAATGAACAGTCACCCTAAATGGTCTTATAAATAGTTGCCTTGAGCCTAGAAGCTGCTTCACCTTAGATGTCACTTGGCCTGAATGCTGGCCCTCAGGAATAACAAAAAGCATGTCTGATTTCAAAAAGGTTCTGTGTGATGAACATAGTATTTAAGGTACTTAACTATGTTCAGACACTGATGTTCCCATTCTTGTCTATTAGATGGAGTAGAACAAAGAGATGGAAGTACAATATCCTGATCAATATGAAAATCATAAACCTCCTTGTTAAGAAAACCAAAGTGAGTATTTATAACCTCCTTATGTGCATGGAAGACCAGAAAAGGGGCTCTACAATGCAAAACCTGTATTTCAGCCCGCCGGATAGAGACAATCACTAGAAGGACAATCAATTTCAGGGTTAAGCAACGGAGAGACACATAAGCCAATGGCTCAAAAGGATCCCTTTGAAGTACTCCAAGGACCAGATTTTGGTCCCATGGAGGATTGGGATCCCAAAAGACAGGATAGACATGTGATACTCCTTGCACAACGGTCTGAACATCTAGCAACAAAGCAATTCTCTTCTAAAAAAAGACCTGGCAAGGCTTAAAGGGATAGTAATACTTCGTTTTAACTTTATTTTATTTTGTAGGCATTAAAAAAACATGAAGAATGATATAAGTGGATATGGTTTAAGAGATATTCACAAAGTACCCCCCCCCCCCCCCCCCCCGTTCAACCAGATCAGAAGGGAGGTACCCAGGTAGACTGCAGAGAGGGACAATCTTCAATTAAGATAAGGGAAAAAGCTGAAAAACTTGTCAAGGGGGGAAGGGCTTTCATTGTTTTCATACAAAGAAAATTGTCCCCTTCTGTTATCTGTCTGGTCATACAACCTGATCCACATCTGAGAAGAGATGGCTTACACTAGGTAAAAGGGGCGGGGAGGGGAACTTTGCTTGTGAATATCTCATAAACCATAAAAGATTGAGAGATAAGACTTATATCATTCTTCATGTTTTTTTAATGCCTACAAAATAAAATAAAGTTAAAACGAAGTATTACTATCCCTTTAAATCTGGACCTTTATAGAATTCAGGCAAAGCCGCTTCTGGGGGCCATCCGGGAGAAGGCCAAACCTAATTGAAGACAGAAAGGACATGGTCCTAAGTCATGGTCATCGTACCAAATGAAGAACAATGAGCACACCCTATGGTACTCCCCAGAAAAAATAAGTTTACGGGCATTAAGCATAGTAATGATGACTGGCTCAGAAATGACATATTCCCTCAGGTTAATGGCTTCAAGAGAGAAACCATCAAGGCTAGCCTCTCCACATCCAGATGACACAGAGGACCCTGAGACAAGAGATCCGAATGAAAAGGGAGATGCCAAAGTTCAGCCACAGGCAGGTTGGTCTGATATAAAGCCATGCTCAACGAGGCCAATAAGATGATATCAAAAATAACGTGCCCAATCCATCCTCACTTTTCTTAATACCCTAGGATTCTGGAGAGAGGAGGACACATAGATGCCAGAGGGAAATGCCACATAAATCCCATCATGTCTATTGGTGAGGCCAGAGAATCCCAAGATCTGGAGTAAAACTGAGGGACCTTGTGGTTCATTCAAGGCACAATCAGGTCTACAACCGTCAGACCCCGCTTCTAGAATATGCTATTGAAAATTGACTGTTTTAGTTCACATTCCTAAGGATGCAGGTGCTGGCGCCCAAGAAAGTCTGTTGCCACATTGTCTACCAATGGAATGTGAATGGCTGAGAGAGCTGGAATGTCAACTTCAACCCAAGGAAGAATCAGATGAACCTCAGACCATGTGGTTGGCATAAGCCACCACTACTACATTGTTGAACTGAATGTTAATCAGGAGGTTGCAAAGTGGTTAGAACCAGTGCTAAAGAGCCAGACAAATCACTCCAAAGCTCAACCACATTGATTGAAAGCTGACTCTTGTGGTAGGACCATAGGCCTTGGGCCACCTGGGAAGCAAAAGTGGTCCCCAACCTAGTAGGCTGGCATCTGATTTCACTATGGACCAATCCACTATGACAAATGGGTGACCCATTGTCAGGTCGGTTTCCTGAAATCCACCTTTGTCCAGGCTGAGAGGGGCATCATGTGGGAGAGATGGCACTGCTGCTGGACCAGTTGTAGGTTGCATGTGAAACTTGGCATATAGAACCACCTCCAGAGCCAAGACCAGTGAACAGAACATTTTCATGCAATCCCAAATCATCACCAGTAGGTGAGTCAAACCCTGAGACACCCGCCAGGATATCTGAACTTTGTTCCCTAGCAGGAAGACCCATCCCTGAATTGTATACAATCTTAGGTCGTGGAAGAGCAGGGATTGGGATGGGATGAAAGAAGAATTATTGAATTTGATCACCCAGCTGTGTTATTCCAGAATGGACACACATCTGAAGATGAAGTTGCAAGAGCATCTCCAATGGAGATAAGGGGCAAAGGAAACCCCTTGAGATTGAATATGGCTGAACAAAGCCATCATAACTTTTGTGAAGACTCACAGAGTGTACACTTGCCCAAATGGAAGGATTGTGATTTGCAAATGGTGATCCAGAAAAGTGAAGAGAAGGAATCATTGATGCTGCACATGAGCGTAAATGTGCATTATGTCCAGAAGCCAAAATCTCTCTTGGCGATATAGCAATTACGATGGAGCACAAAGACTCCATGAATGAACTGATTGAGACTCTATAGATCCAAAACTGGAGGACAGCCTCCATCTTTCTTGGGACTCTGAAGAGATTGTAATAGAACCCCATGAATCTTTCCTAAAAAGGGACCAGAATCAAGACCTACTTATCTAGCAAGTCTTGAAATGCCTCCCAGAACTGAAAAGTGCTCACAGAGTCTTGAGGAACCATTGAAATGAAGACGTGACTAGGAGGAGGGTTCTTGAGGTCTATGTGATAACCCTCTAAATTTCTCCCTCAAAGCCCATGGATCCCCCACAGAGATGGCTCACATATGGAAGTGATGTTGTGCCCATCGATTTCCTGTGGCAGACTGGAACTTAATTAGTCAGGCAGTGGCAGACTTCTCAATGGAGGGCTTCTGAGTGGATTTCTTGTCCACCCATCATAATTTGGGTTTGGGTTATAAATGGGTCTGGCTCAAAAAGGGGATAAAAGCCTTGGCTGCTTGAGTGTATTGGTCGTGTTGGTGGGGGGAAAGAGGTTTCCACAGAAAAAGGTGGACTCTGGACCAAAGAGCTGTTTACCCATGAATGGCAAGGGACTTCATAGAAGACTGATCAGCCTATCAGATCTTTAGACAAGGGTACAAAGTGCCACTATCAAGACTGCGGACTTCTCACCAAGGAACTTAACAATATCTAAGGCTGATTCACAGGTGTAAGCACTCACCTCAATGATCTTACAAATCATATGGGCAAGATACCACATGGAAGACACTGTTTGGTCTGTGTCCAATAACTGTTCACCCCAAAATATCTATGGCCCTTGACACCGAAGCTGTGCCAAAGTCTGGGTGCAAGACAGACCTGGAAGCCAAAAAATTAATTTCAAGAAGAGAATCTAGGAGTTTGTCTGCCTGATCCCTAAACATAGCAGCAGCCACTACTGGTAAAGCTGTGTGATTGGAGAGGTGAGAAATAGGTGGATCAACTGCCAGAGGAGTGGCCCACAGCTGTTGAAAAAGGTTAAAGTTAAAAAAAAGTGACTGGGTAAATATATCCTCCTATCTGGTGACTTACATTTCATTAATGACCACCTGATCAAAAGAATCATACGAAGTGAAATGTACAGCATCCCTTCTATGCCTTTTAGGATGCTTGGAGAGGATGACTATGAGTGGGTCTCAGAGACCCATGTAGAATCGCTATATTGAGTGAATTAGTCCTTCTACCGGGCTCCCAGGGTCTTCCTCAAGGCAATCCCCAGGGTAGGGAAGAATCATCCCTCTCTCATCTTCATGGAGTGTGGAAAAAATGTCACTCTTTATTGGAAACTAGATCCACTTCTTGGGGAAACAGGGGGACTCTGATCTAACTTATCAAGGGAACACTGGATAGATGCTTGTATACTAGCCATAGCTGAGATAAGTGTTTAACCAATGCATTTTCCTCAACAAAGGGAATATGCCCCTGAACAGAGTAGGGGCAACAATACAAGATGGGCATAATTGACCTGTTAGACCCTTAGGGAGACTGGTCTGACAAGATAAATGACCAATGCAGAAGCAGTCCTTAAAGTTTGGGTGGTCTTGTGTTTCTCCATATTTCCTTTGGATTCTTACATCACTTCCCACCCAAGTAAAAAACTGGGGGGGGGTACAGAGTAGACAAAGAATAAACTTATCTGCACCACTGATAGAAGGCTAGTAGTCTCTAGAAGAAAGTCTGGCCACCCAAGAAAATAACCTGCTACATCTGGTACTTCCATGGTGAGGCTGTCGAAAAAGACGGAGAAAAACAGGGTGGTATGGAGGAAAACTGGGTGGTATGGACAAAAGATAGATAAAGATAAAAACGGTACTGTGGCAACCTGCTGTCTGTGCCAAATGCCCCATCCAAGGGGTCACAATAGTTTGTGGGGAAGCTCATGCCCCATTGTATCGGTCCCGATGTCCAGAGACTACCAGGATTTCTGGGACAGGTGAAGAAAGCAACCAGAGCTTCATAACCAGTATGTCTGGCAGCAGAGACTGATACTTTAAGGCAATATGGACCCATACAAATTAAAGTGTCAAGGTCCTCATAAAACCTGTCCCTTGCCAAGAGGGACAAGTAAGTAAGTAAACAATTTAAAAAAATAGAAAAAAATAAAGAAACAATAAACAGGAAGGAACCGCCATTCTTCAAGAATAAGCCATGGAGAAACAGACCACAGACTGACTGGCAGGCAGACAAACTGACAGGGACAGAACATAGTTACTAACAGAACCTGGACCATCTGCAATACTTCTGGCTCCTTTTTCATGAAGGAAAAATAAATGAATGAAGAGTAGCCTCTCAAGGTTTTTTGGCCATCCCATTGGTAACAGAAATCTGGGTAGAAAGAATGCTTCACATTCTGCTCTTTATGCAAGAGGAACTGGTAAATAAAAGGAGTCAGCCTAATGGGAGAAATGAACACCCCACACTTAATGAAAGAAGAAAATCAATTTACAAGAAAAGAAAATCTAAGAGAAGGATCAGTCCTGTTGTTATCCTCAGCAGAACACCTTCAAAACTGAGTGCTGCTGCTGGATGGGGGTTAAGTGGAACTGGGAGTCTCCACTTCCAGAGAGCTTTAACTTTCAAGTACTCTGCCTCCTTGAAATAACAACCTAACCCCATAGTTTCACTATAGACAAAAGAGAAAAAAACAATACTAATATATACCAGAGACACAAATGTTCACACCCTGTCCTCCAAGGCTGGATTTGCACATCTCTCAGGGAAAGAGAAGTCAATAGCCTTGCGGGTCCAGAAGATTTCCAGAACAAAGGAACCAACTGTAGATCACAACTGGCTCCAGGATCTGAACTAGAACAACATCTGAAGTAGAACAACACAGCCTATTGGCTACTACCTTCCTTCAGTGGTTTTCATTCCCAGAGGAATGCCTGAAAAGTGCCCTTCAGTAAAGACTCCTGAAGATTCTGGAGGAAAATCCAACTCATTTGTGGGCCTTCTGGCTGGACAGGGGAGGAAGAAAAGGGGTCTCTTGCTACCTTAAGGCAAAATGAGGTCCAAGGACTAGATGACTAGCCCCACCTTACATTTCTTCACGAAGAGCATTGCACTGATGGAGCATGCCTTTCGGGATTATAAGAAGAGAAACCCCCCAAAAAAACATGGGTTAATCCATTAGAAAGCCCAGAGGGAGACAAAAAGGGAATTCAATAGACAGAACCCCAAGGTGACCCAAAGCATTCCTGGAGCAAGTCCAAAGAGTCCCTAGGTGGGTAAGAGGGCACATGGTTGAATCACAGGACATCAGGTGATCTGGGTAACCAGTGCACCTGGAGGCCAGTCCAGGACTGGCCACACATTGAGTATTACTAGGATAATTAAATACAAAGGGTAGGCCTGTTCTGCCAAGGCTTCCAACACAGCTCTTCATTCATCCCTAACAGAAAGCATTTAAGTGGGGTGTCTGAGCACTGCCTGAGCATCTGAAATGGCATCTACTTAGTCTTGTATCATTAAGAAAGGTGAACCTTCATTCTTCACCGCAGGAACCATTATGCTTTAGTTGACACCAAATAATAATAATACCACCACATTGCTCCATTTAATACTCACGCTGTCACAGGGCCCTTAATATGCTACAACTTAGAGATATCATTGCTTGATGCACATATAAAACAAGCAGGAGTTATTCTGCCTTTGTGGTAGAATCAGGACCAGAAAGCTCTCTGGAACAGAAATTCAGTTAGCTCCCTCTCAGTGGCATAAAACTAGTTATTAAAGCTGAAGCTAAAAAAAATGGGCCATGTGACTTTAAATGCACTGTAGGTGGATAATATGTAAAGTAAATATGGAAGTTCACTGCCACCTTAAATTATTAAAAATTTTCATTTGTCCCTCACGGTGTAGTTGATTTGCTCCAGAACTTGCCCTCTGTTGTTTTGTGCATACAGCTGTTCATCTCCTCACCCACATCTGTGTTCTCCCTGGTATAAAGAGCCTGTAGTCATGGATTTCATGGATTCCTCATTGTTTCCTTCAGGGGGCTGTGGTACATTTTAATTTAACACAAATGAAGCACCATGTACAATGCTTTATTTATACACAGAAATGGTTATTTAAATATATGTTAAATTATTCATCATCATCATCTGTGTTCAATGTCAGCGATTCACATACTATATTTTTCTACATAATTGTGTTTACATGCAAAAACCACAACAAAAAGTATTGTTGCACACCCCTCTGGCACTCAAAGGGTTAAAGGGCCACTCACTAATAATAACCTCCCTCTTACTTTAGCTCTTTATGAACCAAATGACAACATATTGCTTCTCATTTTTTTCTGTGCCTACTCCTCTGGTACTTAACCCCTTAAGGACCGGGAAATCCGGCCGAAGACGCGACTCAACGACCACGGAGCAAAATTTTTTTTTTGCTCCGTTGCGTTCCGGACACCCCGAACGGCGTGCAGCCGCGGGGGGAGCCCGGAACTCAATGACGGTCATAGTACGTCATCGGTCGTTAAGTCAAATCGACCCTTGACGTACTATGACCGTCAAGGGTCGTTAAGGGGTTAAAGGGTTAATCTGAATAGAAAATTAATTTGGTTATTATGAATCAATTCTGTGTGGAATGGTCCCCCAAATAATTTGTAATTAGCTCTGGACAGCATGTCCGCAGAGGCAGACATGATTCTTGTTTTATACTCCAGGGCCATAAACTCCACCTACTGAAGTATTCTCAGGAAGTTTACTGTCCAGAAATCTGGCAACAAAGAAATCTTGTCCACCTTTGAGGAAATAGTATCTGGTTCTAATTAAAGATCACCCTTTGAGTGCCAGTGGGGTATCAGTGGATACCGGTCTAGCACTCAAAATGTAAATTTGGGGGAGTCACACAAAATGAATTCATGGAGGCCATTAGATTTTTCTGGTCTGTGGTTTTTCTCACAATTGAAATATTGCTAGCTCAGTGTTTTCAATGTTGTTTACAAGTTCCTTAGTTCAGGGGTGCTTAAAGGGATACTAATATTTCAAAATAAAAGCAGCTCCAATTAATCTTCATTGTATTTGGGCCATGGAGAGTGTTATATCAATACTGTCAGAGCTGTAGTTCAAGAGTAATTGAATGATATAGTATCCTCCTCCTGCCCCTGTTAACTAGTGTAAGCCACCTCTCCTCAGATGTGGAATCTGGTCACTTGACCAGACAGCTCACAGCAAGGGACAGTCTTCTTACTGTGAACATAAGGAAAACCCTGCCCCCCTTGAGGTTTTTCCTTATGCTCACTGAAGATCATTGAAGATTGTCCCTCTCTGTGATCCATCCGGACAGTCTTACTGCTCTGAGGTGAGCAGTGTTACATCAGTAAAAAGGGTGGGAGGGGGATACTTTATCATTCAATTACTCTTGAACTACAACTCTGACAGTATTGAAATAACACTCTCCATGGTCCAAATACTATGAAGGTTAATTGGAGCTGCTTTTATTTTGAAACATAACTATCCCTTTAAACTTGTCTTCAGACCCTCTAATGGAGCAGGCTTTCAGGATCTCCTCAGATGAACAGGTGAATCAATCAGTGGCTCAGTCATTCTGAAGGATTTGCACTAGTTGACTACATTCACTTATATTTAACTGAAAAGCATGCACTGTTGGGGGAACTTGTGAACAGGTTTGAACTCCCCTTAGAGCGTATTGCTGACCATTTGACTGTTCACACTGGTCATTTTGCCACTCATTAAATCAACCTAACACACCATGCTGCATATTCACTGTGTTCATGCATTTAGCTCTGTGAAGTTGAGCAGAGCTAATGTGAATAGTGATCTGTTGGCCACAGTGAATGTTGTTTGGCAAACTGGACATTAGGATGCATATATCAACATCCGATGAAGAGTCAACCCACAGGAGCATCAGCCATTGTTATGTATGCTAGATGCTCATCTAGGCAGCCCATCAATTACACTTCCTTCACACACCCTTAGCAATGAAATTGATGGGGCAACTGAGATGCATCAGAGGGACAGTGCAAGTAAAACGGGCAAGTTGAAGAGTTCTACAACACATTACCATTGGAGTCATGAATGTGAACTTAGCCAAACATAAGAGTTTTATTAGTAGATGTTAGTACATCTTTAAAAGAAATATATACTAATCAACATACAACCTTTGCTTTCATAAATGTTTTTAAAAGTAGATGCTAATGATTATATATTATTAATCCCAAGAATCAATTCAAGCATTTTTCCTTTTATGCATTATGTTGTTTATCCCTAAGGCAACCTAAAGTTTCCTAAGATGAAAGAAGGAGCAAGGTCAGGGTATAATTTTAGGATTGGTCAGTATGAAAGCCTGCTTAATAAACACATTTATGAATAGCTCACTCTTTGTAGCACTGGGTTTTCCATGGGATATGTTTTGCAGAACAGACTAATGCAATTCACTGCAGGGTATAATTTGCTTAACATGGGGACATTGTGAAACATCACTGGATAAGTTTAAAGGGACAGTAATGTCCAGAGCCGAAATCATGTTATTGGAAAATAATTACTTAATTGGAAAGTCTACAAAGTCTGCCTGGTTTGCAAGCACACTTTGTAGACCATTCCAATGAAGTAATTTGTTTTAAGTAACGCGATCGCGGCTCTGCTGTCGGCCAACATGGATCTCCTGCTGTCAGCTTGACAGCAGGAGAAGGGAAACTTTAGCGGAGGATATATCTCAAACCATAGCAGTTTGAGAGACAGGATTTGTTGCATATACTTTAATTTTTTAAGCGCTACAAAACTATAAAGATTTTTTCTGGGACATTACTGTCCCTTTAACACTCAGAGCCAGATAGGTATGAAACTCACTACTCTGCACTGTGTGGCACATCACTTTGGCATTCAAAGGTTTGTTCAAGAAGGGTACTTACAGGCTGATAATAGGACATATTTTGGGCAACCCAGCTGCTCCATAGAGAATAAGGCAAAATTCCCATTTATTAAAAACTTTGAGTGCCAGAAGGGTAGGCGACGCAATGCGCTAACAAGAAGAGAGGGGGTTTATTCCAGGGAAGTGATATATATACATCAGGCTTATCTTTAGCCTCAGAAGAATTTATGTTTCTTTTAGAGCACCTTGGTAGAGGTGAAGGAAATATATTCTCCAGAGTACTTCACTCAGAGTTCTCTCTGTGCTGTTGTTTTTCTCTCCTTTTTATTCCAGAATCCTATTGTGGGTGCCCTACCCCTTGTTGCGAACTGCAAAGACTCTGAGAAGACCTTTAGCTATTGGACTTTTTGAATCATAATTGGTTTTATCCTGTTTATATGTGTTTAGCTTTTCCTACATACTTTTTGCTGCCATGGAGAGTGGCTGTAGATATCCATCTGAGTGCCAGTGGGGTACACAATGCATTGCTTTGCAATGTGTTACGTACCCCTCTGTCACTCAAAGTAACTTATATTTATATTTATAGAAAGAGAGAGAACTTCTGGAGGCAGTATATATAGTAGATTATTTTGCATATTTGGTAAATTAGGTATATGGTACTATTTGAAAAAGATGGTGTGTTCTACTATATTGTCTAGGGTGCAAAGAAAGATTTACAAACATTTTTTTACAAAAGAAGTGATTACTGATGATCTTCATACTAACGAAAGGAAAGTCAAATTACATTTTTTTATTTTTTAATTAGAACATTTGTTGAGCTCTGAGTTAAAACACTGGCGGGACTATTTGTTGTAGTAACAATATTTAGATTCTGCTTTAATCCCTCGCGGTTTGAGATCTTTTAAGGGTCTCCATTTCCAGACCCTAGTTTTACAGAAGTGTGGAATGGTGAATTTAAACAATGCTCAAAAATTCATAAAACATATTATAAAATACTAGTTGAACAGCCTGTTACACGGGCCACAGTGCCACTGCCACCCGGTCACGGGGCAGTCACGTGCAGTACAAACTGCCAGAGCCACGGCTGATACAGAGCTGGACGCTCCTTAAAGGGATAGTATTACTTCAAAATTACTATCCCTCATATTGTAGCCCTTAATAAACTGAGTTAAATGACACCAGCGGCATCTCTCAGACCTTTATGGTGTAAGAGATAACCGCTTTCAAAGTTTCCTCTCCCCTGCTGTCAGCGTTCTGCTGCCAGCAGGAGAATCCGGTCTCTGAATCAAGAGGAGGCTCTTCAGCAGAGCCGATATCTCGTTATGGAAGGAAAAATGATTCATTGAAACAGTCTTCTACGTGTGCTTGGTAACCAAGCACATGTAGAAGACTGTTTCAATTAATCATTTTTCCTTCCATAACGAGATATCAGCTCTGTTTAAGATCCTCCGCCTGTCCCGGGACCGGATTCCCCTGCTGGCAGCAGAACGCTGACAGCAGGGGAGAGGAAACTTTGAAAGCGGCTATCTCTTAAACCATAAAGGTGTGAGAGATGCCGCTGGTGTCATTTAACTCAGTTTATTAAGGGCTACAATATGAGGGATAGTAATTTTGAAGTAATACTATCCCTTTAACTAATTATTATATAGGATAGAGAAGGTAGTCTTGTCAAGATAGAACAAGATATTGAGGAACTAGATAATCACTTATGTAAATATGAAAAACTATATACCTTTTCTGATATGGACAATAAGGTACGAGCTAATGTAGATAAACTAGAGGAGTTAAAAGAAAGAAAACAGTAAGCTTAGCAGAGATTTAAATGATCAAAATAATAAATGAGAAATGGAAATCATGGTCAATATTTTAAAAATCACAATTCCAAACATAAATATTTGGAGAGGCATAAAATAACCTAAATAAGAAGCAAACTCAGATTGAGAAAGAAAAACAAAAGACAGTTGAGGAAGAAACTATGCCTCTCTCAAATAAGTATTCTGTATTAATAAATGAGGATGTGCCAAAACAAGATCTAGATATACCTGGCAACAGTGGAAAGAGAAGGAGACAGACTCCAATCATCGTGGGGAAAGTTCCAATACCTCCATAAAGGAACACTACTGTCCTAGAAAAATTGTGTCTAGTTTTGTAGAGGTTAAAATAATAAACAATATGCTCCCATCCAGTGTTCAGGAGAAAGGGGGGTCTCTAGGGACACACTTAAGGACCGAAAGGCATAGTCCCAGAGCGGAGACATAAAGGGGCAGTCCCACCACATATGCTTATAGGTGCTCAACTGGCCACAGCCCCTATAACAAAGAGGGGAAAGGGAATCAAAGGGCATGAGGATGAGAAAAGATAGGAATAGTCCCGAGTATTGGGTGCTGAAGCCTCCAACAATCAAAAAGGGAGTGAGCCTTGACCATATCGTTCAAGAGTTTGGACTTTAGGAGAGGCAGAGTACCCGGGGGGTATCGAACGATCCAAGTAAGGATCTATGACCACATTAAAATAAGCCACCATATTGCACCCATATTGCAACGATATTGTACCCAATTTGCGCCATTAATGCACCAATATTGTGTCCCTAATGCTGCGACATGTTAACGCACGATATGGTGAATGCGCCATTTGGAACAACGCAAAATATAGAATTTGCGACACTTTAATTGACGCAGCTGAATACATGCGTCATTTTATGAAGCGAAACTTTACATGCGTCACTTCAAATGGATACCTTGAGACACATAGTGTTTCAGAACACTCTAAAGAAACACAATAAGGACCCATCAGGGTTACAGTTCACAGCTATTGATCAAGTAATTAAAAACTGCCATGGGGAGGATGTTACTATTAAAGTGTCCAAAAAAGAAACGGAATGAATACACCAATTAAAAACATTAACCCCTCGTGGCATTAATTCTAGTACAGATTTAAACTGTTTTCTTAAATAATTATTTTATTATAGATAATAATATTTTATAAGTGGATTATTGAAATAGATTTTGTTTAGAATATCTTAAATCAATATTTTATGTGGATAAATATGTGCATTATAAAGAGAAATGACTGTAATTTGGTAGTATGGGAAATCAAAGTGTGCAATATGAATGTATCTTTGTTAATTGGCCTAACTGATAAAGCTAGATTGTTTGAATTTGCTGGGATGTCCAGTGGTTATAACTTCAAGAATGTATACTTTATAAAGTCTATTGAAACCATAACCAATTGATTTCCCCTGAGGAAGTGATCTAGCACGAAACACATTGGGTGTATTAGGTGGGTGCCCCCCTTGGATTAAATGCAGTCTAAAGTCGGTACCCGTTCTGTAGTGGCCATACGGACGGGACATAATTTACGGAGTGTGTGGTGGTGCGGGTCATCACCCTGGTCCTCCAAGTGACTAGCGTCTGATTTTCGGGCAGGCACCGCATGATCTTAACTTTTGAACATTGTTTTATTTGTGCTGTTTTATACTTTATGTGTCATTAAATATTGGAACCCCTTAAATAACGGAGCCATTATATTTTCTTGAGAACTGATATATATTCGAGTGACACATTGTTTCAGAGTAAGGTCAATTAAAGAGGAATTTATGACACCTGACTGAACCATTGTCTTTCTGTATATCCATTTTGAGGATCCCTGAAAGAATAATAGGAAGCATAACAACGCCTGATGGAAAGCGGATGAAGGAACAGATCTACTAATTAGTAAGTGGATACTTTGAAAGTTATACTTGGCTGTAGCATAGACTATAACTGGTTCCTGGTTGTTTCTCTTACATATACCAAATTCTGATGCCGGAGGGTAGTTGGACGGGAGGAGAGTCTGACAGATACCAGACAAAAGAAATTGAAGTGTAAGATGATACTGCAGAACCGTTGACTGCGTAAAAGAAATTTTCCTGATTGGACTTTTCCTTTCTTATTATTTATATCCATTGAGGATTTGGAGGAAAATAACTTTCCTATTTAAAAGGCTGGGAAGATTACCAACTGAGTGATGACCTCTATATTTCCCAAGACACATGTTATTGTGAATTAATTTTGTAACTGTCGGATCGCCTGGGCGTGTTTATATTTTGTGTACTGGTTGAATACCTACTAGATTAGGTATCTATTTGGGCTGAACCCTAAGAGTTAATACATACATATACACGTATATCGCAGCACCAGTTGTCCTATATTGCTGTTAGATCCTACTGGTAGGCCAATAATAATGGATATAATTTCCCTGTTATCTAATCTTTCCAAATTTGTAGATCATTTTCTACAAAAATATGTAATACATCTTCCGAGCTAAATAACAGATACCCAACACGTATTGGAACAATTATAGGAGAAAATTGGTCCAAAGAATACTTATAGATTACGATGGATCAATATTGTTATATACGAACATAAAACATCTATTGGGGCTGGAAGCTATAGCCTTTCTTTTGGAACTAGATTCTGAATTAACATTAGAATTTAAGGAATTCCTTCTTCTTTGTATTTAGTATATTCTGAAACACAATTACTTATATATTTCAGGAAGATTTTAATTTACAACTCACGGGAATTGCCATGGGTGCCACTATTGCTCCCTCCTACGCCAATTTATTTATGGGCTACTTTGAACATCTTTTTATATTGTCCAATGGCGTGTGGAGGGAGCTGCTGGTATACTATTGCTGTTTCATTGATGATGTTTTATTAATATGGAAGGGGCATGCTCTTGAATTATACAACATGATAGAACATCTAAATTCTAACAATAAGGAGCATACAATTTACATTTAACATCCAAGAAGAATCTATAGACTTTCTAGATATCACTTCAAGAGGCAATAAGGGAGGTAAGATCAGTAACACTATCTTTTTTTTTTTTTTTAAAGAAGTTTCATCTAATAAGTATTTAAATGCAGAAAGTGCACATTATGTTAAGTGGCTAAATAACATTCCTTATGGTCAATATCAACGCATAAGAAGAAATTGCAGTGAACTGAAAGATTTTGAAAAAAAAAAAAGTACGACCTTCTCCTCTCCACAGCTCTTATCACATCCTCCCACTTCCACCTACAGGACTTCTCCCATGCTGCACCCCAACTCTGGAATTCCCTCCCCCGCCCTATCAGACTCTCCCCCACCCTTCAGATCTTCAGATGCTCCCTGAAAACTCACCACTTCAGGGAATCCTATCAACTGCCTCCATAAACATTACCACCAATAACCACCCCTTCCCTGGACCACTGCACTCAACAGCACTTCTCTCTCCCACCCACTGACTGGCAGTTCATGTGGCAGGAGGCTCTTACACCCAATAGCACTTACTCCTTCTATAGCTAACCTACCTTCCTCTAGACTGTAAGCTCTCATGAGCAGAACTCTCTGATGCTTCTGTTTTCCATTTTCCATTTATACTATTTAATATCTCTGTATGTCTATTCCCTATTGTACGGTGCTGCGGAATTAGTTGGTGCTATATAAAGAATTATAATAAAATAATAATAATTGGATAGAAATAAACTTATCAAAAAGAAAAGTAAATATAAAGATGAGGATAAAAAGAGAATTAAAAACTATAACACATCTTTCATTACTAAACATAGTACCCAAAGTTAAAAAATTGAAAAGATAATTTGTAAATACTGGGATGTATTCTTGCAGAACCTGATACTTAAAAATGAGTTGGGTGATACATCAACAGTTATATATAAGAAAAATAAAAACCTGAGAGCAATTATAGCTCCCTTGGCCTAAAAATATAGGTAAATCTAATAAACAAAGTATTTTGTGGACTAAATAAACTGCAAGAGGGAATTTTAGAAATTATTAAAAAATTATGTGCTACCTGCCTTTATATGATTAAGGGTATTAGGTCCTTCTATGATGTCTGGGGCAAAAATAAGTTTTAATATAAAACAATACATAGATTGTAGTTCCACATATGTAGTATATTTGATCAGTTGTAGATGTGGAGCCAAATACGTAGGGAGGACAACTAGACCTCTGAGAACGTAGGATGAAGATTGAGCAAAAGAAGTTGGAACACAGCGATCCGAGGCATTTTGCACAGTGTCCACTAGGGGGGCTAGAAGGATTACAGGTAGTAGGAATAGAGGTTATTTTGGATTTAAATATTAGGGACATTAGAAGGTAAAGGGTTAAATGAAGCTTTAAGCACCATAAATACTTAAAATTGTTTAGGAGATAAAATATTAAAGAATTATAAATAGGGCAAGATCACATTACACTAAAAGGGTTATTTATATTAATAAAATAAATAAATGATTTGATGATAATAATGAGAAAGTTAGGAGATTGATGATATATATAGGTAATATTGGTTATGGGAGTTCACAATATGAATAACAGTAAAACAGGAATTCACAATTATGTAGTTCATGTAAATAAGAAAGGTTATGTCTAAATTATAGATGTGGTTTGTAAATGTCCATGTTCATAATACAGAAGAAAACCACTTAACCCCTTAAGGATCAGATGACGTGCTATGACCGTCACGGTCATTATACCCTTAAGGAAAGGTGACGGTCATAGCACGTCACGTACTTTTTAGTTATCGCTCTACGGGGGGCACTGTAAGTAAAAACGGGGCCTAAAATTGATCGCTACAAAAATGGAGCGATCGCTCTTAGGCCCCAAAGCGGCGCGCCGGTACGTGTCGGCAAGGATCAAAGCGGTCCATAAGGGAAGGTAACTTCTCTGGACCGCTGGTCCTTAAGGTGTTAAATAACCCTTTGGTTACTGGGAGGAGACCGGGAGATTGGGCATGAAATGATGTTATGTATTGTATGCCGTCCTATGTCCATAGGGAGTTATAGAGTACTGTACTATATATATAGCATTACGGACATGTGTGTGTTCCATTGCTGGGATGTGTAGAAGTTCACATTTCCCTTACTTCATCACACACAGTGCACATTGCAGCCACTGATGACTGCACTGTACCTGCCCCAAGGGGAAGATATTCCCACATCCATGATTTCATTGAGGGGACAGGTGGGGAAGAATGACCTCCTTCTTCTTCTTTTCCAGTCACTTCACTGGTTGAGACAGGTGATGCTGCTGCCTCAACATCTTCACTGGAGCTAGGACCAGGAGTATTGGTGTCAAGTGGAGCAGGTCCTGGTTCCATATCATTGCTTGAAGAAGCCAGTCCCATGTTGGCCACGGTGGTCTGTGACGCTCTAGCCCTCTCATCAGATGACTGTCTGCTTCTGACAATTCAGCAGCAGGAATTAAATCAGCAGCAAATTCCAAATTTCTATGTTGATGGTGGCGGGGATGCCTATCCCCATTTGCATCTCTTTCTCCCATTCCTTTTCACTTTTCTCCCAAAACACCCTCATGGTCTCCTTCACACCAGTTGCTCCACCATCACCATGCATAATATGTAAAAAATATGTACAGCAAAGTATATCCTGCTGAGTAAGACAAGGGTGCTCCAGTCTATGCACAGCTAAGGCCAGTGACAATATCCCTCCATGGAATGCTGTACAACAGCATCACTGTCAAATGTCAGTCTATAGAATTACTGCACATCCCATAAATGCAAGTTTGAGCTGTAATAACTTTTAAATAAAACATGTCAGCAGTGGGGCCAGTCTTGTTTTACTCAGCAGGATATTATCCTTTTGAAGGAACTCAAAGAAAGGCCGTTTAACCTATTGGAGGCTAAAGAGATCTCCAAAGCATTGAGAAGTAGTTGGAGACTACACTCAAAGGGGGTCACCATAGTACTTGCTAGTTTCAGATTTGCCTATAAAAAAGTTTAACCCTTTTGCTCACTGCAACATATTGTGCTGCTGTCCTTTCCCAGTGTAGACTTGAAACACATTGCATAATGAGAGCATTTCAGGACCCAAGTTTTAATCTGGCTCCATCTATAAGCGATTGAGATCATTATTACCAGATCTGGTTCACTGTGGAATCCTATTCGTGTTTAATGTTCATGTCCCCTGAGTAACACCGGACTCATTACCTGGGAGTTTTTATAGCACTGGCACAATGATTAATTGGGTTACAATTAAACAAACTAATATCCTAGGGGAGTGTAGTTAAACAAGCCCATGTATGAGATGCCAGATCCTCTGTTACTTCATCCAATAAACTGTCTCATAGCAGCCTCTGTTTTGTCACTAGATCTGTGGTAGGCAACCTCTAGCCCTCAATCTGTTGGGCACTGCGACTCCGATCATCCCCAGTCCACCATTATCTGGTTGGGTTGTGAATAATGGGGGCATGCTTGCCAACATTCCAAAAACACTTCTTGGTACACTTCCCCTGGGCAGTTACACACCTCTCTGGCACTCAAAGGGTTAAAAATACATTTGAACAGACATTAACTAAACCTAAGTAACACACCAATTTGTAGACATATGCAATATTAACCTGTGAGGAATCTTATATCCTGTTAATATCTTAACCCTTTGAGTGCCAGAGGTGTATGAAACGCATTGCAAAGCTGGCACACAAAGTGTTAATTATAAGAGTATTAAATATGAAGTTACTATTATATTTTAAAGGGATAGTAATACTTCATATTTAAAAATCTGCATCTTGTAGCCATTAAAAAAATAAACGAAATGCCCCCAGTGCCATCTCTCAAACCTTTATGGTTTGAAAGATAATTATATTTAAAGTTCCCCCTCCCTCCCCTTTCCTGACATCAGCGCTCTAGCTGACAGCAAGGGAATCTGGTCCTGGGACCAGCAGGCGGCTCTGCAGCAGAGCTGAGATCGCGTTACTGAAAAAGAAATCCTTCACTGGAACAGTCTTCTAAGTGTGTTTGCAAACCAAGCACAAACCAAGCACACTTAGAAGACCGTTCCAGTGAAGGATTTCTTTTCCAATAACACAATTTCGGTTTTGCTGAAGAGCCTCCGCCAGTCCCAGGACCAGATTCCCTTGCAGTCAGCTAGAGCGCTGATGTCAGGAAAGGGGAGGGAGGGGGAACTTTAAACACGATTATCTCTCAAATCATTTGAGAGATGGCACTGGGGGCATTTTATTAATGGCTACAAGATGCAGATTTTTAAATATGATGTATTACTTTCCCTTTAAAACCAGGGACAGCAGTATCCAGGGGCAGGGAGTCAAAAATGGGGACTGTCCCTGGAAAACTGGGGCAGACGGTAGTCCCCAGGAGGCATTATCTGGCCAGGGATGATGGTACTTGTAGCCTACAACATCTGGAAGGCCTCAGGTTGTCTGTTACTGAGCCTGACACACGATTTGGGGACATTAGACTGACCCCCTGCTGCTGGATTATCCTGAGATGAACTTTGAAGTATCAGTTGATGTTTAAGAGGCTACACATGACAGTAAGGGCTACTGTGGTGCAGATCTGGAACAGACCAATTGCACTATGATGGGAGGGGGGTGTATTAAAATTCATATTGCTTAAAATGGGGCTTTTAACCCCTTGAATGCTAGACCGGTCAACAATGCATTGTGAAGCAGTGCATTGGACACCTCACTAACATTCAGGTTGTTAAAAGCACCATTTCAATCAATAGGAATTTTTGTAATATTCGTTTGCTCCCTATCATGCAGTTTGCTTGATCCGCTTTGGCTGGATGAATAAAGCCCCAAGTGTAAGATTTTTTGCTGCATATGAAATTGTCTCCGTAATAAAGTCAAGACAATTGTTTAGTCCACAAACCTGTGGGAACCTCCAGAGGATGATCTGAATCTGCCCCAGAGACACTGGAGACAGAGCTGATGCTCTGGCTTTTTAACCCTTTGAGTGCCAGAGGGGTACATGGTTAAACCACGTATTTCCCATCCGTTCCACCCACTTCCCACCCTGTTTAAATGGCTTCAGTGGTTTTTTCACCTTCCTTGGATCATCAGGGGTGATTTGGCATGGGCTGGATTTGATGGACTGATGTAGTCTTTCAGCCTCATCAATTATGTTACTACGTCACATCCATGCTAATTCTACAGTGAAACTCCACCTTTCCTCATCTCGGCCCTGCCCCCAATCAACCTCCACCAACTTTATCACATGATCTTCATTATTCAGACATGCCCAATCCCAGCCCACGAGCCCAGTCCAGAGGCTCCAGAGAAGAAAGTTCTCAGGTATGCTTGCAAATCAATGCAAACCAATAATAACCTCATCAGCCCTGCAACAGGCATGTATGTGTGTGTGTGTGTGTGTGTGTGTGTTTGTCCAGTTTTTAACCCTTTGAGTTCCAGAGGGTATGTAATGCATTGCTTTGCAATGCGTTGCTTACCCCTTTGGCACTCAAAGGGACAAGGGATTATGTGGAAGTGCTAGGGGCACAATAGGTGTTGCAGGGGTTGCACCTGTGACCGGGCCCGTTGCTCCAGGGTCCCGGCCACCCGCTTCAACCCCCTTGCCCAGCGCACACAGCAAATACCCGAAGAAGGCACAGACCTCTGACAGTTGATCTCCCTCTCCGGTGATCTAGTAATGCAGAGCTCTGGGAGATGACATCTCATACCACACTGCTAGAACACCAGGGAGGTAGGAGATGGACACAGGGTGGGGGTGTCAGTAGGGGCAAGGTGGAGATAGGGAGCAATGTGGAGGCCGTGTGGAGATTGGAGGACAATGTGTAGATGTGGTGACAATGTGGAGATTGGGGGCAATGTGGAGGCAGTGTGGAGATGTAGTGTCAATGTGAAGATTGGGGACAATGTGTAGATTGGGAGCAATGTGGAGGCAGTGTGGAGATGTGGTGGCAATTTGGAGATGTGGTGGCAATGTGAAGTTTTGGGGCAATGTGGAGATTGGGGGCAATGTGACGGCAGTGTGGAGATGTGGTGGCAATGTGGAGATTGGGGGCAATGTGAAATTGGGGGGCAAGGTGGAGGCAGTGTGAAGATTGAGGGGCAATGCGAAAATATGGTGGCAAGATGAAGATGTGATGGCAATGTGAAGATTGGGGGCAATGTAGGGGCAATGTGGAGATTTGGTGGCAGTGTAGAGATTGGGGGACAATGTGGAGATGTGGTGGCAGTGTGGAGATTGGGGGACAATGTGAGATGTGGTGGCATTGTGGAGATTGGGGGCAATGTGGAGATTGGCGGCAATGTGGAGATTGGGGGACAATGTGGAGATGTGGTGGCAGTGTGGAGATTGGGGGACAATGTGAGATGTGGTGGCATTGTGGAGATTGGGGGCAATGTGGAGATTGGGGGCAATGTGGAGGCAGTGTGGAGATGTGGTGGCAATGTGGAGATTGGGGGCAATGTGAAGATTGGGGGGAAAGGTGGAGGTAGTGTGGAGATTGAGGGGCAATGTGAAAATGTGTTGGCAGTGTGGAGATTGTAGGGCAATGTAGTGGCAATGTGGAGATTGGGGGGCAATGAGGAGATGGGGCAATGTGGAGATTGGGGGGCAATGTGGAGATGTGGTGGCAGTGTGGAGATTGGGGGACAATGTGAGATGTGGTGGCATTGTGGAGATTGGGGGCAATGTGGAGATTGGGGGCAATGTGGAGGCAGTGTGGAGATGTGTTTGGCAATGTGAAGATATGGTGGCAATGTGAAGATTGGGGGCAATGTGGAGATGTGGTGGCAATGTGGAGATTGGGGGCAATGTGAAGATTGGGGGGAAAGGTGGAGGTAGTGTGGAGATTGAGGGGCAATGTGAAAATGTGGTGGCAGTGTGGAGATTGTAGGGCAATGTAGTGGCAATGTGGAGATTGGGGGGCAATGAGGAGATGGGGCAATGTGGAGATTGGGGGGCAATGTGGAGATTGGGGGGGAAATGTGGAGACTGGGGGCAATGGGGGGTGAACAGCAGAGGCTCAATCTATTTACTAAGAAGTGCCATAAGAGCAGGATTTTTATAACAAAGAAGTTGCTCTTTAAAATAAATAAATAAAAAGTAGTACTCCACAGTCTATGCAACTTTCTTCCAGTTTCAAATAGCTCTGGTTTTTTTAAACATCTCTTCCTTTCCAAGCATTCACCCAGTGCAAGTGTTTTCCCTTGGGGCTCTCTCCTGTAATGTATACAGTATCCTTATGAGTGGCACAGTATCAAATATCCTTGCAAAATGTAAATAGAGCTGAAATATGATATTGGCTGTACATTTTATTAGCAATATAAGTTATAGTATTTTACTACGTTCCTGTCCTTTTTATATAAACACATTGAAAATGTTTAGTTTATTTTACTGTATATGTTGCTGTGTATAAAATGATAAGCATCTGGAGTATAGCAGCCTAGTGTGTGTGTGTACTGTGTATTAGGATAATGTGAACTACAGAGTATGGGAATAATGGTGGAATTGCACTTTGCTATGTAATGGCAACAAGGAGCAGTTGGTTGCCAGGTGTAAGAACTAGCTCCAAGAAGTCTGCGAGCCTTATGCACAAAAGAAATACAGAAGAATTCTAAGCACACTGTATCCTTAAGCCTAGTTCATACGGGTGGCGGTGACTGGATTACAATGTTTCGAATGCGGGGGGAAAAAGCATGACATTTGTATCATTCTGTCATATGGGACTAATCATAAATACATGCTATGGAGGTATGGCTCACCAGGTCAGTGAAGCCCCCCCCCCGTGGATTCTTGTTCTGTATGCTCTGGATCAGGCAGGAGGCAGGAATAAATGGCTGCCGCTCACCAGTAGACTGGTGAAGGTATTGAATTTAGCTACAAAATCCAGGATGGGGGGTTTCCAAGGGCCACACACCAGCAGGGAATTTAATTTGCTTTTGCAGTGGCTGAGACGAGAATCACTAGCCACAATATCCACACTCACAGATGGCATCCTTGTGTATATAGTAAAATTAAGGCTTGGGCAGTACTGACAGTATTTTAGTCTCCAATCAGAGTCCCCCTTTTCAATCCAGGTAAAGGTCCTTGAAACACAATTGCTTTCACAGCAGGGGCCAAATAGTGTTCCTTTGCTGTCACCCACAGGGGGGTTCTTGTCACAATCCCTAATAGTAATTTATAGTCTTCAGAAATCTATGTTCACAGAATGCACAACAAAATATAGAACAGAAGTACAAACCACAGGGAAACACAAAAAAATATACCAAATTGTAACACTGGGGACATAGTAAGAGGGACATGGTAGCAGGAACCAGAGTGCTGGGCTTAACCTTTATTTAAAGAGCACTCTAGTTCCCTGCTTCCAACACAGTACATACACTTACAACACCACACACAATACTGCATTACTCTACCACCATATACCTGTGGATCACAGACAATGAGGATACCAAGGTGTAGGCAAAATGCAGTCCCCTGCTGGGAAAATCCATGGCATATGTATTGCCTGTATTGTCCCTGTAACTCCACAGTCCTCCCACATCATATGGACACAAGGGGTTAATCTCCTGTTTCTCCACACGTGATTTTCATTGATTTCAAATGAGCTACACCAAAAATTGCATGTTATCGCAATTACTGTGTGATGCTGAATCTGAAGAAAAGCATTATGGTGGAGGAGTAGAGATTCATACGATTCAAATCACACTGAAAAAATACATGGTAAGCTCATACACATTTTATATGCTCTTTCAGTGCATTAAACAAATTTACAGTTTTAACTTAGCCTTAGTCTTATTCCAAGCTGCCCCCTGTACTGTCTCCTTAGTCTTATACCAAGATATATGTCCCCTACACTGTGTCCTTAGTCTTACTCCAAGAGATCTCCCCCTGCACTGTCTCCTTAATCTTATACCAAGATATATCTTCTTGCGTTGTCTCCTTGGTGTTATTCCAAGATATATGTCCCCTGCACTGAGTCCTTAGTCTTACTCCAAGAGATCTCCCCTGCACAGTTTCCTTAATCTTCTACCAATATATATCTTCCTGCACTGTCTCCTTAGTGTTATACCAAGACATGTGCCCCCTGCACTGCCTCCTTAGTCTTACACCAAGACATATATCCTTACACCAATATATAACAGACTCTGTCTCCTTTATCTTACACTGAGCTGGTTGCCCTGCACTGTCTCCTTAGTCTTATACTCTGAAGCCTCTACCACAAAGTCTCCTTAGTCTTGCACCAAGAAATCATCCTCTCAGTATCTCACTTTCTTCCTGTCTCCCAACTTACCTAACTATTGCCAAAAAAAAATCGTAATACTCCTTAAGAATTTTGCCTTTGAGACTTTGTTCAAGGGAAAACATCAGACCTGGAGATCATGTGCGTGGAGTCGGACATGACAGTTGCTGGCAGATTTTTCAGACTGAATCAGTTAGAATGAATGAGTCTACTTAAACCATTATAGGGTCTAGATTACTATGAGGCCCTGTGTCCTGCTGGCAGTTGTCATGTCTTCTTCCATGGACATGACATCCAGGACAATGTTATCAGCTGAAACCAGGAGCAAGAACAAAATTCATTGGGGCCATTAGAATTTTCTGGTCATAGTATGTACATGAGGGGTTATTATCACACCTGGGAATTCTCTGGATTGGCCCTGGAGACTCTGCTTTTAAGATTGAATTACAGGATCTCTGGGGCAGAGACTGATTCTCTGGATATGGGGAGTTTGCTTTTAAACTCTGCCTACTTCTACTCTTTCCCTCCCAGTTCCTCCCATTTTTCCTCCTTTCCCACTCAGTTCCTCCCACTTTTCCTCCTTTCCCTCCCAGTTCCTCCCACTTTTCCTCCTTTCCCACCCAGTTCCTCCCACTTTTGATTCTTCCCCACCCAGTTCCTCCCACTTTTCCTCCTTTCCCTCCCAGTTCCTCCCACTTTTCCTCCTTTCCCACCCAGTTCCTCCCACTTTTGATTCTTCCCCACCCAGTTCCTCCCACTTTTCCTCCTTGCCCACCCAGTTCCTCCCACTTTTGTGATGTCACCACACAAGGCCCCACCAAACCCCCTTTTGGTCACGATTTGGGCCATTATATCCCCCCCAGCAGCGCCAGAAACAGAAGTTGCCAGGTATGGTCATTATTAGTAGTGCTACGTCTCCTTTAATAGTTAAAAAAAAAAAAAAAAAAAAATACATGTTTTTTTCAGATAATTTTTATGAGAGTAAATCATTTTGTCTTTCCCTGCTGTACTGGTTAGTTGCACGCCAAGCTCACACATCTTGTATATAGCGTATTAACCCTTTGAGGGCCAGAGGAGTATACAGCGCATTGCTTTGCAATGAGTTTCACACCCCTCTGACACTCAAAGGGTTAATCTTTCACTGGTGTTGTCATTTGGAGCCTGTTTTGTACCTCCTCATAGTGTGTAACTAAGTCTAAGGGCTGTTTGTTCAAAAGAAAAGTGGAGAAGTTCTGGGGCAAACCATTTGCAGTGTAGGGGAAAACTTTAAATGCCTATTGATTTAAAGCATAACTTTCACCTTGTTAATATTGCCCCCAAATCCTTTCCTAATGTAGTGATATGTAAAGCCATACTATTATTATGATGAAAGCATCCGCGTTATTAAGGAAAGCCTCTTCTTCTGTAGGAATCCAATGAACAACAGTACAGATGTCTTAGAGGTAAGGGATCTTTGAGTCTGCGCTGTGTGTCCTGTGCACTGCCCGTATTGGTGGTGGCATTTGTTGTTTACCTTAAGGTAACGGAAGTTGCTGAAGGCGCAGGCGGACAGAGCTTCTCTTTTAAGCTCAGTGACCGGGATGTCTACAGATGATGTTTGTTTTCCTTAATAACATGGACTTTTAGATCATAACAGTAAGGCTTTACCTATCACTACATTACGAATGTATTGGGGGCAATATTAACAGGGTGAAAGTTCTTTAAATGGGGATTTCATCCTTAACCTAGCATTCAAGGGGTTAAAATCCCCATTTAAATCAATGGACATTTTGGGAATTTTTAGCTCTCCCCTACAATGCAATTGGAGCAAACCAAATGCAACAAGGGGAAATGAAAATCCCTACTGGCTTAAATGAGGATTTTATCCCTTTGAGTCCTAGAAAGGTCTGCACTGCATTGTGCAGGAATGTGTTGGTGACCACGCAAGTGGTCCCAGGAAGGTGCACAGACAGGACCACAGTCAGAATTTGGAGCGCCCTGCTCCTTATCAGCCGTGGCACGGGCAGTCATTACTGTGCATGACTGCAGCGCGTGCAGGCGTCTCTACTGCGCATGATGGCTTCTGACAAACATCCTTAGCGAATTATTATATAAGGATGAGGCAGGATTTAGATTGAGGCTGACTTACTGAGACAAGAGGTACAAGTCTAGAGCAAACTAAAGCCACAATGGGGAAAAATACACTTTTCAATTGATTTAAATTAGATTTTTTTTTTATACCCCTTGAATATGCAGTTAAGTGGTTAAACGAGCAGTTTAGCTTGATTAGTTACTTAAATGTATGTTGATATAGTTCAGAAACCAGTGATTGTGCTCTCGGCATTAATGTTTGTACTTGTCTTATATATATGGTTTTAATAAATATCTGTAATGATGGATCGTTGTGCGACATTTGGGGAAGCGCCCTTGAAAGTTCCACTCGTGCAACGGGGGGGGTGGAGCCGATGCTAAAGGTTACCATGGTTACTAGGTGAGTGCCGGATTCGCGCCAGGTACGAGCATAACTATTAACGGGAGATATGGAGTGATACGTGTTGTAAATTATATATTCCTGATGAAAGTCGTAATGTCAGACTGAAAAGCTGGATACATTTTCGGATGAAATTACATTAAAAGTTAACATTTTAAGAAGAGTGTGCAATTCAGTTAAGGAGATATGAATTTGTGTTACATATGCTAATGTATGCTAATTGCGGTAACAGTGAAGTTTCATAAGTCAGTGAAGGTTTTCGGTGATGTGTCATATGCTAATGGAGCTCTGTGCTGCACCAGGATAGTTTTACTTTCACTTTTTCCAAAAATAAAAGTGTGAATATCTACTAAACAATTCATCTGCTGGACCTTTGGTTAACATGACACATGGGCAAATCAATATACTGGAGACATCTAGCATTCAAATGGTTAAATGCCCCTTTTACAAAAATGGGAATTTTGAGAGTATGTATTTGTTCCCTATAAAACAGTTGGTTTGCTCCAGAATTGTACCAGGTTTACTTTGTATATCAGCTCAATGACAGGTGACACATGTTCACACATATACACACACACTCATGCACACATGCAAACACACATATACACACACACATATGCATATAGGAATGCACGCGTCCGCAAACCAAGCTCAATCACGTAAATTGCATTAGTAGATATAATGACTGGTCACAGAGACTGCGCATAACAGACTGCACATAGATGATAATTAAATAGGAAAAAAGGAACAGTCTGCCCCCTGCAAAAAAAAATCCAATAAGTTGTTTTATTAATTCTGCAGACGTGGGGCAGAGAAACAAGCATATGTGTCTGTCTATGACTACCAGTGGACAAAAGGACAAGGCTGGAGTGTCATACACTGCATGCGTGGGTCTGAGTCTATCAGTAGGTGTCATATTGTATATGTATGTTTCTGATACTGCCAGAGGACAGTAGAATGTTGGTATTTGTGTGGTTCTGTGGTTATCAGTGCACAGTAGAACATGGCTGGCGTCTCAGACAGTGTATTCATTAGTCTGATTCTACAGACGATAATGGAACAAGATTGGCTCGCCAGACAATGTAGGTGTAGTTCTGTGACTACCAGTGGGATAGTGGAACAAGGCTGATATGTCAGATGGTGTATATATGCATGTGTGTGTGATTATGTGATGATCAGTTAACAGCTGAATCTTCCTCACTTCCCCCTGTCTCTTCCCACACAGGCAAAATTGTGCTCCTTCTGCAACTATATTATATATATAGTCACCACTAGGTGGTGTTATTGCTATTGCTTTCTGTGGTCTGGGATCAAAATGTACACATGCCCTGGGAACATTTATGCATTACAATGCTCCTAATGAGTTTACAGTTGAATTCTACCTATGGGAATAAGTGGCTCTTATTTTATTCAAAAGAAGCATTTACCTTGGTGCGTGTCTTTCATACATCAGTACAGGATATCTATAGTCCTGAGGTAAGTTTTGTTTATAAATTTAACAAACAAAATGGTGTAGAGAAAAAAAGAATGAAATAGAAGAGGGGGTCGCAGTAGTCTTATGGAGTATTGAAAACTGGATTTACATGATTTTTTTATTGACAAAAATTCAGCCTGTAGTTAGACATCAATGTTTCACTGGCTGAAATTGCTTATGTAATTCTGTAGAATGGAGGTGGGCTCTTTTCTTATACTTTACCTTATTCAAAGAGTGAGGCATATTGTCTGTTATGAGGATGTATAACCGAAATACAGACTTGAAATGGAATTCGGAAGGGATCCTGGTACCATAGCAGTTTAGATGGGTGTCCAAGAAATGTTAGTGCTGCATTGTCTATGCAAGGCCTGGGATAAGGTACCAACCTTGCTGAATACAAGAACAGCTGTTCCTAATCACAATAAATTATCTGTCTTAGTGCCCATCTCTCACTGGAACAGCACAAACAAAATTAACCACCTTGTACTGCCAGAGTGGTATGCAATGTGTTGCGTACCCCTCTGGCACTCAAAGGGTTAAGAAAAGCAAATTTAGGAATATATTTTACAGCTCTTAGACAATATCAATACTTTTTTTTTGCAGATGTTAGCAGGGCCGGATTTACATCTCAGGAGCCTGTAGGCACAGAAATCTGAAGCGCCCCCCCCCCATTAGCCAGCTCCACTGGACACCTACACAATGCTCCAAATCTCCGCATTACCCCCCACATAACCATAATGCCTTCACGTTGCCCCGCATCAGCTCCATATTGCCCCATCAGCTCCAACTTGCCCTCACATTGCCCCCATCAGCTCCAACTTGCCCCAAACAGCTTCAACTTGCTCCAACTTGCCCCCATCAGTTCCAACTTGCCCTCACATTGCTCCATCAGCTCCAACTTGCCCTCACATTGCCCCCACCAGCTCCACCTTGCCCCCATCAGTTTCAACTTGCTCCAGCTTGCCCCCATCAGCTCTAACTTGCCCCTATCAGCTCCAACTTGCCCTCACATTTCCCCCATCAGCTCCAACTTGCCCTCACATTGCCCCCATCAGCTTCAACTTGCTCCAACTTGCCCCCATCAGCTCCAGCTTGCTCTCACATTGCCCCCATCAGCTTATAACTTGCCCCATCAGCTTCTAATTTGCCCTCACATTGCCCCCATCAGCTTCACATTGCTTCACAGGGTAAAAACAAAGGACCATATGAATAAAGTCAAAGGGAAACAATTTTGGGACAGGCAAACTGCACTATATTTCGCCCACCTTACCCCAGGGCCTGGCAGACCTCAGTCACACCATGACCTTCCTTTACCTCCTTTGGTTAGCCTCAGATGATGTGCACCCAGCAGCCTTCCCTTGAAAAATGCAGTCCACCAAGTCTCCTCCTGAGCGGGGTCTGTAGCTCTCGCTCGATCTCTGCAGCACCGCTCCTTCAGCTGCCCACGGCTCATCACCTCTCCCCTCTGCGACACCCGTCACGCACAGTTGGCAGCCAATGTGAGAGGGGTATCCAACTCTCCTCTCTCATTGGCTGCAGTGCGGTCTGCACTGCAGCCAATGAGAGAGGAGAGTTGGATACCCCTCTCTCATTGGCTGCCAACTGTGCGTGACGGGCGTCGCATCGCGGAGGGGAGAGTTGATCGCCACGGGCAGCAGAAGGAGCGGTGCTGTAGAGTGCAAGCGAGAGCTACAGGCCACACTCATGTTTTAAATGGCAAGAAAGGAAAATCCAGGGGGGCAAGTGACCCCCCCCCCCCGCGGACGCCCATGGTGGCAATGCGACACTGCATTGCTTTCCTACTTTTAAGTCGTCTGAAATAATAACTACCAAGCCCTTTTCTTTTGATGTTGTTGTCAGCAAAAGTACAATTAAACCTGAATTCCACCTTTAGAGTCCTGCACCCCAAATGTATTATCTTGAACTTTATAGCATAATACAAAATAAGCATTCTTTCAATTTTCCTTAATCCTTTTGCAAATGATGTAGCCCCTTGAGTGTCATCACTGTTACAGATCTTTGAATCACTTTCAAAAAGGCACCCCTTACCAAGAATATCAATAGGAATATTTCTAATGATATATACAATATTCTGCCATGGATCTTGCACATCAGAGTGAAAAACATACCGTATGTGTAGAGCAAGGGCAATGGGAGGCCCTCTGACTGCTGCCACACGACACCTCCTATGGAAAGGGAAGTGTAATGTTGCTGCAGCTGGAAGGCCTCATGTTGTCCACCACTGGTGTCGAGAGATAAAAACAGATGTAAAGTGTACAGTAGTGTAGGGAAGGCAAATCGCCTGTAGGTAAACAGGGTGTAGTGGGAAGTTGGCCAAAGAATTTAGTAGATTTTTTAATGTAAACTCACAACTCCCCGAACAGCCAAGATCCAATAATGATAGCAACCCCTGTCCTTGGTATAGTATTTATTAATGCTACATGTAAGCACAAAATTCACTCTACAAGAGAACACAAGCATAAAGAAAAGTGGAGCACTTCTGATGCAAATAAACTGGATCATAGGGGACAAATACAATTCCCTTTGATTTAAATGGGTCTTTTAGCCATGCAAATGACTCTTTTGTCACCTAGGTCTGTCCCTGCCCCGCTCCTCCTCAAATCTCTCCAGTGGCTGCCTATCAAACTCTGGATATCTTACAAAATCTTACTTCTCTCATTCAAGACCCATCTCTCCTCTACTCCTTCCTTCATCTCCACTCTGATCTCCCGCTATACTCCATCTCGCCACTTACGATCAGCCAATGACTGTCTCTCAGCTCCTTTTGTGTCTACAGCCCTCCCACATATCAAACCTTTCTCTCTCATTGCTCTGTATCTATGGAATGCTCTACCTCCCACCCTGCACCACTGCACCTTTTTCATGGTCTTCAAGTCTCACTTTAAAATGCATCTCCTGGATAAAACCTCAGCATGTTAGAAGGCACTGATGTTCTACAAAGAATGCTCTTATAAATTATTTACTTTACTTGTGTCCCCTATCATCATCATCAGCAGCAGAACTCTAGCACTGTATTTGGAACTTGACCCTTAAAGGGATAGTAATACTTAATTTTAACTTTATTTTATTTTGTAGGCATTAAAAAAACATGAAGAATGATATAAGTCTTATCTCTCAAACCTTTATGGTTTAAGAGATATTCACAAGCAAAGTTTCCCCCTCCCGCCCCTTTTACCTAGTGTAAGCAATCTCTTCTCAGATGTGAATCTGGTTGTAAGACCAGACAGATAACAGAAGGGAACAATCTTCTTTGTATGAAAAGAAAGAAAGCCCTTCCCCCCTTGACAAGTTTTTCAGCTTTTTCCCTTATCTTAATTGAAGATTGTCCCTCTCTGCAGTCTACCTGGGCACCTCCCTTCTGATGTGGCTGAACAGGGGTGGGGGATACTTTGCTTGTGAATATCTCTTAAACCATAAAGGTTTGAGAGATAAGACTTATATTGTTCTTCATGTTTTTTTAATGCCTACAAAATAAAATAAAGATAAAACGAAGTATTACTATCCCTTTAAAGGAAAACTAACACCTAATAACAAACAGGGGTTACATACGTACTCAAACAGCCGGCACGTCTTGCTAACATCCATAAAAAGTCTCTGTTTTTTCTGAGGCCTAAGGTTTGGACTTACATGTCTGCCTTTTTCAAGGATCCATGGCTCTCACTGATTGTCCATGATTATCTGTGAATGGGATGAGATAAGATAGCAACCTTTCTGCCTACACGGGCAGTGAACACTAATCACAATCAATTAATTAGCTTTACTTTTATGTCTCAATGCAAATAGAACAGACAATTTTAAAAAGAAATTTCTCATGACAAATTAAGGTTCAATTATTCCTTATACTCTGGCAACAGTGCAGAGCATTATTACAATGTTCTAGGTTCGGTCTAGTTTATGTGGAAATATATTATAAAGTTTCCCCCTTCCGACCCTTTTCCATATGTCATTATTGTGTCTTCAGATCAGAAAGCCAGTTTGGATGGATCTCGATGAAGGACAATCTTGTATCAGTATAAGGAAAAACCTGCCCTCCTTCATCAAGGGGTCCAGGGTTTTCCTTATACTGCTAGACAGATTGTCCCATGTTGTGATCGGATTTCAGAATGACTGACATCTGCAAATAGACATTACTATTGCTTTAAATAGGTCAGTTTATACATATTTTAAAATACAAATAAGACCTAAATGTCATTACATTGGATGAACTCTAGGGGTGATATGTGCAGTTTGTGAGTAAGGCCCTATATGTCATTGCATTGGATGAACTCTAGATTTGCTATGGGCCTTTACTGAGTAAGGCCTTATACAGTGAGGGAAAAAATTATTTGATCCCCTGCTGATTTTGTACGTTTGCCCACTGACAAAGAAATGACCAGTCTATAATTTTAATGGTAGGTTTATTTGAACAGTGAGAGACAGAATAACAACAACAAAAAAATCCAGAAAAACGCATTTCAAAAAAGTTATAAATTGATTTGCATTTTACTGAGTGAAATAAGTATTTGACCCCCTATCAATCAGCAAGATTTCTGGCTCCCAGGTGTCTTTTATACAGGTAACAAGCTGAGATTAGGAGCACTCTCTTAAAGGGAGTGCTTCTAATCTCAGATTGTTACCTGTATAAAAGACACTTGTCCACAGAAGCAATCAATCAAAGAGCTGTCCAAGGATGTCAGGGACAAGATTGTAGACCTACACAAGGCTGGAATGGGCTACAAGACCATCGCCAAGCAGCTTGGTGAGAAGGTGACAACAGTTGGTGCGATTATTCACAAATGGAAGAAACATAAAATAACGGTCAGTCTCCCTCGGTCTGGGGCTCCATGCAAGATCTCACCTTGTGGAGTTTCAGTGATCATGAGAACAGTGAGGAATCAGCCCAGAACTACACAGGAGGATCTTGTCAATGATCTCAAGGCAGCTGGGGCCATAGTCACCAATAAAACAATTGGTAACACACTACGCTGTGAAGCACTGAAACCCTGCAGCATCTGCAAGGTCCCCCTGCTCAAGAAAGCACATGTACAGGCCCGTCTGAAGTTTGCCAATGAACATCTGAAGGATTCAGATAATAACTGTGTGAATGTGTTGTGGTCAGATGAGACCAAAATTGAGCTCTTTGGCATCAACTCAATTCGCCGTGTTTGGAGGAGGAGGAATGCTGCTTATGACACCAGGAACACCGTCCCTACCATCAAACATGGAGGTGGAAACTTTATGCTTTGTTGGTTTTTCTGCTAAGGGGACAGGACAAATTCACAGCATCAAAGGGATGATGGACGGGGCCATGTACCGTCAAATCTTGGGTGAGAACCTCCTTCCCTCAGCCAGGGCATTGAAAATGGGTCATGGATGGGTATTCCAGCATGACAATGACCCAAAACACACAGTCAAGGCAACAAAGGAGTGGCTCAAGAAGAAGCACATTAAGGTCCTGGAGTGGCCTAGCCAGACTCCAGACCTTAATCTCATAGAAAATCTGTGGAGGGAGCTGAAGGTTCGAGTTGCCAAATGTCAGCTTCGAAACCTTAATAACTTGGAGAGGATCTGAAAAGAGGAGTTGGACAAAATCCCTCCTGAGATGTGTGCAAACCTGGTGGCCAACTACAAGAAACGTCTGACCTCTGTGATTGCCAGCAAGGGTTTTGCCACCAAGTACTAAGTCATGTTTTGCAAAGGGGTCAAATACTTATTTGACTCAGTAAAATGCAAATGAATTTATAACTTTTTTGAAATGCGTTTTTTTGGATTTTTTGCTGTTATTCTGTCTTTCACTGTTCAAATAAACCTATCATTAAAATTATAGACTGATCATTTCTTTGTCAGTGGGCAAATGTACAAAATCAGCAGGGGATCAAATATTTTTTCCCTCACTGTATGTCATTGCATTGGATGAAGTCTAGGAGCGCTATGTACCTTCTGTGAGTTAGGCCCTATATGTTATTACAATGGATGACCTCTAGGGGTGGTATGTGCCTTTTGTAAGCCTTGTATGTCATTACATTGTTATAAAACAAACTTAGGAGTGTTCTGGCAAAACATTTAACAGAATTATTCAATCATCAACTATTGACAGGAGTAGTTCTAGAAGATTGGAAGGTAGCAAATGTATTACTATTTCATAAAAGGTAGTGGGGAAGAGTCTGTCAACTACAGACCAGTAAGTCTTACATCAGTAGTGGGAAAATTTATGGAAACCATATTAAAGGAAAGAAATTTTAAATATCTGTTTTTAAATGGCTTTCTAGAAGAATGGACAAGAGTGTGGCAGCTGCAGTTTAATGTTGATAAATGTAAAATAATGCACTTGATACGTGAAAATCCAAAAGAAAAATATAGTATTAATGGTACTATGCTGTCAGAGAAAACAGAGGAAAAGGATTTGGGAGTAAGTATTTCTGATGACTTAAAGGAAGGCAGGCTATGTAACAAAGTGGTGGGGAATGCAAGAAGGGTGCTGGGTTGTATAGCTAGGGGCACTAGTAGCAGAAAAAGTGGTCATGCTACTATACAGATCTCTAGTTAGGCCTCACCTAGAGTATTGTGTACAGTACTTGGGGCCCCATCTCCAGAAGGAAATAGCCACTCTAGAGAAAATTCAGTGAAGGGCTACTAAAATGGTGACTGGTTTACAGGAAAAGAAATATCAGGATAGACTAAAGGATTTAAACATGTATAGCTTGGAGGAGAGAAGAGGAGGAGGGAAGTACATTTCAAAAGAGTAGAAATTTTATGACAAGAGGTCATAGTCCAAAACTAGGGGGGCAGAGGCTTAGATGTTATGTGATTAAGTTTTTTGTCACTGAGAGGGTGGTAGATAAGTGGAATAGCCTACCAGCAGAAGTGGTAGAGGTTAACACAGTGATGGAAGTTAAGCATGAATGAGATAGACATAAGGCTGTCCTGCACATAAGACAAGACCAAGGGCCAAATAAGGTTTGACGTTTTTACAGTAGGAAAGACTAGATGGGCCAAATGGTTGTTATCAGCCTCAAATTCTGTTTCAAATTCTAATACAATGGTTGAACCCCAAGGGAGCTACGTGTGTTTTGTGTGTAATGACCTATATGTCATTACAATGAATGAACTCTAGGGGCTGTATATGACGTTTGCAAAAAAGCTTTTACTGTAAAGGGATAGTAATACCTATAATAAAGTGCAGCTCCGCGTCTTCTTTATTCTATTTTTAGTCCAATAAGGCTTGTAATTCAACCGCAACTGAATCATAAAGGATCCTCCCGCTCTTTTCCCCTACATCACTCTACCTCTCAGTCTGGTCCAGAGGGAGCGCAGCGAGGGACAATCTTTAGTAAGTATAAGTAAAATCCTGCACTACTTCATCAAGAAGGGCAGGGTTTCCTTATACTTACTGAGTGAAGATTGTCCTTCGATGCGATTAGTCCGGTCCCAGGACGTCTTTGTTCAACAGTGTTTTCCGTTTAAGTCTTTTATTTCAGCCATGCAAATTATATATCATTTTTTTGGCACACAATGCGGGCTTACTTTTGATACCACATTTATATGGATAACCCACAATTTATTTTATTAAAATTAAAGAAAACAGTTAAAAAAATGTAAAAAACAAACAATTTTTATTTTTTCCTCTTGTGATCATTTGGGTGCGATGGGTTAAATTATTATGGAGACTGCATGAAAGCTATGACCGGTCATTCATACCTGCTAAATGGGCAGTTTTAAGTGGGCACTCTCCCTCTGGGGTGAAAATCCCCATGTCCCTCTTTCCCTCCCGGATTTTCAATTATTTGTACATGTTTGTACTGTGTGGTGTGTATATAAATGTATTACTGTACTCCCCATGAATAAAACTCACAGTAAACTTGACTGTAACTTCAGTATTTGTGTTTTTAAATTATATTGTGTAAACATAATCCTTTGATCTTGCTCAAATTATTTTTTAATTACACATAGTGGTGTCAGTAGGTCATAAAGGAACCTACATTCACCCCCCCAGCACCAGCACTGAAGGGATTAATACCCCCAACTTTGGGCTTTATTTCTTTCTTATTTTGTCTGTTCTCTGCTTCTCTCTCTCTCTTACTCTCATAGTAAGGAAGATACAGGCAGAGAACAGTCACAAAGTCAATGTGTAAAACACATAAAAATGCCGGTATATGTTTCCAGTGTAGAAACGATCACATGTACTGGCAGAACAGAGGACTGAAACTGAGCGTTCTGGTCCTGGAGTGCTCAGTTTCAGCCTGTTCAGTATAATAGCAGCGCGCAATGAAGCGCGCTGCTATCATTTAACCCATGAAGTATCAGGAACGTCATGGGTTTACCAATGATGGTCCTGGCACATCATAGGTCGTTAAGGGGTTAATGAACCTCCATTTTCCAAACACAACGCAGTGTTAACTTTTCTATCCTCCATATGATTAAAGTGACAGTGACATTTTATTTTTACTTGAAATATTCCACAAGTGCATAAGATGTAACATCAACTTGCCTATAGTTTTTAAAAGTCTACAAAATGGATGAAGAGGAAAGAAAAAAATATAGGCTGTTTGACTATGCATGAAAAAATAACTTTTGATGAAAAGCTCCTGCATCTGGCACTCAAAGGGTTAATGTATTCTATAAACACATTGAAAGACTGATTATCACCTGCAGGGAGGAAAGGATTAGATAACAGTAAAACGTGAGAAGAAAATGACACCCCCTCTATCCGCTGCCCATAACGACACTCAGATGCTAATTTTCAATTAACAGATTCTTGTTTGTTTATAAGGAAGGGAGATCCACACTTTCCAATGGAGCACTGTTTAACACTTTTGCTATCTCACCTTGCTCTGCTGGTGATGAAAACTTTCACAAAAAAAGAATTAATGTGATTAGTACCTTGTTAATTTCAGGGTGTCGTCTACATATTTTACTTTGTTTTTTTTTTCTGTGAATGAAATGCTACTTAACCCCTAAAGAACCAGAGGGTTGTGTAAAGCATTGCAAAAGAATGCATGGTACACCCCTCTGGTCTTTTGTGGCCTTAAACAAATAGCAGTCTTAATTTAACATCAGTAGTTCTCATACTTTAATACATTGTGGAACCCTGTAGTTTCTCTCAATATCTTTCCTGGAACCCTAGCAATCAAACACTTTAATATCTTGTTGCATTGGATACCTCTCTGGTTTTGAATGAATTCAGATATTATCAGTATTTGAATTAGTGTTAATTATAGTGCTTATACAAGATACATTTTGGGCTAATATAAAAAAGTTCTTGGTGAAATGTATAAATCTTCCACATGTGTAATTGGAGTCACATAACCACACATACACTGTCCTACCAGCTAAGTCTTGTTACACTGTTCAGTCTTCCACACATACACTAGTAGTCACAGAACCACACATCCGCTGTTAGTTACAGAACCACACATCCAATGCTAGTTACAGAACCACACATCCACTGACAGTCACAGAACCACACATCCGCTGTTAGTTACAGAACCACACATCCACTGGTAGACACAGAACCACACATCCGCTGGTAGTTACAGAACCACACATACACTAGTAGTCACAGAACCACATATCCACTGGTAGTTACAGAACCACACATCCACTGACAGTCACAGAACCACACATCCGCTGTTAGTTATAGAACCACACATCCACTGGTAGTCACAGAACCACACATGCACTGGTAGACACAGAATCACACATCGGCTGGTAGTTACAGAACCACACATCCACTGGTAGACACAGAATCACACATTGGCTGGTATTTACAGAACCACACGTGCACTAGTAGTCACAGAACCACACATCCACTGGCAGTCAAAGAACCACACATTCGCTGGTAGTTATAGAACCACACTTGCACTAGTAGTCACAGAACCACACATGAACTAGTAGTCACAGAACCACACATCCACTGGTAGTTACAGAACCACACATTCACTGTCTCTTACATAAGCCTTGCTCCACTGTTCTATTCCACTGTCTATCCACTGTTTATTATTTTCAACACTCAGTAGCATCACAGAACCATACATACACTGACACCACAGCCTTGTCCCATTGTTCAGTCTTCCAAATTTCTACTGGTAACCACAGAACCACGCATACACTGTCTATCACCCCAATCATGTTCTCCTGTCCACCATTACTTACTTTTTTTCTGTAGAGTATATTTTACTCCTTTAGGTAACCCTGAGATTACAAAAACAAGACAAAAACAGTTTAAGAACAACTGGTATATATAATACAGTTTAACAGATTGTTTTCTTCTATTAGCTATTTCAGTCATTTTCCTTCCATTTTCAGAAACATGAGCACCTACCCACATTCTATACAAAAGAATATGTGACCCAGGTGTATCTGAAAAGAGAACTGTCTGTGCATCTTGCAACCTATTTTAGTGGATCCCAAGGTATTTTATGCCATGACACATTCAATTTCAAATTGAGGCACGACTACCTGAAAACAAAGTTTCTGTTTGTTGGAAAAAACATGAAACAGAAAGATAGGGAGAGATCTCTCAAAGTGCAGGGAGAGAAGCATATCCAATATGTTGCTCTGTCTTAGCAATCTGATCACATGTATGATTTGTACCTCCTGTAAACCTATTTATGCATTATCGGTCATATTTCATTGTCTAACGCACAAGTCATGAAAATTCAGTATGACACTGAAGTAATTACTACTCATGAATATGCAATATGAGTAGTCTTCGCACCCAAATACATCAATAGGATATACCAGCCAGGACCAGGTGTATGGAATTTAGGCTTCTAGTTGGTTTTGATTTGTACTCACTGATTGATCAATGAGCAAGAACTAAACCATTCATAAATCTGTAAATCGCAATATGCCAGACGAATTTGTGTGTTTGCTTTCATAGCCTAACACATCTTTCTTATGATCCCTTGCAGTCACAGCTGAAAATCCGACTTCATTACACACTACAGGCAGAGGGCACTCACATTACAGAAAGGAAGAGCAGAACTAAAATAATGGGTTCAAGGTAAGCTCACAGAATCAAGGAAAAAGAAAGCTAACATGTTAAATCAGTTAATATCTGCTTCTAACACACACACACAGACACACTGGTCTATTTCATAAGATTGTGCTATGACAGTAATGCAAAACTGCTGTTGCTCTTTGTTTGATAAATCTTTAGTGCCAACACTAATCACCTCCCTATACTTATGCTGTGCCATGCTGACATGGATATGGCATCCAGAAATGACTGAAAGAAGGGCAAAATCCCTAGAGGCCATTCGCATTTTACAGCCATGGTAAGGTAAGTGGGGAGGGTTATTTTTAGGAGGTGTTACTGTTCCTTTAACTCTTTCAGTGCTAGAGGGGGTACCTGAAAGGGTAAAGCTTTCAGGATTATATCACTGATGAAAAGGGGAGGGATGATCACAGGGATGTCATCTCAACTAAATGATAAATCACTTGATCTCTTATGTGATACATTTGCTTGTGAAGTGTCAGATAATCAAGGAGCTGGATAATCAAGGAGTCAGTTTCTAGATCTTTCTGTTTGAACTTGTGTTTGCCCTATAATTACCGGACAACCATGTGTTAAGTAATAGTACACAGTCAGGTTAGCTAAGACATAATTGCCCCTCCCTACTCCATCACAATGCTTTTGTGTTAATGGTGACATACAGACTGAAAGACTATGTAGGCCACAATTCATCAAGATACGGGAAAAGCAAAGTATCAGATATGCTGGTCTTCTCCGAAATCACTGATGGGTGATGTTGCGTATTCATCAACAATCTATCGAGAAGCTCTGGAGCAATGTGACACATTAGTATTTATACGTCACAGTCTGATCTCCTTAAAAGAGTGACTTGGACTCACAGAAGGACTGTCCCTCCTAAAGAGGGGCACTTGGGAGGTATGTAATCTGGGTAGAAATTCCTAATGGTCACTATGACTCAATCTGTGTGGAACCATTCTCAAAAATTAATCTTTAAAGCTATAGCATTTTTTTAAAATTAAAAAGATATATTGTAGCGCTTTTCTTAGTGATACAAACAGATATTTCCATTACTGGTAGATAATTTGTCCAAAAGTTATAACAGATTAAACTTGTTTGACCTCAAATCTGTTTTTTCTCTTTGTTCAACGCAATTCTATAAAAGTGACCACTGGGTGGTTCTGTTTCATTAATCTCTATGGGAAATGACTATCATTGACCATAAAGCTCTCCAAACACAGAAGGAGAGAATCGTTATCTTGAGCTGTTAGAATAGTTTAGGAATAAATTATCTCCCAGTACTCAGAAGGAAAATCCCCATCATGTATACTTTTTTAACCCTTTCAGTGCCAGAGAGGTAGCCAATGCATTGCTTTTATTGGATACCTCTCTGGCATTCTAAGTGTTAATTAAATAAAATACACTCCTATTTCTTTAATTAGTAGTAGATACCATGTCCGTAGAGGCAAGCATTTGTATCTTCCTGTTAACCCTTTGAGTGCCAGAGGGGTACGAAAGGCATTGCACTGAAAGGGTTAATAGTGGTATGTCCTCATGTGTTTGTAATGAGTTTTCTAATCGTACCACACTGCGGAATATGATGGTGCTTTATAAATGAATGATAATAATAATAATTTAATGTATTTTTAAGGACTCTAAACTCCTCCCACTTTAATCTTTTTCATACTCTAGCATCCAGTGGGTTAAATCAGGGGGTTGGGCAAAGGTACTTCCTTTCAGCTGCTTGGGAACTATAGTTCCAAACTTCCTCAGCCGGCTGGCTGAGGCTGATGGGAATTTTAGTCCAAAAGAGCTAGAACACAGCAGGTTGTCCTCCTATGGGTTAACCCTTTGAGAGCTAGAGGAATAAAGCAATGCATTGCGTACCCCTCGGACACTCAAAGGGTTAAACAGTTACCTTCCTGCAAACAGAAGTTGGAAAAATAGCCCGTAAATAATGAATGATAGGTCTAGGCCACTCTAGTACATTGTATTGTACCTGTTATTTACATAACATGAGTATAGTCAAACATACACATGAAAAGTGCATTACACTGTTCAGTCAGTGACCTTCATCAGTCCAGTTTATCTTACAGAGGAGTCCGGAATGACCAGATTGCTGTGGTTTGGAGCAGATAGACTTGTAACCATTTATTCATCCTGAGTCCCAAGAGGGAGAGTTAATTCACATACAACCACATTTTAAAGCACAATGTGGGTGGTGCTAGAGGTGACTTATTGAGGCAGATTGGAGTAAAATTGGAAACCAAGCACACGTAGAAGACCTTTGCAGTGAAGGATATGGAGCTTATTAAAATTGAAGTGTTACTATCCCTTTAAGAGATCAGGCTATATTTATTTATTTAGAAAATGTTTTACCAGGAAGAATACATTGAGATTTCTCTCATTTTCAAGTATGTCCTGGATGTGGTGTATCCCATTGCTCCACTGCAGTAAAACTCACAATAATATTTGGTTTAACTTCAGTATATGTGTTTATACATTAAGTCTGTGTAAATAAAATACCTTTGTCATAAAATAACCTAAAATTAAAACAAAAGTGTGTCCTTCTTTGGCCATTTGAAATGTTGGGAGGTATGTTAGTTTCCCTACAAATATTAAAATGTATAGTTAGGTTTTCATATTTTCAGCCTTATATCTAAAATCAAATTATGTCATGTGATCCATTTCTGAATCCATACTGGCAGCACCCTAGGGTTCAACGGATGTTGATAGACATTGGGGGTAGAGTTTTGCCCGGCAAGACATAAATACAGAGGCAGGGAATGGATTTATAAATACACAAGTATGAAAGCCCGTATACACGGGCTTAAGTACAGCCAGCTGCCCTCGCTGCTGCCCTGGAGCCGGGAGCAGAGACAGGACGTGAGCCGTCCAGAGCGGGGCAGTGCGTTTGGTGAGTCTCTGCTGCGTATGACTGCAGTCATGCTCAGTAGAGGCTCGCCGAACGAGCTGATCCGTAGCGGGGAGCTACAGACGGCTCACAGCAAAGCTCCCTGTGTGCGAAACCACACATGCACAGTAGAGACTCTCTATTGCGCATGTGCGGTTATGGCTCACAGTGAGTGACGCATTCTACCACTTTATGTAATAGGATGTGGGCAAAATCATTCCCTGCAGGGAGTCACATTACAGGGAGTGAAAGCCTTCTGAAAAATGTCCTACAGTGTTATATCACCCTTCTCTCATCCTCAACGACCCCTTCACTCTGCTCCCCATCTTTGACTGTCTGCCTATATTAACTAGCATCAAAAATTCAGCTCCAAAGACAGACGTGTGGTAAACTGACACTCCTTTCTTATTTAAGAAATGGGAATAGGGGAAATGCTGTGTGTGTGTATGTGTGTGTGTGTGTGTGTGTGTGTATAATATATACGAGAGTGTGTGTGAGAAAGTAGGTGTGTGTGTGGGGGGGGATTACATTATCATCATTGATTTCAGTGCACTGGAAAAAGCTGGAATATGGTAGTGGGAAGTGCTTGTTTCTCCTTTGATGCAAAAGTTTCACCCATTCCTTTTCTTTTCTTTTGTAATACATTTTTTATTGAAACCAGTGCAGTAATATAAAAACAAAGCATACTGAAACCAGTACAGCTTTGTACATCAAGTCAACTGCACAACAAAATGATATTATGGTGAAAAGCGAATATAATAAATAACATACAATGTCTTTCAAGAGCTTCATAGGTCAGACACAGTATTGCACTAGTTCCATTTTTACAATTTCGATTTAGGTGGGGAGGGTATAAGGACGATGAGGAGAAGAAGGAGGGGTGGCAGGAGAAGGAGGAAGTCAAGTAGACAGTAGAGGAAGATACAGTAACATAGGTAGAAAAAGAGAAAGGAAGGACAGAAAGAGACAAGTGGTTCCGATCGAGTTCCCCCCTCAGAGGTGGGGACACCCATTCCTAATCACTAAGTGGTGGAGCTATTTCTGTCCTATTATATGCTGTCCCCTATCCCTTAGAATGCATTAAAATAACTAGACACCAGGTGGTACTGTTGCTACCAGTTTAAGTACAAAAAACAGTTAGGGCTGTAATCACTTTGGAATGATGCATCACCCAACAGTGGAAGTAGCCTTGTTTTATTTGACTGAGAAAATGCTACAATATATGATTTTTTTTTTTGTTTTCACAACAAAACTTTACTGCTCCTGGAAATATAAAATCTAATTTATTTGGGATTAACATCTAAACATCTTTCAGATCATTTACCAATATTCTTGAAGTTTAGATAATTATTGCAAATCCCCAACATCTTGATATATATACATATATAGGTACAATAGACTCTCATCAGTTTCAAACAGCAAGGCTAGCATACAGAGAAAATATGGATCAAGTCTTGAGCACACCAACTGCATCACAGGGGACCAATGAAAATGTCCCAAATGTCCTACAGATTTAAAGGGGACATTTAACCTGCTCAATGAGAGGTCTCCAAAAGCATTGCACAAAATGCTTTTGAGCCCTTTCTAGTATTAAATGGGTTAAAAGCAACATTTTTATGGTCTGCTCAAGAATTGCTCCATATTACACAGTACATCAGTGTCAGTGACTCTTAATGAGGCTGATGTACTAAAATAATTGTAGCAATTTTAGAGCAAACCAACTGCAAATATAAATTCTCAAAATGCCCATTGATGTAATAGGGGCAACATACTGCAGACCTGTCTAACATTCAAGGGGTTAAAGGGATAGTAATGTTTCCTAATAAAAGCAGCTCTAATTAATCATCATAGTATTTGGACTTTGGAGAGTTTTATTTCAATTCTGTCAGACTTGTAGTTCAAGAGTAATTCAATGACAAAGTATCCCCCTCCCACCCCTTTTACTGATGTAACACTGCTCAGCCAGAGCAGAAGGGAGGTGACCAGGTAGATTGCAGAGAGGGACAATCTTCAATTAAATAAGGGAAAAACCTGAAAAACTTGTCAAGGGGGGCAGGGCTTTCATTGTTCTCATAGGAAGAAGATTGTCCCCTGATGTTATCTGTCTGGTCTATGGACTGGATTCCACATCTGAGATGAGATGGCTTACACTAGGTAAAAGGGGCGGGAGGGGAAACTTTGCTTGTGAATATCTCTCAAACCATAAAGGTTTGAGAGATAAGACTTATATCATTCTTCATGTTTTTTTAATGCCTACAAAATAAAATAAAGATAAAACGAAGTATCACTATCCCTTTAACTCCCCATTGACATTCTTGTGAACTCTCTGGATCTGCCAAGGACACTCTGGTTTTCAGACATAAATACCAGGTCTGTGGTGATTGAAGGTGATTCTCTGGTTTTCTGGTAACCCCGCCAACTCCTGTCTTTTTTAAGGCAAACTGGCTTTGCACCATCCAATCCCGGCACACCTTGATTAAGCCTCATTCTCATTATGACACAAATTACATCAGTTGGTCACTGCCACCCCCATCCCTCATTGATACTCTGGGAGAGCTTGACCATGAAGATTCCCAGGTATGGTCATTTAAAGGTGAACTCTCACCTCCTTTAAAGTCCTTCTTATTCGATTCTTGCTTCCCAATAAATTATTTTTTTTTAAATGTTCTTTTCACTGAGAAAGAGGCTTTAAAATGTAACCTCCTGATGTCACTTCCGGACAGGCTGCGGTACAGCTCTGTACCAGAGCCTGTCAATCTTTGCCTCTTCTCCTCCCCATTTGCTCCAGGTTACCTCCTCCTCTTCTGATGGAGGAATCGAGCTTGTGAGCTGGAGCACTCTCATTGGAAATAACATGGATTTAACATTTATTGAGAAGCAAGAATTGAATCAGAAGGACTTTAAAGGAGGTGAGGGTTCCCCTTTAAGTCAATGGCAATTTGGAGAATGTATATTTGACCTCTCTGCTGCTGTTGGTTTGCCCCAGAATTACATTAGTTCCTTAAAGTACATCAGCCTCGCAAATAACAAAGTAAACTACACCTGTTATGTCTCTTTCATCCCTCACTGAGATGTGAGCAAGGCAAAGAGCGTTTGGGTGAAATAATTACAAAGCACACAGCCCCTGGGTTATGGGAATTAGATACAACTAGTAATTTCTACTTGTTTCATCCCATGTCAGCGGCTCCTTTTTCTTAACTTTTTGACTTTTTTTCATTCTAAAATTGTAATATTCATTTATACATACATCCCTCCCAACACATACACAGTGTCTAAAGGGCATTAACCCTTGCAGCACAATGCGTTGGATACCTCTCTGGCACTCAAAGGGTTAAGCACTTCAGGACCATAGGGTGCACATAGCATTGTAAAATGTTGAACCCTCTCTGGTCCTGATGGGGTTAAGGAAAACACTAATATTTCCTAATGATAAGCTCTCCACCATAATCTGGGCAGAAAATCCTAATGGCCTCTATCAATAAATTCTTTGTGGATTGGTTCTCCAGAATGAATGTTTCATTAGTCTGGGACCTCCTATCCACAGAAACAGATAGGATTCTTTATTACAGAACTCAGGACCACAAACTCCGCCTGCTGAAGGCTTACTATGATGTCATCAGTGGGCTTAACACCGCTGTCCACGGTCACTTAGTTGAGTGAGCAATGACCCTGCACCAGACAGTGGCTTCTGGCTTTACTTTGGCCAGTTCATATATCTGTAATGTCCAGTTTATATACTAATTCAGGCAATTTACATATCAGTTTACTGGCTGGGTTATTTAACCCTTGATTGCTACACATCCAGAGGTTCACAAATGCAAGCAGCTGCATTAAACAAATCCTGCTTTTGCCCAGTTACAAATATTTGATACTGGGGAGTTGTATCATAGGGATAAGCGGCTCCTAATTTAATGCATTAGGGCTGACGTACTAGGGATTAAGAAATGTGGTATAATTTCGGGGGAAATCCAGCTGCATTAAAGGGAACTGTCATGTATCGTCCTGCTGTCTCACCTGTGGAATATCTGTCCTGAAACCCAAGATCTGAAACCATGATCCTTGCTGCTGTTGACAGTTTGGCTCACACTGATATAAATCAGGCTTTTAACCCCTTCAGTGCTATATAGGTATCCAGTGCATTGCCTTTCTAGCATTCAAGGGGTTAAAATACATGTGAATTTTTTTTTAATATTTATTTTGCTATGATGCACATGGTTTTTACCAGAATTGCACCATCTTTCTTAATACTTACTGATGCGTTAACCCTTTGAGTGCCAGAGAGGTATTGCAATGCGTTGGATACCTCTCTGGCACTCAAAGGGTTAAAATGAATGACTTTCCTAGGTAGATGTACTTCATACAACAGATTAATGCACGCATTTATCTGTATAAAGCGATCTATATTGATTTCTAAGTCTAGGTCTCACCTACTTCCAGAAAAACAGCAGGCTTAAGAAGACCAGAATGGCTCAAAAGGGACACTAGTCTTTATCAGATTGTAAACTGAAACAGTGTGCAGTAAACTTAAACAAAGATTAAATCCGAATAAAACATTTAATATAGTTTGCGTTTCACGGACACAAAGCAGAAATTAAGAACCACTTAATCTTAGGGTATAGTTCTCCTTTAAAGGGATAGAAATGTTTCACAATAACAGCAGCTCCAATTAATCTTCATAGTATTTAGGCCATGGAGAGTGTTATTTCAGTACTGTCAGACTTGTAGTTCAAGAGTAATTGAATGATAAAGTATCTCCCTCCTGCCCATTGTACCTAGTATAAGTCACCTCCCCTCAGATGTGGAATCAGGTCCCTTGACCAGACAGGTCGCTGCAAGGGACAATCTTCTTACTGTGAATATAAGGAAAACCCTGACCCCTTGACAGATTTTTCAGGTTGTCCTTTATGCTCACTGAACATTGTCCCTCTCTGCGATCCATCCGGACAGTCTTGCTGCTCTGAAGTGAGCAGTGTTACATCAGTAATAGAGGGGGGAGGGGGACATTTATCATTCAATTACTCTTAAATAACAACTCTGACAGTACTGAAAGGGTTAGTAATGCCTATACATTAACAAAGGTCATATTGCAGCTATTAGAAAATTAAACTAAATGACCCCGGTCCCATCTCTCAAACCATAAAGGTTTGAGAGATATAGAATTCTAAAGTTCCCTGCTCCCTCCACTTTCCCTGACAGCTGACAGCAGTAGATTCTAATCGGCCGACTCGAGGGGGCTCCTCAGCAGAGCCGAAATAGTGCAATGTAAAAATAAATACTTCATCGGAACGGTCTACAAAGTGTGCCTGGTTTGAAGGTACACTTTGTAGACCGTTCCAATGAAGTAATTCTTTTTTACATTGCGCTATTTTGGCTCTGCTGAAGAGCCGCTTACTTGTCCCAGGACCAGGATATCCTGCCGTCAGCTTACAGCTGACATCAGGGAAAGCAGAGGGAGTGGGGAACTTTAGCCTTCTATATCTCTCAAACCATAAAGGTTTGAGAGATGGGACTGGGGTCGTTTAGTTTAATTTTCTATTGGCTGCAATATGACCTTTGTTAATGTATAGACATTACTAACCCTTGAAATCACACTCTCCATGGCCCAAAATACTGATAAGATTAATTGGAGCTCCTTTTATTTTGAACATTACTATCCCTTTAAAGATCCTCCCAATGTTGTTTTAATACCAGTGGATATCTGTACGCGTGTACCTGCTCTCATTGTGTTTGTTCATGTATCTAATAGCTACCAGATTGAGCTGTCAGTTTTGGCATGATACTGAACAGTACTATAAAACCCTACAGGTTTTGTTTGCAAAGACCCATAGTTACTGCATTCGGTTTATGCAAGATCCTATCTTGTTTAGTCAATTTGTACATATTGTACAAATCATAGAAATGCTGACTTTGCTAAAACTGCCTAAAGGTGGAGTTCAGCTAGATAAGAGAGGTTAGCACAGGAATTCTATGAGCACTGCAGTACAGTGCTACAGGGTGGCCATTGCCTGGGAAATGACTGATATATCTGCAGTTCTGCACACCTAACGTGGAAGTAATATTGCAGATATTTTTCCTGTGTGTTCATATACTGTACTATGGGCCGTATTTATCAAGATACAGTGGTGAAATTCTGGAGCAAACCAGCTGCACCACAATTTTGAAGTGGAAATTCCACAAATTCTCTTTGATATAAATGGGAATTTTAACTCCTTGAATGCTAGAGATCTCTCTAGCATACACAAGGTTAAAAAAATATCATTTAAATGAATGGGGAATTTGTATTTCTCATACTGTGTTCCCAACACGTTAGTTCAAGCGGTTCCACAGAATAAATATAAGTAATGGTGGATAGAGGAGCAATACAGCTAGCTGGTGAAGCTTAAATGGATAGTAATGTTTCACAATAAAAGCAGCTCCATTTAATCTTCATAGTATTTGGGCCATGGAGAGTGTTATTTCAATACTGTCAGAGTTGTAGTTCAAGAGTAGTTGAATGATAAAGTATTCCCCTCCCACCCTTATTACTGATGTAACACTGCTCACCACAGAGCAACAAGACTGAATGGATCACAGAGGGGGACAATCTTCAGTAAGCATAAGGAAAAACCTGGAAAATCTGTCAAGGGGGGCACAGCTTTCCTTATACTCACAGTAAGAAGATTGTCCCTTGCTGTGAGCTGTCTGGTCCCAGGACCATATTCCACATCTGAGGAAAGGTGGCTTACACTAGGTAAAAGGGACAGGAGGGGGATACTTTATCATTCAATTACTCTTGAACTACAACTCTGACAGTTGTTGCTTCTGCCTGCGACAACTGCAGCAAACGTTGCATGTGACAACTGCAGCAAACATTGCCTATAGGACACAATGATTCACAACATGTGCGTTTTAATCCATTAACGACTGGTAGTCCTGGGGTTGTTCCCCCTTAAGTACTGCATAGACTTCATTCTTTATGCCGGCATATGTGACTGGGCACGTGTACTGGCTCACCAGTCTTCGAGCGGTCAGTTTCAGACTCCTGTAGAGCTCCTGCAGGAGTGATGTGAACACAGAACCCATGATATGCTATGACCATCACCCATCCTTAAGGCATGGACACTCGTGACCTGTCAGAACTATCACCAGTCCTTAAGGGGTTAAATGATTTTGTGTAACTGCGACAATGTTGTGTAAGGTACCTAAAAGTGTAAACAAAATAGGTGAAGATGATATAGGCAATTTGATTTGGCATATTACGAACCTTGCTACATATATAAAGTCAAAAAGGACATTTATTGTCACTTTAAGTTACCAGTACTAACCAGAATTTGAATACATTTAAATGGATAGTAATGTTTCACAAAAACAGCCGCTCCAATTAATCTGCATAGTATTTGGGCCAAGGAGAGTGTTATTTCAGTACTGTGAGTGTTGGAATTCAAGAGTAATTGAATGATAAAGTATCCCCCTCCCACCCCTTTTACCTGGTGTAAGCCATCTCCCTTCAGATGTGGAATCTGGTCCTGGGAACGGACAGATCACAGCAAGGGACAATCTTCTTACTGTGAATATAAGGAAAACCCTGCCCCCTTCACAGGTTTTTCAGGTTTTTCCCTTATGCTCACTGAAGATTGTCCCTCTCTGCGATCCATCCGGACAGTCTTGCTGCTCTGAGGTGAGCAGTGTTACATCAGTAAAAGGGGTGGGAGGGGATTACTTTATCATTCAGTTACTCTTGAACTACAGCTCTGACAGTATTGAAATAACACTCTCTATGGCCCAAATACTATGAAACATTACTATCAATTTAACACTGAGACTATGTAAACCCTTTGGATGCTGGAATCACCTCCAATGCATTTCAAATGGTTTCATTGACGGTTTCACAGAGATTTTGCACAAAATGATAGGGTTGCACCATAACTTTAAATCTGAGTACCGCTGTATTATATAGTGCATGTTTTCAATAATAGATTTAACCCTCTGAATGACAGAGAGTGCCAGAGGGGGTATGCAGTGCAATTTTTGAACATTCGTTATTAATGCAACTGTTCTTGTCTCTTGCTACTTCCCTTCCACCACCCGTGTCCTGCTCAAGGATTCCTTCTGTCCGCTCCATGCCCAACTCGAGCCATTTCTCAGCTGCAAACATTTTCACTGGCTACCCCTTGGCTTTGGAATGTGTTCCTATTACCACTCACTAATCGTCCGCACTTATCACTTTCAGCCGTCTCCTAAAATCCCACCTGCTCAAGAAAGCATCTAAGTAACAAGTGGCGCAATTGCTATTTTCCATGTGAAAACCACTAGGGAATAGGTTTGCGCATGATTTTGTTGAATTGCGCATGAAAAAATCAAGATTAGCGAATGGCTGCTTATATTTATTTTTTGTGGGCGTGGCTAAGATTAACGAATCTGTGTGAGTGGAATAGCGAATGCGCCTAATGCAAGAACTGCTATTGCGAATGAATTTATACATCTGTGTACTGTTGTCATAAAATGAAATTTTTCATGCGCAATTCAAGAAGCATTCGGTATTTAGCTTCCTGGATTAGAACATGTGCAAAATCTATCTGCGCACAAAAATGCCTTTATCCAATGCAAACATTTCTTGCATCGCACCAAAGATTCTCTCTGTGCACATCGAAAGTCACGTCAAAATCATTCTGCACTTCCCTTTCAAAAGCTTTGTACCTGCACTTATCCTCCTCTTCCTACTGCCTCTGTGTGTTGTCACTATTACTAATTAGATTGCAATCTCTATGGGGCAGGGTCCCTTCCCAATATATGATTCACTTGGCTGCTCTCATCCCCAGCTAATAATTAAAAGAACACACTCTAGCCTGACGCAATCATCCCTGTCCTGTATTCTTTTGAATTGCAATGTTACTGTTTTTGTAAAGCTCTGTGTACATGTACAGTGTGTTTGATATAAATATATATATATATATATATATATATATATATATATATATATATATACAATAAAGGAGAGCACTACAAATGACTACATATAACAAACATTCCAGTCCATTAAGTGCTATAGTATAAAAAAAAAGCTCCGGAGCTATATATAAGTTGGTGCAGTTAAAGGGATAGTAATACTTAAAATGTAAAAAAAATATGTTGTATGGTTTATCCCTCTGAGTAAAACAAGAGTACTCCCACTGCTGAAAGGTGTTTTATTCAAAAGTTATTAATTTTCAAAGTTGAATTTTTTAGGTGCAATATCACAGTGGCCTGAAATTGTACAGTGGCACTGTTGCTACACGATCCTATGGACAGCTCTGGTCCCGGGACCATAAATCTCCATAGGATCGTGTAGCAACAGAGCCACTGTACAATTTCAGGCCACTGTGATATTGCACCTAAAAAATTCAACTTTGAAAATTAATAACTTTTGCATGAAACACCTTTCAGCAGTGGGAGTACTCTTGTTTTACTCAGGGGGATAAACCCTACAACATATTTTTTTTTACATTTTAAGTATTACTATCCCTTTAACAACACTTCTTAGCGTTCAAATAATGCTGTCAGATGAGATAAACAGATTAGTGAATCTTGATACAATGTCTCTAAGAATGAAGCACTATAGTTTCCTGTTCTCTGTATATTAGTAAGGATCTAGCAGGCAGGTCAATGGATATGAAGCATCTTACCTGGTTACTCTCCCCTCTCAGACTGTGGACTGTATTCCCGGATGCGAAAGTAGCAATATATCAATATTACCTCGGGTAACCAGTCCTTAGAATCTCTTTCTGGGTCTATGCGGGCAGAGATATCGTTTGTTATAGACCTCCCGTCTCCACCGATCCCTTATCCTTTTTCTTCGTTATACTGCACCAAGATTTGACAGCCTTGATGTTGAGAGGATTACAGATTCAATTGATTGTTTATAGTAACCTCTGTCTTCACCGACAGCAACAATCTCTGTTAGCGTTAGTGGAGAAAACTCTTACGCATTTCGTACTGTAAAACCAGCACTTCCTCAGAGATTTTTTCACTCGATATACCAACGAATTTCAGAATAGTAGCTCTACTTCTGACTTGTTCAGTTTGGTTGGTGGATCCATCGGTGCACAGGGCGCCGTGATCACATTAGTCTGTATATATACATATATATATAAAAGGAAATGGGAAAAATCCCAGGATTGAGCAAAGTGTTGGATATCCCTGGCACTCAAAGAGTTAAGCCATGTCACATCAGCTAGAAACATCTCAAATGCAAAACTTTGCTATGGGTTGGAGAAATCTTTATCATGTCAGGAGCGAAACAGGTTTTTAAGCCAGAAATTGCACCTTCATCACTGTAGTGTCCATTGGCAGCAAATATTGGATTTGGGAACCTGCCATTTGCCACCTATCAGGATTGTGCTCAGAGCCCCAAGAAGCTGAAATGTAAGACTTCCAAGTATCCCAGTTCAGGTTCATCTCCATATCATTCATGAAGCATTAAATAGGTTAAATCTAAAAACTCATACCATTTAGAGAAAAAACTATAGTGTAATGATGAAAAAATATTTGTATACATATTTTGGTGGTATAAAATACTATTCTCCCCAAAATACTACTCTTGCAATTATAACTAAAAGTATAGTATACTAATACCATAAAGTATTAATCACTATTGCAGAATGACAGATATATAATGACATACACCTAGATCTCATATAAGTGTGAACAAATATAAACATTTATACACAATAAAATTGTTACACTCTTTAAATTCAACAAAAATCATCTAAAAAATAAATATTAGTAAACAGATTTAATGAAATCAATGTAAGGTGATACAATGCCCAAAGTAACCAAACATTACACCTAGTAATAAAATAAGAACACGTGGGACCTGACTAAAACATATTTGTATAATAGCGGTGTAGTTCTTAGATGTGCTTAATAGAAGTCAAATATATGCATGCTCCTAATATAGAGTACAGTCATATATGGTTGTCATAAGACTCTGATACCCTTTGTCCCACTCAAAGTTTATCAAAATGAATCATTTGACATCAGGGAATCTGGTGTATTAGGAACTAGCAGCATAAGCAGAAAAGAACATTAGTTTAGAGAGTGCGTTGAACTGATACGTCTTATTTCATCTTCACATTCACCCATTTATTATCTATATTCATCTTCATCTATTTCATCATTCATCTATATTACTCATAAGTACAGGACAATAGAGGAGAAAATGACTGAAGGACAATACAGGACTCCAGCTAGACAATTTTCTATTCTCCTAAAGCTAAATCATGGCAACCAAAAACCACCTAAACTTCTCTGTTTTGTCAGTGGATATAGAGTATAGCAAGTCTAACTGGTGAACGTTGTTGAAGTGTTCCAGCACATCTGACCGTGTTAATTTGTATGACAGCCAATGGAAGGCTATTGTAAGGAGGGTGGCCACACAGGCGTAACTTGTCATGAGGTTGACTTGTTTGCTGAATTGGTCTGAGTGATGTCCCAAAAGTGCCATTCACGGGTCATGGTTAAAGTGCGGATTTTGGATCAAGTCCCCAGTCCCCCTAGTCAGATTTCCAAGCAGATTCACAGGGGGTCGACTTTGGTGCAGACCCACCAAGTGTAAAAAAGTTTCCAACTCATCACCTCCCTGAAGCACAAGTCTAGAGTAACTCCACTGGTAGCCTCCGTGGAACAAGACACATCATATGCAGCATCTTGAAGGATTTCTCCCGCAGTCCAGTGTTCAGTCATGGTGTATCGTATTAATTGTCTCACACCAGGGAACATTTTAAGGAAAAATTCTCACCACACAATAAGTCCACAAGAAATTTTGCCAGCTTGCTTTGACCTTCCGAGGGGGGAATTGAGAGGGTTTCTCCCTCTATGAAATTTTTAAATTTGATTATATGATGCATTTTAAAACAAAATTGTATAGGTATTTTAGAAACTCTTGTGAAGGAATTGAGGCTAAAGCTTTGCAGTGACTTTTTTCCTGACTTTTTCCAGACACAGAATGTTCAGCAGCCCACGGAAACTGTAGCCCGATTTAACTCTAAGCCTTAATCCCAAACCCCTACTTCTAATATTATCCCGAACCCTAACATCTAACTCAAACACTGACCTTAGCTACATGGATACATGGCTGCTAATTACTATTTGTAGCTGAAGCAGTCAGGAGCAAGCTGGCAGCATTCCATCTGATTATTGCTTCTAGCCAGTGCTTCCTGTTACTCTCCAAAAAATACTCAGTCATAGTAAGAATCTACAAGACACGCACACGCGTGTACACACATTAGCACACTAAAATACACTTACACATAATGGCACACACATACACACACAGCAGAATAAATTATACTTAAACAATGATAAAAATGTATACACAATGACAGCAACACAGGTACATTGACTCTCACATATTTATACACATGCACATAAACAAACGTCACATTACACACTCTCATACACACTTCACAAATATACACAGACATTTCACATCACACACATTTATACACACTCACATCCAAATACAAACACACACACACACACTGTAAATGCCCTATGAGTACTTTGTAAACTGGCATTGAATTTGGATGATGTCAGTAGAGCAGGGATAAGTTGGTATATGGTTATGGTGCAGGGTTATTTGCGTTCACTTGTATTGAAGAAGCAGTTCTCATTATATATTGCCTTGTGTCTTCTCTCCTCTCTGCGAAGATCACAGTTCCTCCTATACATCTACTTCAAGCAAAGATTGGCTGCATTATGGGGGTAGCTTGTAGACTCAAAATGAAATCTGTGCAGTGATTTTATTCCTCGCTGCACAAATGTGCCTGAAGGCACAATAAAAGTAGACCCTGTCTCAGTCCATTTTTCTCCCAGTAGTGATTGTCCCAACATGGATTCCCAGCTGTGAGTACAGTCTGGTAAGGAAGCACATTCAGTGTGTAGCATTAGGTGGTGGATTATGGAAACAAAACCCTACTGTTTTCCCTTCCTGAAGACCAATCTTTTGATTCTGTAGGCCTTCACTGACGTAGTGAACCATTTTTACTTGCATCTTATTTTGGATGTGTACATTAGGTATCGAGGCTTATCAATACCATTAACTGTTGACCATGGGAAAAACTCCCCTAGTTATATCAATATAATCTTGCCTTTCCATGATTTTCACTCAACATAGTCAGGAATCTCAGGCTGTAGCCCACTGGGCATATCACACTTGGGAAGTGAGGGACGTTACAACAACCCTTTATGGAATACCACAACTTGACTTTGGTGTGTGTCAGTGGGCTGAGTGGTGGAATAGCTTTTAAATCTTTGAAATCTATTTAATACAATTGTGCCTGAAACTTGCAGGGCAAATAGTTAAGGCACTTAATATATGAATTCATTTATCACCATCTGCATATTTATTGATGATCAAAAACAATTTCACATTGTGTCTAAAAATTTGCATTGAATTCTACGCATCTTTAGATTCTTGGGACTTTTAATTAGCATTGCTAACGTTTCATAGAACTTTTATTAGTAGAAATGAATAATTTATAGTGATTTTTTTTACAAATGTGTAATTTTATTACTATTGCTAAATTTCATAGAAACAATGAGAATTTTTATTAGTAGTGCTGATTTTTTTTAGACGCAATGCCAAATTTATTAGCAATGCAAATTTTTCAATAAGCAATACATTTTCTTATAAGAAATGTAAATATTTGTAGGTGCAAAATTACTTTCTTTCATTATTAAGTACTAGTTGAACAGCCCGTTACACGGGCCACAGTGCCTCTGGCAGCCGGTTGCGGGTCTCCCGCGCCTCGGCTGATACAGAGCCTCTGGCAGCCGGTCGCGGGGCAGTCACACGCAGTGGAGACTGCCCGCGCCTCGGCTGATACAGAGCTGGACGCTCCTTCGGAGCGCCCAGCTCTGTATCAGCCGCGGCGCGGGCAGTCTCTACTGCGTATGACTGCCGCACGCGCAGCAGTGTCTACTGCGCATGTCGGGCGTTACACACAACTTGGCAAATTATTATATAGGATGACAGTTGCAGTCATGATTGCTAGATGTTTTGACCTGCATTTTTATAGTACATTTTTTTTAAATAGAACCCTTTGAGTGCCAGAAGTCTGCCCAACACATTCTAAAGTAATACTTTGGTCACCCTTCTGGTACTAGAAGTATTAATCTTGATTTTAATTTTGATTGCAACCCCCCCCTTGTATCCAGTCTGTTAGTAGAGTAGCCCCCACACAATGTAGTTCCATTGAAATCAGCAGGTCTGTTCTTACATGGGGCAGTGCCCATGGGGTGCAGATACAGATTTGCCACAAAAAATGTAAAAACAAACCAAATATTCCAGGGACACTTTGAGGCTAGTATAAAGAACTAGCATAATTCTTTCGCAAACCAACTGTTCTATAGGGTATACACTGAAGGGATAGTAATACTTAATTTTATCTTTAATTATTTTGTAGGCATTAAAAAACATGAAGAATGATATAAGTCTTATCTCTCAAACCTTTATCAGGGACCCTTTGAAAAAGCATTTTTTAAGCAAAACGTACGTTAGGGTTAGTTAGACAGATGTCCTGAGCTTTGCAACGATGTTTCTTTATTAGTTAGCTGCAGTATGGATAATAGGGATATAGTTGCTTGAGAATTTTTAGAGCGTATACTAAATAACACTAGACCCTTAGTACTGTAGCAAACTACTAATTTAGAATACGCCTGTGGAGTGGGAAATGAAAACACCTTGACAGACTAGTGATTCTCAGTTTCTCCCGTACGGATATAGAGGTTGACTTCACTCTATCGTCCTTGAGTGATTAGCGACTTTTGGTTTCTCCCATACGGATATAGAGGTTGACTTCATTCTATCGCAGTCAGCTACATTTTGGATGTATGGGGAGAAGTACTCTATAGTTGAGCTGCGGGTGTTGGCTAATCATACAGATTGACCAATTTGTGATTGTTTGGGATAGCCGAGCATTAGTTTATGCTTACTATTGCAACTCACATTTATCTTGAATAAAATAATATAAGCTCAATTGTTTTTTCTCTTTTTTTGTTTAGACGACGGAGCTCGTTATTACAGGGTGCAGATGAGATCTTATAATAATAATAATAACAACTAGTATTTATATAGTGCCTTTCTCCCAGTGGGACTCAAAGCGCTTTCAGCGCACGCTCTTGGAATTAATCAAATCGGCAGCTGAAATAATAGGCATTATTATTACCCAATCAGTGGTACTCATTTTATCGACCTCGGAAGGGCTGAGTTGACCCTGCCGGGATTTGAACCTGCAACCCTGAGGTTGAATAGGCTCCATAGTCAGGGAACTTACCACTGAGCTATCTCATCCTGATTGGATGAGATCCTGGTGCATTTTGTTTTAAGTTACACTGTTTTAGCATATGCATACAAGTTCCGTTGATCTATAAGACATACATCTGATTATTGTGAATATAGGGAGTCTAGCAAAATACTAACACTTGCGATGGAGAATATTGTGTGTTGATTAATCAATTTTCATTATACATATAATGAGAATGATGGCCAGGAATATTTTATTTTCTTTTTAATTCGCTGCTTTTTATGACTTTTTAATAAAGGTTACGTTTTATTAGTTTTTCCTTTCTTTTTGTTTTCTTTATTTTTGTGCAATTCAATCTCCCTAGTTAGGCGGAGGGTTTGGTGCTGTATTGTTGTTCTTTTTTTTTCTTTTGTCTGTATATGCAAATAAAATAGGTTTTTGTCTCTATTTCTCGTAATATATTTGATACCTATGTCTCTAAGGGTCACTATTACATTTTCTGGGAGTTCACTATTAACCCTTTGAGTGCCAGAAGGGTATGCAGTGCATTGCAAAGCAATATATTGCGTACCCTTCTGGCATTCAAAGGGTTAACAGGGCTGCATTTCCCAAACAGGCAGAGTAGACAGCCGCATAGAGCACCAAGTTTTGAGGGGCATGTCCTCTGTGCTGGCCACGCCCACATTCTGAGTCGTGGGTGTGGCCACAGCAATGCCAATGTCCCTGCACCAGTTTTTTTACCCATTTACAAGCTATCATTGAACCCCTTGGATGCTAGGGAGAATTACAATGCAGTGAAAAGACCTCTCTAGCATTCGAGGGGTTAAATACTGTTTTGGGCTTTGCTTGTTTTAGTCCAAGGGTATTTTCTATGCCAGGAATTAGTGGATGGGTCTGGAAGGAGGGGTCATGGGCTACTAAAATGGTGACTGGTTTACATGAAAATAAACATCAGGATAGACTAAAGGATCTGAACATGTATAGCTTGGAGGAGAGAAGAGAGAGGGGGGGAATATGATTGAAACATTCACATACATGAAGGGATTCAACAAAGTACAGGATGGAAGTATATTTCAAAGGAGTAAAAATGTTAGGACAAGAGGCCATAGTCTAAAACTAGAGGGACGCAGGTTTAGACATAATGTAAGAAAGTTTTACTTCACTGAGAGGGTAGTAGATAAGTGGAATAGCATACCAGCAGAAGTGGTAGACGTTAATACAGTGACAAAATTTAAGCATGGATGGGATAGGCATAAGGCTGCCCTTAACATAAGAAAAGACCAAGGACCAAAAAAGGTTTGAGGTTTTTTACAGTAGGAAAATGGGCAGATTAGATGGGCCGAATGGTTCTTATATACCTTCAAAATCTATGTTTCTATGTTTCCTGTGAGGAACGGGGAGCGGCCATGGATAGAGCTAAGGGTGCCTAGAGTGCCTTGCTTAGTGATGTAAATCCAGCTCTGACTATTAATCTGTCCCGAGTCTATAATTTTTACATTTCAGCCACTGTTTTTTTTAATATCTAGGCATAAATCAATTAGTGACACATTGATGCAGGTGCCCTTATAAGTACCAGATGTGATCAAAGGGTTAAGTTTCTAGTCTTGGCTGAACTTGTAGGCAAGGCCAGGCATTCTGCACTGTACCAGCAATCGGGTAGGTCATGGTGAAGATGAGGCTAAACATATATCAATATAATCTTTATTTATAAATAACAGACCTTCGGACTTGCATACACTGCTCTGACTTGTGACCTAGTGCCGAAAGATACAGAAACGAAGGTAAGGATTATAGCCAGTTCTAAAATGTAAGCACAGGATAAATTATCTACTGCATGAGCAAAATGCCTATAAAATGGGGGCTGCTTCACTTCATAATTAACCCTTAAAGGTTTGCTCACTCCCCTAAATACTACAGTATACTATTAAAGAGATAGTAACACTTAAAATGTAAATATATATATATTGCAGGATTTATTCCCCTGAGTAAATCAAGGGTACTTCCACTGCTGAAAGGTGATTAATTCAAATGTTATTGCAACTTAAACTTGTTATTTTTTTAGATGCGGTATCTCAATGGCCTGAAATTGTACAGTGGCGCTGTTGCTACAACATCCTATGGAGTTTTGTGGTCAACTGACCAGAGTTGTCCATAGGATGGTGTGACAACAGCGCCACTGTATACTTTTAGGCCATTTAGATATTACGCCTAAAAAAATTAAAATAATTATATATATATATATATTTATAGTAAGAAAAGGCATCAGGCACTCATAGGACTTATAAAAATGAAGAAATATTTAATCTAGTATTAACGTTTCGACCAGTCTCAGCTGGCCTTCATCAGGAGTCCTGTGAGTGCCTGATACCTTTTCTTACTATGATGGCACCCAGGCAATAGTAACCCCCACTGTGACAGTGCTTCAACTTGCTTATTAATTATATATATATATATATATATATATATATATATATATATATACACACTGTACTGTTCAAAAGTTTTAGGCAATTGTGAAAAATGCTGTAAAGTAAGAATGCTTTCAAAAATAGACATGATAACAGTTTATTTTTATCAACAAAATGAAAAGTGAGTGAACAGAGGAAAATTTTTAATCAAATTAATATTTGGTGTGACCGCACTTTTGCCTTCAAAACAGCATCAGTTCTTCTAGGTACACTTGCACACAGTTTTTTTTAAGGAACTCGGCAAGTAGGTTGTTCCAAACATCTTGTAGAACTAATCACGGTTCTTATGTGGATTTAGACATCCTCGGTTGCTTCTCTCTCTTCATGTAATAATCTCAGATAGACTCAGTGATGTTGAGATCAGTGCTCTGTGGGGGCCATACCATCACTTCCAGGGCCTAGATGCACTAAAGGTCAAAGAGGGCTACGAATGTTGATGTTCTGTCGGAGCAGTGTCATAGGCACATCCACAGTATTCACCAAACTGTCTACGACATTACATCACCAGCACTCCGAAAAAAAGATGCCCACATTGACATCAATCCGAGAAGTTTATGAATTTTCATTCATCACATAGACAATGGACTATTTCCATATGGTAATGAAGCATAATTACTCATTTCCATATGGAAATGCTGAATAATGAGATACATTCTTATGCAAGGGGGTGTGTTGATATGATAATGTGACACTTCGATTCATTCAGTAAAGTCCAGTAGCAGCCTCTGCTGTAGGAGTTGACAATCTCCACTTCACCTAACTCAGGCTGTCGTAGTTGGGATCTCCCCTGTACTTTCCTATGGAGTAAAACAAGGGAGAGCTACAACAAATCTGAACAGCATTCCGTGTGCTTCCCTTCCCAGTAGGGGAATACAGAGAAGGCTTTCAGCACCATGGACAGCATTGAATGCCATAGGGATGTGCATTGCTCACCCCTGTGGCATTCAAAGGGTTAAAATAAACTGAAACAGTACACCAAGCACTACACAATGTCCCCCCCCTTCAACACCACCCCCTTAGTGTGTCGACATATATTGCATATATTCGACATACTAACTCCATCCGACTTCACCTCCTCATTGGACAGATGATCCATGGGGCGAACCCAAAAGGTTTTTCCTGCCTTCTTGATGCTGCCTGCAGCTGTATAAGCTGCTTGTAGCATCAATCGCTTGTGTAGAATGAATGACCCCTGTCACCGGGTTCATTCTTGGAAAGCGCAGCGCTGCTCTATCATCATTGAACCAGTCACCGGGATCAGACTGGGTGACTGATTCAATGATGATAGCGCAGAGCTGCACTTTCCAAGAATGAACCCGGTGACAGGGTTCATTCATTCTACACAAGTGATTGATGCTACAAGCAGCTTATACAGCTGCAGGCAGCATCAAGAAGGCAAGAAAAACCTTTTGGGTTCGCCCCATGGATCATCTATCCTTTTGGATAGATGATCCATGATAGGGGGGCTATCAGGAGGGGTCCTGGTGCCCCCATGGAGGTCTGAAGGTTTTATATATTTATAACAACTGCATATAACCTATGTGAAACATAGGTTATATGCCCTTGATTTAATAAATGGACAATTGTCGCCCCCATGATGGGGGAAGGTGTCATGAGGGGTCATGATACCCCCCTTGTGGTCTGATATTTGTTTGATACATATAAAAACATATTTAAATAAAAAGCCATTTTTACACATAAATGGGCAAGGTATGCAGCCGCGTACCTTGCCTATTAACCCTTTGAGTAGCAGAGGGGTAGAAAAAATGCCTATCTACCTCTCTAGTACTCAAAGGGTTACGTTTTGAGTGAAGGACAGGTTCTGTAGAATAAACGGCAGTTCCTGTCCAATGACAGTTGTCGCCCCCATGATGGGGGGGGTGTCATGAGGGGTCCAAATTTGTGACATTTCTACTAGGCCTCCAGAGGGAGATGTCCTGCTTGCCTTGTGAGTGTTTAAAAAATGATAACTCAGAACTGTAGCATGTTAACCCTTTGAATGCCAGAGGAGTACGCAATGCATTGCAAAGCAATGCCTCAAAGGGTTAAATGTACACCGAGTACTGATTGGATCATTTCTGAGTAACAGCAAATATTGACATAGCACCAAAAATCAACTTTCTTGGGAACTTTAAGGGTTAATATTTCAAAGATCTCAGGTTGTGCTCATTTCAGAAGTTCCCAGGTATGTTTATAGACTTCAGTAGCAATCTATTACATAACACCAGTGATAACACTTATCAACTGCAATGTACTCTAGGTGTGAAGGTTTTATAAATGAGACATTAGCCAGTGATAGGATTTTTTTTCAGTCTGCTTATTTTAAGATGATTAAGTAGTTTATCTAAGGGGCAATAAATAGTAACCAGCATTAATGTACATATCATAACTCTTTATTGTCATTTGAGAATTTCTAGTTAAACCTCTTCTAAAATAAGATGAGGCTAGAACTTTGAATACATTTCCACCCATTACTGTACATGCTTAAATACATTGAGGCTATTGTACTGATGAATTCTGGTCCAAACCAAATGCTCCATTCAGTATAAATGAAAAGTCCAAACAAATAAGGCTTTTATATCCTTGAATGTTAGCGAGCTCACCAAACACATTGCAAAGCAATAGAGAATTTTATTAGTTCCCTATGGTGCAGTTTGCAATTTGGAGACCTTGCTAGAATGTAAGGTGGGTTATGCACTTAGGTGTGATAAAGAGGTGATAAAGCAGAGATGACTTCTCCAGTGATATCACTTGTCCTTCTCCAGAGATATCACTTCTCCAGTTCCTATGTTATTCTATGGACACTAAGAGACACCCTAGTGCACTGACTCTACAGAATAACACAGAAACTGGAGAAGTGATATAATTGGAAAGATTATCTCCAGTTTATCACCTCTTTATCATAAAGAGATGATAATGCCTATCTCCCACGGAGTTAAAAGCCCCATGTGAATTAAATTTGCTCCACTTTACTTTTATACATAAGGTGCCTTGAGTCTTGTTCATGAAAGAAATTAGCAATTTTGGAGCAAACCAACTGTACAGGAGGGGGAAAATAAAATGTGCCACTGATTTAAATGGGGCTTTTAACCCTCTTGAATGCTAGAGAGGTCTCCAATGCATTGCTTCACATTTAAATGAATGGGAGTATTGGGGATATTTATTCCTTCCCTATGGTCAGTTTGTTTGCTCTAGAATTGTCCCTCTCTTCTTTTGTAAATACGGTCCAATGTGTACATTATCTGATCTCACTGTTCCAGTCGATAGTAAATGTCATTGTGTGACTGCCCTTTCTGAAAAGAATCATTTCCTTTGCTGCTGGTTAAATCTCCATCCTTCTAGTCTTAACGAACGATCCTGTTTTCTGCTTACTGCCCCAAGGTTAAAAAGTCCCTTTCAAAGTTGCTTATGTTTGTCTTAAATGTATTAGTAAATAGTAATCACATTGCAAATAGAGGCCTCTTCCTTACTGTAAACAACTCAGATTAACACTGTGACCTTTCCTCTTACCTCAGTCCTTCCAGGACCAGAACGTTATGTAAACCACATTATTATTTAGCCAGATAGGCAAGGATTCATCAAGCTGAGATAAGATTTGCTGCTCGTTGCACACACTTCTCAGAAATCACTGAAGGATAACTACGAGTATTTATCAAGGATCGAATATACTTAAAGGGATAGTAATACTTAATTATTACTAATCCCTTTATTAAAGTCATATTAAAAATAAATGTATTGCCCCCAGTGTCATCTCTCAAACCTTTATGGTTTGAGAGATAATCACTCCTAAAGTTGCCCTCTCTCTCCCCCTTCCCCGTAGTCAGCGTTCTAGCTGACTGCAGGGAAGCCTGTTATACGACTTTCAGGCGGCTCTGCAGCACATCCAAGATCGCGCTAATAAAAAAGAAATCTTTCACTAAAACAGTCTTCTACATGTGTTTGGTTTGCTCTTGGTTTGCAAGCACACGTAGAAGACCATTTAAGTGAAATATTTTTTTTTTATTAACGCAACCGCTGCTCTGCAGCAGAGCCGCCTGATGATATTAAGACCGGATATCCCTTCAGTCAGTTACAACGCTGGCTTCGGGGAAGGGGGAGGGAGAGGGCAACTTTAGGAGCGATTATCTCGTAAAGGTTTGAGAGATGACACTGGGGGCAATATATTTATTTTTAATATGACTTTAATATAGGGATTAGTAATAATTAAGTATTACTATTCCTTTAAGAGACTGAATATATTTCCGTACCTTGAGTATTCGAGGCAGGGAAAACATGATGATAAAATGTCATAAATACAGCCATTCCAGAATTAACATACAAACTATTACAGAGGCTTAAGAAATAAGAGGAACTGGCATAATTCTGGAATATACAAAATGCACCATAGAGTACAAATACAATTTAACAAAACACCCATTGATTCAAAAGGGGGTATTAACACAGTGACATAGCAGATGAGTTCAGTCCATGCCATCCAGCGGAAGGCAAAAAAAAAAAATACACACACACAAAAATGTAAGCCATTTCTAATTAAGCCCTAAGTGGGTAAAAAAATTCCATAGAGACTCTAAATGACAGCTGGATATTTTCCTAGAACAACATCCTATCTGCTTTGACAATAACTGTCATCATTCTCTGAATAATTTTTGGAACCAGATACAGTATCTGAAAGTAGCGTCCCAAAGCAAAGAATTCCATACTTATACTGTCCTTAAGGTAAAAAAAATCCCTGCCTTTGTTTTAGTCGAAAGCATCTTTTCTCTAGTATTAATGGATAACCTCTTGTCTTTTGCTCAACTCTTTGATTGAATAGTTCCTTAGAGAGCTATTTGCATTTATTTATTTATTTATTAATGGAAATCATATCACCCCTTAGATGTTTCATCTGTAATGTAAACAAACCCAGTTTGGCTACTTTGTCCTTATAATCAGATCCTTGAATCCCCTCTTCAGTTTTGGTGCATGTCTGCACTTTATCCAGTTCAATAATGCCCTTTTAAAGGGATAGTAATGTTTCAAGATAAAAGCAGCTCCAATTAATCTACATAGTGTTTGGGCCATGGAGAGTGTTATTTCAATACTGTCAGAGCTGTAGTTCAGGAGTAATTGAATGGTAAAATATCCGCCTCCCGCCCCTTTTACTGATGTTACACTGCTCACCTCAGAGCAGCAAGACTGTCCGGAATCAAGAGACCGGATTCCACATCTGAGGGGAGGTGGCTTAAACTAGGTAAAAGAGGTTGGAGCGGAGTACTTTATCATTCAATTACTCTTGAAGTACAACTCTGACAGTATTGAAATAACACTCTCCATGACTCAATATTATGAAGATTAATTGGAGCTGATGTTTTCGTGAAATGTTACTATTCCTTTAAGAATTGGTGCCCAAAACTGTACTCCATATTCTAGATGAGGCTTTACCAAGGATTTATATAGTGGTAGAATTATATTTCCATCCTGTGCATCTAGACCCCTTTGTATACATGATAGTGGCTGTGACCTATTTGCTCTTGCAGCAGCTGAGTGACTCTGCACGCTGCTATGAAGTCTATTGTCTGTCAGTACTCCTAAGTCTTTCTTTAATGAGGATTCCCCAAGTAGTTTCCCATTTAATGTCTATGTAGCATGTTTATTAAAATTTGCAAACAATTTGTTACCGAGAATATTTTTTCTCACACATAGCTGTCACTATATACTTCCATTAAGAACAGGTTATTCCTGGCATTAAGATTTAATCACTAAAACTGCCTTTATTTTTGGAGCAAATAGCAAATTTCTTAATAAATACACTGGAACACAATTTGTATTTGGACAAGACCATTTCTACTCCCTTTTTCAAAAAAGTCGACTGTCTGGAGTTAGCACTTAGTGAAAATGTCACTAAACGTTTATACATATTCTTATGACACTTTACGACAATTTTACGGACACTTTCTTCATTACTCCAGTTTTATACATCTCCTCCAGAGTTGCCAGAATTTACTAGCAGGTGGTTACATGGGCGACCGGAGGGGGGGGACAAGGGGGGTGGGGCACTTGCCCCCCCCTACAATTACCCCCTCCATATAAACAAAGGGGCTGGATGACCTGGCCTGGGGGTCATATTATGGCTTTGCCACCCCCTGGAAATTTTTATATGGACACCCCTGGATGGTTAGTGTTGTTGTCAAAGGGGCTAACAAATTTTTCAAGGTTTATGTTGCTGTAGGACCCAGCCTGCTAACAACATTTACTTTTAACTGTGGTTGTAACGACTTTAGCACTCAGTAGCATAGTATTGCAGCAGGAATTTTTTCAGAAATAGAAAGCATAGGTGATAATCAGCATGATAAATTCATTGGCAGTGACAAAAATATTATATATTTTCTATGCACATTAATTTTTCCTGGAAAAGTGCAAAATTATGTGTTTTTCCAGGAAAATTCCCACAGAAAAAAAAATGACTTTATGCCAATCCAACAGCAACGTCACTATCTCATACAAAGCAACACAACATGCTCACTAGACTGGTAGGCTGTACTTTTCATGTATATATGTAGAGGAACCAATATATCAATGTACTGTAACATTAACAAAGGCTATGATGACACTTTCCTTTCATTTCCAAGACTCTTGAAGTCTCTAACTTCTAACTGTATAGAAGGAATGTACAAATACGACAATCGCAGTGACAAAGCCTTCTGTTATGACCTGCTGGATTAAAAAACACTGACCTAAGTTAATCTTTTATAACACATTTTAACTTTAAACCATCAAATGCTGACCTTAAAGTAGTTTAATGTGCCTATAACTGGACATTTCTGGTTTGTTCAAGGTTTCCACTAAACTATTGCTTGCACAGATACACTGGTCTTCCACCTGTGAGTTATAGATCATTAATGACTTTTCTGGAATGGATTACAGGTAAAATGGCTCATATTTTTTAACACCTTTATTTCTGGTTTTATTGTTCAAGATCGCTGTCAAAACATTGTAATCTCTTGAAAAGAGATAGCCTTAGGTTGACTGCATTTTCAGTACTTGTTTCATGGAAACCTAATTGCTATTCAAAACACTCTTATCTATGAAGTACAAAAGGTATGTGTAACCTGACAGGGGATTTATAGCCTGACAGTGTTAATGTCAAATGTCACAATTTTGATTTCAGATGCTACAACTGATAATTCTTAGGCAGTCATAGCTGCCATATAAGTAGTCATATCACACACACACAGTGAAGCACATGCACTAAGAAAAGTGGTCCAATTTGGGGACTAAGAACATTTCCCAATCCTTAAAGTGTTAGTAATGTCTAAAAAAAACTTTTTTTTGCATTTAGAAGAGATTAAAAAGCTGATCTAAATGCAAAAACTGTATCTCTCAAACCTCTATGGAACACTAGGCACACGTTTTAGACCATTCCAATAAAGGGATTTGTGGTAAATAACAAGATCGCGGCTCTGCTCAAGCGCCAGCGTGTCGACCGACACGGATCTCCTGCTGACAGCTTTACAGCTGTCAGTAGGAGAAATCAAACTTTAAACGCCTGTATCTCTTAAACCATAGCGGTTTGAGAGATACGTTTTTTTGCATTTAGGTCAGCTTTTTAAGCTCTTCTAAATGCAAAAAAAAGTTTTTTTTAGACATTACTAACACTTTAAATGGAGCTTTTAAACTCTTGAATGCTATAGAGGCTTCCTATGCAATTTGTGAAGCAATGCTGGAGACCTTTCTTAATTCAAGTGGGTAGAAGTCCATTTAAAGGGGTAGAAATACTTAAAATTAAAAAAAAATGTTGTAGTGTTTATCCCAATGAGTAGAACAAGGGTACTCCCTCTGCTGAGAGATGTTTTATTCAATAGTTATTACAGCTCAAACTTGATTTTACATATGCAGTATTACAGTGGCCTGAAATTGTACAGTGGCGCTGTTGCTACATCATCCTATGGCCAGCTCTGATCAGTTGACCTTAAACCTCCATAGGATGATGTATCAACAGCGCCACTGTGATACTGCACATGAAAATTTCAAGTTTGAGCTGTAATAACATTTGATTAAAACACATTTCTGCAGTGGGAGTATCCTTGTTCTACTCAGGGGGATAAACCCTACACCATTTTTTTTTACATTTTAAAGTGTTAGTAATGTTTCACAATAAAAGCAGCTCCAATTAATCTTCATAGTATTTGGGCCATGGAGAGTGTTATTTCAATACAGTCAGAGTTGTAGTTCAAGAGTAATTGAATGATAAAGTATCCCCATCCCGCCCTTTTTACCTAGTATAAGCCGCCTCCCCTCAGATGTGGAATCTGGTCCTGGGACTAGACAGCAAGGGACAATCTTCTTACTGTGATCATAAGGAAAACCCTGTCCCCCTTGACAGGTTTTTCCTTATGCTCACTGTAGATTGTCCCTCTCTGCAATCCATCCGGACAGTCTTGCTGTTCTGAGGTAAGCAGTAAAAGGGGCGGGAGAGGGATACTTTATCATTCAATTACTCTTGAACTACAACATTGACAGTACTGAAATAACGCTCTCCACGACCCAAATAGTATGAAGATTAATTGGAGCTCCTTCATTGTGAAACATTACTATCCCTTTAAGTATTACTAGTCCTTTAAATTTACAGAAAATTTTATTTGCGCCCTGTGGTGCAGTTGGTTTTTCCCAAAACTGTACCAATTTTCTTTAGTATACTGTATTGAATGTACTAAGAGGGGCGAAATTGTGGGGCAAACCATCGGCTTTCAAAGGAATCAAACAAAATGTCCTTTGATTTAAAAGGGGGTGTTACCCCCTTGAAATGCTAGTGTGGCCTCCAATGCGTTATTTTGCTATTCGTTAAAGACTTCTGTTTCATTCAAGGGGTTAAAAGTCTCATTTGAATCAATCAGAATTTTGAACATTTTTATTTGTCCCCTGGTTTATTTGTCAGCTGGTTTGCTCCAGATTTGCTTGAGTTCTTCTTGGGACCTCAAACTCATTGAAGGTGATGAACGAATAAAAAGTTGCACAATTATGCAAAAACTGGCAATGCGTTGCGTACCGCTCTGGCACTCAAAGGGTTACATTTTCACCTAGTGCAGATAGAAGGCTAGTTTAGTGTGTATTGATGCATACTTTGTCTGGGTCATAAGATTTAGCATTTATAAGTTCACATTTTTAAAGGGATAGTAATGTTTCACAAAAACAGCAGCTCCAATTAATCTTCATAGTATTTGAGCCATAGAGAGTGTTATTTCAGTACTGTCAGAGTTGTAGTTCACGAGTAATTAAATTATAAATTATCCCCCTCCTGCCACTTTTACCTAGTGTAAGCCGCCTACCCTCGGATGTGGAATCTGGTCCACAGACCAAACAGCTCACAGCAAGTGACAGTCTTCTTACTGTGAACACAATAAAAGCCCTGCCCCCAATGACAGGTTTTTCAGGTTTTGCCTTATGCTCACTGAAGATCCCTCTCTGTGATCGATCCAGACAGTCTTGCTGCTTTGAGGTGAGCAGTGTTACACTAGGTAAAAGGGGCGGGAGGGGGATACTTTCTCATTCAGTTTCTCTTGAACTACAACTCTGACAGTATTGAAATAACACTCTCCCTGGTCCAAATACTATGAAGATTAATTGGAGATGCTTTTATTATGAAACATTACTATCCCTTTAAAAAGAAGTTATTTTCTAAATAGGGTAAACCCTGTAAGTACCAGTGGGATGCGCAACACATTGCTCTGCAATGCATTGCGTACCCCTCTGGCATTCACAGGGTTAATGATTAAAAAAACAAGCAGGCTCCAAATCATTGAAACCACTTAATTAAATACACTCCGAGTGTTTTCCATTACATTTCTGCTGCACAACAAACACAATGTTAATCACAAATCACTGATTTTATAATTCTCTGGTAAATTAATTGGAATACATATTTGCATTAAATTTGGAAATCAATGTTATCTCCTCCAATGTATTACAATATGTGAATTAGTATGTATATTATACCATTAGTATTGTGCAGCCGTATACTATTCAGTTTGCAAATTAAGGCACTTTGAAAAGTTTATTTACATCCATAGTTGCCTCAGTAAGCAAGGAGATGTGAACGCCAATCACCAGTAACCCCTCCCATATATATAATTATATTTTGATGTACTTTTGGGATTCTGTTGAATGTCAATATTATGTAATTTTTTTACCATTAAATATTCAGATTCATGTTTCTCCAATATACCTTTTCTAGGCCATCCTTTAGTATTATTTATAATTCATGTTGAAATTTCTCAGTGGACTCTCCACCTAGTTTTAGAACATGATTTATCATCAAGTTGTCTCTTGCATTCCTGCACATAAAAATCTCAGTATTCATGATAATCACATTGCTTCTTTTATCTGTAGGATTGATGTTTAATTCAGGGTTAATTCCTTCAATACTTGTTTTTCTTTATATGTAAGATTGCTATCATTAGTGACATCTTCACTATATGTATCATACGTTAATATAAAAGGCCAGATGTATGTTTGTCCAATGCAGTCATGCACAGTAGAAACTGCCCGAAAGTACGGAACGCTACACGGCAGGTATACTACTGCAAAACTACACCTCCCAGCATTCTGTGCGTTCGGCCAGTCTCTACTTTAACACAATGACTACCCTGCCAGGGCTCAGTGGACTCAACATACCAGTTCATGAGGGGAGGGTCTCATGATCTGCTGTCACTTTGTGTGTGACTAGATTGATGTGTAGATGTTTTATGTCTCAATTTTGTCGGAGGGGGATTTAACCCTTTGAGTGCCAGAGAGGGCATATAAATCTTTTGCCTTACGTTGCACACCCCTCTAGGACTCAAAGAGGTTAAATATTTACAGTAGTGGGTGATCATATAACAGCGCTGAGGTATATGCAGTGCTGATGAGCAGGGTAACTTTATTCTGCAGTGTTAATTAGCGATAGGAGCGTTATTATGTGGCTTAATCCTTTGAGTGGCAGTGGATTGTGCAATGGATTGCACTCCTGGAGTTAAGGGATACTTTGCTGGCATTCAAGGGGTTAATGTGATGTACTGCTCTTGTTTATTATGTACATTGCACATGTTCTTTGCAAGCTCTGGCCATGGCTCCTATGAGTGGGATCGGTGGGCCGATAGCATTGCTTTGTTGTTATTATTATGGGCTTCCTACCAGTTGTGTGAACGTGCAGATCCCTCAGTCCCTGCTGGCTGCCTGAGCAACAACTTTATGCACTTTGGCCGGTGTATAAAGCTTTTACACATGGTGAAACATGACAGTGGCACTCAAAAGCTTATAAAAATACAAAGATTGGTGCTCGTCCCCTACAGGAGATAAAACAGTGTACTTAGCCAAAGCTCTGGGACAGCACTCGCAGAAAGCAGTTGATTGTATAAAGAAATTAAGTTTATTCACATCACTATTCCAACATACCAAACGTTTTTGGTCCGATCACAGACCTTCATCAGGGCAAGAAATAGAAAGTAAAGTCAGTGATATATATACAGACAAATAGCATCCTACCTGGTTGCCCGCCAAAAATCCTCGGCGTCTATAACTTCACAAAACCAAGGGTCATGGAGAGCAACCCCCCGTCAGATCAATGCCACCACAAATAATAAATCAAATGGAAAAAAAAACCCAAATAATTTATCTATACAAGGAAAAGAAGATAAAAATAAAATATGAATAATATATGATTGCTGTGCAGTGTGCTGGAGACCCGTTAAAGTCTCATACCTGTTGCACAGCAATAATGGAGAATACACAGAATTATGGTATAGTACAACTAGTATTTACCCACAATCTAATCACCAAAGACATCCCAAGTGTATAATATATGTAATAGGTGCCCATGATCCCACCCACTCTGAAATAACCGCATGAAATGAAATAACTAAAGAAAATTAAGATAAACTAAAAATGATTGCTGTGCAATGTGCCGGAGACTTGTAAGTGTCCCATGCCGGTTACACAGCAATCAAAAAAAAGAAAGAGAAGAAAAAAAATTATTTTTAAATATGACATAATAAAGCTATTAATACCTAATACATAAAGACATATAATATATGAAATTGGTGCCAGTGATCGCTCCTGTATAACCGCACGGAGCTGCTTATTGAGCAGTTCCAAAAAAAAGAAAATAAAAGAAAATAAGGGTGTAATAAATAGCCCAGAGAAACTTACTTAACAACTGGTGCTACATAACAGAGCACAAAAATAAACAAAAAGTAAAATAACATAAATGGAAAAAAAAAACGAAAAATGAGAGACATAGGTAATAGTCTAATATATACCCACTAGTGTAAAAGCCCGTGTACACGGGACAAAGGTCCAGGTGATGTTAACCCTTTGAGTGCCAGAGGGGTACGCAACGCATTGCTTTGCAATGCGTTGCGTACCCCTCTGGCACTCAAAGGGTTAAGAGGCCGGTCCTGCTCTGCGTCCTGCCGCCGACACAATCATGCACTGTAGAGACTACCCAAAAGCACAGAATGCTCCCAGCACAGAACTCCCAGCATTCTGTGCTCCCAACATTTCATGCTCTCAACATTCTGTGTGTTTGGGCAATTTCTATTGCACATGACCGCTTCTGACAAACATTCTAGTGAATTATTATATGGGATAATCAATATATATATAGAGTTCCTAGAGTTTCTACATTTTTAGTGACACTTTCTGCATAAATTTGTATGTGTGGGGACGTACTCATTGGTGGAGCGAGTCTAAAAATTTTCAGTGAAGAGACTTATAAATTATCTGCAACAATTCTCCTGTAAATTCTCCAAATTCTTTGGTCATCTATAGATGATACCTTCCCCATATTCTTCTATGTCAAATATATATATGTTGTAGTAATTTTGTATCAAGTAAAGTGATATCCTTTACCTATTTAAAAATATATATTTCCTATGAAGGTGAAAATATTAATTGTTTCTGTAAGAGGTTATAATATACTATGTTCAAGAAGACACTGGAAAGATTGTTTATATGCAAAGTAACAATTGCTGTGTCTTGGATCCCTTGCATCCCCACTTGTTTCAGTCTCTTCGATGTGGTGGTCTTTTATAAAGTTTTCCATTTTGGTTTAATTGATTAGGCCAGTCTCAAAGAATAAAAAAAAGTTATAAAAAAAATTCTGGAGCAGAGAAGTATGTAATGGAAACTTAACATTTCTACTGTCTACATAAGAAGTTTGAAATCTTTTTTTTTGTTCAAAGAACCCCTAACACACAATCTAGATTTCTGGACAATTCTAACATTTTATGCCATTGTTTTAAAGCGGAACTATCACCAAAAATAAAAATTGTCCCATGGGTTTTAACCTTTAAAACAACATTAACATTGTGTGTCTTTTTTTTTACAAATCCCCTAGTAATGGAGATATTTCCCCGTCAACATCGAGCACTTCCTCTAACGTTACAGGAAACTCTGTTTACAATGCTGTTGAGATTGCAACCTCAGTAGCATTGTAAACAGAGTTTACTGTAACATTAGCTCACACAAAAACAGCTACGAAGGGGAGGGTGAACGCGCTCCCTGGGGCAGCTGGCATCCTCAGGCGTCATGTGGGACATACAGGGTCCCGTAGAATGCGGAAGTGCCCAATGTTGATGGGTAAATATCTCCGCCACTAGGGGATTTGTAAAAAAGAGACACACAACGTTAATATCACGGTGCCCGTGATTGCCCTCTGATGGCGCTGCTGTGGTGTGCTGGCGACATTTTCTATAATTTCCTGAATGTCGCGCTTTGCGCATTCACTATTCTTATAGGCCTATGGTAATTGCCAGAGTGAGTCTCCGCCTATTGCTAGGCTTTATAGGCCTCAGTCTTCCAGTACTCATTTGCCCTTTCATGGCGTACCTGTGCGCTAGCTCTTGTGATTTTCTTATGCTATGATCCGTGTATAACCTCTGGCTACGTTTGACTCCGGCTACATTTGATCCCTGACTTGTTGCCTTCCGCTCCGGTCTGACCCTTGGCTCCGTCTGACTATCCGTTCCAGTCTGACCCTTGGCTCTGTCTGAATACCCGCTCTGTGCTGACCCCGGCTCTGGCTGACTATCTAATACGGTACTGATCTTGGCTTGGCTAACTAACTACTTTGTGTTGAATTCGGCTCCGGCTGACTCTCCATGTGTTTCCGACCCTTGGCCTGACTGCATCCACTCTCTCGCTAGATCGTGCTCTAGCTGGTACAAGCTGTGCTCAGTATCCTCCGCTTCGCCGGACATTGGCTTTGGCTATCCTATTCTGCTTTGTACCAAGAGTTAGAGCCTTTGGGTATTCTCTAGCATTCTGGGGATTTAATTCACCATTGCTTACGCTACCCTAGCGTTCTAGGGTCTCTCTAGTCACCATTGCCTAGCATTCTAGGGGAGTTACTCTCATTTCGCTTGGGCGTTTCCACTTCACCTATACTAGTAGCTACTGCTCTCCTTGCTACTATTACACACTGTAATCAGATTGGGTTCAGCCTCCCTTCTGTCAGTGGATTCTGTGCTGTCTCTATAACTGGCTAGTGAGGGTTGGGGAAGTGCTTGTGCACTGTCTCCACACCTGGTCCTGTGAGGGTTGGAGAAGTGCTTTTCATATATTTTCTGTTCTAAATTTTAATAAAGATATTGATTTTACTGTATCTGTACTTGTCAGTGTCGTTATTCCTCAGTCACTCCGTGACAGTTAATGTTGTTTTAAAGTTTAAAACCCATGGGACAAGTTTTATTTTTGGTGATAGTTCCACTTTAAGTGTTAAGAAGAGTACAATTAAGTAATATCTACTTATTTATAGGTCTCCCAATTGGAATAACAAAAGCAAACATATTGCACATACAAATGATCATAAATACACATTTGAAACGCAACATTTACATTTTTTATCAAAGTATTTATACAAAACAAGGGCCCCCCTAAGTGAATGTCTATGGCACACCAAAGTGCCACCACCCTCTGGCTGAGAATCACTGGTCTACAGCCACAAATCCTCCCCCGAAAAAACTCAACCATAATAATGCTATACGTCTAGTTGAAACATAAAATACTTAAGATTAAGGGTAAAGGAGTCTGCAGACTAGTCCATTTTGGATTTTCTGGCCATTCTGGCCATTATCTGCCCATATATATTCTGCCTCATTTTTCTTGAAGCGTCCAGTTAATAGATTGTGCAGCTTGACACAGATAACTAGTGAGACCATCTATTTTATAATGATTGCAGGACAGCTACTCTGCTTTCCACTGTAGCATAAATAAAAGGCTTTTAGCAATCCTACAGTGTCAGTAACCTTTACTTTGGTTCCAGACCCTGACCCTGTCTATCACCTGAGCCTACCACCTACACTCCATGAGGATTCTCCTCTCCCCGGCCCTTGACCTCATCATCATCCACAGGGTCAATACCTCTGCCCCACAGGCTTTTGATGGCTAGGTCTTCTGACCTTTGGTTCAAGGAGACGATTTGCCTTCCCTTCAAGGGAATTTCCATTCTCTGTTCTAGGTAGAAGACTGACTGTCTCCCTGCCTTTTTATATAGAAAAAACAGGTTCATACAAAATATCATTGTTTACCTCTGGGAATACCTTTGACCCTTACAGGGGTTACTAACCACGCAGTTGCCTAAAGGCAAGTTGCTCACTGGATGTCTTGGTCCACAGTTAATCCTTTGATGCTAAGGTGGTCTCCAATACACTGTGAATCAATGAATTGGAGAACTCTCTAGTGTCCAAGGGGTTAAAGCAGGGTCCATTTTTATTTCATATTTTTTTGTGAAGAATATATAATCCATTATTTCCATTAAAAACCTTTCTGTTCATCAATGTAGGCTTAAAATAAACCAGATTTGGGAGCTCAAATGATAGAAGACTTTGGGCCTCACCCATAATTGGAAAAAAATAATATTATTATGGCGCAAAACAAACAAAGCTTTTTATTAATTTAAGTGGTGTTTTACCCCTTGATTGCCAAAGAGATCTCCAATGCACTGTGTTGCAGAGCTTTAGAGACCTCTCTAGAATTCAGGAGGTTAAAAGATCCATTTAAAGCAATGGACATTTGGGGAATTATTTCTCCATTTACAAATGGAACAGAAAGGACATTTCAAAAACCTCTAGAGTGATTTACTGGGTAAGGCCCTTTTCACACAGGTGACACCAACACAGATTCAGAGACTGATATCACCCATGGTGAAAGGTAATATGTTGAACTATGTTGCCTTTCACATAGGGAATTATTGCCTTGCATGATTGCACAAAAGTCCAGAGCTCTGCCACTTTACTGTATTCCCTCACGATAGCAGTAAAGTGGCAGACTTTCACACAACTTGAGTTGGAAGTTGCATGCTCATCACAACCTCCAATAAACACATATGGGAGTCAGCCAGTAATAATGGCTGTCAGTTACATAGACTGGTCAGAAAATATGTCCCTCCTGTGTTCTGGATCAAGGGTGGAACGCAAGAGAGAGTGATTGGATGACAGGATTGTTGCAAGGAGCTGCAAGAGTTCTGTCGCCCATATGAAAAATACTAAATGTGTATGAATGGCTTTAACAATTATCGGGTCTTTTGAATACAAACATTGGGATGTAAAGATGCCATCTCAGGATCAGAGGGTAGAATTTTCCAGTGTTTCCTAACAATCACCCTCATTTTCTGTGAATTCATATTAGAAATCAAAACAAATGGTAATCTTTCTTGTGATTTCCTTTTCTTATGTAGTACAACCCAATACTATCCAAAGATTCCATTTGCTTGACCTTAATCTAAAGTAATCTTTGATCATAACCTCTCTGTTGAAACTCCTGACTCACCTCAGTTTCAAAAACCTTTGGATGACTTACGATTCTTTTAAGACATAGTATATGTAATGCCCTCTTTCATGGATTCTGACTGTAAGCTGTTAGTACAAATAGGCCAGTCTCAGATCCCTCATCCTTGGTATATACTCAGACATCCAAAATTATAGACTGTACACAAAATTCCAAACTGGATGAAATAGTATCAAGACACCCATTTATGCACAATATATATTTACATGTTCCCTCATCCACTCTCTACAGAAATAAAATGCAATCTATGAACCTGTACCAGATTGGTACCATAATTTGTTACTCCCCTGTTTTATATACAAACTAGTTGAAGAACCCGTTACACGGGCCACAGCTGGTCGCGGGTCAGTCATGCACAGTAGAGACTGCCCACACCGCGGCTGATACAGTGCCAACTGGTCGAGGTGCAGTCATGCTCAGTAGAGACTGCCCACGCCGCGGCTGATACAGAACTGGATGCTCCTTCGGAGAGCCTCTCTCTGTATCAGCCTCGTCACTGGCAGTCTCTACTGCGCATGATTGCAGCACGCGCAGCAGTCTCTAATGCGCAAGACTGCGCAGTTACACACGTTTTAGCAAATTATTATATAGGATGATTCCTAAAAATAAGCCATAAATAATTTAGCATAGGATGAGGCCACACTGGGCAGTGCCCTACACTTGTAAATTAAAAGAATCTTGAAACATAAGATGATTTACTAGTGAGTGACTTATAATACAATTTCACTACAAGGGAGGGTGATTCTTAGGATACACTGGCACGTTTTCTTTTCTGATCATGAAATTGGATATTTATGTAAAGAGTACCCAATATTTGCATTGAAAAGATCAAATAATTAAAGCTCTTGCTAAAAAATTACCCAGTAAATCTTAGTTGAAGTAACCCAAAGGTTCCTTTGTGGAAATTGTGTACATTACCCAGGTGTGAAGTGTTTGTACAGCCTCAGTCAGGGAAAAGAAATAAGATGAAGTCCTTTCTTAGTTCTAAGTCAGATTTTTCTATGTACATTATTAAATGTGTTTGTGGCTTATATTATGCAGGAGAACTTACAAGTAACTTAAAACTAAGAATTTTTTTAAGTTTTGTATTTGAAATCATATTTAGACAATTTAAACAGGGATACAGTATCAGACAATACAAACGTCAAGCAAATAAAGAGTTAATATACCAGATAGGGGTGGGGACAGGAGTTTGCTATTACATCAGTGTGATTTGTTTATTAGACACACTGACTCTAAATGAAAAGAAAAAGTTAAGTTGTTTCTTGTGAAAACATGACCGCTGAGGGGGACACAGGCTCCATTATATAAAAACCCCTTCCACCCAATAAAAACTCTTGACTCCTGTTTGGGTGAGAAGAGGCTACAGCATTTATTAATAATAACCATAACAGTATACCAGCCCCAGCAACAGCCCCAGCAACAGGCCAGGGGCACGATCAAACAACACAAAAAGAGTCTCTGTCCTCCCCGCTCCATTAGCCAGCGGGTGAGGGTCTAACTCCCTAAAGCCCTGCTGGGCAAGTGCCATTTCTTCCTCTACTGGCGAGGACCCATCTGCCCTAAACCTGCTTTGACAAAAGAAAAAAAAGGGAGGGAGGGACAAAGCTAGCTGTTTCTCACAAGATGGCTGCCACTCAAGTGCAACACCTCAGTAGCAGAGACTATGATGTTATTAATTCCCCGCCCCTTTTCCCCCCTGCCAATCAATTCAATTTATAACTTAAGCCTGCTCAGCATGTTGCTGTGTCCCCAGCAGTCAAGCCCTCCCACTCCTATGATCCTGGAAGGTTACCTTACTGTACAGATTAGTGTTGAAGTTTTGTATCCATAGAAAGACTGGGAGGTGAATTCTGATTTGCATTTTTATGAGCTAACGTATTATTTTAATATATTTTTAAGCACGTCAATCACTTATTAATATTGTAGCAAGCATTCGTTTAACTGCCCTTAAAGGGATAGTAATACTTCGTTTTATCTTTATTTTATTTTGTAGGCATTAAAAAAACATGAAGAACGATATAAGTCTTATCTCTCAAACCTTTGTGGTTTAAGAGATATTCACAAGCAAAGTTTCCCCCTCCCGCCCCTTTTTCCTAGTGTAAGCCATCTCTTCTCAGATGTGAATCTGGTTGTAAGACCAGACAGATAACAGAAGGGGACAATCTTCTTTGTATGAAAACAATGAAAGCCCTTCCCCCCTTGACAAGTTTTTCAGCTTTTTCCCTTAATTGAAGATTGTCCCTCTGTAACGGTTTTTCAGACTCTCAGACCAGAGGTAAAAAATAAAACACAGTTTTATTGAGACTAATTTAGGAACACGGCCCCCTAAGGGCAGAGGTAGGTAATGACACGTAACTGAAGGCAATATGGTAATATAGCAGACACAGTATGATAGAGAGCAATCTCTGTTGTGGTGTGTAAGACAACGCCCAGTAGTCCTCAAGGACTGGTGATAAAGCAAGACCAACACTGGTGTTAGAGCTGGATAATACCAGAGCCAAGGGCACTCTGCTGTGCGTAATGGAATAGGCACACTGCGTGAGCTGAAAGGGACCGGAGCCACGGTACTCTGCGGTACTGAAAGGGTTAATGACACTGCGTGAACTAAACGAAAACTTGAGCCAGTAGCACCCTTGGGTGCGCCACCTGATAGCCACACTGCCAGAGCTGAAAGGGACCAGAGCCAGTAGCACCCCGTGGTGCGTCAACTGATACCCTAATACTGCTATAGCCGAGTGAGACCAGAGCCAGTAGCACCCCTCTGTGCGCCAATATGCGTAAGTTGCAAGAGCTACGGTAGATGTTAATGGAATCCCACTGCTATGCAAATGTAGCGGATGGCTCGGTAACTGAGGCAACAGGCTCTGCTAGGGTTAACGGACAGGCTCGGCAATGGAGGCAACAAGCACAGCAAGTGTAACGGATGGCTCGGTAACGGAGGCAACAAGCTCAGCTAGTGTTAACGGATGCCCAATAACGGAGACTACAAGCACAGCAAGTATAAACGGGCAGGCTCGGTAACAGCGGCAACAAGCACAGCAAGTGGAAGGTCAGCTTTAGGATGCAGAATCTGACAGTTCACAATGTCGCCGAGCGACATAGACGGAGTCACACTGGAACCGGAACTCAGGAAGCTGGATACCAAGCAGGAACGTCAGCAGGCCGGGTCATACATGGAGCAGGAACGTCAGACAAGCCGGATCAATCACGGAGCAGGAGCGTCAGCCAGGCCGGGTCATACACGGGGCAGGAACGTCAGACAAGCCGGATCAATCACGGAGCAGAAGCGTCAGCCAGGTCGGGTCATACACGGAGCAGGAACCAGAAGAATAGTAAGACAAGCCGAATTGGTACACAGGAACGCAGGAACACAGCAACGGAAGCACTGGTACTGGAACACCATGAAAGGGCACCTGACAGGTGCCAGAGGCCTGGTATAAGAAGGCCTATACTGGGCGGGCATAACAAGGACTGCCAATAGGAACACACCACTGCAGAGAGTGACAGGTAATCACGGGAACCGTGATACCCTCTCTGCAGTCTACCTGGGCACCTCCCTTCTGATCTGGCTGAACGGGGGGGGATACTTTGCTTGTGAATATCTCTTAAACCATAAAGGTTTGGGAGATAAGACTTATATCGTTCTTCATGTTTTTTTAATGCCTACAAAATAAAATAAAGATAAAACTAAGTATTACTATCCCTTTAAGTAGATCAGCTTACCCTATGTAAGCGATAGACTGGTTTTATTTCTGAATCTTTGTTATTTTTTTTATCTTCATCTTTAAACCTTCTGTTCTCATATCCCATTGGCTGCCTGATTGTGCTTGTGATTTGGATGGAATTGGATTATAAAGTCCTTTAAGAAAGTCGTATGGATATTCTATTACATTTCTCCTTGAATTTGTTTGTTTTTGTCAGCATTGGAAGGAACTAATGGAACCAGATTGTTTAGGTTTACACTGTATTGTGTTTGCTTGTATGTACAATGTAATCATATAGTTGTCATGCTGTAGATGCGTGACATTGCAAGTTGCTAATTATCAGGACGTCTGATATCATGATGTCTGATGTCATCACGCTAGGATACAAAGGAGAGGTGATCTCTTGAATAGGGGGTCTTGGTAGGTTATTTTGCCCTTCTGTACAAAGTCTACCTTAAAGGGATAGTAATTACTTATTTTTATTTTTATTTTATTTTGTAGACATTGAAAAAACATGAAGAACGATATAAGTCTTATCTCTCAAACCTTTATGGTTTGAGAGATATTCACAAGCAAAGTTCCCCCTACCGCCCCTTTTACCTAGTGTAAGCCATCTCTTCTCAGATGTGGAATCTGGTTGTAAGACCAGACAGATAACGGAAGGGGACAATCTTCTTCCTATGAGAACAATGAAAACCCTGCCCCCCTTGACAAGTTTTTCAGGTTTTTCCCTTATCTTAATTGAATATTGTCCCTCTCTGTAATCTACCCGGCACTTTCCTTCTGTTCTGGCAGAACAGTGTTACATCAGTAAAAGGGGCGGGAGGGGGATACTTTGTCATTGAATTACTCTTGAACTACAACTCTGACAGAATTAAAATAACACTCTCCAAAGTCCAAATACTATGATGATTGATTAAAGCTGCTTTTATTATGAAACATTACTATCCCTTTAAAGTATCTATGCACTGTTTGTACCCTGGTGTATATGGTTTGATCTTTTTACATACGGTTTCTTTGTATGAACATTTAATTCAATGCTATAGCAACAGTTTGCTGTTCGTTCCTTTGTTATATTTAATTATTACCCCCCTCCCCCCATGGTACAGATGGTTTACTCCTGTATTTCTGGTAAGGACAAGGTCCTCAGTATACAGCGCAGGGCTATTCTGTGTTGCACTAAAGCAGCCCCTGGTGATAGTCGCCATTTAAAAATGGCTGATGTACTAAGAGGAGTTCGGTAGCAGACCAATCAAATAAATGTTACTTAAATTCTCATTGATTTCAGTGGGGCTTTTACTGTCTTGAGGTCTCCAATAGCGTAATGGTTTTCTGTCTGCTATGGAGCAATCTTATGCCCCAGCATTGCTCTAATTCATCTTATTACATCAACCTCAAGCTGAACAAAAAGCTTACTGACAGATTTACATGTTGGGTATACCAAGGCAAGGCACTCCAAGTAGTGTTAACCCTGTCGTTCTCCAGCTGTTTTTAAGACAGCTACCACCAACCTCAGCTAGCTATAGCCCAGCAAACAGGTAGGGAGTTACATGTTGCCCTAGCCACAGCCATGAACCCTCCCTCCAATCTAGTGGTGGTCAGCACAGAAATTATTTTTAGCCTATAACTTACAATAACAAAATGGCTTGCCATACAAAATGGTCAAATAACTATATAAACTGGAAATTACCATAATATATAGGATAGAAAATAAACAGATCAGAGTATACCAGGAGGATGTGTATTTTCTTCTGGTCCCCCCCCCTCCATACTGCACTGTGGTGGGTATGGCTAGCACAGCTGAGCCCCCCTCACAGTCAGGAGGTTGTCTCCTCTGCTAAATGGGAAATACCAGCTTTACTTTTTCAGTCTCCTTCTTTTTTTGGTTACTCTGCTGGAGCAGAGGGAGGGAATTCATTTGGGGCAAAAGTAGGCAAAATGTGTCCCCCCAGCTGTTAGAATTACATAAACATCTGATGGCTGGCTGAGGATTATGGGAATTGCAAGATTAATAATAATAATAAACATGCTAGATAGATTTTGGTGCTGACCAGTCAAATTGCAGAGCATCGCAGATTGTCCACAATATCATGTAGCACAAAGTGAACAGAAAACCTTGTATAAAAGACTTAAAGCTAATTACACTTGTACAGCAGAACAGAGACATCAAATACTACATAAAATGATGTAAAAATCATGATAATTAAGTAATATCAACTAAAGCTAAGAAGATAACAGCCCTTTAACCATTTAATGGCAGTAATACAATCCATGATTTCAGAGGACTGTCCACACAGTGTATGGGGGTTAAAACTCTAAACAAGCTAATGTCAGTGGAAATCTTGGACAGAGGGCAATGATGGAGTGGTAGTCAGTCAAAGAACAGCTGGTTTGCCACAGGTTACTCATACTGCAAATCATAACCATCTTGGCTTGGAAAGAGAAAGAGAGAGAGAAAAGAAGTCTGCATGTCTGGCACACACACCCAGGGGCAGCAGTAAGGAGGACTTATTCAAATCTCCTTCACATTGCCTGTTCAGAAAAATCTCTTCAAGGTGTGTGCCGTCCTCAAGTTCCATCTGAACCAAAAAAACAAAACAAAATATGACCAACTCACACATACTCACTGGGCTCAATCGAGCTGTCCTACTCATAGCACCTGCTCCTCAACTGGTCTCACCATACACTTTAATTTTATGGGCAAAAAACACAGTGAAGCACTGGAGGAACCTTCGTAGAAGCACTCCACACGCACACACACACAAACTCAACTCCTCAAATGCTTTTGTTGTAAGGACACAGCACCAGAGGAACTGTCTTAGAACTAGTGACACCATAGACTTGCATATCATGGCCACAAAAAACACAGTGCAGCACCGAGGGGGCCCGTCCTACAATTGCTCACACCATACCCTTGCATATTGTGTGCAAGGGTATGCTGTGAGCGGTTGTACAATGGTTAGCCTGGTGCGGAATTGTGTTTTCTGGCCACAATATGTAAGTCTTTGGTGTCGCCGGTTGTAGGCGCTTCCCCCGGTGCTGCTGCTGTATCTTGAGCCCCATATTTCCAAGCAAATACAATAATTCCACTTATGTATTAGGAGGGGGAGTGGATTGATAATGAATGATCACACTTCACTGTCTAATAACATTTAGTATCTATGTACTGATAATTAACACATTACACTGTACAAGGATACAGAGTATTTACCAATACTCACTGTATAATGATAGAGTATTTATACATTGATAATGGCCACACTGCATTTTATAACAATGAGTATCTGCAATGAGGTAGAACACACTGATCTGTATAATGATACTGAGTATACACTAATAATGATCACACTGCACTTTATAGTAATACTGAGTATACTCTGTTATTCAAGCTGCTCTGTATAATTATATCATCTCTACAATGATCATGAACACTCTGCAATTAACCCCTTGCATGCTACACAGCTGCACACAACACCACTCTGACATAGAAGGGGTTCCTCACCGATGAATTCTGCTACAGAGGAATCATGGAACGACATCCCACGCTGCTAGTATATGTATAAAGTTAAATGTGGAACCATTCTATTGATTTAAATGAGACCCTTAAATCCTATGATTTTTAAATTGGTCTCCAACACATTAAATAAATGGGACAGTATGTGTTCCCTATAGTGCAGTTAAATTGAGTCAGTTACCTCACTTTTATCTCATCATACATATTCCCTAAATGATTCTGAATGTTGACCAGGGAGCAGAGTGACAGTGTGCTGGTGCAGACTAGCCAGTAACATATTCAGAGAGAATTTTCAGCCAGATTATGCCAGGTCAGTTACCCTGTACATTCTGTAACAAGAACCGTGCACAATCGCTATTTGCAGTGGACATTTGTTGGCAAAATGATTAGCACCAAAATGTTACTGAATTACACGTATAAGAACTAACAAACGCTTTTTTTTTGCTAGTGCCATTAAAATTGTGGCCATGGCTAAAATGTCAGCTGTTTTTTGAGAGAATTAGCAATTGCGCCTAATACAGCAAAGCAATTAGCACACATTTTCATAATTCTGCTTAACCCTTTGAGTGCCAGAGGGGTACTGAACACAAAGTAATGAGTTCCATATCTCTCTGGCACTCAAAATGTTAACTTTGCCATTAATTTAGGCACATGTGCTATTCAACATCAAGGTGTTTGTTCATGCTTTGAGGCAAAAAACATACCATCGCAAATAGTGCATAAATGTATGGCTTTCAGAATATAGTGACATCTCTACTTTCTTGCATTCTACCCTTAGTAACTTTTGTCTGTGGTTCAGTGGATCTGCACTATTTTTAAATTAGCTTCAATAACCTCATCATAGACACCTTTTTCCCTCTTTCTTCCATTTGCTTCCCAAAGTTAACATACCCAAACTCTTTCTTCATAAATTTCCACCATATAGTGGTTATTTGTACTGACCTTGTATAACTTGTAACTAAAATAGCCTAAAAAAATATTTCCCCCAGTTTGATATTCATAAAAGGGAAGGGGAATGGCTTGCAAAAGGGACTGAATAAAGTCAGGGGTCAGGGTGTTGTAAGGTGTGTATGGGAGGGGGTCTACACACAGCCATTTGGCCTTATTTGGTGCAGACAAACTTGGCATCACACAGTCCTGGTGAAAAGTGCAGACAAGCTTGGTGTCTTACAATCCTGGCCCAAACAAGTCTGGTGTCACACAGTTGTGGTGCAGACAAGCATGATGTAACACCTGCACTGACATAAGCCACACCCCTTTCATATTTACCTCAGCAGCAACATGGTGGATGCAGCTTCTCTAAGTGGCTCTTGTTTTTACTGGGATTTTCACTTGTGTTCCCAGAGAAAAACATTTCAGAAAACAGTCTTTATTCTTTTTCAGATGAGAAAATGCATTTTGTATCTTTTGCACTGAAAATGAAGAATTTTCCTGTCAGGAATACCTCAGGTTTGTCTCCCCCTCTGAGTCCTCTACAAAGTTCTGTGTAATGGGAGAAAAATCTAAGGGCCATATGCACAAAGTAAGAGGATCAATTCTGGGTCAAACCAATTGCAGAATAGGGGACAAGTAAAAATTCTCCACTGAATGCAAGAAGTCTCCAACTCACTGAAAAGCAATTCATAAGAAGCAAACAATGGGTTAAAACATCACTTGAATTAATGGACATTGTTTTCTTCATACCTACAATGCAGTTGGGTTGTCTTTGTGCATATGGCCCTAGATATGAGGAGAAAAACAATACCGGTCAGGCTGTAGTATGGATCCTGAAAGCTTTTTTTTGCCTTCTGGGGGCACATCAAGATTAAACATTTTTGGTTCTCTCACCCTGAATCTAGGCTCTTAAAGAATGAGTATACTTATTTAAATGTAAAAATATATTGTAGGGCTTTTTTGCTGATTAAAACAAAGGTACTCCCAGTGATGGGAAATGTATAATTCCAACGTTATTACAGTTTAAACATTTTTAACATTAGCAGTGCCCTCTTGTGTACAGGAGGTTCACCTGCAGTTTAGCTAGTGTCTTGTCTATGGGAGAGGTTCTCCATAGAATGTGTCAGTAACTAGGGAATACCCTAGTTTTACTCAGCCGTATGTAAAATAAATTTAGGTTTTCATAAAAAGTATACTGTTCCTTTAATAGGCTACAGCCTTTTCCCCAAACCTTTTTGGTGGTCAGTCTCAGCCTGACATAGGACAGTGGTTCACATTTCCTAGTCTTGATATTAGTAACATCGGGCCCTATGGATAAATGCAAAGTGGAGCAATTCTTAAAAAAAGCTGCATCATAAATAAAAATTCTCCATATCCCCACTGATTTAAATGGGGATTTTAAAGCGGAACTACCACCTTTAACAAAGATGGCCCCAAATAATTCCACATCTGGCGACTAGCTGCTCAGTAACGCTAGTTGCCAGAATGATTACCTCCTTAACCCCTTAAGGACCGGCGGTCATGGGACATTTCCGTCCCATAATGACCGCATAGGGGCACTTTGACGCGCCAGTACACGTGACCTGTCATGTGTATCTGCGCGTCACTATGGGGCTTGAAAGAGATCGCTCCGATCTTGGAGCGGTCTATTTCAGGCCCTATTTTTACTTACAGCGCTCCCGGTAGAGCGCTGTAAGTAAAAAGTACGTGACGTACCATGACCGTCATCGGTCCTTGAGTAGTTCAAGGACCGTGACGGTCCTGGTACGTCAAGGGTCCTTAAGGGGTTAATGCCAATTATACACTGCTCCAGTACTGACAGGCAGGACGGAGTGCAGACATCCTTCCATAGTGACGTCTCTGTGCCTGCACTGTCAGTCCCAGCCGGAGGCGTTGCTAGGAGCCATTTGGCTCAAAAAGGGACTGACAGAGCAGGCACGCAGGCGTCACTATGGAAATATGTCTGCGCTCTGTCCTGCCTGTCAGTCCCGGAGCAATGGATAATTCACATTAACCAGGTAATAATTCTGGCGACTAGCGCTACTGAACAGCAAGTCGCCAGATGTGGAATTATTTGGGGCCTTCTTTGTTAAAGGTGGTGGTTCCGCTTTAACTCTGTCTGAAGGCGATGTCTCCAGCACATCACTTCACAATGTGTTTGAGACCTCTCTAGCATTCAATAGATTAAAATCCCCATTTAAATCTACTGGATTTTTATCCGTCTCCTATGCTGGAGTTGATTTGTACCAGAATTACTCCAGTTTGTGTTTATACAAATGGCTTATTAGGCCTTATATATATACAATTAAAGTGGATTAATTCTAAAGAAACCCAGCTGCACCATATGGGAAAATAATGGGGTCTTACCACTTTGAATGGTAGACAGGTCTCCAAACCATTGTGAAGCCAAAGAGTTGGAGACCTCTTTAGCATTCAAGGGGTTAAAAAGCTCAATTTAAATCAGTCTGAAATTTAGGAATTTTATATTTCCCCTAAGATGCTGTTGGAATGCTCTAAAATTGCTACTTCATACATAAGTCTCATTGTACAAGGGCCAATAATCAGTCTGATTAAGTGGAAAAAATTTACAGTTAAACAGGAGTAAACAAGAGGTGCATTTCTGGAGCAAATCAACTGCTCTATAGAAGAATTTTCAGTGATTTAAGGAACACCAAAACTTGCAACTGATCAGGGGTTACTCACAAATAAATACCTTGTACTTCATGCTGTCTTCAGTAAAATTACCTGTTTTCTTTGGCCTAAAATTTAGTCTTATATACGCTCTGTTGGGGCTCCAATTTCTGCCTTTCCAAGGGTTCCCATTACCATAACAATCTTCATAGGGTGTCTAAGAAGTGATTATACAACATTTTCTTTAAAGGGATAGTAATACTTAAAATGTAAAAAAATAGGTTGTAGGGTTTATCCCCCTGAGTAAAACAAGAGTACTCCCACTACTGAAAGGTGTTTCATTCAAAAGTTATTGCACCTAAAAAATTCAACTTTGAAAATTAATATCACAGTGGCCTGAAATTGTACAGTGGCACTGTTGCTACACGATCCTATGGACAGCTCTGGTCCAGGGACCATAAATCTCCATAGGATGGTGTAGCAACAGTGCCACTGTACAGTTTCAGGCCACTGTGATATTGCACCTAAAAAATTCAACTTTGAAAATTAATAACTTTTGAATGAAATACCTTCCAGCAGTGGGAGTACTCTTGTTTTACTCAGGGGGATAAACCCTGCAACATATATTTTTTTACATTTTAAGTATTACTATCCCTTTAAATGGCTGAGATACAGTAGGGTAACAACCTTTCTGAATTGAAGAACAGTGGGTGCTAATCTCATACATTAACAGTATTAGCTCTGCACAAACAATCAAAATGTGTCTGTATAAGACAGTCTACACATACATTAAAAATTCAAGTGTATGATTAGATTTTAGATATCTATCATTAAGAGCACAATGTTCAAAAAGTTGTGGTAACTGAAATTGTAATTTGAATGAAAAAGTTCTTACCTCAGTGTGTCAGTTCTCAGATATATTACCGTCATTTTTTGCATCCAATTTCGCCATTTTAGCAAAGGTAAAAATCAGTCTTAAAGGGATAGCAATGTCTTAATTATATAAAAAGTAATGTTGTAGAACATAAAATAAGAAATCCATCAATGCAATTGCTATCTCTCAAAATTTAGAGTGTTCTAAAGTTCCCCTCTCCTTCCCCTTCTCTTGACATCAGCTGTAAGCTGACAGCAGGAGTTCCTGGTCCAGAGACCAACAGGTGGCTCTTCAGCAGAGCTAAAATAGCACAATTTAAAAACAAATACTTAATTGGAATGGTCTTCAAAGTGTGCTTGGTTTGCAAGTACACTTTTTAGACTGTTCAAAAGTAGTATTTCTTTTTAAATCCCGCTATTGTGGCTCTGCTGAAGAGCCTCCTCGTATCTGCCGACACGGATCTCCTTCTGTCAGCTTTACAGCTGACATCAGGAAGGGGAGAACTTTAGAATGCTCTCTCTCTCAAACCATAAAAGGTCTGAGAGATAGGAATTGCATCCATGGATTTCTTATTTTATGGTCTACAATATTACTTTTTATATGATCAAGATATTACTATCCCTTTAAAAGTGGGCATTTTTTTCTGCTTAATGTAAACTTTTCTGACACAATAAAAGTGGTCTGAATTTGGAGAAGACAAATTCAAGTACTATTAATAGATAGGAGCGAGAAGCAGTAATACTGAAAATTTAAATTTTAAAGACAAAACAGTATTCTGTTCCTTTGAAATTTTTTGTTTTAACCCTTTAAGGACTGAGAAAATCTGGAATGGTTTGCTCCACTGTTCAACAGTGTTTTTGGAGCAGCAAGAAAGAGGAAGTAGGATAGATGTACCAGACTATTTATACTGTTGATTTCTGTTCTCTGATTGGTTACTGTGCTGCTATGGAGTTTTCAGTAAGGAAAGAAATGCAAAAATATGAAGCCTCCTGTCATGTAGTAAAATTAGTTTTTTTAAGCACAAGTAGGGCTTTCTCTTCATGCTCCACTTATATGCATAACCCACCATTTGTTTTATTATCAATAAAGAAAGCAATGAAAGAAATAGAAAAAAAAAAACAAAAAAATAATTTATTGGATCTGTTGTGATAATTTCTGTCCAGTGGGTTAATTTTTTTATGGAGACTGCATGACTGGTCATTCATACTTACAAAATGTACAGTTTTAGGGGGGCACTGTCCCTCTGGGGCAAAAATCCCCATGTTCCTCTTTCCCTCCTAGTTTGCACTTTTTTTTTGAGATTAGACTGTGTGTTGTGGAAAAGTGTATCACATTGCTCCACAACAATAAAACTCACATTATTGTTTGTTTAAACGTCAGTAGATGTGCTTACACGTTAGTATGTGTAATAGAATACTATGGTCTTGCTCCAATTTATTAAAAAAACAAAACAAAACAAAAACAGGTTGCTGTCAGTAGGTCATAAAGAGACCTACATTCACCCTGCCCCCAGCACTGAGGGGGTTAATATCCCCAACTCTGGCCTCTGTTTATTTCTATTTTAGTCTAGACTCTGCTTTTCTCTTCCTTACTCTGGCAGTAAGGAAGAGAGAGGCAGAGAACAGTGACAAAGGCAATGTGTAAAAAGCATTGCCATTGTAAATGAAAAAGCTAGTGTAGTAGTGATCACATGTACCTGCAAAAACAGAAAGACTGAAACAGAGTGGTCCGGTACTAGAGTGCTCAGTTTCAGCCTCCCCAGCATTATAGAAGCGTGCTGCTATCATTTAACCCTTGATGTGCCAGGACAGTCACTGGTCCTTAAGGGATGTTTACCCATGACAGTCTTGGTACATCACCGGTTCTTAAGAGGTTAAAGACAAATTTAAAGACATTTTTAATGTCAGAATTTTTAAGGGCAATATTTTTAAGCCCATTTTATCACCATTTTTTATTCTTTAGGCACAATTTGAAACAAGAAATTTACCACTGAAAATATGGTCCTTCTTTTAGCACCAATGATCCAGTTATTTTTTCCATTTGACTACATTTTCTGAACATCTTGCTTTAAATAACTAACTTTTACTGATGAAAAGAAGTAAATTGGAATGATAGTTCTAGATTAGTTACTTACTATCTAGGCTATAAATCACCTCCTAAAGACAACCAGTTCAAGGTTGTATCAAGTTAATGTGGGAGATTGGTAATAATACCGTGGTTCACATGCAAAAAATAGAAATCACCAAACTGTATGTCCAAATGAATGATTAGTCCTTAAGACTATCACTAGTGGAAATCTGCAATGAGCATTCCACATGCTAAGACTGACATTTCATTACAACCAGACTTCTGTTCTAGAGGGTTGGTGAATAGCTACTGCCCTTCTACCATGCAGCTCCTGGCATAGTATTGACTATTCATTATCCCTTTAGTACAAAAGTCTGGTTGGAATTAAGTGTTAATCTTAGAAAATGGAATGATCATTGCAGGTAGGGACCAGCCATTCATTTGGACATAGTTAGTTGATTTAGGTTTTTTTGCATGTGAACCACAGAAGAACTTTTTACAGGTGTATCCTGAGTTAATAAGTCAGTAAAGCTCTATTACTGTCAAAGGTCAGTATCCAGGTGTCCAAATGTCCACACACTAATGTAGCTGGATAGTGGCGCTGGGGAGCGTAGTTCAGGAGCATTGATGGTGGCACCTATCCCTTGCTGTGTCCAAAGCCAGATAAAGGTGCTTGCAGTGAAGCCAGATGTCAAACCCTGGATGAGTTGGAACCCTGGTAAGAATGGGTGCAGATGCACACTGTGTTGGTCTCCGATAAAGGACCCAGTGAGGACCCCAGATGCAAACCTTCTAAACTCACACTCAAGGATCCGCCCAAGATAGCAGGCTAAGACTGCTTAAGGTTTGACCATAGGGCATAGGGACTAGCCCTTTAAATGTAGCAGGCTGAGACTGCTTAAGGTTCATCCAAAACACGTAAGGACTGTCTCTCACCATACAATGATGAGGGAGAATGAGGCGGACAGCAATGACAAGTGTGAAGGAAATCCAGCCACGGTTCAAACTGAATACTATTTGTATCAACAAGACTTGTCACAGAGTAATCTACTACTACTTCTAGTAGTACAATTCCTACACCACTAATACCCACAGGAATATATGGCAAACAAATTCAAGGTAACAAATTGACAAAGAGGATAAATATACTCACTCACGCTACCTCCGACACCTAGGCCAGGTCCTATTAGTGGAGCACCCCTGAACTCTAACAGATGAGACCACTGGTTGGGCATAATTGATTAAATGGAGGCACATTCATATTTACAAATGGCACAATAATATGTTTTAACCCTTTTGAGCCTCACAGAGGTATGCAACGCATTGCTTTGCAGTGCATTGCGTACACCTCTGGCACTCAAGGGGTTAAATGATGTACTATTGTGCTGGATATTTCTGCATTGTGTCAATACCTTTAAATTTTTCTTACAACAAGAAGGCTGAAGAGAAGGTTGAAGGAGAAGGCTGAAGAGAAGGTTGAAGGAGAAGGCTGAAGGAAAAGACAGGAAGGACGGACAGTGGATGACAGGTAAGTGTACCAAAGATTAGTTAACGATCTGTGCTTGGAAGTATGTCAGTCACTGATTGTTAGCTTTTTTTTCTTTCAAGTTCCCAATACTGCCGCTATTTAGTAGTGTTTTGGGAACTTAACGCACAAAACGGACGTTTGGCCACAAGACCATTTCTGTGGCCTAACGTCCGTTGTGCTTTTAGCTGGTAGGACATTTGAATACTGACTTAGACATTTTCTTTTGTCGGTATCCATTTTGCCCTACTGGCTTTTTTATCAGAAACATTTGCATGGAGCCCATAATATGTACATTTTTTTTTACTCATTTGCCTATTTGTGTGCTTTATTACTTTATCTCAGTCTTTTTAACCAACTAAAACATCCTATATAATAATTTGCATAAAAGTTTGTAACGACGCAGTCATGTGGAGTAGAAACTGCTGCGCTTGCTGCAGTAATGCACAGTAGAAATTGCCTGTGACACGGCTGATACGGAGCGGGGTGCTCCGAAGTCAGACCGGAGTCCTCTCTGCGCACCTTCAGGTGAGCAGAGAGGACCCCGGTCTGAATTCGGAGCGACCCGCTCCATAGCAGTCGCGTCACGGGCAGTCTCTACTGCGCATGACTGCACCACGACTAGCTCGCACTGTGGCCCATGTACACTGGCTTTTTAACTAGTATAGTTTATATATAGTTTATATTGGCACACTAAACAAAAAAAGCACTGAAACCTTGTTTAAGAAACATATAGCAAGAAATGTGAAATTTTACGCATTTTGCTTGTTGGAGATGATGGGAGTTGCCGACCCTGTCTTATAAATTTTGTAATATTTTCTCTTTCATCTCCACTTACCTGAATGATCCTAAAGATAATTATTATTTACTACACCTCAGAAATGTATATTTTTATCCAATAATCTTTTAGGGCAGGGGTGTCCAAGTTCAGTCCTTGAGAGCTACTAACAGTTTAGGATTTTAGGATTTCCCAAACTGAGCACAGATGGGCCAATCAAATTGAATGAGCCACTGATTAACTCACCAATATTTAGGGAAATCTTTAAATCCTGGCCCATTGGTAGTCCTTAAAGCTCTAACTTGCAAACCCTTGTTTTAGGGACTGATAAGTTCCTCATACAGGAAAATGGTAAACCTTGGGAGGGGGGTAAACTACTGGTTTTGAATTTAGATGTAATGTGTTGGTTTTGGGCCAGCCCTGATTTTAATTATCTTGAAGAAGTTGGCTTGTTTAGATACGCTCGGACTGATTTGTTGGTCTGGGGCCAATTCTGATTTTAACCATCTGCTAGAATTCAACTTATTTGGATATGTTCAAACTTATTACAGCACAGAGTTTGTGTGGGGCTGACTAATCACACAAACACCATACAAAAGTGGCGGAGACAGTAGATCTAATATGGGTGTTTGTGGCTAAAATCCTCTATTACTGCCTATTTGCTCTGGAGTGTCTTTTAGGTATTGCTTTTTTGGGGGGTAGAGCACTTTTTTGCCTTGTACGGTTTTTGGTGCTGATGCCCAGGTGTATTGTGTGGGGTTGGAGCCACCTCCTGTTTTGACCAGCTGATTGCACTGCATTGTCTTCTGCTCACCCTGTTTTGGGGCAGGCTATGTTGTCTCAACAGGAACAGCTTAACCAAGAGCTGTACAGTGGCACTGCAGAAGGCAATGAAGAGTTATATGTGTGCTGAAATAAGTACCATGGCGTGGGGTGGACTTGATTCCATTAAAAAGGAGATATTTATTCTGAATTCCCTTCTAGTTATTTTGGTAAATCCCTGTGTGCTTGGATAGGGGGCCAGCTGGACCTGCAACACTTTTTTTTTCCCCTCCCTTCTTTCCTTCCCCAGTCCACTAGACCTGATTACACAGATTGTCTCGATGATACAAATACCACAATTCTTGTTAGTACACTGATATTATACTGTGTATTACATCACTACTTGGTATCATTTGTTTGTCTTGTAATTGTAGATTTAATCTTTATTCGTTGTCTTATTGTACTGATTTATTGTTCAATAGACCTTATTTAAAAAAAAAAAAAAAAAAAAAAGAAGAAGAATACTGGCCAGCTCCCCCGATACTCATTCTCATACAAGCAGAGTGTAATGCCGTGTCTACATCATCAGCTGTGTTGATACCACACCTGTACTTTTTGCGACCCACTTGCCCTGCTGCTCTCCAGTTTCTGATTCAAAAGGCTTATCTACTGCAGTGTGTGTGAATCTTCAGGGGGTGTTGTCTTGATTGGCAGCTCAGGGTTCACGTTAGCCATTCCTGTATTTGTGGATGGTTTTATAGGTTGGCTAATCTTATATTCATTACTGTAAATTAGTCTAATTTACACAAATGCAAACAGCAACGTCTAACATCTTAGCAAATTTCATGAACAATAGTGATCAGAATCCCTTGGTTGTCTAAACGGTCAGATTGTCTAAGATATAACCTTTCTATTTTTTTTTTTTTTTTTTTTAATTGTGCCACCCACTCAACAGCTGTTTAAATTCAGGGTAAGGAAAGCTAATGGTCTTAGTTTGGCTAAAAGAATTACCACACACATGTAACCCAAGTAGAGCGCTGGGGGCATCATAAAAGACATTGCTTGTGGTGCTTATCTGTTCAAGAGTCTTTTTGTCTGAGCAAAGTTTATTAGTAGTCTCTAATATATATACATTTATATATATATATTTCCAGTTTCAATCCAACCAGCATCATCAAGCCAAAGTAGTTTCAATAGTCTGGTTGTAAATTGTACTCCACTGGATGTGTTGAGGTCAAGGACAACTTTGAAGTCAACAGACCTGATGAGTTCCTATGTAAAACCTAAAATTCTATAATCTAGAAGATTACCAAGCAGTGGAAGATGCATGCCCAACTTTTAACATTTGAAAGTATATAAAATATTGCATGCTGATGGACAACAAAGCCTTTGCTTTCAATAGTGATCACACTTATCAGGCAGTTAGGGTTTAGCAACCTTAAAGGGTCAGTTATGCCCATGTTTAACTTTATTTAATACTGTAGAGGCTACAAAAATAAAGTATTTGGAGAAAGTGATATTCACCGCTAAAAGTTCCCCCTTCCCTCCCCTTCTCCTGACATCAGCACTCTGCTGACAGAAGGAGATCCCGGTCATAGGAACAGTCAGCGGCTCTGCAGCAGAGCCGAAATTCTGTTATTTAAAAAGAATTACTTCATTGAAGTAGTTCTTTTTAAATAACGCAATTTTGGCTGCTGAAGAGCCTCCTCGAGTCGGCCGACTCGAATCTCCTGCTGTTAGCAGGAAAAGGGAAACTTTAGTGGTGAATATATCTCAAACCATAAGGGTTTGAGAGATGGCATTTTCTCCAAATACTTTATTTTTGTAACCTCTACAATATTAAAAGGGATCTATTACCCCTTTACAACTTTGGGTAAAGTTTTCTTATATAGCGAATATGCTTTACAGTGTATTCATTTTTTTTTTTTTAAACCGTTTGTTTGCAGAAATTAAAAGAATAAATACAGCCCCGCTCCTGCTTCCGGGCAGACTGCGATTACCTGATCCTTGCCGCAGCCTGTTGCTCTGCCTCTCTCTATCCAGCCTCCTCCTATGACGGAGGCTGTCTGTAAGCTGTAGCGCTCTCATTGGCCAGAAATTGATCTCTGCCAATGAAAGAACTCCATCTTACAAGCAGAAACCCTCCGTCATCGGAAAAGGCTGGATAGAGAGAGGCAGAGCGGCAGGCTGCGGCAAGGATCAGGTAATCACAGTCTGCCCGGAAGTAGGCATGGGGTTGTATTTATTCTTTTAATTTCTGCAAACAAGTGGTTTAAAAAACAAACAAACAAAAAAAAGAATACAAAGTAAAGCATATTTGCGATACAAGAAAACTATTTACCCAAAGTTGAAAAGGGGTGATAGATCCCCTTTAAATAAAGTTAAATAAAGGCATTACTGACCCTATAAAAACAAAAAGCCTTGAGGAGCCTGAAATTCCGCTGACACCAAACTGTGACCAGATTGTGATAAAGCTCTACAGTGTTTTCACAAAGCAAAAACTACCTAACGTGAACAGCAACAAGGTAGTGCAAGTGTGGAACATAAACCTTGTGCAATTGTGGCAGTATGTTCTGCTCTTTAGTGTCTGGTTTGCTATGACAGGATGTGGTGTGTATTCTGCAATCACGTGGCACTTGAGTACTATGTCATGGGCTCTCTTTTCTAATTCAGCACCTACTTCTAAATTTGGTGGATTCTTACACAGCTTAAGGCTCCTGTTCCGCAAGACCTAGTCTGGTTAGCATTTGACATCTCCTATGACAACAGAGGTATCACAGTCTTGGTTGTTGAACAATATGTAAAACTCACAGGAGATGTTGGAACTGGGATAAAGTTGCTGGCTGTAAGGCAAGATTGTATAAAAACCTGTTGAGCCAAGGATGAACCAGGATACCTACACCAGGAGGTTGAAGGAGTGAGGACACATACTGCTAGGAGCGATAGGAGGATCCAGGAATGCAGTCTGAAGGAGCAGGGGAGAGTGAAGAATGCTCTGGAGAAAGAAAGAGACTACTTCAGATGAGAGTAATGATGAGTAGCATCCACTGCATAGACAATATTGTCTTCTGATGAAGGCGATAAGCAGACTGGTGGAGGGTGAGGTGGGTGATGGGCTCCGCCCACTGCAAGGGTGATGGTGTCTGCCAATGAAGGCAATCAGGAGGTCAGAGGAGAATGAAGCGGGAAATGAGTTTCATACTGATAAGACATAAGACAAAATCATACAGGCAGAAGTCAGGGCTGATGGCGATCAATCAGAAGCGGATAACAAGCCAGTTTAGTAATTGAAGAAAACAACAGGGATGATCTCCTCAAAACACACTGCAGACTGAAGAAGATCAGGCCATGAGGACTGTAGAAGCTGAAACTAATAAGGATCAGGTGGCCAATGGGAATGAAGATGGAGGGGAGGCCAATGAAAGTTAACAAAAAGTCTGACACGGAGCATGATAGTCAGACAGGCAATCATAACAAGAGGCTTTGAATTTATGTCTTTGGTTCTGTGCCTAGTGTACTATTGTAACAAGCCAAAAACAAAAAGAATTTTAGAGATAGCTGTATTTGCTCTCAATACTGCAACTTCTATAGCAAAAGAGATGACCAAGTCTATATGTATTGCAAAGAAACAAAGAGAGAAAGTGCCTCATAGACAATATAATCCAGGACAAGAATAATAATTAAAATCACATAATCCTACTCACTCACTCCTAATCACTCACTCCAACAGCCTATGAAAATCTGTCAGTTGTGGCAACCCAGAATATGGAGGATATTGCACTGCCTCTACACTGATATTATATAATATACAGCTGCTTCCCAGTCAACAGGTAAATCACCACCTCAAAGAGAAGAACAGCATAACCAGAAGCAAAAAAAACAAACCAAAAAAAACCTAGGTGTCCTCAATTTGTCCCCAATTCTCTATTATGGAACAATCCTATATAATAATTCGCCAAGTTGTGTGTAACGCCCGACATGCGCAGTAGACACTGCTGCGCGTGTGGCAGTCATGCACAGTACAGACTGCCCGCGTCGCGGCTGATACAGAGCTGGGCGCTCCAAAAGGAGGGTCCAGCTCTGTATCAGCCGAGGCGCGGCCAGTCTCCGCTGCGTGTGACTGCCCCGCGACCGGCTGCCAGAGGCTCTGTATCAGCCGAGGCGCGGGCAGTCTCCACTGTGTGTGACTGCCCCGCGACCGGCTGCCTGGGGCACTGTGGCCCGTGTAACGGGCTGTTCAACTAGTATTAATAATAAAGCAATACTTACATAAAATGCTCGCTGGCTTGTATATGAAATAAACTGGCATATGGCACAAACTTTATGACCATTCATTTTATAATTTTATATGAATAAAATTGTGGCTATTTATCAACTTTAGATCCACAGACTGTTTTATCTGTTTGCATAGCTGCCTGTACAGGGGCAGGATACTGTTACCCCTGATGCCGAATGCCGGTTTGTTTCATATACAAGCTGTAAAAATATGATGCAAATATTGCTTTATTATTATTACTAGTGTAAAAGCCCGTTTACACGGGCCAAAGTGTGTAAAGAAATACATTTTCAGAGTGTAATATATTATTATGTGGTATATGTTATGTTTGTCCGATGCAGTGATATGCATTCTGTGCGTTCGGGCAGTCTCTACTGCGCATGACTGCATTGGAAACATACATCTGGCCTTTTATATTATAGGATATATTCATATACAGAAATGCCTGTGATGAAGAAAAGGATGTATAAGGATTCTTATAACATACATTACAAATAATATTCACAAATAATAATATAAATACACATGCAAACAGTTGCATTTTATTTGATAAAAAGGAGGAAGCATTACGTGGGGGTCATGAATACATACAGTGACCACTGCTTTAGTATGGCAAGTTAGGCAAAACATTCCGTTGACTTTAAGATTACAAATCTTTGCTACTAAATGGTGGTCTGGGAATTATGCAAAATTAAAAAAAAAAGGTAATTAAAATATTAATGAAATTACTTTAATTCCTGTTGAACTAATAAAGTGCTGCTATTTACATTAGGAGTGAGCAAAACTTTCTTGTGTAAATTTACATAAAATGTGCATTAGATATATCAGGCCTGTTAATTTAACCCTTTGAGTGCCAGTGGGGTATGGTTGTTTGGCTATCCTTTTGGAACTCAAAGAGTTAAGATAATTGCAGTAAAACTATAGTTAATGTTTGATATATATAGTATACGACAGAGACACACATTCATGTATATACACACCAAACCAACTGTACAATGGGTAACAAAGAAAAGCTTCAAGGTGTTCTAAAAATGTAACCCTTTGAGTGCCAGAAGGGAATCTAATGTATTGTTAAGCAATGCGTTGAATACCCTTCTAGCACTGAAAGGGTTACATTTTACTTTAAACCCCCCCCCCCCCCCTTGGATGCTAGAGATTTCAGCTGGTTTGCTGATAGCCTTTAGTGAATTTCACTTATACTGTAAACATATTATGCCTTTACAAAAAGCAAAAGAGGAGCATTTCTAGAGTAAACCATTTGCACCATTAAGAGGAAAGAAAAACTTGCATTCATTAAATGGACCTTTTAACCCCTTGAATGCTAGATATCTATCATTCAAGGGGTTAAAAGCCTATTTAAATCAACAATCATGTTTAAGTGTGGACCGTGTCCCGGGAGCTGGCGATAAACATTGTTAAACATGCAGGGGCGGACTCCTTGCAATTGTAACAGTGGCCATTGGAAGAGGGAATTTCACTTGCCAACATATATGTAAAGAAAGGGAATGGTTTGATAAATACAAAGCCTGCATGCATTTAATCAATGCATTCCAATCACTTCCCCTTCTTTTTCACATCCCCATTTTTCTTGCCCCTTTCCTTGCACCACAGCTGCTTCTCTGTTCCTCTGTTTCCCCACCTCATTTCTCTGTTTACAGTTCCGTTTCACCTCCACAGTTCACTCCTGCACGCACCCTGGCACCACCCCCGGTGTTCAAATGGCCATTCCCTTGAAACTCCCCCACCTCCCTCTTGCACCAAAATGTTTGTCAAACTCCACTCTCTGACTCCCTCAAACTTGCCTACAGACACAACATTTTCCCCTCTCACCCACAGAACGGTTTCTGGTATATGTTATGTTTGTCATGCGCATTTGGTGTGTTCCGGCAGCCTCTACTGCCCATGACTGCATTGGACAAACATAAATCTGGCCTTTTATATTATAGGATTATTATTATTAGGGCAAACTGAGAGCGTACCCAATTTTGACCATTCTATAAATAGTAGTTGCAATTGTTTTACTGACACGTCTACACAAACTACAGATGGGAAGATACTGGCCATTGTGGTCTACCATTCTGCAGTTGTGAGCACTCTGGGGATGGATATGTCCAGACTGGAAAAAAGATTATCTTTAAGGGGTCTCTCTAAAGCATGACTTCACTGGCTAGGATTTCGGCATGGTGGTCCTTGATGTTTCACTTGCTATGGCCACAAAAGACATGCTCATAAAGTAAGGCATCATCATGCAGACACACTAAAGTAGCAGTCCTGTGTGCATACAATGACAGCCTCATTAGTGATGCTGGTCAAGTAAACACACTTGCATCTCGGGAAGTAACCATATGTTTTCTCTGATACAGAGTAAAGACATTAACAAAGGCATGGATACATGGAGAGCACATACTAGGATGATGACATTGAAATCCAAAAATACAACCAGGCCACTGGCCAAAACCTTCCATCCACACCTTAGCCTACTCTAACCGACTTTTATGTACCATTAGGTGGCCAAAAAGACTGCATGACTGTGATTGTGCTGTAGTGCATACCGTTAAGTGAAGCCACTGGCGTTAATAATTCTAGTGTGGTTGCACTGGTAAATTCATACATTTTCTCCAGTGAAACAAAAGCCTTCAGTACCGTGCCAGAATCAGATTTGTGGGCTGGAGGACCCAATTCTTCTGCATTATGCTTTTGCTCATTACTTATAGGTTTCATAGAAGGTTGAAGGTGTAGCCCGGGATACTGCTTATCATGTATGGTCTCTGAAGGTTCATACCATAGTCAATATGAAGTGGCAATCTGACCAGTCCATATTGTACCAACTTGTGGGTAGACCTTAACATGGATTGTTTACAAATAACTGCTTGTTCCTGTGGGGGAAAATTGCTGCCTTTCAGGATTCTCAAATTGAAGACAAGAGATTATTAAAGGTTTTGCCTGCACTGTTGGGTCAATACACAGTGCCCTAACCTTCCATCCATTCCTGGGGTTTGTCTGATTTTGCTCTTACACACCCCTTTTATGTCCATGGCTATGTATGAACATGTCTATCCTTCATCTCAATGTTGTCCTGCAGACTCTGCATGTACGACTCATGGCTCAGGTCTTTTTTCACTGCAATTTTGGTGATGATATTTACTCTATCTCTGCAAAGACACCCTTTATGATTGAATGAATATTTGGCTAGAGGTCAATGAACACAGCAGTGGTTGCTGAAGCATGATTTTTCCTTCTAGTAGTCAAACGGTGATGCATATTGGAGTAGACATCTGGTGCATTCACCTGCATCAATGGAGAGTCTGTATCTTTGTAGACCAGCTGTACCTTTCCTCATAGCATACTTTGACCTGATTATACATGAAATAATTGCTCAGGTCTAGGACAGTCTACTAAGATTCAGTTTATCTTAACACTGTGGATGGCTACATGGTTGCCCTCAAAGATCTTGAATAGCAGGACAACCAGACTGAATATTAAGCTCTGCAGCCAACCTAGCCTCCCAATGGTCTTCCCAGATAAAGAGATATTCAAATAGTCTCTGATGTGTCAGTGGAATGAAGACTAGTTTTTGCTGAATGTAAGGCTTCATTGAACCCTCCTGCAAGAATGTCAATGCTTGGAGAATCCCCATAAGCTGCACTCCTGTTGGCACCATTCAACAGATCCCACAGCAAAGACCTTTCTCCACAAAGATGTGCTGGCTGATGTCATCCAAGAACTCAAGCTAACTTTCAGTTAGGCATCCCACAGCATACCTGGTGCACTGAATTAGTGCATGTAATCAAGGCCATAGTGCAGATGCATCTCCATGTGGAATGTTTGAAACACATTACTAAAAAGAGAAGCATGCTGGTTCTGAGGGGGGAGGTCATGCCAGATACCCAAGGTTTGACAGCTGAAAGCTTCCCACATCTGTTGTGCCTATAGTGATTATATTTGATGCCTTCCCTTGTCAGCTTTACATAGGCTGCATCTTTCAGTGGAAGCTGCCGCTTCACAAATGTGGCAGTCAGAGGCATTTTTGTGTACAATGAGGTCACTGCCATGCATGATGATTGTGTTTGGGAGGTGCATGACAGTTCATGTGCCATTCATCTCTGCCTGAAGGCCACACAAGAAGTTTTCCGCAGCCAGCTTGTCTCACCTAGGTAGATCACCAGGGCTTTAATTTGGCTGAACTTGCTTGAAACAGGATTTTCTGTCATTGTTAAGCATACTTTATATGCATAGGCAGGTCCTATTCTACCTTTATTTATTTGATATTTATGCTGGGTACAATACTGTAACTGTTTGTTCGACACTCAGACACAGTAGGTTAGAATAAAACACAGTTTTATTAAAAGACACAATGAAAATACCCTTAGCGGGCTATAGTGTATCACAGCAGAATAGACAGGTGAATATAGGTCATAGACATATGACCACACAGGCCCAGTATAACAATGAGATGGATGGTACATATACCGTCACAGGTCAGGCATAACAAGGAGAACTCAGCACAGCATGGGTTAAAGTCCAATAGATATAATCAGTCTCTGATGTGGTGTGTTCAGTAATGCCCAGTATGATGGATAACAGCTATCAGGAGACTGTGGAGCTAGAATGGAGACAAGCACCTGGATCTGCAGAGCAGAGCTGAGACTTATACTCTCTGCCGTAGCAGTAACGGAGGCCACACAATACTCTGCAAGAGCTGAATGGACTACAGCCACGAGCACCCGACCGGTGCAGTAACGGAGGCAACAGTACTCTGCACGAGCTGAATTAGATTGAGCCAATGGCACCCGACCGGTGCCGTCACGTAGGCAACAATACTCTGCAAGAGCGGATTTGAGATGAGCCAATGGCACCCTGCCGGAGCAGTAATGGAGGCAACATTACTCTGCAAGAGCTGAACAGAATCGCAACCACGGCACACTGCCGGAGCAGTAACGGAAACAACAATAGCTCTGCACGAGTTAACGGCAGGCTCAGCAGTAATGGAGGCAACAGTGGCTCTGCAAGAGAGAATGAATTACCCAGTAATTCATTCTAAAATCCGGAGTCTCTGGGGCGGATACAGAGATTTCCCAGGTATGCTGTTTTGAAGTGGGCGACATTTAGATGCTCAATATTTCCATGGCAACATTCTCATAGTCACCCACTTTCTCTCTCATTATCCATGCACATCTTTCTCTTTGGCGGCCACATGGTACCTAGTATATGTATGTTATGGATGTATAGTACATATGTGTCACGGTTTTTGTAAAGAACACTCAAACAGTCAGGTAAGGTTAAAAAGCTTTATTGAGAAATAATAAGCAAGTACCCCACTCAGGTCCAGATGAGGTCTGTACCAAGTACCTTCCACATCTGACACAGGTCAGGGTGAGAAAAACACACAGAGAAATAATAAGTTAGCACTGTACTAGCTAGGACTAGCAGGCAGGAACAACAGCAAGCAGGAACTCCTCAACAGCCCCATTCTGGAATAGGTGGCAACAGCGAAGGGTAGCTGCAGGGCAAAGCCCTAGTGGGCTAGGGGAGTATAAGTAACAAAGACATTGTCAGAGAACTGACCCAGATAGGGATAACGGAGGCAACACAGGCAGGACTCTGCTACAAGAGGACCCTAGCACGCTAGGGTTAACGAGGCAACACCGATCAGGCTAGGCAGCGGTACAACCCTAGAACGCTAGGTTAATGAGGCAACACCGAGATGGCTAGGCAGCTGACTACCCTAGAACGCTAGGGTATACTGTGGCAACACGGAGGCAACTCTGGCAGTGGCTTGACCCTAGAATGCTAGGGTTAACGGAGGCAGCAGAGATTGAGAGCTGGCAGTAACTAGGCCCTAGCATGCTAGGGTTAACTGAGGCAACAGAAGCCAGACACTGGCCGTAACGGGCCCTAGAGCACTAGGGTAGGTATAGGCAACTCAGGCAGAAGTCTGGCTTAGGCTGAACCCTATAGCACAGGGTCACCGGAGGCAACACAGACACTGGTGAGTGATTGGCCCAAGCAAACTCCAGATGGCTAAAGAAGCTATGGGACGCCCGACGCTATGGTAAGTGCGCGCGTAACGTAGGCGGACAGTAATCGGTAGCCCTAATGGACCAATGGGACTAACAGCAAGTCCCAGTAGTGGCAAGAACAGCAACTCAACCAGGTCGGCACACACGGAGGATACAACCAGTCTAAATGGACAGCCAGAACTAGCCCAGCCAGGTCGGAATACACAGAGTAGTCAGCCAGTCCCAGTAGGTAACGGAATCAGATACTCAGCCACACCAGTTCGGTACACAAGGAGTTAGTCAACCAGTCCTAGGTCAGCAACGGAATCGGTTACTCAGCCAAGCCTGTTTGGTACACATGGGGATAGTCAGCCAGTCCTAGTCGGTAACAGAATCAGATACTCAGCCAAGCCGGTTCGGTACACAAGGAGTTAGTCAGCCAGTCCTAGGTCAGCAACGGAATCGAAATCAGCAACGTCAGGAACAAAACATAGTCAGGCGAGCCGGGTCATACACGGGAAACAGGAACTAGAGCTTCAGAATGCTAGATACGGGTACACCACGAAAGGGCACTGGTATAGTGACATGAGGGTGTATTTGAAAGCAAACCCTGGGAGGAGCAACAGCCCAGAGCCAATAAGTATGCAGACAGTGTAAACCAGGAAGTAAGAATGTCGCTCACGGGCACCGTGATAGTACGTCTCCCAGGGTTCAAATGAAAACTGCAGTAATTCTGGAAGAAACCAACTTAAAGGGGATCTATCACCCTATACATGTTGGTCTAAATAGTTTATGGAGCGACTAGATGTTATAATGTTTTAATTTTTTTTTTTTTTTTTTTTAAATAAAATCGCTATTTTGCTGAATTTCAACTAGTAAAGATTGCCCTGTGCCCTACTTCCGGACAGACTGTGGTTACCTGCTCTGTACCGCAGTCTGTCACTCTTCCTCTGCTCCCCTCCCTCTATCCAGCCTCCTCCAATGACAGAAGCTTTCTGTATGTAAGCTGGAGCACTCTCATTGGCCAGAGAGAGCCCCAGCTTACATGTAGAAATCCTACGTCATTGGAGGAGGCTGGATAGAGGGAGGGGAGCAGAGGAAGAGTGACGGACTGAGGTACAGAGCTGGTAACCACAGTCTGTCCAGAAGTAGGGCACAGGGCAATCTTTACTCATTCAAATTCAGCAAAATAGCAATTTTTTCCCGACAATGGATGTACATGTACGTCCCACAGAAACTGTCACTTAGTGACAGAGGACGTACATGTATGTTCCGGAAGTCTGGGTCCCCGGGTGGCTGCATGCTGTTCAGGGACAATGGATTACTTTGGCAAAAAAAAAAAAAAAATTCCTAGCCCGTCGTTAAGCGACGGCTGCGTGTGCGCGTGGCCAGTCACTAAGGGGTTAAAAAAATTAAAATGTTCTTCTTTATTTATATAGCGCCAACTAATTCCGCAGCGCTGTACAGTAGGGAATAGACATACAGAGGTATTAAATAGTACAATCAGATGTGGAGAACAGGAGGATCAGAGGGCCCTGCTCTTATAACATCTAGTAGCTATAAACTATTTAGACCAACATGTATAGGGGTTATAGATCCCCTTTAACCATTGGGGGGGCAAATAAAAATCCCCATTGATTAAATTGGGAGTTTTAACTCACTGAATGCTGGCGAAGTCTGAGACCTCTCTAACATTTAAGAGGTTAAATGTCCTTGTTTCTTCATATAGACAGGGTTTTACCAGGAAGAATAAATGGAGATTTCTCTCCCTTACATGTATGTTCTGGAGAGCTTTCACAGTACAATAAATAAAACTAACTTTTATATAAGCTCTCACGAGCAGGGCCCTCTGATCCTCCTGTTCTACACATCTGATTGTACTATTTAATACCACTGTATGTCTATTCCCCAATTGTACAGCGCTGCGGAATTAGTTGGCGCTATATAAATAAAGAATAATAATAATAATAATAATAATATACAGTTACTTGTTCTTTTTAACTACAAAGAAACACTTTAGGCAGATGGACTGACTTCTTTCTTGTACCCTATTTAAATCACTGGGAGCTTTTTTTGTCTGCTCCTGTGGTGCAATCGGTTTGCCTAGAATCGCTAGAGGTTTCTTTTGAACATAGGACCCTACAAGGAATATGCCTGTGCCAAGAGATAGTGAGCACAGTGTATGGGACTGCTGTTATTATCTGGTGTCTCCCTAAAGACAGAAATGTTCCAAGTTTTGCATTGTAGAACCAGGGGAGGTCTGGCAACTTGTGGCCTGGGGGGCAAATGCAATCTACTGGCCCACTGTCCCAGCCCATCCCATTTAGTTAATTTTAATATTTGCATTAATGCTGTTAAGTAAGGCAAACAAGACCACATAGCTTACAGTTGAAATATGGATAGTTTAGTGATATCATTGAGCTTTCAATTTAAAGGGATAGTAACACTTCGTTTTAACTTTATTTTATTTTGTAGGCATTAAAAAAACATGAAGAATGATATAAGTCTTATCTCTCAAACCTTTATGGTTTATGAGATATTCACAAGCAAAGTTCCCCTCCCCGCCCCTTTTACCTAGTGTAAGCAATCTCTTCTCAGATGTGGATCAGGTTGTATGACAGTACAGATAACAGAAGGGGACAATTTTCTTTGTATGAAAACAATGAAAGCCCTTCCCCCCTTGACAAGTTTTTCAGCTTTTTCCATTATCTTAATTGAAGATTGTCCCTCTCTGCAGTCTACCTGGGCATCTCCCTTCTGAACTGGTTGAACAGGGGGGGGGATATTTTGTTTGTGAATATCTCTTAAACCATAAAGGTTTCAGAGATAAGACTTATATCATTCTTCATGTTTTTTTAATGCCTACAAAATAAAATAAAGTTAAAATGAAGTATTACTATCCCTTTAAGTACAGCGACATGATTGTTACCATAGAGCTTACAAGGGAAGTGGGTTATGCTGCTAGTGTAGCTCTATTTGGATTGTAGCTCTGTGGTATCATTTGTGTAGGTCCATTTTAATTCTAAGCTCTGTGGTATCCCTAGTGTAGCTCCATTTACAGCAGCAACTGGGAGATTGAGTGAGGCAGTGGCCCACTGGCCCAGACATGTAACCAGCCCAGGGGGCAATTGCCCCTCTGCCCCCCAGGCTAGCCCTCCCCTGTGTAGAACCAAACTGCTGAATCACAAGTGATACATTAAAAAATAATAATAATAATACATTTGATTTAAATTGGGCTTTTAACCTTTTTCATTGGCCACAAACTCTTTGGAGCAGACAGGTCCTCATGAAAGTGATGTTTGAAAATCCTACAAAAAAGGAAGCAAGACCCCCGCCATCACAGGAAAAACACAGAATTCTTATATGCATAAAGAACAAAACCATTCTCAGTCAAAACAAGTGTATCATACTGGACGCATGCAAATTTCCATTTATTTAAATTAAGCTTTTAATCCATTGCATGCATTAGGTGACCTCTGTAACCATCAATGACTTAAACACCATATCTTAGTCAATGGGAATTATTCTGCATCCCCATAACTCAGCTGGTTTGCTCCAGAAATGTTACACCTTTTCTTTGTCCATATACATACCTTGGAACTCTCCAGATCTGCCCTGGAGGCTCTGGGGAGATAGGATTATTTTCCAGATTTGAGGTCACTGATAACCCCTCCTACTTTAACCTCCTGTTCTACCCACCCCCACATCTCTCAGTACTCTGTGTGTCAGCATGATTAAAAGTCATTTGGACACTCCCATCTCACCCACATTATGCCGCTCCTACATTATGATGCAAATAGCATCATTTGGCCACTCCCAGTCCTGTATGTTTATCTGGGGCCATGAATGAGCAGGTCCCCAGGTACACCCATGTTAGGTGCAATTTAGTAGGATAAAGAGGTACAATGGAGAAATTAACAATTCCTTTGATTTTAATGGGGATTTACCCTCTAAATACTAAGAAAGTCTACAATGCACTACTTGAGAGTTTTGAGAACTTTTGTCTCTAGAGTATAGTTGACTTGCTCCAGAGTTGCACACCATTAGCTTATTGAATCACACCTGTAATATATCCTAATTCCATACCTGATGAGTACTACTGCTGCTGGGAGTTGTTTCATTCAAACCTTATTACAGCTGATTATTATTTTTAAACTGCAATTCTCAATTATGGTCATCAAATGGTGCATTTCCTATCACTTGTTCTGGAGAGCAATAGCCTGTGTCAAGTTCTACCATAAAGTGCATTTTAAATAGGCTGACCAGATCTCACCTTTAACCGGGGACACATAGGAAATAGCCATTTTGCAGTACTTCACTGAAATCAATGCAGTCCTGCAGTATGCATTTCTCCTATGCGTCCCTGGTTAAAGGTGATGTCTGGTCCGACTAATTTTAAATAAAACATAGAAAAAGACTATAACATTTTTTTCTTTCAAAAAGTTTAATTCTAAATTAACCCTTTGAGTTTGGGGGGAGGCAAAGCATTGGTTAGAAATGTTTTGAGCACGTCAGTGGTCCTTAACAGATTAAAGGGATAGTAATGTTTCACAAAAACAGCAGCTCCAATTAATCTTCATAGTATTTGAGCCATAGAGAGTGTTATTTCAGTTCTGTCAGAGTTGTAGTTCAAGAGTAGCTGAATAATAAACTTTCCCCTCCCGCCCCTTTTACCTAGTGTAAGCCATCTCTTCTCAGATGTGGAATCTGATTACTTGACCGGACAGATAACAGCAAGGGACAATCTTCTTACTTTGAAAACAATGAAAACCCTGCCCCCTTGACAGGTTTTTCAGCTTTTTCCCTTATCTTAATGGAAGAAGATTGTCCCTCTCTGTGATCCATCCTAACAGTCTTGCTGCTCTGAGGTGAGCAGTGTTACATCAGTAAAAGGGGCAGGAGGGGGATACTTTATCATTGAATTACTCTTGAACTACAACTTGGACAGTTGTGAAATAACAGTCTCCAAGGCCCAAATACTATGATGATTAATTAGAGCTGATTTTATTATGAAACATTACTATCCCTTTAAGTTGTTTAGATTTGTTATAATGCAGGTCGATTAACCCTTTGAGTGCCAGAGGGATATGCAACACATTGCTCTGCAACATGTTGTATTTGCATACCCATCTGGCAGTGAAAGGGTTAAGAAAAATTCTGTAGCACTTTGCAGGAACCAGTGCAACCCTGCAGTGTGGGTTTTTCATAAAACCCCCTGTAATAAATGGAGATTTGGTCACATTACCCTTAATTCAAAGGAAACTATTCAATCAGGAAATGCAAAAAAAACTGTAAATAACGTTTACAGGCTCATGCTACTTAGTAAAAGAATACAAGCCTTAAAACCGCAATAAACAATCATTTGGAATAAATCATTACAATATTAAATAACACGGTTACAGTTTCCTACATACGAATTCTAGATGTATCCAGAGAGTACATGGGGTATTTTAGATCCACACACGTTATAGTGAACCTCTGTGTGAAAGGTGGGGACGGATGGATGTTGGCCATGTGTCTGGCAGTCAGGGGGTTAACCCTTTGAGTGCCAGAGAGGTACGCATTGCATGCCCCTCTGGCACTGAAAGGGTTAAGCGACACACCCAATGAGGTTATTTAGTAAAAAGAACTGCAGCATGTTTTTGTTAGCAATTCAAATCCACATTGATTTAAATGGTGCTTTAATCCGTTGAATGCTAGATGTCATCAATGCATTGCTTTGTCTGGCAAAGTGTTAATGTTTATCCTGAGTTTTCTTTTTTTTAACCCTTTGAGTATCAGAGGGGGTATGCAACGCGTTGCGTACCCCTCTGGCATACAAAGAGTTAACCCATTGACGTGCGAGCCATCTCCAGCCCATTGCTTCCTAATACACTGGGGATGTCTCTAGCAGCCATGGGTGTTAATAAGCAATATAGTATTAGATATAAGCACCTCACTCCTGTCATTCCAATGGTTAAAGGGTAAAGAAGAACTTTTTATGGCTTATTTAAACAACATGTACTTGGCTGACACTGCATAATGTATTACCATTAAAGAAATCAGTGATGATATCCAAGACAATTAGAATGCAAATAAGTTCAGTGTATTGTGCCTTTCCTTTAGGGATTACGTGTGAAAGTAAATCCAAGCAAATGAACAGTTCTTTTGTGTGAGGGAAACGTGCCAATGGAAGCATTGTCTTCAGGGACAGCTGCCCCTGACTTCATCAGTGTGACATAAAGGTCCAAAGGAAACCGTCCGGAGCAAACACAAGCTGCGCTGCTAGGCAGTGCCGTCGGCTTCATCTCCCAGAGAGACACCTTCCTCACATGCCCTTCTCCTCCTTGTGAGGAGCGCGCTTTACGTCTACAATGGAGATCTGGAGGATAAAGGTAAGGTAGGACCTTATTTCTAATCTGCCGTGAGGTGTTTTCATGTTTCCCGAATCCCCTATCAGTAACATTTTCCACTAGCATCCCTTTAACCATTTGAGTGTCAGAGAGGTATGCAACGCACGGCTTTGTATAGCACCTCTTTCAATCAAATGGTTAAAATGTGATCTAGTCACATCCGACATAATCATAAAACCAGAAGTGGAGCAATTCTGGGGCAAAGCAGCTACACCATTGTGAACAAGTACAAATGCCTATGGCTCTGACATGGTACTATTAACCACTTTAATGCCAGATAAGTATCTAACACATTGCAAAGCAAATGCATAAAGGCAAACCAACATATAAATATTCCCAGTGGTTTAAGTGGGGCTTCTTGAATGTTATGCCATGTCTTGGAGACCTTTCTAGCATTCAGGGAGATAATAGTCTTATTTAAATCGCTGGGTATTTGGGGAGTTAATATGTGGGTGTTATGAGCAGTAATATATACACTAGCTATGCCACATCATTCCTTTAAAAAGGGGGCACATGAAAACTTCAGGAATAATCCCTGTAGTATGTATTTCGTATGTACCTTTTTTTAAAGGGATTATCTGGCAACTGTATAAGAAATAGCACAGGTTTGTTAATGTTTGAGTTGTTTTTATCTTGGGGATTTGTGGGGGATCCCCTCATTCTTTGCTGCACTTCATACACTGTGCACTCAGGTCACAATCTTGTACATGTTTGATTCTGAGTAGTGAGGTTTTTTCCCTGGCCAAAAGGGGTAAAATCAAATGTTATTGGTGTACAAATACTTAATCCCAGAACTGCTCCACTTTTCACACTTATACTAGGCTGGCCAGATCTCACCTTTAACCGGGGACACATAGGAAATAGGCATATTTTAGGATTTCACTGAAATCAAAGCAGTCCTGCAGTATGCATTTTTCCTATGCCCTCTGTTAAAGGTGAGGTCTGGTCAGCCTAACTTATACAAATGTTCCATTATATCAAATTAACCCCTCTGTTACCCAAGAGGTTGTATGTAATGTGTTACAAGGAGAGCTGATGTGGTGCAAAACTTGTCTTAACTGAACACATAATGCTCTCCATGCAGCCTTCCCTTGGTTTTATTGCTGTCCTATCTAATTAACCCTATAAAGACCAGAGGGAAAGGCAATGCATTTCTTAGCAACATGCTGTCCACCCCTCTAAATTTGCTTAAATTAGAACATTAATATTGAAATTAGCTGCATGTATATTTCAAGTGAGATCATAATCTAGCTATATGGTTTTGGAGTGCTCAGCATATTCGTTGTTATATCCCATTCACTGTAAAAGAGTTAACCCCTGTTGCTGGCAGACAATGGGTTAACTAGGGTTACCAGATCTCTTTAAAAGAGGACACAAATGAGAAATGCTGCAGCGGTTCATTATTAGGTTGCAATGGTTCCACATGTATCAATGCAGCAGGCAGTTTCTTTTTATGTGTCCTCATTTAACCCTTTGGGTGACAGAGAGGTATCAAACAATACATTGAATACCTCTCTAGCACTCAAATAGTTAAATGAATGATCTGGTAACCATTTGAAAGCCAGAGGTTCTCTTTAACTGATTGCAGAGCAAAGTGGTGCCCGCTGCTCTAGCACTTCCTTCTTTGCTGTCTGGAACTCAAAAGGTTAAAGCTGGCTGATCTGCTTGTGTGCTTAAACCATTGCAGTTGTGAATGGCTTAACCCTGTTTCCTCTGAGCTAGGTGAGAATTGTCTCCCCAAAGTGTGAACAGCATCAGGATCTGTAAAATATCTTTTGTCACTCACTGTAACACAAGTGCCAAATGTTGATTAAGGAGCAGAGGTGATAAGGGGAATCTCAAACACTTCCTCCTTTGGAGTCTCACTAACCCTGTGCCTCTTTAAGTGTAAATGCATTTTAAATGGATCAAGCTCATTTTTTAAAGAATAAAAACAGTGATTCTGTGATGAGTGAGGAGATCATTTACCCCTCTGATCTCTGATGGAACTGTGTTTGTACAAATGATTAGTAGTCAGTAAGTTTCTTATCTGTCATGGTCGTTAAATCAATAGGTGACTTAGTGCTGAGGGCAGGGACACTTCCAATAAATGCTCAGCTTCTAACTGAATCCTAGGAAGGTTCAGCTGTTACTATTATTCCATAAGGACCAGAGGATTGTGTTCTTCCTTAAGGGGTTAAACTTAATGTATCAATTCTTTGCTTTTAGGACTTCTCTTGTGAAAGCCAACCTGCTGTGTTTTGGACATTAGACTACAATAGAGTGTCAATGGGTGATATAATCCCTGGCCTTGAAGGAAATCTAACACTTGTTTTATTGGTTTGTGTTAATGCACACCCCCACTGCCCTTTGACCTAAAACTAACTAAAATAGAGTGCTTCCACTCTGCCGAGGTTTATCTGCAAATGTTTGGATGAGGGTTAAAGGGCATTAAGGATGGCCAATGGGAGTTAGCAGTTGGATTTATCTCTAGAGCTTTTAATGGTGTGTAGATCTATGGTTTCACAGAATGGGTGTAGACACTAAGGAAGCTGCACTAAACTTGTGAGAGTTCACCGGTGCTTATTTTATTTTTAATTGCCAGATCATCCCTTTGAGTGCCAGAGAAGTATGCAATGCATTTGCGTTGCATACCTCTCTGGCTCGCAAAGGGTTAAAAGAGGACACCGATGAAAAATACCTCCTGATTTGATATATGGGAACCGATGCAACCCAATAATTAACCACTGGAGCCCTGCAGCAGGCAATTTTCATGTGTGTCCTTATAAAGGGATGACATCCCTAGTTTTAACTCTGAGTGACAGAGGGGTATGCAGTGTATTGCAGATCAATGCGTTGCATACCAGTCTGGCACTCAAAGGATTATTAGAAGCTCCTAAAGAAGCAGAAATTGTTCCAGGACTCTAGAGTAAGCTGACCAGACATCACCTTTAACAGGGGACGCATAGGAAAAATGCATACTGCAGAACTGCTTTGATTTCAGTGAAGTACTGAAAAATGGCTATTTCCTATGTGTTCCCGGTTAAAGGTGAGATCTAGTCAGCCTATTGTAGGGGCCTTATTCAGCAAGCTAATGTGGAACAATTCCAGGGAATACCAACTGAAATGGGGCTATTAACCCTTTGAATGCTAGGAAGACTCTAGTATTCAGAGGGGGTTTAAAGCCCCATTTCAATCAATGTGAATTTTCATGTTTCCCCTGTGGTACAGCTGAGTTCCATTTTGGCTCACTGAATTAGGCCCTATGGACATTATTTAGGAAGTGAGAATTGTTTATTACGGGGCAAACCAATGACTCTATAGAGTATAAATAACAGTCGCCATTTATTTAAATGGGGCTTTTAACCCCACAAATGTTAATATTCTTTCCAACATATTGTGTAGTGATGCATTGGCAACCTCTCTAGTATTCAAGTGTTTAAAAAACAATTGAAATCCAGTGGGAGTTTGGGGAATTTTCTTCTCCTTTATAATAGTTGGTTTGTTCCAGAATTTCATATTGAAGGCAGCACTGTAACTCCTTGTTTGCCAGATAGGTCTGCTTGAAGTGCCCAGTTGTGTTAGGCTGTGGAAAGCTGGATAGTTTACAAATACATCCGTTACAAAACAAAGTTTTATAGAACTTTAATGTATGGTTGCAGATAAGAACCAACTGGCCCATCTTGTCCTTTTATTTCTTTATCTACTATGAGATGACAACCTTTATCTACTATGAGATGGCATGAAAAGGTTAATAAAAATGCAAACATGTAAAATTAAATTGGTTAGAATCAGTGGCCCCTGGCTCAAACATTATTTTTGGCCTTCTAACACACACACACACACACACTCTCTCTCTCTCTCTCGTAAGTAACGCCAATCTAGTGGGGCAGATGGTCCCCCTAGGGTGCTGGGTTTTGTTGGATCATTACAATATAATCCAGAGCTTACATTTTAATACATGCGTAAACCTGTTCAGAGCTATTTGAGTTAATTTTGCTGTGCACTTTGCGAGACAAGAGATTGAGATTGGTACTACTACTTTTTTGAAGCTGTAGGTGCTGAAGATTTTGTATGCCAATTTATTGATGAGCTTTGTTAATATTGCAGAATGTTATTGTTTCAAATGACGTGACATTAATACTCTAAGGAACAGCAGATTGTGTTGTATACCTCTGGTCCCTAAAGGTTTAAGGAACTAAGCATCTGCAATAACATCAGTGTGATTATGGCAAAAAAGTTGGTATAAAATATTCACAAAATAAATTAGTCTCTGTAAAATGCTAAGTAGTATGACATTTTCCTTGACCATGTGCAGAAACATTACCTTTGTGTGTGTGTGTGTATATGTATACATTTTTTTAACTTCCTGTATAATAAAACATTCTCCAAGACTTCTTTAGCGTCTAATGGATTAGTTTTCATAGAATGCAAATAAGAAGCTTTCTTCTGTTATTTAAATTAATGAAGTGATTGCTTTTATTATTCAAACCTTTTGCCAGTAGGCTCTTTTTTACTTTTTACTAACAGTCAATACAGCGTTGTTTAAATTTAGATCAACACATTTGCAGTGTGATAGACACACATCCCTCAGAGATACATTGTTTAACATCATGGGTCAAAGTGATAATGTATATTACCAACAATTACAAGATATGATGTTTTTTCAGACAGGAAACACCTTAGATAGACATAGGTCCGTGCTTTTCATGTGTGTAGTGAGAGAATTTTGACAATACGTTTGTCTGTTATGGTGACTTTCAAATATTTTATTTTTTCCTCTTCTAAATACTTTTGTGAAAGTGCTCTTTGCCAATATTATATTTTTACTGGACAATAGCATAAAGGGATAGTAAAGCTTAATTTATTATATACTAGTAATGTGGAGATGGAGTTGCTGGTGTTGTGTATTAGTGAGGTGCACTGGTAATACATATATACACACACAGTCCGTAATTATACAGTGACTGTGAGTAAGCCATACACACACCACAATAAAAGTGTCATTATGTGAGAGACAAATAAACGTGTGTTTAGGGCCCCTACTGCCTCCTGTGCATGACCCTGAAAGGGTAAACGCATAATTAATTTGCATGCTTCAGGATGTGCGGGCCCTGGAGAAAGTGTGTCATAAGTGCCTACCTGAACTAGAAATGCAGTGTTATTAGTTAACTGCCCTAGGGGGAGGTTTAGACAGAGAAGCAGAAACGGTTAGATCTATCTAACTCTTAGATGCACTTGTTGTCAATAATCTGGGTACACATACAAATGAAAATTAATCCATACTGTTTGTTGCAGTATAGATAGCACTGGCAGGCTCCTTTTGCTGGTGAAACCAAAGATGTGTTTTATTCAGTCGATGTTTCGGCCAGCACTTGATCGCCTTTATCAAGATCTTGCTAAAGTAGGGTTGCCACCTTTTCTTCAAAAAAATACCGGCCATGGCATTCCCTCCATAGACTTAACATTGGACAGAAGCCAATTTTTTACCGGCCTGCCGGTAAAATACCAGCTGGGTGGCAACCCTATGCTAAAAGCCATAAGTGCTGGTCGAAACGTTGATTGATTTAATTAGCAAAAGAAGCCTGTGAGTGCTATCTATACCCCAATGAGCAGTATATATATCATAATTTTTAGGATACATACAGACACACAAACACGTACACATGTAACTATATTTAAACTTTTCAGTGTCATTCTAATGCATTGGTCAGTCTGGATTTCTTAAAAAACCATTGAAAGTTACTGTGTTCAATAACATTTGCTTGCATGATAGTTTTGTATTAGTGGACAAGAGTATTTTAAGACATTAGTTACATTTTTGTTTATAGCACGGTTTCAAGCAAATTCTTAAGAGAAAACTGGATGGGCCAGGTTCACCACATAGTTATCTCCATAGTCTGCTAGGGATAGGCAACTCCAATCATCAAGTGCTGCTAACAATGCATATTTTCTGGAGATCTTTCTTGAATGCAGGTGTATCAGTCAGTGGCTCAGTCACTTAAATGAATCAATCTGTAGTGACAGAGGGATAAATGTGCACTGTTAGTAGCACTTGGGACCCAGCATTTCCTTCTTCTGATATAGTCTGTGTTGTGGTAATCTGAGTGCTGGAACCTTGAAAAGGTCATCTGCCAGACCTGAGATATACAGCGAAGGAAGAAACAGGACAGGTGCATCCAATCCAAAGCAAAGATTAAGACTCACAAAGAGTCAAAAATAGACTTTTTAAAAAAAAAAAAAAAAAAAAAAAAGGTCTTGTATACATTACAGTTCAGATCTGTCTAGATCTTCCTCTCCCTGTTGATGCCAACAGTCAGTAAATCTGACAGTAAAAAAACTTGTGAAAATCTGACAACTGTAAAAATAAATAAACATACAGAGAACAAAGTAAATAAATTTATTTTGCATCTGTTACCATTTTGTGTTCTTTAAAATAAATAAGCGTAATGATGTTCAAATATTTACCCTTTAAAGGGATAGTAATGTTCCAAAATAAAAGCAGCTCCAATTAATCATCATAGTATTTGGACCATGGAGAGTGTTATTTCAATACTGTCAGAGTTGTAATTCAAAAGTAATTGAATGATAAAGTATCCCCCTCCCGCCCCTTTTACTGATGTAACACTGCTCACCTCAGAGCATCAAGACTGTCAGGATGGATCGCAAAGCAGGCCAATCTTCAGTGAACATAAGGGAAAAACCTGAAAAACCTGTCAATGGGGCAGGGGTTTTCCTTATGCTCACAGTAAGAAGATTGCAGCAAGGGACAAGTCAAGTGACCAGATTCCACATCTGAGGTGATCAGTGTTACACTAGGTAAAAGGGGCGGGAGGGGGATACTTTTATCATTCAACTACTCTTGAACTACAACTCTGACAGTAATGAAATAACTCTCCATGGCCCAAATACTATGAAGATTTATTGGAGCTGCTGTTTTTGAAACATTACTATCCCTTTAAAGTGTTAGTAATGTCTTAAAAAAACTTTTTTTTGCATTTAGAAGAGCTTAAAACGCTGATCTAAGTGCAAAAAACTGTATCTCTCAAATTGCTGTGGTTTAAGAGATACGGGCGTTTAAAGTTTGATTTCTCCTACTGACGGCTGTAAAGCTGTCAGCAGGAGATCCGTGTCGGTCGACACGCTGGCGCTTGAGAAGTGCCGGGATCTCGTTACTTACACGGAATCCCTTTATTGTAATGGTCTAAAACGTGTGCCTAATGTTCAGGCACACGTTTTAGACCATTCCAATGAAGGGATTCCATGTAAGTAAAGAGAACTCGGCACTTCTCAAGAGCCAGCGTGTCGACTGACACGGATCTCCTGCTGACAGCTTTACAGCCGTCAGTAGGAGAAATCAAACTTTAAACGCCCGTATCTCTTAAACCACAGCGGTTTGAGAAATACGTTTTTTTGCATTTAGATCAGCTTTTTAAGCTCTTCTAAATGCAAAAAAGTTTTTTTCAGACATTACTAACACTTTAAGGGTCAGAGAGGAGTGCAACACATAGTTATGCATCATTTAAAGGGTTAAGTTGATTCTACAGCTTTTCATTTCAACTTTTAATTACTTTGCATAACACTGCTATACACATGAGCCTGGTTAAAAAAAAAATATACATTTGTATGATTATAGATATATATTTTCAGACGTTGGCATCTCTCTCTGGGGTGCACAATACAGTCTTCTCAATGTGAGAAAAATCAGCATTGTATAGTTAGATGGAAGGCTCATTATTTTGAAAAACTTATGTGTAAGTGCTTGGCATTGTGTGAACCTAATTGTGATTTACAGAACATGTTTTCAAGTTAAATAAGGCCAAAATTCTGTAAAACAAGATGTAGTTATTAACTTCTTGATAAGAGAGGGTAAACAAGCTTCAACAGAGTAGAAATTAATTTTGATAAAATGTTGTAATATAAATAAGTAAACACACACACAAAAATCTTTAATACATAGCCAGTTTGGTGTTCATTGCTTTGCTAAGCAATTCATTTGGCATCATTCGGCACTCAAAGGATTTAAATGATTTGCGGCATCTTTCAGTATGTACAAGAAAGTCTGGTTCTTCCAACTGTCCTAAAAAAACAAACTCCTGGCACTCCAACAGTCAATTATTATTTGCTCCCAAGCCTACCTGTATTTGTTAGAATAGCTGCTTCAAATTTGATATATACATGTATAACTTTTTTTTTTTTTTTTGACTGGTTGCTTAGAGGCAAGAACTCATTTATTTCAAGTAGGCCGACCTTGAATTTTTGTGTCTTTGCCAGCATTGACCTGAGATATATTCATAATGACAAGCTAACATTGAAGGCCCCTGTATGTTTGTGCCAAATTACAGAGCCAAGCAGGCCCCAACTGGATGTGCCACTTAAGGATTTTTTTTCCCCGAAAGGAACATTCAAGCTAGCATTTTCAGTGTCTGCGTTATATCCAGTAACACCATATATTTCTTAAAACTGTTAATTGTAGCTTACATCTTTATTTAACCAATTTAATGCTTGTCTTGAATGCATTATAAGCAAACCATTGGCGAACATTCTAGCATTTAAAGGTATACCAACATTTAGTTTTGACTAATTACTGTGCAAATGTAGGATATGTGACATAGACTGCATCCTGAGTCTTTTCCTTCACTCTATTCTTTAGCAGGGATAGTGGTGCATTATACCACTACAGCAGAGTTTCCTCTCCTCGGTCCTAAAGTACCTCCAGCAGTACAGGGTTTCTGGATTTCTCTTCCTAAGTACAGCTGTGTAATTTAGTAGGTCTTTCATTCTTATTAGTTCCTGTACTCAGATGGGGAAATCCACAACATCTGCACTGTTGGGGGAATTAGAGGACCAAAGCTGAAAATCTGCTCTGCGGTCTAATAACCAATATACTTATCCTTGGTATCCAAAGTGCTTCTCCAAAATATTGCTTAACACTTTCAGTGCCAGAGGGGTACACTGACAGTCACAGGGTTAAAAATACAAAAAAGCTTAGTGTAATCAAATACAGCTTTAGCTTGTTGCACTATTGGTTACTACTTGGGGCTCAAATGGTTACTGTACCTTGAATACAACATACCAACATTTTTCATCAAAATATGTGGAGCTTTTGGCTCAAGATGCTATTAACAAACTTAAAGTAATAGGGCAAACCTGTTAAAAGCCCCACACCACACTGTGCAGTTCCAAAATGACTCCTATCAGCTGTTCAAGGGATCAGTGCTCCCCATCTCAACTGGAACACATCCTGGAAGTACATGGCTCTTGGCCACAAACTGCTGGGTTGTGTTCACTGTCCCTTTACACCCTCTGTGCTGGGTCTCTGGGGATTTATCTTGCACATTCCAGCATTGTGGCATCAGGGGAGAATCCAGGGCCTCTTCAGACTGCTTACTTGCTCTCCATTTGGTCTGCTGGGGATCACAATGCAACCTATACTACATGGGCAGGTCTGTTCTGCCAATAACTTGCTGGATGATAGTTGGTGTTTAGTAGACCTCTCCCACAAGATCCCTGAAGTAGCTGTATGTAAACAGAGGAACCTGTTGGAGATGCCAGATGCAAACAGATGAGAGAGAAGACCCAAATGCATGGATTTGGTGGACCACCATAGGGTCATCAGATTGATATGTCGGAAGGAAGGCAATTGCTCACTTGTGAGGAACCAAGAGTTGGATGACACCATAGCGACTAGGGAAATATAGAACATCTCTCATCCATTATGTGCTCATTAAATAAATAAAACCATACATAATATACATGCATACACACATAATATGTTAAATCATTATGTCCATTGGATAGAAGGAGGAAGAGGTGTTTTTGCTATATGTCTGGTAATTGAATCTTGAGCCAAAAACTTCACTGACTCAGACTCGTGGTTCTGAGCAAAATATATGGATCTTGGGGTGAAGGACCAATTTGTCATGATTAGAAAGTACACTGTTACCTACTATATCAGGGCTAGGCAATTGTTGAAGAGTAGGTAAGAGCAGCTTTGGATATGATGTAACAAGCACATTTATAATATATAATAAACACACAACCCTGTTTAACCCTTTGAGGTCCAGGGTGATTCACAGTTCACTGTAAAGCAATCCATTTCCACACCTCTGCTCCTGACGGGACTATTACCACTGGCCCCTTAAGTAGTAACTCTTCCTAAATGAGAAGTTAGGAAAAAATGGCAGCAGGCTATATCTAGTTGTTCATATGCTTTTGATCTCACCAACTTAACAGCCCGTGTTGCAGTACAAAGACTATAACAATTCTCTCTCTCTCTGCAGACATTTTATCACAAAACACAAACTTGATTTACTATATAAGTATTCCTCTGCAGAGACCGCCGTAAATGAGATTCCTTCTGTATCAAGTAGCACTGTTGTATGTGTACAATGTAAAGCCAGCCAGCCAGACCCAAGGTCCAGAGTAATAGTTTGCCCATCTCTGGACTAGCGATACGCGGGGTTTCTTGTCTAAGTGAGCATGATATGTAAATCCAGCACCAGCTGTAGGTTTCTCATTATTTTTATAAATATAACACAAGTTCAGGCTTATTACTAGATTATCAAGACTTGGGCCTATGTCATGCATTATTAATGTGCCTCATCTCAACACTGATTTACCATTAGGGCTCTTTCACATGGGTGATAGAACTGCAGACATCACCCATGTTCTTTCATTCACCTTTTCCTGCATTTCACTGCCGATCCAGGACACAGGAGGGGTGTGTCAGTCAGCCAGCACATGTGAAGCACAGCCAATATTATTTTCTGGCACGCATGTAGGTCAGCCATTGATTAGAGACTGCAATGAGCACTGCAACATCAATCAACATCCTGTGAATACAGTGAAGTAGAAGTCTGCTAGACATTTTGGTGCATTCACAAAGGCAATAGTCACCTGTGTGAAAGGCACCATAGACCAGCATAGGACCTTTCACAATGGATGACATCCCTAATGCAGCATGACTGCATTGGTGTCGCTCATGTGAAAGTGGCCTTAACCCTTTGAGTCCCAGAGGTGTGCGCAACGCATTGCAAACCAATGTGTTACATACCCTTCTGGCAGTCAAATGGTTAAGGAGATCAGCAGAATACTGGCTGGTTTAACAACAAGATTCAAGTATTTATCCCTTTGCAACTCTTTAGACTGCACCTTGCTACACTACTGCAAGATGTATGTAGACATTTTAAAATGCATACATTATAGAGCAGGAAGAGTCTTCTATTTATTAAAAAAAAAATGAAACATTCTCTAGAATTCAGGAATTTAAATATATTGGAATTTGGAATGTTTTCAGTCTGTACCCTATGTTTTAGTTGGTTTGGCCCAAAATTGTACCTCCCTTTATTTTCTGCACACAGCACTATTTGTTTTGTTTATTCTTGCTAACTAACTAAAATGCGGTTTAATGCTTTCAGTAAAACTTGCCCCATTATTTTTTTCACAGAGGATTGTATAAATGCTATAGACAGGAACTGTGAACCCGGACGCCTGTTACACTGACCAATGATTGTCAAGTCCAAAACACAAAAATTACATTCTACACAGCAATATTTTTCCACATATCAAGTGTGCACAGTATTTTACACATTTTAGAAATAATTCTATGTGACAAAGTAAGAAAACCTCTCTGTGATTCTAACCGTCATTGTGTGTATGTGATTTATTATGTAGGCTTGGAAAAAACATACATATTACTGCCCAAGTGTGTCTAGCCATTTGTCAGTACTGAACAACCTGAGGCCCTACAGCCGTTGCGGACTACAATTCCCATCAATCAGGGGAGGATGGGAGTTGTAGTTTGCAACAGCTGGAGGGCTTTAGATTGTCTAGCATTGCCTTGAATGTTAGAAGAGTGGTAGGTGCATTGCATCCCTCTGGTGCTCAAAAGGTTAATCATTGAGTTATCCCAGTGCATTGAAAGCTTTTATTCTCATCTGCACACATGGGCTGAGTCCTTAGTGTCCCATTAAGCATATTCATAATGAGTTTTATTACCTTTTAAAATAATGATGCAATTCCAAGATTTGAATGAGGTCTTTGTGTTTAATGTTTTAGTTGCTAGTCCTGGAGCTATGAAAGTGTATTTAAAATAAAAAAAACAAATTATAATAATTTTTAAAAAATCTAACTCCGAGCAGTCCACAAGGCACTTCTGGACTGAAGCCCTGGTCTGTGTGATGGGAGAAAGCCTTTGTTTTTGCTTCCTAGAAGTTATTAAACATATGAAAATGGTGAAATACCTTGCAAAGAATTCATTGCGTACATATGTCTATTTTGTGTTTCTGTAAAGGCAGAAAACATTGAAGGACATGTATTAACTAATACATTACTATAAACCAGGGGTGTCCATACTTTTCTTAAAGTCCAGACTGAGAAAACTTAAGTTCATTTGCAAGAGCTTTCAAAATAACCCATATGTTAGCCATTTGCTTATTTAAAATATGTTTATAAGACATTTAGCTTTCAGTTTATATAAATTATTCAGTGTGCCAAATAAGGTCATTCCACACTGTTCTCTCTCCCAATTTCCACTCCTTTATGTTTTTTCTTTCCTTCATATCTTCAGTCAAAAATCACAACTAATTTTTTTTTTTTTTTTTTTTTTTTAACCTTTTGAGTGTCAGTATGAAGGAAAGGCAGTTGGGAGGGAAGGCAGTATAGACCAGGGCTTATAATTTTAAGTCCTTTGCTATTAGCCAGACCTGAAAATTTACTTGCCACTGCAAGCCGAAACATACCCACCAGGGCTGAATTTCTACTCACCAGGGCTAAATTTTCACTCGCCACTGGCTAGTGGCGGGTGGAAATTTTGAGCCCTGGTATAGACTGTATCCATTTCATGGCTATGCCTGCCAGTACTGTTTTAACTTGTATAAAAATACATATCTCCAACTATCATCCTATATAATAATTAGCTAGGATGTTTGTCAGAAGCCGTCATGAGAAGTACAGACTGCCCAAACGCGCAGAATGCTGGGAGTTCTGTGCTGGGAGCATTCTGTGCTTTCAGGCAGTCTCTACAGTGCATGACTGCATCGGCAGCAGAACGCAGAGCAGGACCGGTCTCTTAACCCTTTGAGTGCCAGAAGGGTATGCAATGGATTGCATTGCGTACCCCTCTGGCACTCAAAGGGTTAACATTACCTGGACCTTGGCCCGTGTATACGGGCTTTTACACTAGTTTTAAATAATTAGAATGGATACCATAATATGTGATTTTGATAGCTTTTTCTTAAATGAGGTGTCATAAGGCATTACTTCCACTTTAATATGCTTCATCACTGAAATTTGGTTATGGACAGGACTGAGGAAATCTGAATGATTTTCACCAGTCAGAGGAAAAAAAAGTTAACAGGAGCTGAAATTCTTAGAGCAGCCATTACCATCTATTGTATTTACTACTAATCACATAGTAGTGTAAATTTCCAGCCCTGATTTTGGATTATTCTAATTTTTCTTGTTGACTATAGTTAATTGCATTTGCTTGGAGGGGTGGGTTGGCCAATTCATAGAGCCTTTTAAACTTCCCCAGGCCATGGTTTGGACATCCCACTCCCTGCTTTTGAGGTACAAAGTACCCCTCTGGCATTCAAAGGGTTAATAATACTATAGATATTTCTTATTTATAGCCCTCTGGCACTCAAATGTATCAATAAGAGTGACAACATTCAACTTTTGTGGGCCAAGAATATTAGAACAATAACTGCATCTAGAATTTACACAAAAACTCCCAGGCTGGTAATGAAGTTTGCATATATTTTTTGTGCACTTCATGGAGACCTCTTGGTCATCCCAAGTGGTTAAATTCACAAGAACATGCCCAGCTTTGTTGCTCATTCGTTGCAGCCTCATATTTAGGTATTTGTAAGGTACTTCCTTGCTATAGCAAATATTGATAAACCCTTTTGGCTAAAATGAAACGATTTTCTACACTGAATCCAATTGTTTTCTGAATTTCTAACCACTTTGATGATGGACATTACCAGAGCATTATTTTGCAAACGGGTAAACCGTCTGTAACTTAGATACATCCTTCTGCATGTGCTTTGTTTAAACCACAACCCAGCTATATTCACACTATCAGGGGTACTGGGGTGGTCTGTAATGAGTATACTGTATAGAGGGATGTAGGTAGCTTGGCATAAAGATAGGTAGGTTTGGGTGGGAACCTGCCTACTCAGTTTGGACGCAAGTCCATACACCCAGCTGTCTGTCGTATTTTATTGAACGAACATATTGATAGATGTGTCAGTAGAATACTCTTGCTAATCTATAAAATGAGATTCTGGACGAAGTGACAATACTACTGTTGTCCAGATTTCCTGTTTCAAATGGATCCATATGAGTAATGAGCTTTCAAGTCTCACTACCTATCAAGTGAAGAACAATGCATCATAGCTGGATTAATTACAGACACAATGGTGTCTTAAAGGGACAGGAAGCCATATTTACAAATGTATGCAAACTAAGGGGCATTTGATATTAGGATTTTAATAGCATTTTAATTAGTGTTGCTCATAAGTACAGATAACTAAAGCAACGGCAGCCTTTTTTTCTGTATACCTCTATATGTAATATAATAGATGTTGCATGTAGGTCCAAGCATTGACCTATTTCATAATGCAAATTTGAGCTAAAACATTTTGAGCACATGGTGGGCAGATGGTTAGTATAAGCACAAAACCAGATGTTTTGTCTTATGCTCGCCTTGTGTTTTAACTCTCTTTCAAGTGTGGATGTGTCCAACAGAGACCCTTTACCTCAAGCCTTTCAATTTTACCATGTAACACTATCCAGCATTTACTTTAATCTACTTATGTGATCCTGCACCAGACCATTTCATTGTATTCTTTCACAGAGCTTGGGCTGGCTGCACTTTGTACTTAAGCTGCTCTTTAACCCTTTGAGTGCCAGAGCGGTATCAAACACATTTCTGAAGCACTGTGTTGGATACCCCTCTGGCACTGGAAAGGGTTAAAACCCAGTGATGAACTTTTTTCAAGGATCAATTTTACAAAATCATCCTCAAGTGACCTGTCACTTTAAGTTTTCAGTTAGTTAATTTTACAGTGACTTGGAAATGGTCTATCCTATGGTACTAGCCATTTGTTTGCATTATAAATACTTTTCTGAGAAATGAACCTTTATTAATTGGTGAAACAGTCTGGCACTTTATGCTAGTTAGTGTCTGCATAGCCCATATTATCTCGCACTCTACTATGAATGCCCACACACTGGGGTCATTTCTAATGGCACAGTGAGTGAGCATTTTTGCCTCGAACAGAACTATATACCATACAGTGAGGAGGAATTAAAGTTTAATATTTTTTAATATGTAATTATACAGAGTTACTTACAGTGTTGTAGTTCAAAAGTGGCTGGAGACGAATGGATCCCCTTTTCCCGCGTCACGCTTCCTCTCGGTCTGGATGGAGAGTGGAGAGGGACAGTATTCTGTAAGGAAAATCCTTTGTCTTGTCCCACGACCAGATTTAAGGGGAGGCGGCCAGAAGGGTACGGGAGGGGGATCCTTTGTCTTGAATAACGTTTGAACTACAACACTGTAAGTAACTGTATATAGCGCTACATATTGTAAATAATACTAGGAGCTAAACTTTAAAGAGGATGTATCACCTTATAACATTTGTTTTACCATAGCTTTTGTTAATAAAGTAGTAATAGGAAAGCTTTTTTTCTTTTCTTTTTTTTTTTGTAATGTAGGTACTTTTACAGATATTGCTACTTAAAGCTTTACCGGTCAGCATAATGTAACACACTGAATCACTGGCAAAGCTTTTGTTCACTGCCTAATTCTCCTCCCCGATGCCCCATGGAGCGTGTTCACGCTTCCGTTTAGGTGTGCTGTGAATGGCTTCTATCGTTATATCAAGCTCCGGTTAGCATTCTACTGAGGTTGCTTGATATAACGAAAGAAGCCATTCACAGCACACTGAAGGGAAGTGTGAACATGCACCCTGGGGTAGCTGGGAGGGAGGTGGGAGGAGAAGAGCTGTGCTGTGCACATTATATGGAAGTGCACCACACAGAAGATAGAACATTTGTAAAAGTACTTACATTAAAAAAAAAACAGCTTTCCTATTACTACTTTATTAACAAAACCTATGGTAACATTTTTTATAAGGTGATACATCCCCTCTATACTTAAAGGAATAGTAATACCTCAATTAAAGTAACACACTGTTTCATTAAAAATGTAAATGTTCATTTCTCAAAAACTGTTAACGTTACAGGAAAATATATAGTTCAACCTATCGGCAGATTTTAATTATCTGTAAAACAAGCTAAACTTTTCTCACCATGACCATTTCATAGTTGGATTTTTGTTTCATTAGAATCAATCTGAATGGATCACTGCTGGCATTGGGTATCTCTTGTTGCCTAGGTGTCGTTTTGTTTTGAAATGAATATCCATCAAATTAAACAGCTCAAATAAAGCCGGTGTTTCATACCTGTATGAAAGAGAGAATCTTATTCCTAAAGAAACAAATGCAGACAAATAAATGAGACCATGGGCGGAATGCTAGAAAGTGGAGCATTCACTATTTTTTGAAAGCCATTAGTTTATACTCTAGTTGCGATTGCTTGTATTTTGAGGCAAGAAGCATACTAATGCCTTGATGGGGAATAGCACATGGTCCTAAATTAGTCGCAAAATTTAGCGACCTAAATTAACGGCAGAGTTAGCCAGATGTAAACATTCCGCAAAAAAGCTCAAATGTTTGCTAATTCTGGAAAACCTTTTGCAATTTAGCAACATTTTGGCTCTAATTATCTTGTTGTCAGAAGAACACTGTAATTAGCAATTGTGAGCGTTTCTTGTATATATTTTATTAACGATGTCAAATAAATCTTATGTATGAACCTCTTATATGATAAAATGTTTGTTCATTTGTATATTAATCACTAAGTTATACTAACCTGTGTAGCAGTTTCTACCACTTCACTCTACAAAGAACTGCAGAACTGCTATCCCATGAGTTATTTAGCCTGTGGGCTATGCAATTTTCTTTTATTTCATTTTCCTGTACATCTTTTTTGGTCTGAAATCAGTAAACATTTTGTTATGAGCGTAATGGGAATATTTGACATAATAAATATGCTCGCTTATCTTTTGAGAACAGAAAAAAAAAAAAAAAACTATTCTGCTTGTTCAGGCCAACTAAAAAAAGCAGTAGTTGACTTGAGTTGTAAAACAAAAAACATACCCGCTGTCATAGACCCTGTCAGACTATCAGCCCTCATCCTGCTCTTTGACATTGCTCCCCATTGTGAATGACCATCAACTCCTGCAGAAACTGTTGAAGGCTTTGTGATGGGAAAGCAGTCAACCATTGTACAGTGGGCAGTTATTGATAAAAAGATGGACGTTCAACGTCTGCGTTGCATGCTTAGTGTCCTTTTTCGTCTTTCCTCAATAAATACACTGGCTGCTTTTAATGAACACTGTTAACTGCAAGAGTGACTGCCAGTTTTTTCCTTTGTTGTACCTGGTCTCCCACTGTGACTAAAATGAAATGTCATGCCTGTTTCTTTTGATAATAACATGACCACTCACATCAACAATGACAAGAAAAAAATGAATCTGTAATCCAATTGAAATGTATGTTTAATTTAATCTATCCAGATCCAACTAGCCATTCACAAATATAACCTGCTATTTTCAAGGCTCATTATACTGATACACATTTGCTACCAAGATTTACTGGAATGGCAAATGTAAAAACAAACAAAACATTTTGTGGTTCATACTTAGGTCTCTCAATGTCCTTTCAGATCACGTCGAAAAGGAGCACACTGGGACTTAAAACATTTTGTGTATTTTTTTTAATATATACCTGCTTATATACCTGCCAGTCCAATAAACCTTGGTGGCATGAGTGCATCTGGAGTGCAGAGGTTTCTATTCGTGTTCAGTATCTGGAGTGGACAAACAGGAAGGACGTGGACATAACCAGCATCCCCAGATCTATATTTCTTTAACCCTGTGAGTGCAACAGAGGTATCCAATGCATTGCAGCACAATCTTCAATCAGTCCTGGATATGAGTTTTATGGAGGTGTACATGACAGTTCTTGGTAGTTGTGCTTTCTTCTTCATTTTCATCTTCTTCCAAAGAGAATGCATAAACCACTGAACCCTTTAAAGACCTAAGGTGTAAACCACGTTGCAATGCACACCCTTTGTTTCCTTAAAGGATTACAAATACTGTATGCAGTAGGCAGAGTTTGTGTTCTGTGGTTCTGCTAGCAACTGTCATATTGTCCTTCACAGACATGACATCAATGACTGATTGAAGGCAAAATTCAGTAGTCCATAAGGATTTTCTCTCCATAATAATGTAAGTGGGGGTTATTATTAGGAGTGTTACTTCTCCTTTAACTGAGTCAAAACAGTCTAGTATTGAATAGGACATTTCTCATCCCACAAAGTAGCGATACTACACTGTAGAGCTATAATACTTATTACTAACAGTGACATTGCATTGGACATGAACAGTGGCATTTCATACACAATGACAACAATCTCTACCTGCAAGTCCCAAACCTCCTGCTCCACAGGTCTCCTATCACTAACCATGTACATAGCTGTGTACAAGATTACTGTACTGGATAATATACAAACAAGGACACTTATGGACTGAGAAGAAATAGAGTAATTCTGGGGCAAACCAACAGCACAAAAGGAGGCAAATGAAAATTCACATTGATCTAAATGAGACTTTTAACTCCTTGAATGCTAGAGAGGTTTCCAATGCTTTGAAGACCTCTTGGGTTTAAAGTCCCTTTTAAGTCAATGGGAATTTGGGGATCTTTTTTGTCCCCTATGGTGCCGTTGGTTTGTTTCAGAGTTACTAATTAATGCATCAAGTTTATGGTTTATGTGGAATAAATAAATGACATCAGAAGTTCGGTCTTGCCTTGAAGAGCTTACAATGTATAATAGCCAGTGCTCATTTTAACCCTCTGAGTGACAATTTTATTGCACACCGCTATGGAACTCTGAAGGTTAATAGTAATAATATTCCCCCCTTACTTGTGTTGCTTGTGCATCTTTGATAAACTGCAAGTGAAGGTATTACAAAGCAGACACTTTCAGTCTGTGGGGATGAAAGTACGGAGAAGCCTGTGGGCACAGCAGCAGTTTTCTGATGAAATCAGCCAGTTGACAGGAATCATTTTTGTTTCAACACCGCATATCCCTGGGGGCTCCCACAGGTGCAGACTTGGTAAACATGATAGTTCCCCTTTTAAAAAATGTATTTACTCTGTGGTTGATAGCTGGCACCACTATTTTGCCAAACATGGACCTTTCAATATATTTCACAAATAGAACAGGTGATTAGCAGCGGACTGTTGCGCTAATGCACCAAATAAAATGGAGTCAGATAAGGGAAAAGTATAGGTAGTGTCAGGGGTGATATTTTAACCATTTAAGTGCCACAGAGTAGTTTAGCACATTGAGAAGCTATATTTTGGACACTCTGCTGGTCTTAGAGGGTTAAAGGGAAATCATTTATTTCAGCCCTATAGTACAGAAATAATAATTTAAATTGGTCTTTTACCTCCTTGAATGTTAGAGACGTCTCTGATGCATTGCGGAGCAATATATTGGAAGCCTTACTAACATTCAGGGTGTCAAAAGAACATGTAAATCAATGGGGATTTTAGGAATATTTGTGTCCCCTATGGTACAGTTGGTTTACTCCAGAACTGCATCTCTGTATCTTACTGAATATGTCCAAGAGCAGGATGGTGATCAGTGTATGAACAGAAATGCATCAGTGATGCAATGACCTGGAGCACCATGGACTCTTCATTCTTGTACACTGTTTTTAACTGGTGACCTATAACATTTATAAAAAGAAAGATTGTTTCCAGGTGAATCATACCCATAGGAAAAGGCAACTTTTTAACCAAGTATTTCTGGAGGTAGGTGTAATTTATACAGCAGTTAGTCAAGCACAGGGAATACTCAAGGGTACTCAGAACCAAATACTTTCCAGTGGTATGTGTCATTTACACAGAACTTGGTTATAGCCAGGGATTTTGTGTGAGAATACTCAAGGGTACTCACCACCTTTTTAAAAAGCAAAAATAAAAAATACAATATGGAGGAACCGTCCCTGGTTATATCTGTTTCTTATTGTCTTTTGATCGTGATCTATGTATTGGTATACTGAGAGTTACTTACAGTTTACAATCTGATAAACGTAATCGATTCTAAACAATCATGGTGGGGACTTTTCTTTAATGGATTTTCTCATTCAGATAGCTGAAGGTTATAGAATATTGTCATTTGTGATGTGTATTGAATACATACCAGTGAAGATAATGAGATGCAGGCAAATGGACACAATGTAAATATTATATAATGATATACACCTCAGTATGTAAGTTCTTATGTTTATGTATATTTAAGAGCCACGTATTCCTGTCGCTACAGCTCTCATTTTAAGAAGTGGAGAAAAAAGTCTTCAACAATCCGTCTTCTATTCCTTGACATTCAGCACCAGGATAGCTGTAGATATCTTTGATCAGCTCAGCTTTTCAAGATATTCTGCAGCAGTTATTTGTTTTACTGCTCTGGCTAATGAAGTGGAGATGTAGTCTTCTGTGAAGGTGCAACCATTGAAGAGAGTAACCTCTACTAAAAAATAACCCCCACTTAACTTACTATGGACAGAAAATCGTCATGGCGTCTACAAATGTTATGCTTGTTCCTTTCAAGAGCTAACCTCCTCAATCAGACCTGAATGTCAAGTCCATGGAGGTGGACATGACAGTCGCTAGCAGGAGTGCAGGGCACCATCTCCATGGTTATCTTAACCCTTTAAGTACCAGAGGGATGTGCAATGCATTGCACACCGCTTCAGTTCTTAAAGGGTTAAGGAGGCTCATAAAGTGTGGCTGCTTCCTTTTGGGAAACTGCAACAAGTCACGTGCGGCACCATGGACAAGACATCCAGGGCAGATTGAAGAGGCTGAATAAAGGTGCAAGGGAAAAATTCATAGGGGGCATAAAGGGACATTAGTTTTTACTGGCCATAGGTATGGGTGTGTGGGCTTAGTATTAGGATATATTACTTCTCCTTTAACCCTATGAGTGTGAGAGGGTGCCATGTATTCCACCATAATGTGCCACTCAGATGGCTAAAGCTCACACTTACCACTGAGGAATTTACTATCCAGACTGTGCTGTGCAGGGTTTTATTCACTAAGGGCCCTATCCTGGGGCAAACCAACTGCAGCATAGGGGACAAATAATAATAATGACCAATTTCCTTTTGATTTAAAGTAAGCTTTTAACCACTTGATTGCTAAGTGGTGTCCAACACATTGCCTATCAATGTGCTGGTGATCTCCCTAACATTCAAGAGGTTAAATGCTCCATTTAAGTCATTAAAAAAATGCAGTTTTTTCCCATGAAGTAGTTGGTTGGTTCCAGAACTGTTCTACTGAATAATTGCCTTCAGTTTGCTGACTACAGTTTTGAGACTCTGTCCTCACCAAGCCTAAGTGTTTAGCCTCTGCGATGGACCACCCACATTCTACTGGAAGTGACAAGGAAACTAATGACTATACAGTGCTTGTCAGATTGCACTGAAACCCCCTGAGGGGCTTCCATGTACCTCTGCTGTCTCTGCATGTTCACAAAATACCACCTCATTTTGTAAAACCCTTAGGCAAGTGGAATCCATTCGCAAGTGTTTATATTGACATCCTCTCATCCTTTTATTATCTGAATTGTGTATAGCACGCACCCAGGAGCTGCTTAGGTACTAAGAGAAGCAGGGGTATTGCTAGTTTATTAAAAACCTGAGGCTAGAGTCAATCTAAAGCATTATTAATGCCCAATTGCACCATTACTAGTATTAAGATTAGCACCATTATATACCACAAGCTAGTTACAAGTCCCTGGGCTTAAATTAAGAGACCTGAGGATTTATTCTGGTTGGCCAATAGTTAACAATGCCCCTGATATGTCCAAGCTGCTTCCTCCACCTTCTGCAAGTGGCAGCCTCTCTCCTATTGACTGTGCAGATGGGTGAGAAGTAACAGCCGCTAATAGGGATCATCAGCTGCCTTTTTATGGGCTCACAGCAGCATCTCTGGGAAATAGACGTTCGGGGGGCGGGCAGTACACTTGGGGATATTTATTTTCTGATAGCTGCCAGCAAAAGCTGGAGTAGCAGTGATTCTACAGTAAAAGACTGAGATTAAACCTACATTTTTACTTTACACAGTCTACAAATATATAATATGTACAACCTGCCTATACATTTATTTAGTTCATTTTTTAACCCTTTTATGTCCCTGACAGTGAGCAACCTGAATCTGTGTTTGCAGAGAGCAATGTGCAATACAGTGTTGTACTCTCCTTTCAGCACTGAATGCTCTGTGTGCTATTTTGTTTACACTGTTTATTTTTTACATTGGGTCTCTAGACATGCTTTCATATTCCCTGACAGAAAGCTCTCTGCAAACAGATCTAGCTAGCTCGCTGTGTAGTACATTAAAGTGTAAAAAAACAGTTCAAGATGGGGAAAAATAAAATGATAGGGAATTTCACTGTACATACAATGTACTTGCAGAATATGTAAAGTCAAAACAAGTTGCCATTCTTTTAACCTTTTTGTTGAGTTCTTGTCTTCTGCCTTATCTGTGTCCATTTACTAAACAAGGTTTATAGGAAATGTGATTTATTTATTTATTTAAACCATTTCCCTGCTCATGTAATGAGATTGGTGAATGGGGCTTCCTGGCATTAAAGTCCTATCGGTGACTGAGATTGTTTGCTGGTCTGCACCACAGAGATCATACGCTATAGTGAATGGCATAGAGTTACATTACTTTGCAATGTGTTAGCCAATGCTAGGATCCTAAAAGAATTGAATGGCAAAACCTACTGTGTCGCTGAAAAAACAGAAAAAAATAAATGTTTGCCACTTTAGTTTATTTTGATCATTATTGGAAAGCTTATGTTGCCTTCTACCCATTAATGACTACAGTTTGCATCATCCCCAATCAGCTGTTGGCTGGTCAGAGATAATGGTAATTTTAGTTCTCAAGAGCTGGAGGGCCTTAGGTTGCCCAAAACAGAAGTTACATCCTGAACCAGGAAGCATTAAGGAAGGAGTGCAGGCCTGCTGGTTATCTGCATACACTATTTAATAGATCTCAAGTTATATTTTACATAATTTGTGTGAATGTCACATTTACCCCTTTCATAATGGAGCAAAATGTTTTATGAATCATTGTCCTTTACACCACTATGATTATTATCTTTATATTTATAAAGTGCCAACCTATTCCTTGGAGCTGTAAAAATGGGAAAGAATATAAACAACAACATGATATACATGTGCAGCCCTATAAAGTACACTAGGGTCCTACTTATGAGCAATTGCAATTAATCTAGAGGCAGTACGGGAATCCCATTTTTTTTTGTCTATTCATTTTAATTTTTTTCATCATCTAGTTTATTTTGTATGTATTTGTTTATTTAACTTAGTTATTTATTTTTATGTCCCTGATGTCAAGCTCTCTGAATATGTTCCAAAGAGCTTGCCAGTTGGGGCCTATGAAAACAGATCTTTAACATGTTGCAGTCTTTCAGCACCTCTGATCGATATACTGTAGAGATAGCTTTTTCTACCGAGATTCAGTGTTTTTTTTTTTTTTTTTTTTTTATTACATATTTAAAGTAAATTTTAAGATGGAACTGTCCATTTTAACCCTTTGATGGCCAGAGGGGTATCCAACTCATTGGATACCTCCCTGGCACTCAAAGGGTTAAGAAGCAGACTACTAATTGACAGCCAGGCCTCCCAAGATGTTGCAAAGCTGCTGAGGCTTTTTAGTTTTCATCTAAAGTAGTGAATGTTCCAGCACTGCCATATGCATGAGGTAGGAGCTGAAAGATTACAGATGGCTTTCTATCAGCGCTCGTAATAACTACTTTCTGTCAAAAAAGCTGCAGTCCTGCTCCATGGTTTGTGCTGTTTTTATCTGTGTCAGGAAGTTTCATTTTTCAGTTTGGCTGAAATGTTTCGAGTTTAAAGGAGAACTATCACATCCGAATAATAAACCACACTTACATTAATATGGCCGGAAAAATCTAATGGACCCTATTTGCTTCTCCTTTTGATCTTTGTTCCAAGAAATAACCTATTCAATCAGTCTTGGATGTCATGACGATGGAGGCAGATATGGTTGTTGCTAGATGTGCACTGTGCACCACTCTGGCTAAAGGGCTAAATGGGTTCATGCATTCTGCCTCCTTCAGTTTCAAAATCTGCAAGCAACTGTCATGTCTGCCTCCATGGACCTGGGGCTCAGTACTATTAGCCGCGCCAAAACTGACATTACAGTAAAAACAAGCAACAGGTATTTTGCAAACATGTTTTACTGGTTTTCTATTGTAGAACCAGGGTAAAACAAAACCGGCGTAGGCCGCACATGTCTCCGTACTAACAAAAATGGCGCTATCTGCTTTTATTCAACTACGCCTTACACTAATGCCTAAAAAATGCGCTAATCATCAGTCTATTGAAATAGGCATATTTTTGATGACATAAAGGTCAAGTTAAGTATTCGATGGCCTAGATGCAGTAAAGGTCGATGCTGTGGCAATATGATTTTGTTGATGTGTTTGAAATACTTCGACATTTCAGTGCACACACACACCCACATATTCACTAAAATAATCGGATGCAAGGGTAGGGGTGTAGAAGGTCCCTATTAGCATACAGGATTGTCAAAGTGCTGTCAATGTGGAAGGGATGTCCTCCCTTCACTCATCTCCAACACTATGACAGTTCTGAAGTTGAACCACATTCCCTCTCTGCTTCCCTACTTGGCCAGAAGGGGAGGGGAGAGAACAGTTTCAGCACCATGGACAGCATTGAGTGCCATAGGGATGTGCATTGCTCACCCCTGTTGTACTCAAAGGGTTAAAATAAAAAATGTACTTCAGGCGCTACACAATTATCCCCTAACCTATGAATCCTATATTATACATGTTGTGCACTCACAGGGGAACAATACTGGGGGTCACGCAGCACCTATGGGGATTTGTGGCTACCACTTGCCCCCCCCCCAGCCTTGTTCCCTTGCCCATTGGTAGCCATAGAACCCCATATGCACTGCTTGGCCCTCCACACTTGTTACCTTGACCACTGGTAACCACAGATCCCCATGTACACTGTCTGACCCTCTCCGACTTTTCCCTTTGTCTACTGCTAGCCACAAATCTACATGGCCACTGCATGAGCAAGGAAAAAGGCTGGAGGTGTCAGGCAGTGTATATTGGGCTAACACACAATAGTGTTGTTCCCCACATCATAGAAATCCGACATAGAGTGCCCCCATTCGACATATTACCCCCCCCTTGAAATTCAACATATAGTGCCCCCATCCGACCTTCTTTCTCCACTTTAATTATGCAGTACATATGCAAGGAGAGTGTATGTCGAATAACATTGGTGTTTGTTGAATAAAATATGCAAGGGGCAGTGTATGTCGAATAAAACTGGAGAAGGAACAATGTCGGATGGGAGCAATATTTGCCAAATTAAAGTGGAGAAAGAGTGTCGCATGGGAGCACTATATTTTGAATTTCATGGGGGGGGGTAAATATGTCGAAGGGGGGCACTCTATGTCAGATTTCTTTAATGTATAACGTATTCTGCCCTGCTTTTATGAAAACAACGATGGTTCAAAACCATCGTTGTGGCTTCTACTCGGGATTCCCATCAGAAAATGTAAACGCAAAACACGCAGTAATACTGACCGTAGTTAATAGTATGCCACTTGCGCATTGTTTTTAGTTGTTTCTTATTACCCTTTTTTAGCGGGGCTAGCTGTATTGAGCCCATGACATCTGGATCTGATTGAAGAAGTTATCTCTTGAACCAAGACACAAGAGCAGACTTCATCAGGGTTATTAGTATGTTCTGGCCATAGTAAGTTTGTGAGGAGTTATTAGGTGTTGCTCCTTTAACCCCTTGAGTCTTAGAGACATCACCAATACATTGTGAAGCAATGCATTAGAGACACCAGTAACAGCCAAAATCAAGATGTCTCTAAAACCCTAGATGTTAATGAAAACAGGAAAAATGTACAGTGTTAGTTCAGTGAACATGTAGAATGTAATTTAAAGTGTTAGTATGCCTAGCCCTGTCTCCCCCAGTATTTCTGGGAAAAATGAAAACTATGGTCCAAACTGTATCTTATGTTGACTTGATAGTGGGGTGCAAGTACCTGACTGTAGACTCTTCTGGGCAGGAACTTCACAATAATTGTTAATGTCAATGCTGAAATAAGTTAAAATGTCTTATTTATTCATGCAATTTAAAACGTAACATCAGCATGGAAGAGCAAGGGTGAAGCGGGACATAGTTGGGAGATGCTATGTGTCCCAACACTGTCTAATGCATTTCACACTTGCTTACTGGTTTACTGGCATGTACCTCTTGGATTCAAGACCTCTAGCATTCAGGAGATGATTGGTCACAGCCTTTAAGCGCACACTACAGTGTCGTATATACATATGCAACATCATTTTTGGACTGATTCTGGTGCTACAGTCCCACTGGTATGAAACCTGCAGGCAAACAATGCAGATCCAGATCTCCTGCTGATGATGGAGAATAACTGGCATTCAAGGAGTTGCATTTAAATCAATATGATTTTCTTTTATGGTGTAGTTAGCTTGTCCCCATATTATTCCAGGTAGCTTTAGTACATCAGACCCAGTGTCTCTGCTAGGCAATTCTCAATGGCTTTCTTATTCAGAGAAACTCCTAGAATCCTACAGATCTTTCACCTTTATGCAAAGATGTTGTGAGCAGAGCTGGCTTTTTTATTTGTGTGTTTAAATGGTTTTCTGTCGTCCAATACAGGTTACTGGTAACTTTGGGTAGGTGACTGCCCCTTTAAGTAGACAGGAATCATTTCTTGCCTAAGAAATGCTGGGCGGAGCCTACCTCTCCTATTAGCTGCATCAGCCAATCTCTCTCCAGTTAGATTGATTCATTTGAAGAGGAAAGACAGAGAAGAGTTTCCTGATTAGGTCTTAGGAATTGTATTGTTTTCTTTTAGCTATGGAATACCATCATTAGGCGGATTACCATTTACTGACAATTCCCAGTGAATGCTCAGTCCCAGTGCTATGGTGGACCTTTAGCACTGAGGGGAAAATTTTGCCTGACAATTTCTTTCCCTAGGAGTTGCCAAAAGAAGCTTCTTCTTTAACATATGGTAATCCGAAGAATGAAGATTCTGCTAAAAAGGTGAGCAACCCTTTGAGTGCTGAGGTCCACTTGTAATTTAACCCATTGTCTGCAGGTTTTACATGTTTTGGGGACTTTGCAACTGTTTCCTGGTTGGGAACAGTGTTTTATTTCATTTTTACAATGTTTTCTGGTGTATTTGCTAACTTTTTTACCTCAGAGTAAATTTTGCAAATTTGCAAAATGTTTGGGACATATCTCTGCAACCACTCATCGTAGCAAATTCAGAGGTTGCTCATTTTACTTGTCAACCCTTGTTCTATGATCCGGTTCATGCTCTGAGGGTTTTGGGGGGCTCAGGGGGCTTCTGGCACTCTTTGGGGTACTTATACAGGGAAACTACATTTCCCATGAGCGCTTGCTTCATGTGCTCATTTCTGATTGGCTCCCGTTTGGTCGCCATTTTCTTTCACTCCCTTCATGAGTATCCTATGCAGGGCTTGGTGATTACCTCTCTCCTCAGCTGATTAACCATTCACCTGCCAGATAAATGCTTTTTAGTGATTTCTGGGGTGAAATTTTAATCTTTAACACTGTATTGGGTATAACTGGTGTATTTTGATGTTTGTGACACTGTGAGAATGTCTACTCCGTCTGAACTTGGGGCTAGGCCTAAGACTAAGGACCCTGGGGTGTCTGTGACCCCATTGCGCATTTAATGTCTACATTTCAACTGTTACCATCTCAATTAAGTGGGGTCTTCCAAGCTTGGCAACCCCCTGTTTCCATCAGATCATACCTGCCTAAACCGCAGGGGATACCTGATGTGTCTGATTCCTCTGAAGAGGAAGAGGAACTCCTCATGGATTCAGATGTTGATGGGAAGTCTGTGGAGCGGTTTTCCCAATTCTTGGGGGACCTATTTGAGGCTGACCCTGACAACTCTGCTGAGGGTTTGATCAGGGCTGTCTTCACTACCTTAAATGTTCCCTTGACATCTGATGATCCTAAGGACCCTTCTGATGTATTTCAGGAGCCTAAGACTCAGTCTACCTGTTTTCCTCCTAATCCCACTTTTGAGAGACTGGTCTTGGACAAGTGGAAGCTTCCTGACAAGAAGCTTGCTGTGTCTAGGAAGTTTGCTAAATTGTACCCCTTCTCTGAAGGGTCCTTGGTACAGTGGGCTCAACCAGACTCTCCAAGTCCACTGCTTTGCCAGTGGCGGATGCATCTGTTCTGAAGGATTGGACAGATAGGAAAATAGAGGCTTTGTCAAAGTCCTCATTTTCTGCTGCTGGTATTTCCTTGCATCCTGCTTTTGCGGCCTATTGGGCAAATAGAGTAATTGCGGTCTGGACTGAACAGCTGACAGTGGCTGCGCGTCAGGGCGCTTCTACTTCTGACTTATTGCTGCTTTTAGCCAATATTTCTGAAGACCAGCATTATGTGTCTGCAGCTATTTTTGATTCTGTACTTTGGTTGGAAGGGTTTCCACCATGTCTGTGGTTGCCAGATGTGCACTCTGGCTTAAGATCTGGTCTGCTGACACTACTTCCAAGAAGACTCTTCTTTCCTTGTCTTTCTTGGGAACCACTCGGTTTGGGCCTGAACAGAAAGACCTCATCAGTGAGGCTACTGGGGTTAAGAGTACCCTTTTGCCCTTAATTCCCAAGAAGAAGCTGCAGTATAAATGGAATCAGCTTTTTCGTCCCTTTCAGACTGAGGCGTGCTCCGCGACCCAGGAGGTTCCCCAGGCATCTTGTGCCTCTTCCTCGGCTAAGCCCAAGACTGCCAAACCTTCTTCGGCATGACTCGTTGAACCCCGGACCCCATGAATCTGTGGGTGACCTCCTGTGCTTTTACCACAGTGTCTGGGCAGACTCTGTGGAGGATCTGTGGGTTCTTCAGGTTGTGTCAGAGGGGTACAGGATTCCCTTTATCTCTCTCTTCCTCCGCCAAGGTTTAGTCTTTCACACACTCCTCGGGCGGAAAGCAAGCTTCAGCTTTTCACTGGGGCAGTTCAGACCCTTTTGGACAAGGAGGTCTTGAAACTGGTTCCCGTGCCAGAAAAGGAGTTGGGTTTCTATTTCAACCTGTTCGTGGTCAGCCAGAAGGACAGCAGATGTTGTCCTATCCTGGACCTCAAGAATCTAAATTCCTTTGCGGTCAGGTCTCATTATCAGCAGGAGTCTCTGCGGATGTTACAGCTTACCTTGGTTTCAGCATCATCTACAGGCACTAGGCTTCAAGCATGCAGCAGGCCTCTGTTTTATGTGTTTGCTTCCTGTAGTCTTCTCCTACCTACTTCCTCTGAGCTGCTCCTACCTACTTCCTGTGGAGGGGTTTATAAGGCAGACTGAGTCCTGACTCAGTTGCCCTTGAATTGTTGTTCATAGCAGTTCTATTGCCTTGGGCATAGCCATTCTATTACCTTGGGCTCTGTATATGACCTGGCTAGTCTTCCAGCCAACCTGGTTCTGACCTGTGGCTCTGTCTGACAATTCTTTTGCTTATCCCTATAGTGGACACCCAACCTGGTGCAGACCTGTGGCTCTAGCTTGCTACCTGAACTGTGTATGACCTGGCTTGTCTGACTACCCGCTCTGATGCTGACTTGTGGCTCTCTCTGACTACTCTTTTGTTCCTTGTACCTAGCAGACACCCAAACTAGTGCAGCTCTGGTAGACCAGCTTTGATTCTGACTGCAGGCGTGAGTCAGAGTTCGCTCTATTCTGACTGCAGGCGTGAGTCGGTAAGCCTGCCACGTCGGATCAAGATCCTGTGTTCCTGCTCCTGTTCCTGGTTCCTGCTGAGACTACCAGTGGCTAAGGCCTAGTCTCCAGCATTGTGGTTTAGCCTTGCATCCTATTATTTCTGATAGCAAGGTTGCTGGCTTTAACCCTTTTCCCTGTTCCTTTGTATCTATATATGTATAAATTTTGTTTGTTCATTTTGTCAATAAAATTGCATTAACTATACAGTACTGACTCCTGAACTTTTCTGGGTATCCGTGAAAGCAGACCGTGATCACCACTATGGCTCCAGGGGAGTTCGTTGCCTCCCTGGACCTTCAGGATGCATACCTGCACATCTCTATTCATCCAGAGAGTCTGCAATACCTTCGGTTTGCCTGCGACCAGGGGCATTTTCAGTTTTCTGTGTTCTCCTTTGGTCTGTCTACTGCTCCGCAGGTATTCAACCGTGTCCTAGGTGCCTTGATTTCTCTCCGGCACAGGACTGGAATTCGAGTTACTCCTTACATGGACAATTTCCTCTTGAAGGCTTCGTCTCCGGATCTCCATTATCAGGTCCAGGAGTATATCCACATTCTCTCCCATCATGGGTGGGTCTTGAACATGGACAAGTCCAATCTGGTTACATCTCAGCGCCTGGTTTACCTGGGTCTTCTCTTTGACACTGTGAAGGGGATGGTGTTCCTCAAGGACGAGGTGGCTTATGAGATCGCTTGCAAGGTGTCCACTGTCCTGGCAATGGATTCAATACCAACAAAGACGTTGACGTCTCTGGTGGGGAAGTTAATTTCCACAATAGAAGTAGTCCCATTCGCAATGGCTCATGTGAGGGAACTTCAACGGTTTGTGATACAGGTTTGCAAGGGTCAGACGGATCTCCTGAAGTTATCGGTCTCTCTCCCCCTGCATGTGGAACTAAATCTGGAGTGGTGGCTCAACATGTCTCATCTCGCGAAAGGCAGAGCCTTTCTGATATCCTTCTGGACGATGATAACAATCTGTCGGGATGTGGTGCGGTCTTGGGTCACCTGAATGTCCAGGGTCGGTGGTCTTTGGAGGAGAGTCTCCTTCCCATCAACGTGCTGGAGCTTCGAGCAATCTTCCATGCTGTCCAGTACTGGACGGTCCAGTTGGAGAATTGTCCAGTGAGTCCAATCAGACAACGCCACAGCAGTGGCTTACATCAACAAGCAAGGTGGCACAAGAAGTTTTGCAGCTTGGTTGGAGGTCAAGGCTATATTGACCTGGGCAGGAGATCATGTTCCTGCCATTTCCACCATTCACATTCCAGGCGTGGACAATGTTCTGGCAGATTTCTTAAGTCTGCACTCCATCGACAGTGGAGAATGGGAACTGAATCAGGAGGTGTTCCATCTCATCATCCATAAGTGGTTTCTTCTTCAGTTCGACTTAATGGTGACGAGATACGACCAGAAGGTTACGCTGTTCTGCTCCCGTTGGAACGACCCTCAAGCTCTAGCTGTGGATGCCATGTCCATTCTGTGGAACTTCCTTCTGGAATACATATTTCCACCTCTTCCCATGTTACACAGAGTACTGAGGAAGCTTCGTCTGGAGTGATCTCCTGTCATTCTGATTGCTCCGTATTGGCCTCACCAGTCTTGGTTTCCGGAGCTCCTGGATCTCTCGGTGGCGGAGCCCTTTCGGCTTCCCCGCCATCCGGATCTTCTTCTACAGTGGTACCTGTGGAAGGAGGAAGTCAAACGTTTTGGTTTGATGGCTTGGAGGTTGATTCCTCAGTTCTGAAGAAGGGCTTTTCCTCTGAGGTTGTTGCCACTATGCTTCATGGTCGGAAGCCTGTTTCTTCTAAGGCATACCATAGGGTTTGGTCTACCTTTTCTTTCTTGGTGTGCTGATCGGGATCTCTCCCATGACTTTGATTTCCCTATGATCTTGTTCTTCTTACAGGCCAGGGTTTATAAGGGTCTCATTTTAAGTTCTCTGAAGGTTCAGACTTCTGCTGTCTGTTTTCTTTCAGAGATGTCTTGCCATTATGCCTGATGTCAAGGTTTTCTTCGAGGGTGTTGCTCATGCTCGCCTCAGTGGGATCTCAATTTGGTATTAGGTGTTCTTCAGCATCTACCTTTTGAGTCCTTGGCTACTATTCCTTTACGTCTCTTGACTTGGAAAATGGCTTTTCTCCTGGCTATTGTGTCTGTTTGCTGTGTCGCGGAGTTGCATGCCTTGTCCTGCAAACACCCCTTTTTGGTGTTTCATAAGGACAAGGCAGTTCTTCACACTTCTCAGGAATTTATTCCGAAGGTTGTCTCTGACTTCCACATTAATCCGGAAATTGCGGTGCCTTCTTTTTGTCCTAAACCTACATCTAACAAGGAAAGAGATCTTCACTTTTAGGATGTAGTACATCGCTTCAAGTTTTATGTGCATTGTCCTTTCGCAAGTCTGACGCGTTGCTCATCATTCCTGAGGGTCCTCGAGCTGGCAAGCCGGCTTCTAAGGTTACCATTGCTTCCTGGATTAAGTCCACCATTCAAAAGGCTTACGAATGGAGGAAGAACCCTATGCCCTTTCGGGTTATGGCTCATTCTACCAGATCTATTGGGGCCTCTTGGACCCACAAGAATCAGGCCTCGGCTGTTCAGTTGTGCAAGGCGGCTGCTTGGTTGTCTGTGCTCACCTTTTCCAGACACTAACATGTTGATGTGCTGACATCGGCTGATACCTGTTTTGGCAGAAAGATCCTGGTGGCTGCATTGCCTGTCTAGGGTCTTTCTAGGTACCTTTAGTAGTCCTTAACCTGTTGAGCCCTGTTGGCTCTAGTTCAGTGTGCTGTGTATTGTTCCTGGAGCCTTCCATTCCAGTCTGTGTCCGCTGACCGTTTGTTATGTTTGGGCTATTGATGATCTGTTCGATCTTGTATGCTCTGGTGATTTTGGGGGCCCTGTGTGTAACGGTTTTAATGACACTCAGACCAGAGGTTAAAATAAAACCGTTTTATTGAGAGAAAACAAGGAACACTGCCCCCTAGGGCTAGAATAGGTAATAGCACGTATATAGATAAGTATAATGGATGTCTTACAGGCACAATATGGCTTGGGACAATATTGATGTATAACAGGAATCAACAGTGGTATAAGGGTTAATGCCCAATACAAGTAATCGGTCTCTGTTGTGGTGTGATTAGCCAACGCCCAGTAGATGGTAAAAACAGTCCAGGTAGTGGTGCTAGATGGAAAGCACTTAGCAGTGAGACAGAACTGAAACACTACAGGAACAGGCGTTCCGTGATATACCCAACAGTATTGCAAGAGCTGACTGGAACCAGAGCCAATAGCACCCCCTGGACACAGGAGAGCTGTGTCTGACAGCTGGCCCGCGTGACTGAGCACCAGTTACTATTGGCTGGTGCCCATATGGTTCAGTCATTCATTGGAGGATGAGATGCACATCATAACTTCCAATAACGCTTGTGTGTGAATATTCTGCTGGAGGCCTTATAGGCTGCTGTGCCAGCCTTCTTTGCTACATCTGCGTGAACACAGTAAACTTAATAAATTGATACATTCACATGAGGTGAGAGTTGCCATGTGAAAGGAACCATTGGCCAGCATAGGACCTTTCACAATGGGAGAAAAAAAACAAAGCAGCATTGCTGCACGGGTGATGCCAGTGCGAAAAGGATCTTAACCAATAGAATAGATTGGAATCCAAGTACTTTTTAAATAAATGACTCCTAAGAGTGATGCAATGGCAAAGCCTTTTAATGGCTAAAACTTCTGGAGTGAGATGTATTAAGATCCACCAGGCAATTCTAGACTGAACCATAGGGATCAAATGAAAAGAGAAAAAAATATCACAAATCTTCATTTATTTAACCCTTTTAATGTTACACAGGTCTTTAATGCATTCAAGGACTTAAAAGTTACATTTAAATCAACAAGTAGTTTTAATGCGGCCCCTATGAAACAAATGGAACAGGACAGAATTGCTCCAGATTTTCCAAGTACATCAGCCTCAGTGACTAGCAGGGTTGTGTGCAATGCCTCTGACACTCAGTGGGTTAGCTTGACTGTTAATGAATATTGTTTTAACTCTTTGGGTGTTGAGATGCATCTAGCATCCAAAGGGTTAAATAACTAACTTATTTTGTCCGCTGTACCTGAAGCAGACGTTTGTTAAGCAGCCAATAAAGTTGCTTTATAGAAGAGCCTTTTGTTTTCAAGCTTGGCTCTGCAGGGCACATCGACCATCTGTGCTGATCTTGCATTGGGAAGCATGTTAAATGTAAACTGTTATTGGTTAAGTGTAAGAGAAGTGTGTGTGTGTGTGTTTGAAGGAGGGGGTAGTCTAATGAGCCTGCTGCTCCCAGCCTCTTAAACTCTGGGTTGTGATTTGTGAGCGAAAAAGTGATGAAATCCATTCTTGGACAAATCAGATGAGCCTGTCAAGTTAACCAGGTGGGATTAGTTGTAGCTAATAGTCTGGACTCACAAGGCAAACACAGCAGAAGCATTGATACTACAGTATAAGAGAGGACCTATTTAGTGACTCTGGGAAAATCCAGTACTATGGCTATGAAAAGAGGATTTCAATTATATCAGGTAGGAAAGTTTTTGTTTTTTCTTTCAAGGGTATGTAGCCCGGTTACCTTGTAACTAAATATATACATTTATATTTTATATTAAGGTGTTCCCTTTAACAGGGCATGCATATATAAAATATGGTTTCTGAAGGACTGCATCAAGATCAAAGCAACCCTGCAGTATGTCTTTTTCATATGTCTCCACTTAAAGGGGATTCTGGTCACCTTTTTCTATATGTTATCAGGTGTATGTAGGTTGCTGCATTAACCCTTTGAGTGCCAGAGGTATGTCCCCTACATTGGCACTCAAAGGGATGGTATCCTTTTTCCATCTCTCTCTCTCTCTCTCTCTCTGTAAATGCTTTTCTTCTCTTTTCTGAATCTCTGGCTTTAGACCTAATTTCATCCTTATGGTGTCAGAGTGCAGAGCCATGCTTTGCCAACATTTTATTTTGTGCTGCTATGCTGTTTGCAGCAGATGTTTGTCACTGTGAGACATATGTACAAAATCACAAATAGAGCAAGTCTGGTGCAAAACATCTGTCCCATATAAATCCACAGAAAAAAGAAATCAAATTTATCTGAGTGAAGCTTTTTCTTCTATAAACATGGTTTTTACCCCAGATTGAAATGGCTTTACATGCATGTATCCCTGTGGTGCATTATAAGTTACATGTGACAGAAAAATGTAGTGCATTTCTGAATTAGGAATGGCCCTTCTATCTAAAATCGTAAACCCCTTTTAGATCAGTGAGAATGGTGTGGATGGTTTACCATAAAATAGCCATACCTGCGAACTCTCGGGTTTTGACCCCAACCCTAGGGTGAAGTGCAAAAATATCAGGGGAGTCAGTCCAGTGTTACTTTTATGTATCTGTACCACTGTTTATTTAGTCTCTAAATTGGAACGTTTTTACTAGAAAGGCAGAGGGATAAGTCCTGCTGGTACAGTTTATGTTCAGGCAGTGAGATAATGAAGCAGTAGTATGTCAAAGGTTTCTGGTGGACTGATTTGAGCAAGTCGGGACATAGTGTGCAGAATCTATGCTCTGGGGAACTAAACATTTCAAAATGAGCTGACCTCTGCAGGGGAAGTTGCATACTCACAAGAGACCTACTCCTTGGGCCAACTTAATGTAGCTGGCAACAAGACCTGGGTGTTTAAGCATGTGACCTAGGGCTTTAGTCCCCTCAGCTAGTATCTAGCACTGTGCCACATTCTTATTTATGTAGATACTATGGTAACAGTGGTTACGTTTGATTAACCCATTAAAGACTAGTGGGGTGTGCAACACATGCATAGCTATGCATTGCATACAATTCTGGTCCTCAAATCATTAAATGCACCTGGCCAATTTGCATATTATTACATGCTTTTAATCTTTTGAATTGTCAACAAATTTTGAATCTCTGAACTAGATACCTACCAATTACTCCATTAATCTTTCCTGGACAATTTACACCTTCGAAAATGTTGTGCTATTCATCTCACCCCAGCCTGTTTGCCTCTTCTGGGTTTTTCCCACCCCATGAAATGACAGCAGTATAGTGAGTCAATTTATCAGCTGGATTCTATTGTAGGTTATCTATTTATGCTCTGGTTTTATCTCCAAAACTTCCCCCATGGACTACAATAGGCACTTGTAAGATAAAGTCCAGTGATGCATTTAATCGCATGCAATACAATCCATCCCTATATCTGTTAATGTTCACAGCTTTCATAGAGTGACATTCTCTTTTATTTTCACAGGTAATACCCTTGGTCACGTTTGCCATCGGAGTAAATGTTTGCTTAGGATTTACCGCAAATCGCTTGAAAAGGTCAGAGGAATGGGATGAAGGGCCCCCATCAGGTAAACTGCTTATTTATTATGATCATAGCCAACTGACACTAACATTTTTATATATCACTTGGTACGCCAACCTTGGATATTTACCCCTTCCTTTTCAGCTGTCAATAAATGTATGCATGTGATTATTGTAGGTCAGTCCTCTTTCATCCTGCTTTTATTCAAAGGGGAGCTATAGGCCATATTCTTAAAGTCAAAGTGGTGCAGTTCTGAAACATCCCAACTGCATAACACGGGACAAAGAACATTTCCTATTCTAGGGGTTAACATTCACATTTAAATCAATAAACATTTAAGGTCTTTCTATTTATTCCCTATGGTGTAGCGTGTTTGCCCCATAACTGTATGTCAACCTCACCAGGGGGGCGATTCACTAAAGGGTGCTAAAGAGTTGATAAATATGAGATGACTTCACCTGTTTATCACTTCTCCAATTCCTATGTTATTCTATGGAGCCTATGCACTAAAATATCTCCCACCAGAGAAATCTTAGTGCATTGGCTCTATAGAATAATATAGGAATTGGGGAAGTGATATCACTGGAGAAGTCCTCTCTTCTTTATCACCTCTTACTGCATCTCCCTCCCCATGTCTTTTTGCATTAGATATCAGAAAAGACTGTCAAAAGTGTTATGTATATCCCAAAACAAAACCTGCTGTTTGAGCCATTTGCTGAGTTACGAGTCATGAAATGTAAAATTAGCTCTTTGTCAGTATTCACTCACTGAGCTTTCACTACTTGTTCACACACACTCTGCCATACACACTCGGAATACTCTTAGGAATCGTTTACACTGATGACTGTTGCAACAACAGGTTCCACAGGATACATATAATTGTTTTCTGTGGTGCAGTTCACATGGGTGACTTTTTCACCTACAATAACTTTCAATGGCGATCTTTCAACAATGGAAACATCTTGCAACAAAGTTTCCAATTTGAACTAGGCCTTACTAATAAGAATTTGCATCAAAGGAACAGTGGTATCAAGACTGCACTGGACATATAAAGAATCACAATGGTTTGACCCTTTAAAGACAACCTATCCATTTTCTAATTCCACTACTCAGTATTTGATTCCATCTTGAAAAGATCTGCATGATTGTTAATCCTCATTAATTTATTCCACTCCTCTGGTGGAATCTGATAGGTTCTAGGAAACTAAGAAGGTGAAGAGATGTGGTTTTCTGGATATATAAGCAATTAATCATGTAGTCAAGCTCTGTTGATAGTATATTCCCCAAATACTAAACCAAAAATCTCTGAAGCTATTATTATGTTTGTAAAACAAAAAAGCAGACTTTTTTGTGGTATATATATTTATTTACCTTCTGGCTTTTGTATCCTTTAAATTGGGAATTGGGGACTGTTGTAGTACCCAACAAATAGAAGTCCAGCAACGGACTACCCCCACTGTAAAGAACATGTAAACCTCCTAATTAAAATAAACCAAAAAACCCTCACTTACTATAATCTAGACAGCTGTCTAATAATCAGCTTGAATAAATTCTATGTGGATTGGCTTACCAATAACAATTTCTAATTAGTACTAGATCTCATGTGGATGTAGGCATCCAATACTTGTCGTAGTGGAGCTACAGAGCTTCTGCTCTAAAACTGCTTCGACTTGAGAGATTTTAGTGCATCAAGTGGATAGAATAACACAGGAACTGGAAAGTTTACCATACTGGAGAAGTTATCTCAACTTGCTCTCCTTAGTGCAGCTGTCACCTGAAGTGTATGATGCTGTTTCCACAATTGCAGAACTTGCTCTTCCACGTTTCCTCCTCATCTATGTTAAAAGAACTGTAATCTAAACGTGGATTGACCCACGGCTCCATCTCATTCCTTCTGATTCAGTATGGTCAACAAAGCCATTTCTCTCTACAAAGTTAGAGATCATGTCCCCAGAGGCATTCTTCAGTACATGGTTTGATAGTCTATTAAAATAGAATAATTGAATTCCCTATCTATTTAATTCTTATTCGTAGAAAAATATTGAAAAGAAAAATAAATCATATCTGTCCCGTGTACATAATCCCCAGAACAAATTATCGATTAATTTTGTAGAATCAATCCATAGAGAATTCATAGTGGCAATTAAGATTTTCTGCCCAGATTAAGGCAAGTGAGGGGTTATTATTAGGAAGTGTTCCTTTAACCGTTTGAGTGTCAGAAGTATCCAGTGCATTGCATTACAGTTCTTTGGAGTCATCTCTGTCACTCAAAGGGTTAATTACTTGTTTGCCTTGGATCTTCTATTTCAGTTTTCTTTTTCCTTCCTCAGTCATATGAGCGCCCTCTACCTGCAGCCTGGGACTGCTGTATCTGCAAAGGATCGCAAGATCTGTGTTTGTGTTACTGTTTTTCCATGCACCCACTGTTCAGTGTGGGTAGAATATATATTTAATAGAGACTGTGAGAAGCACACATAACTCTTATAAAAATGGCAGATGCAATGAGGTCATAGTTTTGTTTTATAGACTGCAGGTAGAGGGAGCTCACATCTCTGAAACTAGAAAGAGGAGACAAACTGAAATAGCTGACTCAAGCTATGTATGTAGAATTAACGCTTTAAGGACCAGAGGGGAGAACTAAACAATTCCCACTAGAGAGATCTCCAACTCATGAATTTGCACTGCTTTGAAGCTAGCTTTCAAGGGGTTAAAGTCTATATTTAATAAATAATTGCGACATTAGATGGTGGCTTCTTGATATGGTATTTTGTCCTACAGCAGCTATGAGCTTCTTTCTATCTTTTCTTTCCCTTTTCTGGTTCTCTGTTAATGTTGCATATTGATTACAGTTATGTGACTGTATTCTGGTGGATTCCCTGTTTGTAGAATTAACAATTCCTAAATAAAAAATATTACAATCAGAATCCTCCTTTAACACAATGGTTTTAGTTTTTCCAAGAATTCCTCCAATTCCTGTTTGGACTTACGGCTCATAGTAGTTCTTATTTATAATACTTGGTAAACTCTTCCTGTTGTGAAAACATTTTGTCATCTAAACATGAGCCACCCAATTACTGAGCTGTTCTTCTAGATTGACCAGTTAGAATTTCCTATAATGTGAGTCCATTCAAATCAATGGGATCCCAAAATAACCTGTTTCTCAAATAGTCCAAGTGTAATCGTTTGAGAACAGTATGTTGGTAGTGGAGAGATTAAAAAAGTTGCAGACAAGTTAGTATTGTGTGCTATGAGGAAGACATCCCAGCCTGACTGAATCATGGATAAGCTCTTGTGTAGGCAGTTGTCAGACACAAGGTCATAGTTTCCTCCCTTAAAGCACCAATTTCATAAACTGATTTCTAGAGGAGGACGTTTTATAGTTGACCCATACTATTATTATTAATTGTATTTTATTAGAAACAAGTAACTGACTAGTTACACTTGCCAAAATTCTAGCAAATGCTGGATTTTAAAGGAGCAAGAACACATCCTAATAGTAACCTTACCACTTGACTTATTATAGCTACAAAATACCAAATGGCCCCAACAAATTTTGTGGTTTTATTTATTCAAGAGATAACATGTTAACCCTTAGAGTGCCAGCTGGCACTCAAAACGTTCAATCAGAGCTGGAGACGGATAGGAAAGGTACCAGTAGACTACAGGACAAACATTCTGTTCACTGAACTTGGTAATCCTAACCCTTTTAAAGGGATAGTCATGGTTGCTTTTAATAAAGTATAACCCTCTGAGTGCCAGAGGGGTACAAAATGCTTTGCAATGTGTTGCGTACCCCTCTGGCACTCAAATGGTTAATACTGTAGATATTAAAAATCTCTTAAACATATTTAGTTTGAGAGATCTAAGTATCTAAAGTTCCCCTTTCACAGACCTCAGTGCTTTAGCTGACAGAATGAGATTCTGGTCCCGGGACTGGATGACGGCTCTTCAGCAGAGCCGAAATAGCGTTGTCTAGAAAGGAATACTTAATTGGATCAGTCTACAAAGTGTGCCTGGTTTGCAGGAGGGGGAAACTTTAGAAGCTTATATCTCTCAAACTATTCATGTTTGAGAGACAGGACTTGCATCATTGCATTTATATTTTTAATATCTACAATATTAAACTTTATTAAAAGCAAGCATTACTATCCCTTTAACCCTTTGAGTGCCAGAGGGGTACGCAACGCTCTTAACCCTTTGAGTACCACAGGAGTATCCAACACATTGCAAAGCAATTAAAAGGTTAAAGGATTTAGTAGATTCATGCACTCCATCTGCATCAGTTTGTAAAAACCACTAACAACTGCCATTTTCCCCTCCATGGACATGACATCCAGGACTGACCTCTTTTACAAAGGTACAGGTGTGTAACATTCACAGGAACCATTATGATTTCCTGGCCATAGCTAGGTAAGTGCGGATTAGTAACAAGAGATATAACTACTACTTCAAAGACTTCCCTTGTTCTAGATCCATCTTTCTTGGCTATCAGTACATATTGTAGAAGGAGTCAGATGTTGGAATCAAGCTTATGGGCACAAACTTTCATTTTAGGGAACCAAAAGTTTTTAATTTTTTGTGTGCTCCAAGTGGGGTGACTACAGTTAAACAGCATTAGATTGTATTGTTTTGTACTCTGCTCAGTCAGGGCAAAAACAGATGAAATAAAACCCTTTGAGTGTCAGAGTGGTGAGCAAGGCATTGCTTTGCATCTTTGTAATGGGCAATATTCCATTCCAAAAATATTTAAAAAGGTAGTTTATAACTATGTATTGTTCCTGTAACAAGCCTCCTATTAACCTCTTGTGTTTAAATATCATCATGAACATATTTACAAAGATATAGTGCATTTCTCCATGTGTGCTAATACATATTGTTGTCTTAAAGGTATAGAGGCTGATGTACTAAATACATTGTGCACCACTCTGGAACATATAAGATCATTTCCTCATTGAGGGTGATGCACTAAGTACATTGAGCACCATTTGGAACATGTAGTATCCTTGTCATATTGAGGCTGATATACTAAGTGCATTGTGCACCCTCTTGAACATGTAAGAATCATTTTCAGAGGTAAACAACCCCTGCATGTTCTGGTGGGTGCACCATGCATTTTGCACATCACCCTCAATATGGAAATGACACCTACATGTTGAAGAGTGGTGCACAATGCACTGAACATCCTTTTACAGTTTGGAGGGATAATGGCCTGTATGTCAGATTTGGTACAATGATGCTTAGTCGGTATTTACCTTTCCCATTTTGTCTGCTTTAGGTTTACCAGACCTTACACATAGAGCATAGGCATTTTTTAAGGCTACATATGTGTCCCTGGTTACTGGTGAGGTCTGTTCAGTGTAGTCTACTTACATCTATTAAGTAACATGAGGAAATGTGAACTTAATTCTGACACTAATGGTATATTATTTATTGATGTCTCCCAGCTGTAAAAACAAATTAGAAAGGTCCATCTAGTCGGAAACATACATTATCATATTTCATGAGTTTGCCCTGTGCTCACCAAATTCAGCCTTTGGCATATCACCTTTGTATGTGTTGATATAGAGGTGGGCAAAAAAGACACCAAGAAAAGGCTTCAAGCTTGAGACTAAAAATCTGTGGCGGCTGTTCATGCAGCCAAGTTTGTGGATGTGAGCCTCAAGATTCTGAGTTGTGTTCCAGCCTGATGTCATTCTCCCCCCCCCCCCGCCAGTTTACAGTAGCCATTTTGGGGCTACGCAGCTTAGTTTTGGATTATTTACAAAGGCTGAAATATACCAATGATCAACCACATTTCTCTGATAAGCAGGGGAATGCAGTGAAATCATGGTCATTCCAGCAATACACTCACATTCACATCCAGAGTATATATTCACCACATTGCCTAGGATGGGATCTGACAGCCTGAAGGTGGTGGAAGCAATCTGATGATTGTATCTGGCCATTGCTTGTTCTTTAGTAAACAATGGATAGACATGATCCTGCCACTACTGAAAAGACCAATGACAATTGCACAAGGAAATCCTTATGCAGTGAACCATTTGTGGCTTGATAAAATTTGCCCTTAGTCTGCTCCCATAGGAGTAGACAGTAACCCTTGTTAAAAGCGCACCAACAGCAAAATATAGTTTCCACTTACATTGACGTTTTACAACATTTATAATGTGTAAACCTCTCCATACCTTCAGAGATCCAATGCATTGGATACCTCCCTGGCGCACAAACCCTAGAGGTATGCAAAACAATGTGTTGCGTACCCGTCTGGAACTCAACGTGTTAAAGTCCCAGATCTTGTTTCTGGAACAGGGAATGTAATGGTGGAATGCAAAACCAGTATCACTTTGATACATCCCCTTACAATACAATCCCAGCTCAAAACCTTTCTAACCTTACAAATCACAGGTAGAATAAAAGTGATACCTTTATTGGCTAACTGAGTAGTTTTAGAGTGCAAGATTTCAAGACAACTTAGGTCTCCTCATCACACATGTTAGCATGCCTGATGAAAAGTCCTAAGTTGTCGTGAAAGCTTGCACTCTAAAGCTACTCAGCCAATATTGGTATCACTTTTACTCTGCCTGTCTCCAGCTTTTTACATGGCTAACATGGTACAACCTTTTACCTACTAAATTATGACTGTCTGTGAATCTGTTTGCAATCTCTACTCTACAATGGGTTAAGTCATTGAGACTGTTCTGTGGTTTTTATAGTAACATTCATTGACCTCATTGTGCTTAGGTTAGTATCAGTCTTATCCTCTCTGTAAATAAGAAATAAAATAATCTCTTTAGCTCTGGTGTAAGAAACATAGCTTGTGTGAGGTTAAAAGGGGAAACTGTGAAGAAATCATCCACTGATCAGTAACCCTCGTTCTCCTGCCAGTATTTTGTTTAACTTTCCTTACTTTACATTCATGCAGTCCTACGCAGCTCCAAAGTTCCCTTTTTTTCGTCTGGTATAATGCAACGTACTACAAAAAAGCCAATAGTATACAAAGTTTACACACAGATTAGTGAGGTGAAGGAAAAGTGAGCATGTAAAGTAGGGATTTATGCTGCAGGGAAGAGGTCCACCCAACTTATAACCCTTCGAGGATCAGAGGAGAGTGCAGCACATTGCTTTGCAAAGCCTTTTGCATGCCTCTGCTCATTAATATCTAATATGAGATGAGATGTAGCAAAGTCCATACACTCATTATATTAACCCCTTAAGGACCAGAGGTGTGTGCAATGCATTACTTTGCAATGTGCTGAGTATCTTTCTGGTCCTTAACCCCATAAGGACCACTCTGATCCTTCTGACGCAGCGGTACATGTGACCTCTTATGTGTTCCGACGCTCCGAGTTGGGGGTCTGAGAGAGATCGCTCCTTTCTTGGAGTGGTCAATTTCAGACCCCGTTTTTTTACTTACAGTACATAAGTAAAAAGGACGTGACATGCTATGACTGTCACCGATCCTTACGGCAAATACCGCGTGATGGTCATAGCACGTCACATAGTCCTTAAAGGGATAGTAATACTTCGTTTTAACTTTATTTTGTAGGCATTAAAAAAACATGAAGAATGATATAAGTCTTATCTCTCAAACCTTTATGGTTTAAGAGATATTCACAAGCAAAGTTCCCCTCCCCGCCCCTTTTACCTAGTGTAAGCCATCTCTTCTCAGATGTGAATCTGGTTGTAAGACCAGACAGATAACAGCAGGGGACAATCTTCTTTGTATGAAAAGAATGAAAGCCCTTCCCCCCTTGACAAGTTTTTCAGCTTTTTCCCTTATCTTAATTGAAGATTGTCCCTCTCTGCAGTCTACCTGGGCACCTCCCTTCTGATCTGGCTGAACGAGGGGGGGGTACTTTGCTTGTGAATATCTCTTAAACCATAAATGTTTGAGAGATAAGACTTATATCGTTCTTCATGTTTTTTAATGCCTACAAAATAAAATAAAGATAAATCGAAGTATTACTATCCCTTTAAGGAGTTAAAGAAATTAAAGAGAAAATACATTTTAATATGAAAATATATATGCTATATGGATTTTCCTGCTTCGTTAAATAAGGGTACACCCCACTGGTAGCAGATTCTGCGTTCAAACGTTATTACACATTACAATAGCATATTTTAAAGCCTTTTTATTGTGAGGAGGTATAATCTAGGTGTAGACTTAAACAGAAATCCGTGTATATATAGCAAATTTCTCATATAATGTAGAACATATATAATGTAAATGTCTGAATGCTTTATGAAGAATACCAGTATGCTATTGAAATGTCACTCCCTACTTGGTGACCATTAGAAGGGTGAGTTCATAATGTCGCCCGAATCAAAAGGGCGACATCAGAATATCGCCCACTTCAAAATGTTGTCTAATACAGGGCGACTTTCCAATAATAAACCAAGGATACCTACCTGGTTAAAATAATCTGTTAAAGTGGATCTATCACATATAGATAAGTAATGCTCATTAGATGGAGCATTTAGTTTAATATGTTACTCATTTAAAAAAAAAAAAAAAAAACGTTATCTGCACAAAAATTCAAGTTTAAAATGTGCCCAGCAGCCTACTTCCTGCTTGCAGCACTGCCTCTGCTCCCGTCCCACTACCCAGTATCCTCCGATGACGGAGGCTTTCTTTCTCTAATCTGGCGCGATCTCATTGGCAGAGATCAATGTCTAGCCAATGAGATCGCTCCAGCTTAGAGACAAACAGCCTCCGTCATCGGAGGATTCTGGGTAGTGGGACGGGAGCGGCCTCTGTGCTGCAAGCAGCTTGCCACATCGGCAAGCGGAAGTAGACTGCTGGGCACCTTTTTTTTTTTTTTTTTTCAAAAATGCGTAATATGTTTAACGTTTCTCTGTCATCCAATATAGGTTACTGGTAACTTTGGGTAGGTGACCTGCACCTTTAACTGAGACAGGAAACTTTCTTGAAAAAGAAGTGCTGGGTGGAGCCTACCTTCCCTCTCAGCCTGCAGTAGCCAATAATCTCCAGTTAGATCGTTTCCTTTGAAGAGGAAAGACAGAGAACCTGTTCTGCTTTAGTTTTAGTGTTTTATTGTTTTCTGTTAGATACCACCATTAGGCGGATTACCATTTACTGACAATTCCCAGTGAATAGCTCAGTTTTCAGGTGCTATGGTGGACCTTTAGCACTGAGGGGAACATTTTGCCTAACAATTTCTTTCCCTAGGAGTTGCCCAAAGAGGCTTCTTCTTTAACATATGGTAAGAATGAAGATTCTGCTAAAAAGGTGAGCAACCCTTTCGGGTTATGGCTCATTCTGCCAGATTTATTGGAGCCTCTTGGGCTTTCAACAATCAGGCCTCGGCTGTTCAGTTGTGCAAGGCGGCTGCTTGGTCGTCAGTGCAAACCTTTTTCAAACACTACCGTGTTGATGTGCTGGCATCGGCTGATGCCAGTTTTGGCAGGAAGATCCTAGAGGCTGTATTGCCTGTCTAGGGTCTTTCTAGGTACCTTTAGTACTCCTTAACCTGTTGAGCCCTGTTGGCTCTAGTTCAGTGTGCTGTGTTACAGTTTCTGGTGTGTTTACACTGGTTTTCGTGTCCGTTTAGCTCATGTATGCTCTGGTGACTTTGGGGGCCCTGAGCCTGGTCCTTGCCTTACTTCCCACCTTGGAACTCAATGGTTGGACATCCCAAAGTTACCAGTAACCTGTATTGGACGACAGAGAAAACTGGATTTTAGTCTTAACTGTTAAAGCGGAACTACCACCCCAACACAATGCACTCTCTAAGTCTTTGTCTTCCTAGTGTTACTAGCAATCCATAGTTAGTGCTCTTATAATGCTTTTTTGGAGAAAACTATCTTTATACTAAATATCTACCTGATGACATCTTGCCCCTTGAATCCATTCTGCGCGGTCAGGTCATTTCAGCTTAGTGGGAGTGGGTGCATGTGAAGCACTCTCAATATATAAACCACCGGTCTGTTTCCACTAGGCTGAAATGACCTGACCGAGCTTGATACCAGCAGCGTGGCAGGTCACGTGGTGCTGAGGACAATGACGTACGAGTGATGGTCAAGACGGAGGGAGGAACAGTGGAGCTGAATGGCTCCATAGTAGTCATGCACAGAACGGATTCAAGGGGCAAGACGTCATCAGGTAGAGATTTAATATAAAGATAGTGCTCTTACAATGCTTTTTTGGAGAAAACTAACTATGGATTGCTAATAAAGCTAGGAAGACAAAGACTTAGAGAGTACATTGTGTTGGGGTGGTAGTTCCGCTTTAAATCCTTTTCTCTTAGTCCATATAGGTTACTAGTCTCCCACCCTGTCAAGTGACCATGCTTGCCTCTCCTGTGGCAGAACATGGGAGTCCATTTGGGTTCACGCTCACAGGAGTCTTCTTTTTCCTTTGGCTATCTAGTCAATAGTTAGCATCATCGATCTAACTGGAGAGTATTGGCTACTGCAGGCTGAGGGGGAAGGTAGGCTCCACCCAGCACTTCTTATTCAAGGGGCAGGTTGCCTACGCAAAGTTACCAGTAACCTATATGGACTAAGAAAAAAGGATTTAACCAGTAAGACTAAAATCCTATTTTTCGCTAAATGCTCTAACTAATGAGCATTACTTTTCTATATGTGATAGATCCACTTTAAACAAATCATGTTCCACTTATTTCTAGGTTATATTTCTCCTTTAAAGGGGAATTATTACTCCTATACAAGTTTACCTAATTGCTATCCTTATATAGCGATAAACTCTCTAATCTAAAATTTTTTTTAATGCATGCTCTTGCGAAATTTACATTATTAAAAATGAGCCTGTGCCTTACATCCGGACGGACCGCGGTTACAGCGCTCTACCGCAGTCTGTCAATCTTTATCTGTTCCTCCCCAAGTATTGTCACGTTACAACCTCCTCCGATGACAGAGGATTTCTCCATGTAAGCTGGCTGGAATGAGACAATAGTTGGGGAGGGAACAGAACAAGATTGACAGATTGTGGTGCAGAGCTGTAACTACAGTCTGTCTGGAAGTAAGGCACAGGCTAATATTTAATGATGTAAATGTTGCAAGAGCATGTATTAAAAAAAAACGAAAACACCAACGCTTTAAAGCATATCGCTATATGAGGATGGTAAATGTGTATAGGGATAATAATGCCCCTTTAAGGTTTGGAAAGAGCTTTGTTCATGCTTATGTTTGCTTTTAATTTTGCTGTAGGTATAAGGAGGGATCATGATGGCCATGGATAAAGGAGACTTGTAGAGTTACAGTTCAGGCTTTAAAGACCACTTGGATATCTTTGGAAGGCATGTTACAGAATGAGAGCTGAATATCGTTTGTTATATATATATAAACATTACCTAGATCATACAGCACAGAAGTATCACATGTTTATGACAGTGGGAAATAAAGTAATTGAGAACTTTCCCATGAATGTGTGTTAACTATCTGCTGTATGATCTATACAACATATTATACTCTCTATACATGTCTGAGGTATTTTACTTTCATTCTATAACATGCCTGATGAAAAGACCTAAGTAGTCTTAAAAGCTTGTTCTCTAAACCTTTTCTGAGCGCACTAGATGTATAGTAATGAAGAGCCATTAACAACTGCAGCATGGCCACCAGCTCCACTTCACAAGGTAGGTGCGTCAGGGTCCTATTATAGTAATCTAATCACATTGTCTAGCTTGTGATCTAGATAAATCAAAACTGGAAAGAAAGTGCTGACTAAGAGTTGATATCACTGACTATGTTCTCAGTTGTAGCATTACAATTGAATTCCCAAAGTGTGTTAAAACTCATCTTTTATTAGTTAATTTGAAAACGTAATCTGTGTTATTTGTTCTCCTTGTATGTGGTGTCAGAGGAGAAATGTATTAAAGATACTGCTAGCACACTGCACTCACTGCATTCAAAACTCATTCATTGATACTACCAAAAATGCTCATTTTGTATACTTTTCTAAAGCTCTTGTTATGAGACAATGCCTTGAATAGGTAATTACATTTTTTTTTAAACATATAGGTACCACATGGAGGTGACAGCTCCTCCATGTGGGCTGGAACAATTCTAGAAGAAGTTTTGGGCGGAGCCTTCCCTTCCTCCTTATTGGGCTATCCCACTAGCCTCACCTCAGATAGCCTTGTTCCAGAGGCTGAGAACTTTTCTGCTTAATTTTTAGAATGTTTTATTATTTTCTTTTACATATGGGGTGTCAAAATTCCCCCATTAGGTGGATTACCATTCCTGCCTTCCCCTGAAGGGTTGTCCAGCTGGCAGGTGCTGTTGTGGACCCTTGCAAGTCTTGCTACACTATAACTCTAAAAACACACAAACATCTTCAGTTGCTACAAAAAAGTAGTGTCATACAAAGTTACTTTACAGTATCACCCGTGCGAAAGCTGTAAGAAGGTGGAGCGAGGTGATTTTCTGGACAAGTAAATAATTAGGTTGACTTTTTCAAAGGACAAAGGTCTGCTGTGATCAGATTCCCAAACTACTAAAACAAAAATCTCTAAAACTATTAAACTGCTTTAAAAACGAAAAAAAAACCATTGTATAGGCAGTTCAAATAGAGGCATTTCATAAAACTAAATTGTTTTGTTTTTTTTCATGTTGGTTGCACATATCCAATAAAATAACACCATATACACCAAGTGATGCCTGCAAGATGGTACTACCATTATTGGGGGTCCCGAGTGTGTTCTAAGTGCGACTTTTTGTGCTGCGTTCTATACCTTTTTTTTGTAAGCATCCATGCCTATTTCTACTTCAGTTCCTACAGTGTTAAAACAGATACACATCCCCAGAGCATAGGAGCTCACAGTGTTCACAAGCAAGGGTTGTAAAAGGTTATGAAACTTGTTTTTGTTGAGTGTGCCTTTAATGGTTATGTTGGTTATTTGCTCAGAATGTTTCTTGTCCTTATAAATTAGATAATTGTCAGTAGCAGACATAGTGCTTGTTCAGTAGAAGGAGGTTAAGTAAATGTTCCATACCTTTTTGGTTTTTGAGGTTTCCTATTCCAGTCATAAACATCATTGACAATAATGGACTCCGGGGAACAGTGAACGGGTTGATTTTAGTGTTGGACATTAAAAGCAAGGCTATGGATTCATCCCTACGATGACCGCTTTCTGTAATTAAATGGACGAGACTCTTTGAATTTATGCTCTAATTCAGGGGTGGACAATGTGAGGCCCTCCAGCTGCTGGTGGGGAATGAAAGAAGTTGCAGTCTGACAGCTGCTGGAGGTCCTCAGGTTGCCTATCCCTATTCTGATTGAGTTTGTTTAAATCCTATCTGGGAACTCTCAGGTTTTGACTCAAATCTCAAGGTAAAGGGCCAGATTCTCAAGGCAAGAAAATCCAGTTTTTCCTCTTATACAATGTTTCATCAAATGGTCTTTAAAGTGGTATACATTTTAGTAGAAAGGCAGGGGGAGAAGTTGTACATGTACAGGCAGTGATATATCCAAGTTGTTACATGTTAGAGGACTTCTTGGTTTATGGTTGCCAGATTATCCTTTGAAAAAGCCACACGCATGAAATACACATGCTGCATGGGTACATGGGAACCACCGCTGCCCGGTAATCAATGTCCTACAATATGCATTTCTTATGTGTGTCCCTTTTTAAAGGGATTATCTGGCAAGCGTATATGTGAGCAAGCAATCAAGGAAATTGCATATAATCTACATTAAACTGAACTGAAAGGGTTAATATTTAAGAGAGCTTGGGGTCAGCTCCGTTTATAAGTTCACATGTATGGTTTATTATATTTATTCGTAATCTTATTAATGTATGGCTGGAAACATTTGGTGAATTCTTCATAACTGTGACTAATTTAGAGGCTCTATAACATCTGTTGATCCTGTAAAGGTTTTAGAACAATATGGACAAAATAAAAGCGGAGAATTTTCGGTGTCCAAACAGTTGCCCCATTCGCAGTGATGTACGTAGGTCTAGGGTGGCATATTGGCAGGGGTAACATTGGGTGACTTCACCACTTTGTGCCTATATGCATTTTCAAAATAAATGTACTATTTTAATTTGTGACCCAAAAGGTCTTTCTTCATAATTCAAATGTTCCTCTTTCTTTTGCTAGTTACTTGAATTGATTCTGTGTCTCTAAGGGAAGGGGAGTGGCTTGTATAAGGGGCTGAATAAACTGATGGTGTGACCAAGTATGTATGGGGACTGGAGGGAACATACACTTCTTCTAGGGCAGCAGAAAGCCTAAGTACATCACTGACCATCATACCTGGGAACTCTCAGAGTTTGACCCAAATAGAAAGGTGAAGGGCCAAATTCTCAGGGTGAGAGAGTCCAATGTTTCCTATTATAGTATTTAATATGGTGCCACTTGTACCAGGAAGGCAGAGGGAGAAGTCCTGTTTGTCTTGTGTGTGTTCTTGCAGTGCTATCTTGCTGTTCTTTGAGTGCTTCTTTGAGAACTGACTGGAGTACCTCTTGATTACAGCGATCAGGGACATATTGCAGATAATCTGTACTATGGGAAGTTTAAGGGTTAATACGTACAAAATCTCAAGGTCAGCTCATTTTGAAAGTTCCCAGGTATGCTGACCACAAAGGACAAATAGAAAAAGCCCGCTGATTTTAAACAGGAACCTAACTAGAACCTTTTGGCCCCTGAGGTAAATTCTGAGGCTGTCAGCCAAAATAGGAAACCAGTTTTATTTGGGGGGGGGGGGGTAGCTCTGTGCCGTTGATGGGCCTTGTTTACAACTGCACCTCATGCAGTTACACCCCTGTAAATGGGGTTTTAAGCTTTTTTTGAGTTCCAGAGGGTTATGCAACTCAATGTGTTGTGTACACTTCTGATACTCCAAGAGGTAACTGCTTGGATGCTAGCAAGCTCTCCAGAGCATTGCAAAGTCATGTGTTGGAGACTTCTCTAGCAATCAAGTGGTTAAAAGCCCCATTTAAGTCAATGGGAATTGCTGGAATTTTAATTTCCTTGTATGGTGCCGTAGGTTTGCCTCAGAATTACTGCACACTTTTCCTTTGTGCTTTAGCGGAACTACCCATAACAAGTAAACATTAAGTTAAAATAATGAAAGTTACTTTTTTAATATACTTTTGATGGAAATGCTACTTTAACCTAGTCCTCAAATTAACAGATATACAGAAAAATTGTGCAAATGGTAGAAGTTAAAATAGACGTAATACAGCCTAATAATGTTCCCACTTTACTGGCTATGGCTAGATAATCTTATTGGATGCAACTATGAATTTTGGCCTTTTCTCCTTTTATATGCAGTTGATTGCATGCGCTAGGATTGTAGGATGTTCTCAAGTAGTATCCTGTGTAGGGTCCTCTGGAGAGATAAGCTAGGGTGTGATAAAGAAGCGATGATAACTTCACCAGTCAGATCAGTTCTACAGTTCCTATGTTATTCCATGGAACCTGTTCTCAAGTAATAGCCTGTGTAGGGTCCTCTGGGGGAGATTAGCTAGGGTGTGATAAAGAGGTGATGATAACTTCTTCAGTTCCTATGTTATTCCATGGAACCTGTGCACTAAGATGTCTGTGGTGGGAGAGACCTCAATATATGTATGCCATAGAATAACATAAAAAATAGGAGAAGTGATAGCACTGGAGATTTCATCTCCTTTTTCACCTCTCTATTTTATTTATTTAGAAAATGTTTTACCAGGAAGAATATATTGTGATTTCTCTCATTTTCAAGAATGTCCTGGAGAGCTTTTACAGTAAGTTACATATGTATACAAAATAGAGAAACTATAATACAAACACACATACAAAAATGATATACAGTTTCAGGTTTTTAGATGCAAAGAAGCAGTTATGACACTGATAGCTTTTTCATGGCCTACTTGCAGGAGCTCACCAAAACTCTACTAAAGTATCCTGTACGGAGTGGACTGGATTAGAGTATTTCTGCATATAGGGGCCTTATGTATAGAAGCAAACTGGAACAATACCCCCCCCCCAATTCCTGTTGATTGAAATAAGACTTTTAACCCACTAAATGCTAGAAAAGCATTGCTTCACAATGTGTTGGAGTCCGCTCTAGCTTTTAATCCCTTAACTACCGGCCGACTCTGCTCGAGACCGGCCGTTACGGACCACAGGGCATGTTTTTTTCTGCATTGGATTCCATGACATGCCAGAGCTATCACTGGTCCTTAAGTGGGCAAAACAGTATGACTGTCCTTGCAGTCAAAGGTTGTTAAAGGGCTAAGGGGTTAAAAGACCCATTTCAATGAACAGGGAATTTTCAGTTTCCCCCAACAGTGCGATTAGTTTCCCCAAAATAGCTCCACTTTGCCCTTATACAGCAGGCTCTATAGCTTTAGAGTTAACCCTTTGAGTGCCAGAGAGGTGTCCAGTGCATTGCCATATCCCCTTTGTACATTAAAGAAATTGTAAACCTTTATTATGAAAAAAAAATGTACGACTTCTCTTGCTGAGTAAAACTACTAGCACTGTTGGCAGTTTGGTTAATTCTGACGTTATAATTGTTGAAACTGTCATGAAGTGATGGGGTTGTTAATATCACATTAGTATGGAGATCTGTAGTTAGTGACACCTACCTAACCTAGAATACAATAGTTCCCCCTGGTATCAATGCAGTTATTCTATCAATGAACCTTCCAAACACCTGGGACTCAATTCAGTGCAGTTGTTATGGCTAAAAGAAGTACTGACTGGCAAACATACCTGGTTCCCATAAGTAGCCAGAAGGCTCCATTACAAGCATAGGCTTCACAAATGTGACTTGTGGCCTAATGCTCAGCAAAGAGCAGCAAAGCTTTCTGTTCTTCCAACTCTTTTTAAAGGAGTGACAATCCCAAACATCAAAAGAAACTAGCTAACCCTCGATATTTGACACAGTGTCAAATGCCAACAATGAGCTAGTTCCACAATATCTCTCCCCACCATTCTCCCAAACAGAACCAACATTTACAATAAATACATTTCCCCTATCCTCAGTGTGAGGGAAAAAAATGAACAGGGATTGACATTTACATGGTCAATCCCTGTTCAAGTCCTTTCCCACACTAAACTGGCTGGGTGATGGGGTTATGTAAGGCCCAACACATGCCTTGAGTAATCTCACCTCTCATCCAATCACTATCCAGATGAAGCGGTCATGTAATAAGCATGTCACACCTTCATCTAGCTAAAGATTGGATAATTTGTACATTGTTGTGACTGTTTGGGGGTGACTTACTTTTGGTCAGTGTTGGTAGTGTTTGGGAGGTGGGGGCTAGTTTACTTCATTCTTTTCAGTTTATGTATTTATTTTGGTTGGGTCTGCCTAGGGCTTTGCATGAACTGACATGGGGGTGTGGGCCTCTAAATTAATTCATCTTTGAGTTTCTGATGTAGGGATGACTTGTGGCATGCGTATATTTGTGTGTTTTTGCAGTAGTTCTTTTGTACTGCAGTAGTTTTCAACATGTATTGGACTCTGTGCATGGTATTTTTAGGAGCAGAATTAGCTGTTGAAACTATTCCCTTAAAGGGATAGTAATGTTTCTAGATAAATTAAGCTGTGATTATTTATCATAGTTTTTCAACCGTTCAGAGCATTATTAAAATGCTGTAAGCTGTCTAGTTCATGTGTAATTGTATTATAAAGTGTCCCCCTCCTGCCCCTTTTACATACATAACACTGCCTCTCCTTAGAGCATCAAACCGATCCTGATGGATCGAGACTAGTGACAATCTTATGTCCGCATAAGAAAAAACCTGCCCTCCTTATACTGACAGCCATAAAATTGTCCCCTGTTGCGATCTGTCTGGTCTGATGACCGAATTCCAGATCTGAAGGGATGCTGTGTTTTGTATGTAAAAGGGGCAGGAAACTGACACTTTATAACATAATTAAACATGATCTAGACAGCCTACAGCATTGTAATAACGCTCTGCATGGTTGAAAAACTATGATGAATGATCGCAGCTTAATTCATCTAGAATCATTACTATATCTTTAATATGTGTTAACTCTCGCTACATATAACAGAATAGCAAATGGTTTGGGGCTGTTACATGACAGCTAAATTAGCAATGTCATGCCTATTTAACTCTTGTTGGCTGGTCACAGCACAGGGAATAGAATACCAAACTGTGACTTAAAACTGCCTTTGTAATCGTTTTTGTTGGCCCTAATAGAATCAACCCATTTTTGGAGCAGTTAATATAAACAGTTTGAACTGTTATAATGTTAGAGACAAGCAACATTTAGCAGTGAGGATGTTCTTGTTTTATACTATGTGTTTTCTTTTAATAACAAAGTTCCTTTAATTCCTTAGATGAGCGTCACTTCCAGTGCACTGAAAAATAATAATTAGAGATGGCTTTTGCTTGCAGTGGACTGTTATCCAACAGCCCATTTTCAGGCAAGATATAAATGATACATTTGTGCCAATGAATCACAAGCTTTTGTAGGCATCTTAAGTGGTACTTTTCCAGGAATTGTATAGCAGATAGTAATTATATGTTAAGGACAGTTACTTTTGCTGGAAGTAAACTGTGATCAGACTTCAGAAGGGTCATTCTTCAATACATACAGTACTTGTTTCAACATTAGGGGCAGAGACAAAAAAGCCCAGGATTGTCTAACTACCATGATCTGTGTCAAAAATTAACTAAACTTGACTGCATGTGCCTCTAACAGCTAAGACATCAAGTTCAACTGTTTGAATCAAAATTACTGAGACTGATTAAGTCCCCTTTGTTTAGGTCTCACGGTGCTTTAGGCTGGTTTACATAGCAGCTTGGCAGTGCTGCATTGTAGAGCTGATCAAGTTGCCTGTGCAAATTCACCTCTGATGTATCTGTTGATTTCTGGTTGTGGATGTTCTAGAGATGTGACTGAAGTTGGGACACATTGTCTGATGTCCACATAAGCTTCTAGTGATTGTTGCATTTGGTACTGCAACAATTTAATCTAATCGTCCATGTGAATTATCTGCATGTCAGTCTTATATGCCATCATACATATCATCTTTGCTTCATCTTCACTGTGTTCTGTTGATAACACACTAAAGCTGCTTTGGGGTTCAGATACACGTAGTAATAGTTCCCTGTGTGTACAGCCCCATATGCAGCAAACTAAACAAGACCATCCTGTGATGCTTCATACCAGGGCTGTACAAATTCCGTCCTCAAGGGCCACAACATGCCAGTATTTAAGGATTTCCCTGATTAAATACAAGTGAGTTAATCAGTGGATCATTCATTTTGACGGACTCATTTGTGCTTAATCAGGGAAATCCTATAATCCTGGCCTGTTGGTGGGGACTGAACTTGGACAGCTCTGCTCCATGCAAAGTAAAAGTGAACCCCGTGTAAAGCATATATTGTTCCAATGTGTTAATTTATAACTGTGAAAATAATTAGAGTTTTGTAGAATGGTCTTGTTTCTTTTCCTTTTTGTCTAAGATATTTAATAGTTTGTGGACTTGGAGAATCTCCTGCATTCTTTGCTGTGCCTTAGCCACATGTGTTCTTATATACACTAGACTTACAAATCGAGAACTTTATAACAGTTTAGATTTTGACACCCTTCTATTATTTAATGTTGTGTCAAGAGGAATAATGATATTGATGTAGTTTTTCCTTGATTGTTTTATATAAACTTGGCCCAGTCCAATGAACTGTTTTTGTCACCTCTGTTCAAGTTACGTTATCCTGCTCTGTTGAAAGTAAACCTTCTAGAGATAAAACAGAGACAAAACAATCCTGGCTTTAACTGTCCTTGCCTTCCCAGAAGAACAACCTTCAGGAGATACAGTGGGAGACCTACACAATCTTCTTCCTCTAGGAATCCTGGTCTAAGGTCATTCTTCTGGTGTATAATATTTGGTGCTTGCAGGATAGGGCAAGAGTGCATATAGCTGTTAGCATGTTCCAATAGGGGCCAGAAACCTATGAACTTTGTGTAGAGGTGAGCAGGGAGTGCATTTCCAGAGGCAAAACTAAAAAACTGCTCTGGACACATTAAATAAATATTAATTTTAGGTGTCTCTCAGTAGGTACATCAGATGCCAACTTGGAAGACAAAATGCCACACCATCATTTCAACACAACCGGAAGATCTGTAATAAAGGCATTTCTTCTTGATTTTGTGATGCCAGTGAGCATCAACCCTAATATGACCTGACTGTGTGCTGCGTAAATGGGAAAATAATAGTGTGTTGGGGGGTAAGGTGAAGCAGTTGGGCAGTTGGAGAAAAAAATGGTGTGTGGTGGCCAGAGATGTCTTTTTATATAAAGACAAATATATCTGTGTGCATTTTCCTATATGTACTGTAAAATTGTAATGTGTCTACTGAGTCTGGCAGAGGCATTGTTCGAGACTGATGGCATAATGGCAGCCATCTTTAGTTTGCAGCTGGCTAGAGATATGAAGGTGCAAAAGAAACCTTTTGCCTTACAATACTTTGAAAAATGTTGGTTAAAAAAATATTTTTAGAATGGCAGCTAAAATGTTTAACCCTTTGAGTGCCAGATGGGTATCCAACTCGTTGAATTCCAATGCATTGGATACCTCTGGCACTCAAATAGTTAAAAACAAAAACAAAAAACCCCCCAAAACCATAGGTTGATGCCTGATATTTGCACCCCCCCATGTAATAGGAACCGTGCAGTTATGTAGTGTATATATATATCTACAGTATCAGATCCATATACTGCTTGTATAATGGGGGTGAATAATACATTACATCTCTCATGCAAGAAAGCGATGACTTCCTGCCTTCAGGGACACTGCCATAAAATGTCTTGCGCACTGTTTTCAATTGCTTGTGTTTTTATACAGCAGTAATACTAACTTCTTGATGTTGAAGAACCTAAGCTCCTAAATTAATGGCGCAGTTAGCCAGACAAATGAAAATGAGTGGTCATTTCTTTGCTGAATTAGGTGGAATCACAAATTCCCTCACGAAACAGACAATACCCCATACCTCACAAGTGTCCTTCTTTAGGCGATATTAAGGATGACCAACGCCACATTTTTTTAGATCATTCTCTAATAAAAAAGGCACATATTTGCTGCTTCATAAAACACAATCACAACTAATTAACATTTTGCCATGAATCATTTTTCTGCCAAAACTGCACTGTAAATAGTGAATGTGCCACTTTCTTGCATTCCACCCAGAGGGATGGATGGACATTCTAATGTTTTGGAGGAAACCCATCCTTTTACTGAATATGTTGGAATATGTTTATTTATATAGTGCCAGTGCAGAGCTGTACAATTTAAAGGGATAGTAACACTTCGTTTTAACTTTATTTTATTTTGTAGGCATTAAAAAAACATGAAGAATGATATAAGTCTTATCGCTCAAACCTTTATGGTTTATGAGATATTCACAAGCAAAGTTCCCCTCCCCGCCCCTTTTACCTAGTGTAAACAATCTCTTCTCAGATGTGAGTCTGGTTGTATGACAGTACAGATAACAGAAGGGGACAATTTTCTTTGTATGAAAACAATGAAAGCCCTTCCCCCCTTGATAAGTTTTTCAGCTTTTTCCATTATCTTAATTGAAGATTGTCCCTCTCTGCAGTCTACCTGGGCATCTCCCTTCTGATTTGGTTGAACAGGGGGGGGATACTTTGTTTGTGAATATCTCTTAAACCATAAAGGTTTCAGAGATAAGACTTATATCATTCTTCATGTTTTTTTAATGCCTACAAAATAAAATAAAGTTAAAATGAAGTATTACTATCCCTTTAAGAGTTTAGACAAAACAAGGTTACAAGTGCTAACTGGGGCTTTTAAACCCATTGATTGTGTCTAGCATCCAAGGGATTAGAATCACTATTTAAACCAAGGGGAATTTGATTTATAATGCCAACGGTTCGCAATCTTCTTTTTGTATTTTTATTTTTTGCTAAGGGCACCCCCAACACACAATCTAGATTTTTTTTTTTTTTTTTTTTGGAGCGCACCCAAATATCTTATGCAATTGTCAAGGACAAGTTACAAATAAGTCACATGTATAGTTTTATTCTTATGTCACACAATCAGAATAACAAGAACAAACCTATTGCTCGTAAAAATATAAATATACAGTTAAACCTTTGAGTGCCAGAGAGAATTGCCAATGCATTGCATCGCAATACGTTGCATACCTCTCTGGTACTCAAAGGATTAAAACTCAACATTTTTGTAAACATCTTAATAGAACACAAGGGGCACCCTGAGTGGATGTTCATGGCACAACAAAGTGCCACAACACGCTGATGAGAATTCCTTCCATTATACCAAACCCAATGGTACTCCAAAATTGCACCTGAATAAGACCCACAATGTCTTTAACTTTTCTTATTTTAGAAGTGTATTTAAAAACGTTTTACATGGGAACTTTCTTTTTCTTTAATATGATGCACTTTACTTTGTATGCTGCATTTCACTTCTGATCTACCTTCCATTTTCATCAACTCGACCTCCCTCCACCTGCAGTCTGTGCCTTAGCTGTATTTACAAAGATCATTAGATCTCTGTAAGGGTCTTAACCCTTTGCGTGCCAGGTATGCAATTAATTGCACAGCTATGTGTTGTGTACCCCTCCGGCACTTGAAGGGTTAATATCAATTACTTCTGCTGGTTGAAAAGCTGGACATGGAACAGAGAGTTAATAGAGAGTGAGATACAGTAAGAATTCAGATTAAACAGATGCAGCAGAGCCACAGATTCATTTTAGAGATTTAGATAGAAGACACTAACATCACTGAAAGGAAGAGCCAAAATGAAATTGTTTATTGAAGGCACGTGTACATAATAAAAGAACAAGTATGTAAATTATATAAATAAAAATAATTAACCCCTTAAGGACCACTGTGTTGAGCAAAGCATTGCTTCACAATGCATTACACAACCGCATGGTCCACATGTTGGTTAAAATAAAACATGCTATATTAGTAACATAGTAAATTTGGTTGAATAAAGACACAAGTCCATCAAGTTTAATGTTTGCTTCATACCCCAGTGACATGAGAACTGTATAGCTTTCCTGCTACCAAGACCTTCCTGATTTGCCTACTAATATACAGTATAACCCTGTATCTTCCCATTTGAAAGAAATGTATCTAATGTTCTCTTAAATGTATCCATTGTATCTGCCATCACCACATCCTTGGTTAAGGAAACATTCCTTTAAAGTAACAAAACATTCGTGTTGGAAATATATTTGATCAGTGGAAAATGTCATCATACTCCCAGTGTGAATCTTGTAAAAACTGTTTTGTTTGTTTTAGATCTGAAATCAATATTCCACCCTTGTCCAACAAATTATATTGGACTCCATGGGTCTTTGAGCATAGGAATAATGAACTATTAAGTCCTGTCTTAATCATCGAAACAATTTTACCAAAACCTATGTCGGCTCTAGCAATAAAGTACACTGCAGTAAGTGGAAGTCCTCTTGTAGTCTCTTTGTCCTCTGCTACATTTACTCCTTTTTTGTGGTGTTTTGAGCTTTTATGCACTGTTTGTATTCAAGTCTAAACTGATTTGCAGTGTACACTACACTGCAATGATTTACTCTCCTCTCTGGTCCATACTCTGAAGCATTTTGTGAGGACCTCAGTGTAACCCAGTTTCATACCTTTTTCTTCACTTCCAACCAGCTACACTTGTTCCTGATCCCTCTGGTGTTTCAGGAACCTTCTAATTATGAGCCATGCAATTTTCTATGGAGAAGTTGAAAACATTTAGGTCTGTTCTGTAATGTTGTTCTATTTTTTTGTTTGGGTGTTGTGCTAGCTGCTCTGATTCTTCTTTGTCCTGCTGTAATCTCTCAGTCTGGTTGTTAGCAGTCATATTACACAAAAAGTTTTATTGTGACGATTTTTTTTTTGTGGTTCGATATATAATCAGTATGCTTGTTCTCCAGTATCTTTATTACTGACAGTGCTATGCAAAATTGTAACACTTTGCAAGGAGATTCTACCATATATATTTTTTGGATCTATGAGGAACTGTTTTGTTTTGCACACTGGAATTCTTTTCACTTTTCTTGTTGTAATCATGACTTATCAGCTGTCTAATGCAAATCAAATATGCAGAATTCCCTTAGCCAAAAAAATTGTGAAAATATATAGTTGTTGCTACTAAATAAAATGCACAAGATTGCTTCATTGCTAGAGGTTCAACATACAAGAGGTTTAGTTAATTCTAAATAAAATTCAAAATATAACTATATGTTGTGTTAGCCATTGGTTTATGCTATAAATAGTTTTTGAGAAATTATCACTTACCTGTTGGTGGCCCAGTTTGCCATTTTATGCTAATAGATTATGTGCTGTACCAAAAAAAATACTAATACGACGAAAACTGATTTTCAATTCTCTGTAAAACAAACTAAACTTGTTCTAAGATGACATGTTAATTTTTATTGGATATGGCTTTTCAGTAGTTGTATCTGTTATGATTTGGACAGCTCTTTGTTTTGGGCACTGCTAATTTAGAGATAACTTTATTAAACTGGTTCAACAAATAAGGACTGATTGGATGTGTTAATCCTTTATCTACGCACTCACCAGACTAGAATGTTTACAAAAAAAAAATGATGGGATCAAAATATATTTTTAATGCACACTTAAAACTATATCACCCAAAAAGGCCTTTCCCAAACCTTCTGGGGACAGGCACAAATGCTCTCTAAATGCTACAGACACTTTGTGAATTGCCAAAGTATGATTTAAGGAACGGTACACTTTTTTTTTTTTTTTAAATTAAATAATGTGTATTGTAAGACTTTTCCTCTTGAATAAAACAAGTGTGCTCCAACAGCTGGAAAATATGACTTTGCAGACATATTACAGTTTAAACGCTTGATTAAATACATTATCATAGCCCTCTACTTTGCAGATTTCAGATAGTTATTCTGTTGGGAGCCATGAGTCAATGACAACAGTTCTCCACAGAATGTGTAACTCTCAGTAAATCTGAGTCACTTAATAATGTCCATTTGAACTTACAGGATCTAAACTCACTGGTTCTCTCTTTCCCAAGAGTATAGTAGTTTTGAGCTGTCCTAACGTTTGAAAAAAAAAAAAAAAAAACCTGCAGCAGGAGTACCCTTGTTTTACTCAGGAGGAAAAGTTCTATAACATATGGGTTTTCATAAGAAAGTGCACTGCTCCTTTTGAGGGCGGAGTCTGTATCCGATAGCCCACCTTCAGCTATTCAGAGATAAGGAAACTGAGCCCCATGTAATGGAACTGTACTGACTGACTTGGAAATCTGAAAGTTCAAGTTATAGGGGCAACCATCACCTGACACTAGCTGCATATAAGGACAGTGCAATAAGTAAAGTCATTTCCTTAAAGGAGAAGTAACACCTTCTACTAATAACCTTCCTCCTACCTTACTATGGCCAAAAAAATCATAACTCCCACTATGAATTTTGCTCTTGTGTCTTCAATCAGTCCTGGATTTCATGATGTCCATGGAGAGGGACATGACAGTTTTTGGTAAAACACAGGACTCCAGACTCCTCTTGCAGCACATGATATTGTAAACTTAACCCTTTAAGGGCCTGCGTGTTGTGCAATGTGTTGCTTAACAATCTTTTTGCACTCCTCTAATCCATAAAAAGTTCAGAAGCACACTGCTTCATTTTGAAAAAAACTGCCAGCAACTGTTATGTCCTCCTTGAACACGAGGTCCAAGATTGACTGAAGATATTCTTTCTTGAACAAAGAAACAAGGAAACAATTTATAGGGGCCATTAAGATTTTTCTGTCCATAGAACAGGGTTATTTTAGTGTGTGGATGTATACAGTGTGTGCTGGGGGCCTCCCCTTGGGTTCCCAACAGAAATGAACCAGTTTTATCCTGTGGGCAGGTCAGGGAGCAGTGAGGTTGGTCTGAGGGTCCAACAAATACATGTGGTTACTTTTCCCTTGAAGAGGAAGGAAAGAAAAGGAAGACTAGTTCTCAAACATATCCTAATTATCTTATATTTTTGGAACCTCCATTCACAGTTTTGTAGGGGGGCTTCATGGGTCCTTAAAAACCGCATGCAGTAGTAATACGGAAAATGAGAGTGTGTCCTTCTCAGACACCATATTACTCAGTTGCTGACCAAGCCGAGGTGAAGGAACCACTCAACCGACCTTGCAGGAACTGGCTTGGACTTGCACATCTACCTTTCTGCTTGATCTGTGACTGAGAATATTACAAACATAGAATTAATTTAGCCAAAAATCATGTTTTATTTAACAAGTGGAAAACATGGTTATGTTCTTCCTGCTCTATCAGGGACACCTAATAGTACAATAATATGTTTACTTAGTTTTGTTTGAATGGGGAGGTTACCACATTCACACTAGGTAGAATTCTCCGTGTCCTGGCATTGGCCAAGCAGGAAGAAAGACATTGTACAGGTACAATTATCCCCTTCCCCAACCTACTGGACAACAGCTCAAACGTTTCATAAATCTCAAGTATTAGATGTATCAGTATATATAAACTTTTACCCACAATATCTGTGATTATTATACTTTTACAAATAATAGCAAAATATAAGCAATTCTGAATGCTCCAATGCATTGCTTTTCAATGCATTGGAGACCTTTCTAACATCCAACAGACTAAAAAATCCATTTAAATAAAGGGCAGTTTGGGGAATTACTTACTATGAATGCAACTGGTTTGAGCCAGACTTGTTCATCTTTGGCTTTCTGCAGAAATCCTTTGTTTTTAAACAAAAATGACAACCTGTTTTAATCCCATATGTTTCTAAGTAACCCATATAATGTCAGAGGGGTACGTAATGCATTACAAATGTTGAGTACCCCTCTGGCACTCAAGGGTTAATTGTGGAGAAATGTGCAGCATTTGGGCTGCATTCCTTAACCCTTTGAGTGCCAGAGGGGTACACAACACATTGCAAACCAATACATTGTGTACCGCTCTGGCACTCAGAGGGTTAATATAGAAATATCTGTTGATCTTATACAGAATGTTGAATTAAATCTATACTGTATCTATGTATAACATGTTTTTGACCATATAGCACATTAGAATAGACAGTATTAATACACAATTTTAATCTTGTATAAATCAGTTCTTGACTCTCAAACTGTGTTCTGCTGAACTACAATGATTAATATTAAAATAATTTGATCTGTGTAGAAAACAAGCATTATGCTATTCTAGGGCAGACCTAATTGCACCATAGGGGGAGACCTCTCTAGCATTCAAGGGATTAAAAAACCCATTTCTCTGTCATCCAATACATGTTACTGGTAACTCTGGGTAGGCGATCCGCCCCTTTAAGTAGGTAGGAACAATTTTAGAATTATATGCAGGGGGTAGAGCCTACCTGCCCTCCTTGGCTGCAGCTAGCCAACCAGCTCCAGAAAGATTTGTTCCTTGGTGAAGACACAGGCAAGAGAACAGTTCTGCTATAGCTTTAGAAGTTTTTTATTTTTCTGTTAGAAATGGAATACCACCATAAGGCGGATTACCATAACTGACAATTCCCTTAGATGTGGCTAGCTCAGTATCCAGGTGATTTTTGTGGACCTTAAACCCTGGGGGGAAAATCTTGGCTACAAGTTCTTTCTTCAGGAGTTGCCCACCGAAGGCTTCTTCTTTAATCATGGTAATCTGAAGACAGAAGATCTACAGGAAAGGTGAGCAACCCTTTGAGTGCTGCAGGTCCACATGTCCCACAGTGCCCCTCCGCACAGGGGTTTTTCATTTGGAGTTCCTATTGTACACTCTTGCACTCATTGGGTCTATCTGTATGTCTGTTGGGTGTTTGGAGCAGGTTTATGTGGTATTTAACCCTTTAGCTGCTGGTTTGGCATTCATTGGGGGGGGGTTTCTGACACTTTTCCTACTGGTTCAGTGTTTTTTGGGTATCCTAACATGTTTTAGTGATGTGTCATGTCTTTTAATATTACACCTTCAATTTTGTAAAATTTGTGTTCCGAGCCTTTAAGGCGCGCTTTACCGCATAACCGCCATTGCTCCATTCACTCCCATGGGACTGTACATTTTGAGACATATCTCTGCAACAGTTTAACCTAGCGACTTCAGAGATGGCTCATTTTACTTGTCTGCCTTTGTTCTGTCATCTGGTTCATGTGGCTAGTGTGTTGAGGGGCTCAGGGGGCTTCGGGCACTGTTTGGGGTACTTTTCTGGGGAAAACTAGTGATTGGCTCCCCCCGCTGCAGCCATTTTGTGATCTTTCCAGAACGAGTATCCTATGCAGGGCTTGGACTCTCCTTCTCTCCTCTGCTAATTAACCCTTCGCCTTCCAGATAAGTCTATTTTAGCGATTCCTGTGGTGAAACTTTAATCATACACACTGTAATTGGGTGATTTCTTACACAATAAGGTTATTGACACTGTGAGAATGTCTGTACCATTGGAGCTTGGGGCCAGACCTAAGACTAAGGATGCTGGGGTCTCTGTATCCCCTGTTGCACATTGCTCTTCCTGTCATTCACGGTTACATAGAGAATTCTCAGGTCATTTATGCCCACATGTTCTGATGTCCCTGAGAGTCTCCCAGGAAACTCCAGCCATGCATTAGAGCCAGTATGGGTGCAAGAGTTCAGAGCTGCTACTAGGGACCTTAGGTCCACTTTCCAACTCTTTCCATCCCAGTTACAGGGGGTCTTTCATTCCTGGCAGACCCCCTCCTTTGTCAAGTCTTCCGGTGTACCTGACATGTCAGAGGAACTGTTGGTGGATTCAGATGTTGAGGAATGTTCTGTGGTGGGCTCCTCTCAGTTTTTTGGGGACCCTTTTGAGGCTGATCCTGAGCCCTCAGCTGAGGGCCTGATGTGGGCTGTTTTAAATACCCTAAACATTCCCTTAGTGCAAGAGGTTCCTTCTGATGTTTTCAGGAGCCTAAAAAGCCCCTTATTTGCTTTCCATCTAACCCCACTCTTCACCACCTTGTGTCTGAAGAGTGGAAGTCTCTCTGGACAGGAAACCTTCTGTCTCCAAGAAATTTGCTAAGCTTTATCACATTTCTGTGGCAGTGTTTGCTCAGTGGGTTCATCCTCCTAAAGTGGATGCTCCTATAAGTCTACTGCCTTGCCAGTGTCTGATGCGTCTGCTCTAAAGGACTGGACTGACAAGAAACTTGAGGTTCCCTCAAGTCTGTGTTTGCCACTGCTGGTTCTGCCATGCGTCCAGCATTGGCACCAGCATGGGTGAACCGGGCCATTACCTTTTCAAAGCACTTCTTTGTTTGGCCCAGATCTCAAGGATCTTATCAGTGAGGCTACAGGGGGTAAGAGTACACTTCTACCCTTAGTTCCTAGGAAAAAAAACACAGCTTAAGTGTAACCGGTATTTTTTTTCCTTTCAGAATGAGACACGTCCAGCAAACCAGATGGTTCCCTCAGCTCCGCGTACCTCCTCCAAGGCCAAACAGCAATGGAAGCCCAAGGTCTCCTCCAAGCCCAAGGCTTCCAAGCCTTCTTCGGCATGACTCACTGCACCCGGGTCCACACTCTGCTGTGGGTGGTCGTCTACGTCACTATCAGAGCATTTGGGAGGATTCAGGGACGGACCCATGGGTTTTGCAGGTAGTGACAGAAGGGTGCAGGATCCCTTTCGTCTCTCTTCCTCCCTTTCTTCCTTCTCATACGCCTCAGGGAGCAGAGAAACGCCATCTGTTCGACGGCGCTGTTCAGGCTTTTTGGACAAGGATGTCCTGGAGCCAGTTCCAGTTCAGGACAGAGGTATGGGTTTTTACTCATTATCACCAGGACTCTCTATGGACGGTGATTGCTGCCATGTCCCCGGGGGAATTCCTTGCATCTCTGGATCTTCAGGACGCGTACTTTCACATTGCCGGCAGTACCTCTGGTTCGCCTGTGACAGTGTCACGGATTTGAAGACTCTCAGATTTAAGGTTTGGTAAAAACTTAACTTTATTAAAAGTTAAAGGCAGTCTCCATAGGGTAAACATCCTATATAATAATTCGCTAAGACGTGTGTAATGCCGCAGTCATGCGCAGTAGAGACTGCTGCACTTGCTGCAGTCATGCACAGTAGAGACTGCCTGTGCCACGGCTGATACAGAGCTGGACGCTCCAGCTCTGTATCAGCCGTGGCGCGGGCAGTCTCTACTGCACATGACTGCCCCGCGACTGGCTGGTAGTGGCACTGTGCCCTATGTAACGGGCTCTTCAACTAGTACATAATAATACAACAGTAATAGCAGATATAATAGGTTCTACCGGCCTTGCCTAAATACCGGGCAAGGCAACCCAAGTGACAGTAATAATGACAGGCTCTACTGACCTTGCCTATACCGGGTAAGGCAACCGTGAGATGACATATACTGGTTCTACCGGCCTTACCAATACCGGGCAAGGCAGCCCAAGGAATGCGGAATGGAGGCTCTACCGGCCCTGCCAATACCGGGTAAGGCAACCTTAAAGATGGTGAAATACAAGGTTCTACCGGCCCTGCCAATACCGGGTAAGGCAACCTTCAAGATGGTGATGTACAAGGTTCTACCGGCCTTACCAATACCAGGTAAGGCAGCCCAAAGGAGTACTGTAGTAGGCTGTACCGGCCCTGCCAATACCGGGTAAGGCAACCTTAAGGATGGTAACGTACAAGGTTCTACCGGCCTTACCAATACCGGGCAGAGCAGCCTGAGCGAGTAGACCAGCTGTCAGATGACTAAGACAGCAGAGAGAAATAGGAATTATGGTCTTACTCAGCAGAAGTCTATTGCCAGGGATAATCAGACGACTGCATAGGAGTGGACAGCGACCTGGCCAAAGTACTGGATCATCCAGGAGCAAACCAACGTCCGCACGTTGGGACCAACAGTAAATAACGCCACCAGGTTAATGGAGTAAACCAGCGTCCGCACGCTGGAACCAACAATGTATATCGCAACCAAGTTTAGGGGAGAAAACCAGCGTCTGCACGCTGGAACCAACAATGTAATCGCAATCAGGTTTAGTGGAATAAACTAGCGTCCGCACGCTGGAACCAACAATGTATATTGCAACCAGGTTTAGTGGAGAAAACCAGCGTCCGCACGCTGGAACCAACAATGTATATCGCAACCAGGTTTAGTGGAGAAAACCAGCGTCCGCATGCTGGAACCAACAATGTATATCGCAGCCAGGTTTAGTGGAGTAAACCAGCGTCCGCACGCTAGAACCAACAATGTATATCGCAACCAGGTTTAGTGGAGTAAACCAGCGTCCGCATGCTGGAACCAACAATGTAATCGCAACCGGGTTCAGTGGAGTAAACCAGCGTCCGCACGCTGGAGCCAACAATGTATGATCAGCAGCGAGAAGAACAATGTCGCCGGAGCGACGGCTGGAGCTGGAGATTCAGGAACCCAGTAAGATTAACCCGCGAGGTGCTGGAACACAGGAACACTAGAATACAGGCACCCAGGAACACTGGAACACAGGAACACCGGAACACAAGCATACAGGAACACTGGAACACAGGATCAGCAAGTCCAGCAGGAACAGGCCCAGGAGCCTGACCAGCAGGTCAGGCAGAGTGAAGTCAGAAACACCACGAAAGGGCAACCTGGAAGTGCTCAGCCTGGGTTTAAAAAGGCTGTGTGAGGAGGGCTAATCACAGACAGCCAATCAAGATTACTCAGTAAGTGACAGACACTGAACAGCACGAATCACGGGCACCGTGATAGGCTAATCACAGACAGCCAATCATGATTACTAGCAAGTGACAGACACTGAACAGCACAAATCACTGGCACCGTGATAGACAGGGGACATTTTCAGTTCTCAGCTCTTCCATTTGGTCTGACGACAGCTCCTCAGGTCTTCAGCCGTGTCCTGGGAGCCTTAGTGTCCGTCCTCCACCGAGACGGCATCAGAGTTACTCCATACATGGACAACCTGCTTCTGAAAGCCTCTTCTCCGGAACGTCTTCATCAGCAGGTTCAGCAATGCATTCATGCTCTCTCCCATCACGGGTGGATCATCAACTTGGACAAATCAGATCTTGTCCCACCCCAGCGTCTGGTTTTCCTGGGCCTCCTTTTAGATACCCTGAAGAACACTGTGTTCCTCACGGACGAGGTGGCTCACCAGATCACCCACAGGGTTTCTGCGATACTGGCTCAAGATCCAGTTCCAGCCAAGAAGATGTCATCTCTCGTGGGGAAGTTCATTTTCACCAGAGAGGCGGTACCGTTTTCCATGGCACACACCAGGGAACTCCAGCGGTTTGTGATCCAGGTGTGCAGGGGTGAGCTGGACCTTCTGAAGACGTCGGTGTCACTTCCTCTTTATGTGGAACTGAGTTTTTCCTGGTGGCTCGACCTCTCCAATCTGCTGAAGGGCAAGTCCTTCCTGGTTACCTTCTGGACCATGGTGATGATGGATGCCAGCCTCTCCAGATGGGGAGCGATCCTGGGTCGCCTGAGTGCACAGGGTCGGTGGTCTCCAGAAGAATCTCTCCTTTCCATCAACGAGTTGGCACTTTGGGTGATATTTCATGCCCTTCGTCATTGGACATCTCAGCTGGAAGACTGTCCAGTCCGGGCGGAACAAGAAGTCTCACCACTTGGTTAGCGGTAAAGGCTATTTTGTCCTGGGCAGAAGAACACGTTCCTGCCATATCCATAGTGCACATTCCTGGCGTAGACAACGTCATGGCGGACTTCCTCAGTAGACACACAGTGGACAATATTGAGGAAGAAAGGGTTTTCTTCCGGTGTGGTGGCTACTATGCTCAGTGCCCGCAAAACTGTTTCTTCCAAGATCTATCATCGTGTCTGGTCAACCTTTCTCTCTTGGTATGCTGACAGGGACCTGTCTCAGGAATTTGATCTGCCTATGGTACTGGCCTTTTTGCAGGATGGTGTGAATAAGGGCCTCAGTTTGAGTTCCCTTAAAGTTCAGACGTCTGCTCTCTCTTTTCTTTCAGAGGCGCATTGCCATCCTTCCTTATGCCAAGGTTTTCTTCCAGGTCTTTGCTCATACTCATCTTGGGCTTAGAAGAATCAGGCTTCTGCTGATTGGTTGTGCAAGATTGCCACCTGGCCGTCTGTGCACACCTTTAGAAGCATTACTGCGTTGATGTGCTGGCATCGGCTGACGCCAGCTTTGGGAGGAAATCCTGGAGACAGTCTTGCTTGTCTAGGATTTTCTTCGTTCTTTGTGCTTCCTTCACTTTTGAGCCCCATTGACTCTAGTTCAGTGTGCTGTGTAACAGTTTGGGGTGGTGTTACCCCTGTTCAGTGTCTGTTGACACTTCATTAGTAGTTGGGCTGTCTTTGATCTGAAGGTTCATATCTGCGCTGGTGACTTTGGGGGCTTTGCACCTGGTCTTTGCCTTACTTTCCGCCTCTGGGAAACTCAATGGTTGGACATCCCAGAATTACCAGTAACCTGTATTGGACGACGGAGAAAAGTGGATTTTAGTCTTACCTGTTAAATCCTTTTCTCTTAGTCCATACAGGTTACTGGTCTCCCCCCCCCCCGTCAAGGGACCATGCTTGACTCTCCTGTGACAGACTGTGGGGGTCCTTCGGGGTCATGCTTACAGGAGTCTTCTTTCCCTTCTACTATCTAGTCAATAGTTACTGTCTCAAATCTTTCTGGAGCTGGTTGGCTAGCTGCAGCCAAGGAGGGAAGGTAGGTTCCACCCCCTGCATACAATTCTAGAATTGTTCCTGCCTACTTAAAGGGGTGGATCGCCTACCCAGAGTTACCAGTAACCTGTATGGACTAAGAGAAAAGGATTTAACAGGTAAGACTAAAATCAGTGGTGATTTATTTTTTTTCTTTATTTTATTCCACCCCTGTGGTGTACTTGGTCTTATTAAACCATGATGTGAATGTTCCCAAAATTGATTGTCTTTGTGTTCCTCTATTATAACTGAAACCCGTTTAATTTGAATAAATATCTTTTATGTTAAAAAGCTTTCATGTTGCTTCTAACCTGTGAGTTTATAAATAATCATTTGAACAGAAATAGGGTGCCTTTGGTGTAGTATGCCAAGTACTGATAATAGATGTTTTTTTGGATAGAAACAAATAGTTGGCCTTGGCAGTGCAAATGTACTCTTAGGATACGCACTTTCTAGGAATATTTTACGGACTGTCCCAGGTCAGTCTCCAAACTTCGCTACTCCTCCCCTCCTATCACAGGATGAGAACATGGAAGAAAGAACAAACAGAAGGGTATCTATGGTGCTTTGTAACTGTTTAACACCAATACAATATGAACATAAAAAAATACTTACATAGACCTATGGTCAATAAAGCATATGTCATTCATCAACTGTTAGACTTGTAGAGATATGTATACACCCATCTCTTCCCAGGTCACCCCCCAGGTCAACGTCTTTCCTGTCAGCAGAAAAATAAAATTAGCTCAGTAGTCCATAAACTGACTAATTAAAAAAAATAAATATCCAGTAGATTAAACCAATAGATTTGTCTCTTGAAGCATTTCACTGCATGCTAGCACTCTTTATCTAGAGGACATATATTACATTTTCTGCTGCCTGGAGAGCTGTTGAGCCTGGGGAGAACCTGAGCAGAGACTGGTATTGTTGATGATAGCACTATGGTCAATGAAAACATGCCTATGTGACTATATTTCTTATAAATATCCTAGGAGTTGTGTATATTGAGTTTTAGCTTTCCATTTAGTGATATGGTAAGTGCACCTCTGATTTACTTTTAACTCCTTGGATGGCAGTGATATCTCAAATGTATTGAGATTCAATGCCCTGGAGACCTCTTTAGCATTAATGAGCATAAACCATTCACTGACAAAAGGACCAGTCACACAGTGCAGGATAAACCATTAAACCTGATTTTCATTTATATAGCACATAAATGTGACATTTTGATTTTACCATATAAATGTTACTTTTTAAAAAAAAAAAATGTTTTAATGCCATGGGGAATCTAAAGCAAATCGGACAAAAAGAAAAACTTGTTTAACCCTTTGGATGTTATATAAAACAGCACTTTGCGCAGTGTTGAACTCTTTAGCAATCATTTTGATTAGTAGCCTATGAAAAAGTATGTTGTAACAGAGAGAGATAAACATGTAAAGGTTGCTTACTTTTTTTGACAGAAAGTTGTATGACAATGCATGTTTTCGTTTTACCTCAGACTGTGGGAAGATATTTTCTTTGTTCTTGTGACTTTCTGATCAGGAGGCTCTACTATACTGCCTCCTGCTAAGTGCCAAGGAAAAATTGCTTTCCTCAAGTCCTGAAAAACTACGGTGAAGTTGCCTAGCAATTGAAACGGGCCATTTTGGATTACATAACAGATTTGTGATTGGTGGGGGTGTTATGGATAGTGATGGTTCCGCTTTAAATAAAGATTTATTAAAGGTGATTTTTAAAAGCTCTTTGATAACCACCCAAAGTCATAATAATGCGTTAGTTATACTTTAAGTTAAACCTATATGTGAAAGTCACAACATAGAAATTGTTTCTATATGTCTTGATACCAGAGATGCCCTCAATGCATTGCTTTTGAATGCATCAGAAATGCATCTAGCATGAAGTGAGTTAAAGTTAAATTCTGCTCAAGATTTGGGTCTTATTGCTTCTGTAGAAAACCTAACCTCCAAATGTTCCAAATGTGCTTTGGCCTCCTGTCTGGCAGCTTTATGTAAAAGTGAAATCTGTAATTGCATTTCTTGAGGATAATTCTGTTAATGAGATCTGCAAAAGGTGTAAAGGGCAACTGAGAGCTTTACTCTTGACGTTTTCACAGCATGTTCATGAACAACCCCCCCCCCCGTTTTTAATTGTCTGCTTAAATATGCACTTTTCTTATTACTTTTTGTTAACCATTTGAGGGAGAGGGGGACATGCAAATTATTTCCTTTCTTGATCTGTTACTAACAGGGGAACAGACATCTGTATTAATTTTGTAAAGTCATTTGAAGGTAGAAATGATAACCATGACCTGTAACCCACTATTGTAATGTCAATCAGTCTCCTGACCATTATTGCCTTGTTTCTTATTTACACGCAGTCCTGTCAGACTCCCCGTGGATCAGTACTACTGGATCCTGCAAAGGAAGATGTTTTGAACTTGACGAGGCTGAAGCCCCCGCCTGCCGCTGCGATAACCTGTGTAAGAGCTATAGCAGCTGCTGCCAAGACTTTGATGAGATTTGTCTAAAGACAGGTACGTGTCCACCTAACCCACAATGATTCAAAAGTACAGAGGTACGCAACCTACAGATTCTTCACCCAGTCGAGGAGAATTCTGGAGCAACCCAGCTGAAACAAAGTAAAAATGGCCATTTGATAAATGGGGCCTTTATCCCTTTGAATACTAGAGAGGTCTCAAATGCCCCATGTTGGAAACTTCTCTAGCATCAGAGGACTTAAAATCCTTGTCCCCTATGGTGCATGTGGTTTAACCAAAAATAAGGCTCATGTGGTAAAAGTGGTGCAATTCTTGAGCAGACTAATGCAACATAGGGAATAAATAATAGCTCTCAAAATGGCTTTTAAAGGGATAGTAATACTTAAAATGTAAAAAAAAAAGATGTTGTAGGGTTTATCCCCCTGAATAAAACAAGGGTACTCCCACTTCTGAAAGGTGTTTTATTCAAAAGTTATTACAGCTGAAAGCTGAATATTTTTAGGTGCAATATCACAATGGCCTGAAATTGAACAATGGTGCTATTGCTACACCATCCTATGAACAGCTCTGGTTCCTGGACCAGAGCTGTCCATATTTATGGAAAACACACACACACGAGCTCACAGACACACACACACACACACACAGAGCTCACATACATGCAAGCTCACATATATATATACACACACACATGCAAGCTCACATGCACACATATGTATACACGTACACACACTAATGTGTGTGTCCAGAGCATTGAGAAAAAATAGTTAAATCCTCTCTGGTATTCATGAAGTTAAAAATGTTATTTGATTCCCTTAGTTGGGCTGTTTTTCCCCAACATTACATAATTTCTCAGTGCATGAGCCACACTGTGGTCCCAGTTTATCGACATAAAACTGTTTTAAAGACTTTGCCAACTTCCTCAGTCTTCTTGAAATACAAAACAGAAAAAAAGAGACTAAAACTACCTTAGATTATCAAATATCTTACCCTTTTGATCCTCACCGGGTTTAGCAATGCATGGGTCTGTCCTCTACCAGCTTTTACAGTCAAACACCCAGCTTTTAGTCTCAAACATTTATCTAATTAAATAACCTATACCTTGTGTTTTTTTGTTTTCAGTTTGTGTAATGGTTTTTCACATTTTTGGTTTGGTAGTTAGACTGTTTAACTTCAGCAGTGCTGAGTTCTTTTGCATATGTGGAACAGCCTGTATCCCTATTCTCCTGTGCTGAAGTTAGCTCACTCCTCCTGAGATAGCTTACTTGACATCGGTGGAGTCATCGGCCGGCTCCAAAAGGGACTGACAGCGCAGGCGCACGGACGTCACTATGACAAGATATCCGTGCTTCCTGCTACTGTCAGCCGCTGAAAAACTCGAAAATCTTTGAAACCAGGTAATATTTCTGGCGACTAGCGCTACTAAGCAGCTAGTCACCAGATGAAGACTTAATTCTTGTAAAGTTTTTGCGGGGTGGTAGTTCCCCTTGAATTACAGTGGTCTCAAAAGTATTACTTCTCAATGCATTGGAGATACCTATAGCATTTAAGAGGTTAAAATCCCAGTCTTAATTAATGGGGACTTTTATTTATTCTCCGTGCTATAGTTGATATTCTTGAGAAATTATCTCTTATCTTCCTGAATAAGGGCCACAGAAGTGAATACAGAATGTTTACAGCTGCTTCTGGTGTTATACATTATACCACCTCATAATAACCCCTACATAGCTTATTTTGGTCCCCAACTATAAAAGCATAGTTTTATACAGGTTTTTGGGGCAGGTATTTATATATACTGCAGCCAACTGTATTGTCATTAATTGTAAGGAACAATCAATCCTTGCTATGCTGCTGTTCAGATATTGCTATAGTAGTGTAAAAGCCCGTGTACACGGGCCAAGGTCTGGTGAGGTAAAAAGGCCAGTCCTGTTCTGCGTACTGCCACTGCCTCACTTGTGGTGCACGTGATACAGTCATGCGCAGTAGAGACTGCCGAACGCAAAGAATGCTCCCAGCGTTCTATGCATTCGGGCTCTCTCTACTGCGCATGACTGCATCTGACAAACATTCTGGCTTTTTATAGTATAGGATTATACCTCTGGATACACCTATATTAGGTTTAAAGGGTTCGTAATGTTGTTATATAAAAAATGTAATATTTCAGCTATTAAAAAAATAAACTAAACGATCCCAGTTCCATCTCTCAAACCTTTATGGTTTGAGATATATATGATGCAAAAATCCTCACCTCCCTCCCCTTTTACTGACATCAACTCTAAGCTGACGGCATGAGATCCTGGTTGCGGGACAAGCAGGTGACTCTTCAGCAGAGCCAAAATAGTGCAATGTAAAAAGAAATACTTCACTGGAACGGTCTACAAAGTCCGCCTGCAAACCAGGCACACTTTGTAGACTATTCCAATGAAGTATTTCTTTTTACATTGTGCTATTTCGTCTTTGCTAAAGAGCTGCCTCAAGTTGGCCGACACGAATCTCCTGCTGTCAGCTTTACAGCTGACATCAGGGAAAGCGGAGGGAGTGGGAACTTTAGCATCTGATATCTCTCAAACCATAAAGGTTTGAGAGATGGGACTGGGATTGTTTAGTTTATTTTGCTGAAGAGATGGCTCAGTTGGTTAACCCCTTAAGGACCATTGATGTGGCAGGACCGTCACGCTGGTCCGGCACTTAAGGACTAGTGGCGGTCCTGGCACGTCACGTACTTTGACTCACCGGGGACTGAAGTTGATCTCTTTCAGTCCCTCCATTCGGTGTGCCGCCCCACGTGATCAGTCACGTGGAACGTCACGTCAAAGTTTTCTATGTGGTCCTTAAGGGACAGCACACCCCGGGACCGCTGGTCCTTAAGGGGTTAAGGCACCAGCTGTAGAATCCATTCAAACCTTAAGGTCCCAGGTTCTAATCCCAGCAGGGTCGACTCAGCCTTTCATCTTTCTTTAATTCTTTAATAAAATCTATACCCCCAGGATATACTTGAAAACGAGAGACAATCTCAGTGTATCCTTCCTAGTAAAATACTTTGATATTATTATTATTTTTTAATAGCTGCGATATATATATTTTTTTTTTATTTAACGACATTACTAACCCTTTAATCCTATCTATGCTGGTTAATGTTACTATGTAATTTTGTCTGTTTAGGTTACTGTATGTCAATTTCTTTAGATATCCTATATGATAATTCGCTAAGGATGTTTGTCAGAAGCCGTCATGCGCAGTAGAGACTGCCCAAATGCACAGAATGCTGGGAGCATGGAATTTTGGGAGCACAGAATGCTGGGAGTTCTGTGCTGGGAGCATTCTGTGCTTTCGGGCAGTCTCTACAGTGCATGACTGTGTCAGCGGCAGGAAGCAGAGCAGGACCAGTCTCCTAACCCTTTGAGTGGCAGAGAGGTACACAACGCATTGCAAAACAATGCATTGCATACCCCTCTGGTACTCAAAGGGTTAACCGGACCATGACCTGTGTATACGGGCTTTTACACTAGTATCTTAGTATATGAGTAAGTCATATTAGAAGATGTATCATTGAGTCATTTGTGTTCACCTATAGTACAATCACACTGATCACCATTATGTATATATTATACTTTTATTTAAATAAATTATATGCACAAATGTGTAACTGAGTATTTTAATCAGTTCTGTCCTGAGAAGTAGTGTGTCAATACCTAGTTTGTGTAAAGATCTCAAATTAATTTAACCAGCTATTTTTATTTATTTATGTAAAGGTATACCTATATCCAGGGTCTCCTGTTCACCCTTTCCTTGCGTGTATCCTTGAATTTTACTCTTATGCCTTTGTTCAAAAGATGACCTCTTCAATCAATCCTTGAGCCCATGGAGGTGGACATGATAGTTGCTAGCAGAATCACAGTACACAAACTCCACCCACTGTATGTAATCTTCACCCTTTACGGACCAGGGTGTTATGCAGTACATCGTTTCACAATATGTTGAGCAACCCCTAGTCCTTAAAGTGTTAAGGAGGTTCACATTCCATTTATATGCTATCGAGACTGACTAAAAAGTTCTCTTGAAACAAAATTTGTAGAGGGTCATTAGGATTACCTGGCCATAGTAAGTTAAATTGGAGCTTTATTATGAGACTAGTTTTAAAGCCCGTGTACACGGGCCAACACTGGCTGCGCTGCAGTCATGCGCAGTACTGACTGCCCGTGCCACAGCTGATATGGAGTGGGGTGCTCTGAATTCAGACCGTAGTCCTGTGCACCTGAGGTGCGCAGAGAGGACTACCGTTTGAATTCGGATTGCCCCACTCTGTACCAGCCGCGGCGCGGGCAGTCAGTACTGCCCATGACTTCAGGGCATGACGGCTTCTGACAAACATCCTTAGCGAATTATAATATAGGATGTTTATTCTTGTTTAAATACAAAATGACAAAATCTGATGTCCTACCATAACCTGAAAAATGGATTTGTTTTATGAGCATATCTTCACAAAGCCGTTATCGCTATATATATACGTTACTAGCAATGTGGGACAGCGCTGCACGTCAGGCTATATAGGGAATTAATGCACACACACACGGATGCAAGACACACACGCAAATGCACACACATGCACTGATATGCATAAAGAGCGATACAGTCATGCAAACATACATGCAATGAACAACATGCAGACACACAGAGTGTGATACAGACATGCAAGACACAGTGAGAAACACACAGGCACACACAGAGACACACAAACACACAGAAGTGAGTCATAAGGGCGTGACTTATGTGTCATTGTAATAATAAGTTTGTGTTTGTACTTATGCCTCCACTGTGTCATTCATTCATATAGTTGAAATGCATGTGGTGATTGCACATACTATGGTGGAAGGTGGATCGTGCTGGTTCCCGGGGTGTGAGAGTGTGAGTGAGACTATGGTGGAAGGTGGATCGTGCTGGCTCCCTGGGTGTGAGAGTGAGTATGAGTAAGTGCGAGAGAGTAAGTGTGTGTGAGAGAGAGTGTGAGTGTGTGTGTGTCAGATGTGTTTGTGCCTGATGTGTAGGAGCGAGTGGCAGCCATTTTGTTTTTTCAGTCACTTGGATAGTGGTGGGCGGGCTGGATAGTGGGGGCAGGCCAACTCCCTGCATGATTTAAATCACTCCCCCATTGAATCACCCAATGGGAGCAGTAACTCCTCCTGAGGTAACATAGCAATATAACACACGGTGGCTCTTCAGTTGGGGCAACGTAGCAGTATGCTGAGGGAACAAATAGAAAGTGGTGTTTGAGGCTTGCCGTCTGTAACATACAGCAAAGCATCTCTCTCCCTTTAAGGAGAAAGGGCGGCAAGCAGGAAGTGGAGGAGTGACAGTTGAAAACAGACAGTTAGTGAGGTGACTGAAGAGATGAAAAGAGTTAAATAAAAGAGTTGCTATTAATTTTATCCCTGAGTGTTTGTATTTTATGGAAACATTACACCCTAGTACTGAAACAGAGTGTATGGAGGGTAACAATTATTTGTGGAGGTGAAACTGTGTTTGTGGGGTCATGATCCTGAGTGAGAGTGTGTGTGGACCGGGATAAGTTATTGATATCCCCTACTTCAGGAGCGAGTGGCAGTTATATTTTTTTGTCTGTTGGATAGTGGTGGGTGGGCTGGAGGGGGCGGGACAACTCCCTGTATGCTAAACATGCCCCCATTGAATCGCCCAATGGGAGTAGTAACATCCCCATTGAATCACCCAATGGGAGTTGTGTCTCCTGATGAGACATAAATTATGTAATGAGGCAATCTGTGCAATGAGCGCCCAGCTCTGTATCAGCCACGGCGCGGGCAGTCCCTACTGCGCATGACTGCAGCACGTGCAGCAGTGTCTACTGTGCATGTCTCGGCGTTACACACAATTTAGCGAATTATTATATAGGATGTGTGTGTATATGTATATATGTATGTGTGTATATATGTGTATATATATATATATATATATATATATATATATATATATATATATATGTATATGTGTGTGTGTGTATATATATATATATATAATATAAAATATTGCATATGTGAAAGAAGAGAAATGAAATCTAAACCACTAATTAGAAATCCAAACAATTAAATAGAGGGGCTCTCTGGAGGGTGAAGGGGTTAATTAGAGTCAGGCGTAAGTGTGGTTTTGAAATTCTGAATGTGGGAGGTGATCATATTTAATCTGGTCCACTTAATAAATACATGTTAGTCTCAATGAATGTCACTTTTTATGACATTTTAACTGACACAGAGCTCTAAATGAACATGTTCCTAAATCAAACAGTATTGGGTTTGTTGGAGCGTGTGTAAAAGGCTAATAGGACATAAGGAGATTTGTTAGGATAGTCCTTGCTAAATGTACTTGTGGCTTTGCCACTTATGGCTTACTGTAGTCATGAGGCCTGCAACACAATACTGTGTTTGTGTCCTGAAGTCTTAATGCATGAGCTCTCTGCCTTTTCAGTGTGTAAGTAGGCATTTGAGGGGAATGTATGTATGTATATTTTTATACACTTCTAAAACCCATTCAATGCGAGAGATCTTCAGTGCATTGTGAAGCAATACATTGGAGTAGTTTATCTCCTATAAGGGGTTAATATTTTGTTTTATGTCTACCTGCAGGTATAACCTTGTGTATAAAAGTTTATTCTCATTTATTATACAGCCAACACATTCATCTGTGCTTTCACATATAGCAGCAAACACACTGTTAACCCCTTGAGGACCAGAGCGGTGTACAACTTATTGTAGTAACAAACACTATGTGCCATATTCATCATTGTAAAAATGTGCAGTTCTGTAGCAAATCAGCTGAATAGTAGGAGGAAAAACACATATGCAAATTCACATTTATTTGAATGGGTGTTTTAACCTCTTGAATGCCAGTAGGGTCTTCAATACATTTTGTTAAATGATTTGTTTAAATCAAGAGTCTATTTGATTAATCATACCTCCCAATATTTCAAATTGCCAAAGAGGGACACTTGTGTTTTATAATTTATATAACACATATACTGACGTTTGAACAAACAATAATGTGAGTTTTATTGCTGTAGAGCAATCTGATACACTTATATACACACCACACTGTCTGATTTCCTAAAAAGAGGGACACCAGGGTGGGAAAGAGGGACAGAGGGATTTGGGTCTAAAAGAGGGACTGTCCCTCCTAAAGAGGGACACTTGAGAGGTATGGATTAATACCCCCTCCCCATTGTGTATTTGGTTTGCTCCAAACTTTTTTCCAAAATCCCTAAATTTTTAAAACTGTTTATGCAAAGATCTTCTGTTTGTTAGTTTCACCATTTCACTTTCTGTGTGGAAGGTGACACATTGCTCTGCAATTTATTGCACACCTCTCTGGTGCACAGACTGTTAAAGATCAGGCTTGACTTTTTTTTTTTTTTTTACTTTAAGTTTATGCGCAGGGGAACAACCCCCTTGTTTGCTTCTCTTAGAGAACCCTTGTTTGAGGGATGTTGACGTGGCGAGGTTGTGAATAGTGGGTGTTTCTGTGAGGTACAGCTTTTTATTAAGTCACTGCCAAGTAAAAGAGAAATTATCACAAAATAGTTTGTCTTCATTTTATTTTAATTTACATTATGTAAAAAGGATTTTTTTTAAAGGGGAATTATACCCTAGGATAAAGCCAGTCAATTTCTGGACCTCTAGTTGCTGAGGACTACAACTACATCATCCCCAACCAGCCATTGGGATGGTGGGACTTGTAGTCCCCAACAGTTGGAACTCAAGTTAGTGGCCCTGTCATTGGAATAATTTGGCTCTTAATGTGTTTAATGACAAAATACTGCATTGGTAATATAGCCCATTGTGAATGATTCAGTGCTCTCTGTGGTGCCTTTCTCACAGATGAATATAGCTCCATGACAACAAATCAAATTCCAGAAAGCACCTCATTACTTTGTGCCCTCTGGAACTCCATAAAGTTGCAGCTTGGAAGGTGTGCAATGTGGTGGCCTTCAGACCTTTCACATGAGTGCAGGTGGTGGTTGTGATGGTTATCGCGACCTCCGATCAATGACTGACCCATGTGGGCACCAACCAGTAATTCTGACTGATGCTTACATTGACTAGGTTTAAGACACACCTCTCCTGCATCCAGATCGGCAGTGGAACACAGGGGAAAGTGGGGGCAAAAGAATATGGGCTACAGGACTATTGCAGAGGGTCAATACATTTTTGTCTCTCATGTGAAAGAGGCCTAAGAAGTGCAAGAAAAATATGCATTATAGAAAGGGTGATTGATACATGGAATAGCCCTGCAGCAGAAGTCATATGGGCAGAGCAGTAAGTGAATTTAAGATATCTTGGGACAGATATAATCTGGGCTCAAAATTTCCACTAGCCAATGGCGAGTGAAAATTTAGCCCTGGCGAGTAGAAATTCAGCCCTGGTGGGTATGTTATGTCTTGCAGTGGCGAAATAACTTTTCAGGTCTGGCTAGTAGAAAAGGACTTCAAATTTTAAGCCCTGGATATATTGCTGTATAAAGATTTATGAACACATATGCGCATCTATCGGCTCATATTTGCAGTCAAATTCTGTATTCATTTAGGCCTTGTGCGTGAAAGAAAACTGGAACATTTCATACTATAGTGGACATATAATTTGATTTAAATAGTATTATTTAACTCTTGAATGCTAGAGCGATCAACGGGTTGAAAGTCTCATTTAAGTCATTGGGGATGTTTTAGCAGTTTAGATTTGAACCCTATGGGGTGGTTGGTTGGCTCCAGAATTGTATATTTTTATACATGTTTCTTATATGTTGTACTGTACCAGTCTCTAGGTAGCCTCCTATTTTGACCAAATTAAACCTCACTAGTTCTGAAGTTTAAAACCTCCAGGCGAGACTTGCCTTGATATGAAACATACCAAATCAAGGCAAGTCTCGCCTGGAGGTTTTAAACTTCAGAACTATTGAGGTTTAATTTGGTCAAAATAGGGGGCTGAGGGAAAGCTGATTCTTTTTCATTTTCATTTTTTCATTATAATAAAAAAAAGCTTGTTCTCCTGTTACTGCAGGTGGTGGCTGGGAATGCACCAAGGACCGGTGTGGGGAAGCAAGAAATGAAGACAACGCGTGTCAATGCTCTGAAGATTGCCTGGCTAGGGGAGACTGTTGTACCAACTATCAAGTAACGTGCAAAGGTGAAAGGATTTTCTTTTACAGTGTTTTTGCCCACATAGTCTAGAGCCTTTTGGGTTCTTCAAGAAATTTGCATGTGGCATTTACAGTGGATGTCACTTTAAGACCCCTTTCACATTGACAACACCAATACTACGAATCTGGTAAAATGGAGAAAGATAACATGCTGACTATGGGGACCTTCACACTGGTGGCCATCACCTCATATCAGTGCACTAAAGTCCTGAGGGAAAGCAGAAAAGTTGTAGTGGGGAAGATCTGCAAATCTTCCAAACGGTGTCACTGGCAGACCTTTCACTAGTTGAGTTGGAGGGTGCAGTGTTCGTGTCAGCCATGGATGAATGCCTGATCCACACAGTTGTCAGCCAGTAATATTGTCTGGTGCTCACGTGGGCTGTTCATCACATATAACTGTCCTGGGTCCAGACTGGAGGGGGAATGCAAGAGCGAGGTCAGTGAAACAACACTGGTGACAGAATTTTTGTAGGAAGTTGCAACAGTTCTGTCGCCCATATGAGTGAGATAAGTTTAATTAATTGTACAGGAATTGTTGTACTAGAAATCTGTTTGATGATCTTTGATGATGGCACAGTTTGGAATGATTGCTGATTTGTTTGTACTGGGCCAATATTACTGCACATTGTGCTATGAACGAACATATACAGGACCCACACACTGGAATAATTTCTAACAACACAAGTGATAAGTTTGGTCTGAAACTTAGCTAATTAGCATACTGTGCAGGGATTTTGTATAAAGTGCCACACTGTACCACCAAAATATAATGGTTAATGTCTCAAAACACTATTTTACTGAAATTTCTAGTTCAGCATATTGGCAGATATTAATTCCTTGTAAAAAAAGAGAAAAAAAAAAAGTGTATCGGGGTAATAGGCCCACTTTATTATTCCAGCTTCAGTAGTTTAATATTTTCCTGTTGATTTCACTAATGGTGTAAAAAAACTTTAAAGGTAAAGTATCACTTAAAATGGGAATGGGTTTAACCAGATGCCCCATTCAGTTATAAGATTTGGGGTGTCACCGGTGTAGCCATATTTCAGTTGTAATCCTGTGGTATCACAAAATTAGCTCAACTAGTGTAGTTCCTTTTAAATTGTAAAAATCTGTGGTATCACAAGTGTAGCTCTTTTTCTACTGTATGCTTTTTGGTATCGCTAGTGTATCTTCATTTCCACTGTAAGCTCTGTAGTATCACTAGTGTAACTCCTTTTCCATTGCAAGCTCTGTAGTATCACTAGTGTAGCCCAGTTTCAATTGTATGTTCTGTGGTGTCACTAGTATAGCTCATTTTCAGCTGTAAGCTGGGTATTATCACTTGCCTTACTTTACAACAACGTCAATTATAAAATTAGCAAAGGTGGTAGGCTGGGCTAGTGGGTCGGTGTGAGAGTAGAAATGGACAACTTGGTTGTGCTTGCCATCCATGCCATAAGTTGCCAGCCCTCCCCTAGTTGAACATGAGAAAATGTTGTGTAACTATTAGAACCAGAAAAAATGTCCCAGTCCTCCGAAACCCAGTAAATACCGGAGTCTCCGAGGTAAATCTGAAGCTTCCCCAACTAATATGTACAGCTCCACATACAAGAGGAACATACTCATGAATTCTGTCTATGATGATTTCTTTTTTAGTTTAGATAAACAGGTCTGACATCAGGAATAGCATGTTGATCATTAAAGAGATGCTATCACCTAAAACCAACATTAGTGATTTAGAAAGAGCTTTCAAAACACACGAATGGTGTATTAGCCATTTTTTAATTTAGAAAACAAACTTTTGACTTATTTAGATCTATACATTGTTAATTAAGGCATGACGTGAAGGCACTTCCGGTTTTTGCCTAACGTTATATCCCACTGACAGAGGATAATGGGAGATGAAGTCCAGCAGCAGCTGGATGCCTTCACATTGCAACCCTTGAGCTATGCACTTTAACTGTTTCTGTAATTGTTGCTAAGAGCTATTGCACCATCCTTTATCACTGGTAATTCTAAAAGGCACCAAACAGCTCATGTGGAAGGATGCATTGTTTTTCTCCTATTTTCAGATGGACAATTACCTTTTGTTGTACATCCAATTAAGCCATTCTTTCATTGGTGCTATCTCTGGGACTGTACCCATCAGAGAATGAATAATGCTGAACTGCCCATTTATAAGTCAGTCTGTGTTGATCTAGGGAGCTATATCACATTCATCCAAAAAACTGCATATTATAACCCATTGCACTTCACACTATAAAACCCTTTGGAAATGCAACAATTAAGGGTTAAGGCTACATAGTCGTTAACTCTTACTGGCCCTCAAGAATTTAACTCCTTTGCTACCCGGGCATCTCCAAAGCATCATAATGTATTTTATCTTTCAGGAGGTTAACCCTTTGGATGCCAGAGAGGTATCAAATGTATTGCGTTGCGCAGTGTGTGTGTGTTATGCCTCTCTATCACTCAAAATTAAAGGAAGAAAATAAATAAGATCAATGATTTTAGTTTTGTCCTGATATTATCCATTCACATAAAAATATTAAAAATAGTTTTAAAAGCATCTTGTGTTGATATGACAATGTGCACAGTCTTTGCTCTCCATTTCTCTCTCTGGTGATTGCATCCGCTCAACTCCCACCCAAGCTTCTTAGCTTGTTCTTCAAATCTACATCTGTGATCTTTGTATTTTTTCTTTAATCTTCCGACTAATTATCAAAAACAAAGGGGAAACCAGCTGAATTTAGGATCAAAGAAAAACAAGAGAAAATCGAGGGACGCCTAGCTCAAATGATACCACTTCACCACCACTATATACCACGTGAGTGGGTACTCACAATATTGTTGGCTGTAAACCCCCTTATGTGGAAATTAACTAAATGGACAATCTGGGATTCACAACTGCCCCAGACACAGTAACAATCACAGCGGAGGCGATCACCAATCAGGAAGGGATGCTCTTCTGAAACTTGCTCTCCCCAGAGGCAGAAAGTAAATTAGGAAAGTAAACAAAGGAACAGAAGTAGCCCAATTGTTTAATGCAGCAAGCACTATTATGATAATCGTAAAAGAAAGGAGATCTACTCATAAGTATGATAGTCAGCACTAACTAAAGGGCTGACAAGCAGGCATGTGGAGATAATATCCCGTCTCCGTAAAATATTTTTTCTTCTAGGAGACGCTGCCCCTTTACAGTTAAACTAACCAGTGACGATCAGTGTAATCATTCCTTCAAAACCCTGTGGCTTGAATTTAATGCACCTCAGAACTGAAGGGAACATTGCATAAAATTATCTTACTAGCATGCGAATAAAACCGTTCAATTGGCCTCATTCACAAAAGAAAAGAGGGGACGTTCTGGGACAAACTAACTTCACCATGGGGAACAAATAATTATTTCCATTGATTTAAAGGGGAAGTAATGGGAAGGGGCCTTCTAACTGAAGATCCTTTCCTCACAGCTAATAGAGATCCATAGCTTAACACTTTGATTGCAATGCGTTGCATACCCATCTGGCACACACAGAGTTAAAGGGATAGTAATGCTTAATATTGAAAAAAAATATATCGTTTTTACATATTAAGTGTTACTATCCCTATAAAATGATCCAATTCATTCACTATTTGACCTCCCTGTGCAATTATGGGAAAGTAAGCAACGTTGATATTCTGTCCACTGAAGCATTGTGAAGCAATGAGCTTCAATGGAGCTGATAAAAATCTGCCTTAAGTGTAGAGTAAAGAGCTGACATCACCCAGCCCCAGGGCAGTTTTAAGAATCTGTGGCCCGTGGCGGAACTGTGAATGAAGGCCCCAAATATAAAAATAAAACCATAAACCTTGATAGGAGCACCCCTATCAAGGTGAGCAGAGAGCGGTCTGCTCACCCTGCAGAGAGCAGACCGCTCTCTGCAGGGTGGCTAATGATCTCCAGACTGCAAAAGCCAAAGGACAGTTTTCAATACTTATACTACTCGATTTATCCTCTGCCTTTGACACAGTTAACCATTCTCTGCTTGCTCAAATTCTCCACAGTCTTGGTTTCCGAAATCAAGCTGCTTCATGGCTCTCCTCCTATCTCTCACAACGTTCCTTTTTTGTGTCCTCTAACAATAACACCTCCTCCACGGTCCCTCTGTCTGTGGGGGTGCCTCAAGGCTCCGTTCTGGGTCCTCTGCTTTTCTCACTGTACACTCTTTCATTGGGTGAACTTATTAGTTTATTTGGCTTTAAATACCATCTATATGCTGACGATACCCAAATTTACATCTCCACTTCTGATCTTTCACCACAAATCCAGCTGCAAATTTCAGACTGCCTCTTGGCCATTTCCTCCTGGATGGCACAGCGTCAGCTGAAGATTAACATGGCCAAAACCGAACTGCTAATCTTCCCACCAAGACCTTGCCGAACCCCTAGCTTCACCATTACAGTTGATGGAATTGATATTGATCCGGTCAGCTCAGCACGCTGCCTTGGGGCCATATTTGATTCCTCTCTTTCCTTCTCCCCTCACATTAACTCTGTGGCTAGATCATCTCGCTTCTTTCTCCGTAACATTGCTAAAATCCGCCCGTTCCTCTCCCAACAAACTACTAAAACTCTTATACGGGCCCTCATTCTGTCCCGCTTAGACTATTGCAATATCCTACTAACTGGCCTCCCTGCTACTCATCTTTCACCTATGCAATCTGTTTTAAACTCAGCTGCACGAATCACCACACTCTCCCCAAAAACTGAACCTGCCCACATAATTCTCAGACATCTGTCATGGCTCCCAGTTCAGCAGCGCATCAATTACAAAGTCCTTCTTCTCACCTTTAACGCTCTCCACACTGCTACCCCTCCTTACATCTCTTCCCTCATCTCCTATTATGTTCCTGGCCGCCTCCTTCGCTCAGCACATAATGCACTTCTTGTTGCACCATCCACACCCTCTGCCCTCTCCCGTCTCAAACCTTTCTCGCTTTCTGCTCCCTACCTCTGGAACGCCATACCCCTCTCCTTACGCCTAGAAAAATCCCCCTCTGTCTTTAAGTCTACCCTGAAGTCTTATCTTCTGGAGCACTAGGACCATGCACTGCCTTTGGCCAAACTCAGCACTTGTAATCTCAGCACTTAACACCCTCTTACCCCATTGTATGTCTCCCTTTATCCATTTAGACTGTAAGCTCCTTGGGGCAGGGAACTCTCTCCCATTGTTTCTATGAATGTCGCACTTATTTCATCCCCTCTTATTTATTGTAACATATGTCTATTGTAAGGCGCTGCGTACACTGTGTGGCGCCATATAAATAAAGATACATACATACATACATACATAGTTGTTTTGTTCTCTAAAACTCTTTTATTTATTTGTTTACCTGAGTCCTACCATGCATTGCCCTCATCACAAAGAAGTGTCATATGGTCATACACAGCTGCCTCCAGCTGAACAGGAAAAGCAGGTTTAACCTATTAAGTGCCAGATGGGTACCCAACGCATTGTAGAGCAATATGTTGCATACCTCTCTGGCACTCAAAGGTTTAACATATATTTTCAGACTTATGCACCTAACAAATAATGTTTACAAACCCTGGTTAGGAGTACATGAAATGTAAAAGGGTGTGACTCCTATGTATTGCTAAAGGGATAGTAATACTTAATTATTACTAATCCTTATATTAAAGTCATATTAAAAATGTATTGCCCCCAGTGTCATCTCTCAAACCTTTATGGTTTGAGACACAGTCGCTCCTAAAGTTGCCCTCTCCCTCCCCCTTCCCCGTAGTCAGCGTTCTAGCTGACTGCAAGGAAGCCTGTCTTACGACCGTCAGGCGGCTCTGCAGCACAGCTAAGATCGCTTGGTTTGCAAACACACGTAGAAGACTATTTTAGTGAAAGATTTTTTTTTTATTAACGCGATCGCGGCTCTGCTGCAGAGCTGCCTGATGATCGTAAGACAGGATTTCCCTTCAGTCAGCTACAACGCTTACTTCGGGGAAGGGGGAGGGAGAGGGCAACTTCAGGAGCGATTATCTCTCAAACCATAAAGGTCTGAGAGATGACACTGGGGGCAATACATTTATTTTTAATATGACTTTAATATAGGGATTAGTAATAATTAAGTATTACTATCCCTTTAAATAATAATGTCCCATTATGTTTAGTTGTAGCATTCTTTCCTTCTTAATTGTGAGAAAAGCAGCCACATTCACCTGTAGTGCACCTATTATAGCCTCCCTGACTATCTGGCCACAGTATTACATTGTTTCCTTCCTGTAAAACTGGGACTTGGGTACCCAAGGTGAGACCCTCTGATACAGGAGGACCTTGGTTAAAGTTGGGTAGGCTTATGGATTAAAATGCTCCAGACTAGCCATGAAGATCATGGAGATCTATAGCACAAGCGTTGAGTGAAGGGGAGTGTTTTAATCTTGGAGAACTCTGCTCTCATAACCATAGCTGGGAACTCTCCGGATTTGCTCCAGAGATTGTTTTTATTATTTTTATTTTTTTTTTTTTCCTGCTGATAACCGGGTCTCCGGGACTGCGGCTGCTTCTCTGGATATGGGGAGTTTTTAATCAAACTCTGCCCACTTCTGCTCCTTTCCAGTCTGTTCCTTCCATTTCCCACCACTTCTACGACTTCCCCAATATATTCTTCCTAGTTTGTCTGTGTAAATTAAGCCCCACCCTTTTTTTTTTTTTTTTTACACAAATCGGGTCATTTATCTCGAGGAGACCCTTGGAAGAAGTAGTGGGTGATGCTGATGGTGACCTAATTATCTATAATCTGATCTAGAATATATCCCTTCAGCATCCTCCTATTGTGATACAGATCAAGCTGAGAGTGAGAAAGATGATGCCATAGCCAGAAAATTAGCTGAAAGAAAATGCTTAATTTTCCACCACTGAAAAGAAGCAATATCTCGGTTTGCAAACTGCCTGAGAAAACAATTGGGAAGTCTGATTGGGAGAAACACCATCAACAGAGGTGCCACAGCTAGCAGCAGTAGAAGTACTCCTAAAAGTTCCTGGAGTTCTAGGGCATACCCATGGCTCCTGCTAATGCAAAACATGAAGAAGTATTACGCTGAGTTTGTTGGAGGAGATTTTAATTAGAAAATGTTGTACCAGGAAGAATACACTGAGACTTCTCTCATTTTATTCAGATACATATGAGTCATAAAGTGCCCACACCTGCCACCACCACTTCCACCTCCACAAGTCATGTTGTTGAATCAATAAAGTTTCACAGTTCTTCCACTATGTACTGCCATACCACACTTACTGAGCTCTTAGAAAGGAGAAGAAATCTGCCCCAAAAAATCCAAAAGTACTCCTGTGGAATAATAAACTTGCCAAAATGTTGGTGCCCTTTTATTTTGTTGAAAATAGAGGTTTTAAAGAACTAAAAACATGTGTTGCACCTAGCATATCCCAAACCATAGCAGGTGTTTAGTGCAGTGAGACTCTGCCTTCTAACAATTGTTTCAAGGCATATGATGCTGTAGGACTCTGCCTGCTGAAAACTTTTATTTTAAAGTGGAAGTACCATCATAAGTAAAGCTGCCCTGCAATAATTAGGCAGGTGGCGACTAGCTTAATAATAGTTATCTTGCCTCTCAGTGCTACATCATTCTACAGAAATCCTTAATCGTTTGAGACTGACGGCCAGGTTAGTGTTGTCTGTGTGCCTGTGCCGTCAGTCCCTTCCAGTGCTGTTCAGGCCAGTGCAATGCTTCTGAAGGGAGACCGGTACTGGAAGCGCGGGTGCGCAGACAAAATGTCTGCTCTGATGCCTGGCTTCCGGTCTCGGAAGATTAAAGATTTCTGTAGAAGGGTGTAGTGCTGAAAGGTAATATAACTATTATTAAGCTAGTTGCCCCCTGTCTAATTATTGCAGGGTGACTTTAGTTCCGCTTTAAGTTGTGGATTTCTCCACTTCAGACCTCAGAAGCAGTAATACTGAGGTGAAAAATATTGCAGCCATTGAAAGCATGGATGAGAAAAGGCAAAGTTCTTGTGGGAAATGAAATGTATTGGCATTCGTGAAAACACAGAAATGTTATGCATTTCTGTGGATGGGAATTTTCTTGGGAAATTGCTAATTTCCTCAAATTCCCACAGAAATATTTTTTTACTTTTGGGCAGCTTTTTCTTTGAAAATAGTGCCCTTCAGCTCACATCTACATTCCTTGATTAAAATCATTATAGGCAGTGGGAGCAGAGCTCTCATTTAGAGACTTGCACAATTTGATTCAAAAAGGAAAGCGATTTCTACAGTTTGGTTAAAACAGCACAAGACTTAAAACAAGTTTCTTTGGACTAATAATATTATAGAATCATAATATTCATAGTTTTTGCCAAGGGGCTGCACACAGACAGAGGCCTCTTTAACCTCTTAACACCCAATGACGTGCCAGGACCATCACGGCTGTCTGGACATCAAGGACCAGTGACGGTCCTGGTACGTCATGGAAGATTGTGATCGCTGTTCAGCTGTACGCAGCTCTGTGATCACAGACAGGGCCAGCCCAAGACATTGGGTTGCCTGGGTCCAAGGATGAAATGCTGCCTACACCAAAATGACACCCACCTCCATTATTGGTTTAACGATTTGAATCCATACACAATAACTATCTATATACCTTTTGTCTGCACTGACAGCCAATAGGTGCCAACAATTTGGAAGTTCCACACCACAGGAAAACCAGTCATAAAGAAGCTGTCACAAGGATCAGGCTACTTTCCTTCCGATGTCTATCAATGCTTGTTGTTAACCCTTTGAATGCCAGAGCGGGGTACAGTGCACTGCATTGCAATGCATTGGATACCTCTCCGGCCCTCAAAGGGTTACAAGTTACATGCTTGACAAGGTTTCCATGCACTTTTGCAATACATAGTTTTCTGAGAGTGTCATTATGTTTCACATTACCGTTTAGTGCTGTGGTGGGTAATGCAAGGCTCCAGCTGATGGCACACTACAGCTCACATGCATCTCTGAATTGTTTGTGTCCTTCCCCTGGCTCTGAACCCGTTTGTTAAGCACATGGAGGCAGCTGGAGCTCCTTCGTGTGCTGCAGATAATAATCCGTCCTCTTCCTGCTGCCATCTGCTAACCTGTGCCTTCTGCTGGATGGAGTATTATCTGCAGCACGTGGAGGCGCTCCAGCTGCCTCCATGTGCTTAATAAACTGGTTCAGAACCAGGGTAAGGACACAAACGGTTCAGAGATGCATATGTACCTTATGCAGCTGAAGTGGCACTTCATGTTGGCTGGCTGCTGGACCTCCATATGCAGGCAGTGCAGCAGCCACTTTCCTGCCACCCCTGTCAAAGAGCCACCTGGGTCTGTTGACGCACCGGGACTCATGTAAGGGCCGGCTCTGATCACAGATCACTTCTGTATTAAAAAAAAATGTGCCTTGGTCCTCCAGAGTTCCACATCCTGGGACCATGTAGTCCTTAAGCATAAGGTCATCTAGATACCATCTATGACATTTAATTTTATTATTGCCTATGGCACTTAAAATTTCACTTCAGTAACGAACTACATTTATGATTTTTCCGGTGTTTTTACATTTTTTTCCATACCAAGTTTCTCCGTCACTGGGTCCACTATTGTATAGAAATGTAGGATTTGACAGTAGACAAGAACCAATTGGGTCAGCTGGTTTGCTTCAGAATTTCATCTCTTTAGCTTTCTGAATTGCACCTCCAATATTTTAAAAAGAAGTAAAAAAAAAAAAAAAGCCTCTTCAATATTATTTGGTCTTTTTGTACATAAATATTGTGAAATGATTTTACTTAAGATAAAATCACATCCATTTCTGACTTTACATATTGTGTAGGTTCTTTACTTGCCTTTATGCCTTTTCACTATTTTTATTTTTAGTTTAACCCTTTGACTGCTAAAGGGATATGCACCACATTACAATGTGTTGCTTACCCATCTGTCACTCAACGGGTTAACATTTTTATGTCCCTGGTGTTGAGCTCCCTTGCTTTCGGTTTCCAGAGAGCTCTGTCTGGGACAGTGAAAGAGGAGATATTTATACAATGTTGCAATCTCTCTGCAGGTCTGAGTGCTCTGTATGCTGTAGTGGTGGCTTTTCTACATTATTTTACTGTCTTTTTACATTGTTGCACTTTCTCTCTGCTTTCACAGTTCCAGATGGAAAGCTCTTCAAAATAGATTCAGACAGCTCCCTGTCAGGGACATAAAACTGTAAGAAAATAGATGAAGTTGGAAAAAAATAGGAAGCTTGACTTTACATATAATACATTTTTGTTTTGATGCATATGTTGTAGCATTTGATGGATATACATGTTATTATTGTGAATTTTTATTTACTCCCTTGGCGCAACTAAAATGTCTCAGAACTGCTATTCTTTTGTCTTAAATATATATAAATATATAAATTTGCTTAGTTGTCCATTTGTCAATTTGTTTTTTCTTTTTCCTCTGCTTCTCAGGTGGTACCCATTGGTCAGATGATGAATGTGAAGAAATGAAACATGCAGAATGCCCAGCAGGGTAATATATATATAAATATATATATATAGACATTTTATAGCTATATGTTTTTATACTTTTGCAGGATTAACTTTCCAGAAGAAAATATTGTGTCCATATTTTACTATAAAGTGTTAACCCTTTTCTTAGAGAGGTGTATGCATTGGAAATGTCTTTAGCATCCAGGGCCCGCTTTCCCAATAGGCAGTGTAGGCAACTGCCTAGAACTCCAAATTTTGAGGAGTGTCTCAGCTTTGATGGCCACACCCATACTCTGATTTGTGGGTGTGGCCAGCGAAATCCCATAAAAACCTGAACCAGTTTTATACCCCTTTACAAGATATTTGGATGCTAGAGAGAGATAAAATGCATTGCAAAGATATCTCTAGCAACCAAGGGGTTAAAGTTTTGTTTATCTCTTTTATATTTTTTTTTTTTTTTTTGGCTTTGATTGTTCTAGGCCAAGGTTCTGTGCCAGGAAATAGTGGATGGTTCTGGGGATGGGGCCATGCTGAAGGTGTGGTAATTGGAGGAGCTAAAGGTGCCTACAGTGCCTTGCCTAGGGACATCCGGGATATAAATCCAGTCCTGTTAACATACAAGGGGTTAACACACACAAAATGCACCTGTATTTCTTAGAGACAGGGGAGTAACTACAGAGGGTGCAGTGCTGTCAAGTCCCATGGGCTCTAGTTATACCCCTGTAAGAAAGTATTTATTTTAGGGGGCCAATAAGTGTTTGTACCAGGGTCTTCTAATGACTAGTTATGCCACTGCTTAGAGATAAATGTGAGCTATACAGGAGATTCAAGACAACCCTTTTAAAGGACTAGTAAAATTTTAATTCTGTAAAAAAAAAATATAGCTGTCCTGCTGAACAAAAGAAAAGTATTCCAATTGCCGAATGATGTTTAATTCACAAGATATTACAGCTCAACATCTGGCAATTTCTAATGGGGGGTGTATTTGTTTTTAGGAGCTACGTAAAATTGCACATAAATCGCTCATTCACGGCTTGAGAAATTTCCCTTAACCAGCTGTTTAATTTGATGTAATGTATGTTTTACTGTGTAAATCCTTGTCTTAGCTTTGTTCGCCCTCCTTTGATCATCTTCTCAGTGGATGGTTTTCGTGCTTCATATATGAAGAAATCAAGCAAGATTATGCCCAACATTGATAAACTGAGTAAGTGTGATTTCTATCAGAAAGGGATTAATATCAGAGTGTTAGCAGAGTTGCTGTGTAATGGCTGAGGGGGCTAAATCCTCAGGTCTCTTGCTTAAAGGAGCAGTAAACATTTTTTTCTGAAAACATATATATTGTAGGGTGTTGCCTGTTGAGTAAAATGAGGGTGCTCCCACTGCTGAGAGGTGCATATTTCCAGAGTTATTACATATATTAGCAGTGCCCTCTAGTGGTCAAATTCTAATTAGATTTTCAGTTACATTCCAATGGAGAGGAAAGTCAGGGACTTACAGTTCCCTATAGACTGTGATAGAAACAGCCTGTCACTTCCTGTCAGTTAGAACCATCGTGAAGTAAACACAGTAAATTCACTTCCTGATTATTTGAACTGTTATAAGTTCTGAATAAAATAACTGACAGCAGTGGGAGTGACCTTGTTTTACTTTGCAGAAAAAGCTCTACAACATATATGTTTTCATAAAAGACCTTTACTGCTCCTTTAAAGCCCCATGACTTGCCAGCTTGGGTCATATGCAAAGATGTGAGTACTTTGGTATCTGGTGATACCTTTTTTCAGTGGGACTAACATTCTGTACTTTAGGACTTTAAGCTTATGAGCTCTGTACCACAGCCTGTCAATCTTCGCCTCTTCCCCTCCCCAGTTGTTCCCCATTACCACCACCACCTCCTCTGACGGAGGAATCCAGCATGTGACCTGGCACACTCTCTTGACAATGAGAATGTTATGTCCATGGAGGCAGACATGACAGCTGCTGGCAGTTTTTTAAAACTAAAGCAGGCAGTTTGCAACACATTGCACACTTTGGTCATTAATGGGTTAAGTATGCTCATACACTCTACTTGATTCAGTGAGCAGAGTTTAAAATCCTGTGGTCCTGGTAACAACTGTCAGGTCTGGCTCCAATAACCCTTTGAGTGCCAGAGGGGGTACGCAACTCATTCGCAAAGCAATGTGTTGCGTACCCACACTGGCACTCAAAGGGTTAATATAACATCCAGAACTGATTGAAGATGTTATCTGTTGAACAATGGCACAAGGGCAAAGTTCATAGGGGTCATTAGAATTTTATGGTCCTAGCCTGGGGTTGGGCCATTATTAGGAGGAGGTAGCTCTCTTTTAACTGGTGAATATCAATCATATTCACGTTGTGTAAATACTGCACAGTTTTACCCTTCTGCTGTTTATCCATCTTCTTCTACTTTGTCCTTGAGTACTTTTAAACATATGAACCATTTTAGAGTTTGGTGACATGTGCCGCAAGAATATTACATTGTATCCATCTTTTTTTTATTGTTTTATATCTATCTCCTTCTTCACAACAGGAACATGTGGAACACACTCGCCTTATATGAGACCAGTTTATCCAACAAAAACTTTTCCAAACTTGTACACACTAGCAACGGTAACAATTTGTCATAAGATCTGTTTGTCTAATTAACCTGTTTACTGTATCCACTGTGACTACCATGTCTATCCTATCCGCCATCCTTACGGGTGATTCTCAATGTTAGTCTTCTTTTTTAGAGTTTTGTAGAGAGTAAAAAAATAAGCTAAATACCACAAATCCTATCTCTCAAACCGTTTGAGAGATATCCTCTGTTAAAGTTCCCCTCTCCCTCTCCTTCTCCTTCTGTCAGCTTGCAACTGACAGCAGGAGATCCTGGTCCAGGGACCGACAAGCAGCTCTTCAGCAGAGCCGCAATACCTTGGTTTAAAAAGAAATACTTCTTTGGAAAAGGTATGCAAGCACACCTTTTAGATCGTTCCAAAGTAGTAATTATATTTAAATCCCGCTATTGTGGCTCTGCTGAAGAGCCTCCTCGTGTCGGCCGACACAGATCTCCTTCTGTCAGCTTTACAGCTGACATTAGGAAAAGAGGAACTTTTGCGGAGGATATCTCTCAAACCATAGCGATTTGAGAGACAGGATTTGTGGCATTTAGCTTATTTTTGTAATCTCTACAAAACTCTAAACATTTTTTATGGCACATTACTGTCCCTTTAAAAGTGTACAGCACCTTAACAAATTACTTAAAACCCCTTGATTGCTAAAGAGACTTCCAAAGCATTGCTTTGCAATGCATTGGAGCCCTCAATAGCATCAAGATGTTCATTTGTTTATCAGAACAGAACTTGCCTATGTAGGTGCCTATGAAACAGCATTCAGTTATTTCTAGTTACTTTTTCTTTTTGCATGTGATATCTATTGTAGTTGTAGTGCTATTTGATTCAGTTTACATCTGACAAATGCTTGTGTCCCTATCAAACCATTTGACACTATTGAAGCCTTTTTTGTCTGTTGTGAGAAGGTGTTACTTGGAGAGATCATTACATAGCCGGAAACTGCAGAAGCAATAATAATAATAAAAAAAAATATATATATATAATATATATATATATATATATATATATATATATATATATATATATATATATATATATATATAAATATAAGCATGTATGTGTGCTATTGCTGTATGAAGGACACCTACCTAGGTAAGTCTGTGTGCTAAACAAATCGAATCACTTATTCCTAGGGTATAATTTTTCTTTAAGGATATCTTTGCTTGAGCACTGGTGTGTAATTAGTTGCTCCATTGGGACTTGCCAAGTAGGGATGTCCTGAGAGCATGACCTGTTGGTGTGTCCAGCAGAATTAAGCTGAGAATCTGGGAGGTTGATATACTAAGTAAAAGTGGAACAATTCTGGAGCAAACCAGCTGCTACATAGGGAACATATAAATCTTCCCAAAATGCTCAATGATTCAAATGTGTCTTTTGTCCCCTTGAATGGGAGAGAGATCTCCAGCATGTGAAGCAATGCACTGGTGACATCTCTAGCATCTGAACTTTATTTAAACCAATGGAACATTTTTTTTTATTTGTACATCTTCTTATTAACAGTTTGAGTGCCTGTGAGGTATCCAGTGCATTGCCATGCAATCTGTTGGATACCGCTCTGGCACTCAAAGACTTAACTAAATGTATAAAAAAGTTTTTATTCAGGATAAGAACTATGTAATATTGCTGGACAGAGGTTCTCAAACTGTTCTGTGGAACCCAGGGTTTCCTTAAGAAGTTCAAGGGGTTTCCAGACAAGACAATAAGGATTAGGTGGCAATCTAGCATTCTGATACTGATGCTGATTTGACCAGAGTCTAGAAAGGTCTCCAATGTATTTGCGGTATGTTGGAAACATCTCTAGTATTTAAGTAGTTAAAGGGTTTGGTTATTAGGGTTCCAAGAAGATTGTAGGTTATATTCAATAAGCTGAAAAAGGTGTAGTTCTGGGGCAAATCAACTGCCCCCCAGGGGACAAATAAAAAATTCCCTAAATATCCATTGGGCTTTTAATCCCTTCAATGCTAGAGAGGTCTCTCAATGTGATAGAGGACTCTATAGCATTCAAGAGGTTAAAAGCCCTATTAACCTCCTAAGGACAGCCAATCATACATGTGGCCGTCACTTAAGGACCACAGACCATTATTTTTTATTTTCTCATCCTGTTCAGGGCTCCCTGAACGGTGTGCAGCTGCGCGGGGAGCCCTTAATTCCATGACAGTCCTGGCACGTCATGGGTCATTAACGCAAATCTACCCATGACGTGCCAGGGCCATCAAGGGTCGTTCAGGGGTTAACCCTTCGAGTACTAGAGGGGTGAGCAACGCATTGCAGAGCAATGCTTTGCTCACCCTTCTTGAACTCAAAGGGTTAAATCATGGTGTAGTTGGTGTGTACCAGAATTACACCTCTTTAGCTTTCAGAGTTGCACCTGGTGTGTGAAACCAAAGTATTTCACCTTCATGGGCAGTTTGGGAACCACTGGTGTAAGTATTTGTATTCTTGTGTTGTGCTTTTTCCCCCCCATAACCCATTTCTCTTTTGCACAAAGGGACTTTATCCTGAATCACATGGGATTGTTGGCAATTCAATGTATGACCCTGTGTTTGATGCCAACTTCAGCCTTCGATCACGAGAGAAATTTAATCATAGATGGTGGGGAGGACAGCCAGTAAGTAAATAGCAAACACATCAGAAATATGCTTGTGTATGGGGACCAGTCTGTTAATCTCTCCTCTAATGCAGTCTGTTAAGGTAACAGATTGTGGTAGAATTATATTTATTGTATTAAATGAGCAGTGACATTTTATTATGAAAAAATATCTAGTGCAGGGCTTTTCCTGCAAAGTAAAACAAGGGTTCACACACACTGTTTGGAAGCTGCTTCATTCAAAAGCCATTACATTTCGGACTATTTTTTATATTAAACTGTAAACATTAGTGCCACTTAGTTATTCCTTTGCATTCTGTGATAAAGGTGGGCCTCAGGCTACAGTTCTCCATAGAATCTGATGGTAATAACATTTGAATGAATCAACTGCTAGCCATAAAAGAATAATTTTTGTACTTCGCTGCAGTGTGATAAAATTTTACTGAACATTTAACCGACTGCTGAATAGGTGTACAGCATATTGCAGAGCAATGCACTGCACACTTCTCTGGCATTCTAAGGGTTAAAGTTGAATTAACATTTTATAATGACTTGGGTGATTTCTAAGGATATTCAAAACCCTCTATATATTGTTTAGGGTTAAACAAACATTAATGTGAGTTTTATTGCTGTGGAGCAATATGATACTTATATACACACCACACAATCTGATCTCCTAAAAAGAGGGACCCCAGGGTGGGAAAGAGGGATTTAGGTTTCAATGAAGGACAGTCCCTCCTAAAGAGGGACTGGGAAGTATGTTTCTATGTTCCACATGGACTTAGAGAAAATAATGTATCGGTAAGTGCACAAAAATCCTCTTGTATAATAATTCTGGACAGAACAAGTGTACCATAGGGTACAAATAAAAAAAACATTTAACCCCTCAAATGCTAGAGAGGTCTCATATGCATTCCTTATATATGTTGGAAAGTTGTCTAGCATTTGAGTAGAGGAGTCCCATTTAAATCAATGGACTTTTTATTTGTTCCCTGCAGTGCAGTTGGTATGCTGACCTTTTGCTTGCTGCATAAGGCTTCAATTCATTAAGCAAATTTAAGTCGATAACACTAAATGCATTAAAACTGTGTTGAGGAACACAGATGCAATATTAGGACACCAATGTTTGCTAGACATTGATTCATCAATACTTAATAAACACATCTGCACTGAGAAGTATGTAAGACTGTTTATTTTACTTGATAGGGAAATTGGCAGATTGTATGGGACTGTCTGCTGTCAAAATCGATGTTTCTGATTATTTCAATTGTTCTGGATTCTATTGCAATCAATAACTTTATCAAGGGTTTTAACTATACATTTCTCCATAGATTTCAATGGAAATCTGCTCGATACAGCCAGTCATAACACAACCTAAGCCAGGATCAGTAATAATGGAAATTCTTATTGACTACTTGAGGTTGACAAAGCCCACATTTTCTTAACTACATTTTGTATATGTGCAGAAAAAAATAATAGAGACAATATAAGGTCCATTCAAGACTCTTTTTAAATGCTAGGCTGTGCCCCAAGAGCTATGGAAACAGAGTTCCCACAACTCTAAATTATTCCATGATCTGTAGTTATGTCTTCACCAAGCAAGGTTCTCATGGGAGATTGGTCTCCTCTGTATAGAAGACCATTGATGGTGGATTCTCTGAAACGGGGCTTCAGTTGAGGAGAACAAACTCTCATGAATGCATCACTTGGTCCTGTTTTCACCCAGGCTTACCAGAGGGCAGAGGATGAGTATAGTGCTATGGGATCCAATAGCTCTTGGGGCAAGGCTGAACAAACATTTTAATCTAGAGCCCAGCACTGAAAACTTAGGGGCAAGCAATTTTTTTTTTTTATTGAAAATCCATGTCGGTGCACACAATGGAGTGGCATACAGGTGATGAAAAATGTTGCCCTCCAAAACCACAAAACAATAAAGCCAAACAAACCAAAAAACCCAACTACAGTAACAACATGTATTTGTGACAAAACTTTTTTCTCTGTCCAATACCGGTTAATGGTAACTTTGCGTAGGTGATCAGCCCCTTTAAGTAGGCAGGAGCAATTCTGAGACGTGAATGCAGGGGGTGGAGCCTACCTTCCCTCCTTGACTGCTGCTAGCCAATCAGCCCCAGTAAGATTTGTTCCTTGGTGAAGACACAAGGCAAGAGAACAGAATAGTTCTGCTATAGTTTTAGCTTTTTATAATTTTCTGTTAGATATGGGATACCACCATTAGGCAGTTTACCATCACTGACAATTTCCATCACCCAGATGTGGAAAGCTCAGTTTAACATGTGCTTTTGTGGACCTTAAGCCCTGGGGGTAAAATCTTGGTTGCAAGTTCTTTTCTCAGGAGTTGCCCACTGAGTCTTCCTCTTAATACATGGTAACCTGAAGACAGAAGATCTGCAGGAAAGGTGAGCAACCATTTGAGTGCTGAGGTCCACATGTCACACGTTGGCCCTCCGCACAGGGGTCTCCTTTGGAGTTCCTATTGCATACTCCTGCACTCATTGGGTTTATCTGTATGTCTGTTGGGTGTTTTGGAGCAAGTTTCTGTGGTAACTTAACCCCTTGGTTGCTGGTTTAGCATCTTTTGGGGGGTTTTGAGCACTTTCCCTACTGGGTTCAGTGTTTATAGGGTCTAGTGACATGTTTTAGTGATGTTTGGTCCAAATTGACTTCACAGTTACAACTCTGCAAAATTGTAAGACGCGCTTTTACCGCATAGACGGTATTGCTCCATTCACTTCTGTCGGGCTGTACAGTTTGGGACATTTCTCTGCAACCGCTCAAAGTGGCGACTTCAGAGATGGCTCATTTTAATTGTCTGCCCTTGCTCTACTATCCGGTTAAAGTTTAGTGTGTGTTGGGGGCTCAAGGGACATCGAACACTGTTGGAGTACTTTTTCTGGGTAAACTACATTTCCCATGAGCGCTTGCATCGCGCGCTCATTCCTTATTTGCTCCTGTTGCGGTAGACCTTTTGTTCCTTCCCAGAACGAGTGTCCTATGCAGGGCTTGGATCCTCCTTCTCTCCTCAGCAGATTAACCCTTCGCCTGTCAGATAAGTGTATTTTAGCGATTTCTGGGGTGAAATTTTAATCCTACACACTGTATTTGGGTATTTCCTTATACTTTGAATGTTTTGACACTGTGGGAATGTCTATTCCTTTGGAGCTTGGGGCTAGGACTAAAACTAAGGACGCTGGGGTCTCTGTGTCCCCCTTTGCACATTGATCCTTATGTCAATCAGGGTCGCCTAGAGAATTCTCAGGTCATTTATGACCTGCATGTTCTGTTTTCCCTGAGTTTCTCCCAGGGACCTCCAGCCATGCATTAGAGCCAGTTTGTGTGCAAGAATTTAGGCTGCTGCTAGAGACCTCCAATATACACAACACTTCCATCCCAGTTACAGGGGGTCTTCCCCTCCTGGCAGACCCCTACTTCTGTCAGATCTGCCCTACTGAAACCTCAGGGATTACCTGACTTATCAGATTCCTCTGATGAGGAGCTGTTGGTGGATTCTGATGCTGAGGAATGTTCTTCAGCGGTCTCATCTCAGTTCTTTGGAGACCCCCCTTTGAGGCTAACATTGAGCCCTCTGCTGAGGGCCTGATCAGAGCCATATTAAACACCCTAAACATTCCCATGGTTCAAGAGGTTTCTTTGGACCCCTCTGATGTTCTTCTGGAGCCCAAAAGACCCCATACTTGTTTTCCACCTAACCCCGCTCTTGACCGGTTAGTGTCTGATGAGTGGTAGTCTCCTGACAGAAAGCCTTCTGTCTCCAAGGAGTTTGCTAAGCCTTACCCCCTTTTCTGAAGCGGCGCTAGCTCAGTGGGTTCATGCCCCTAAGGTGGATGCCCCTGTTTTCTAGGCTTTCTAGGTCCACTGGTTTGCCAGTTGCTGAAGCCTCTTCTCTGAAATACTGGTCTGACGAGAAACTTGGGGCCTCCCTCAAGTCCATTTTTGCCACCGCTGGTACTTCCATACGTCCAGCATTTGCTGCGGCCTGGGTAAATAGGGCCATTGCGGTTTGAACTGAACAGTTCACGCTTGCAGTTCATCAGGGAGCTCCTGCTTCTGGCATGTTGAAACTTCTTGCCAACATTCTGAAGCCCAGCATTAGGTCTCTGCTGCCTTGTTGATGACATCTGTTGGTGGCAAGGGTTTCCCCCATGTCTGTAGTTGGCAGAGGAGCTCTTTGGCTCAAGATCTGGTCTGCATCTAAGAAAGCATTGCTCTCCTTGCCCTTTCAGGGCATTTCTCTGTTTGGGCCAGATCTTTAGGATCTGATTAGTGAGGCCACAGGCGGTAAGAGTACCCTCCTGCCTATGGTTTCCAGGAAGCAGACGCTTATCAAACGTAATCAGCCTTTTTCGTGCTTATGGACTGAGACACGCCAGGTGAACCAGGCAGTTCCCCCAGCTCCACGCTCCTCCTCCAAGCCCAAACCACAAGGGAAGTCTAAGGTCTCCACCAAACCCAAGGCTTCCACACTTTATTCCGCATGATTTGCCAAACCCAGGTCCCCACTCTTCTGTGGGTGGTCATCTCAGCCTCTACTGCAGTGTCTTGGAGGACTTCGTGGTGGACCCTTGGGTTATACAGGTTGTTGCAGAGGGGTACAGGATCCCTTTCACCTCTCTTCCTTCCTTCAGGTTTTTCCCTTCTCGCACTCCTCAGGGTATAGCAAAACGTCGCCTGTTCAACGGCGCCATCCAGGCCCTTCTGGACAAGGTGGTTCTGGAACCATTTCCTGTTAAGGACAGGGGTTTGGGTTTTTACTCAAACCTGTTTGTGGTTTCCAAGATGGACAGTGGCTGTCATCCAGTTTTGGACCTGAAGGATCTCAATTCCTTTGTGGTCAAGACTCATTATCACCAAGAGTCCCTAAGGACGGTGATTGCTGCTATGTCTCCTGGGGAATCCCTTGCTTCTCTGGACCTTCATGAGGCATATCTGCACATCGCCATTCATCCAGAGAGCCGACAGTACCTCAGATTTGCCTGCGACCACGGGCATTTTCAATATTCTGCTCTCCACTTTGGTCTGACTACAGCTCCTCAAGTCTTCAATCGTGTCCTGGGAGCCTTAGTGTCCATCTGAACGGCATCAGAGTCACTCCATACATGGGAGACCTGATTCTGAAAGCCCCTTCTCAAAACTCCTTCAGCGGCAGGTTCAGGACTGCATTCATGTACTCGCCCATCATGGGTGGATCCTCAACATGGACGAGTCGGATCTTGTCCCATCCCAGCGACTGGTCTTCCTGGGCCTTCTCTTTGACACTCAGCAGAGCATGGTGTTTCTCACAGACGAGGTGGTTCACCAGATCGCCCACAGGGTTTCCACTGTTCTGGCTCTCATGATCCAGTTCCAGCCAAGAAGCTGTCCTCTCTGGTGGGGAAGTTCATTTCCACTATAGCAGCAGTCCAGTTTGCCATGGCTCACACCAGGCAACTCCAGGGGTTTGTGATCCAGGTGTGCAGTGGTCAGCCAGACCTCCTGAAGATGTCGGTGTCCCTTCTTCTTCATGTGGAACTGAGTCTGTCGTGGTGGCTCAGCCTCTCCAATCTGCTGAAGGGCAAGCCTTTCCTCGCCTTACTTCCCTCCTCTGGGAAATTCAATGGTTGGCCATCCCAAAGTTACCAGTAACCTGTATTGGACGACAGAGAAAAGAGGATTTTAGTCTAACCTGTTAAATCCTTTTCTCTTGGTCCATACAGGTTACTGGTCTCCCACCCTGTCAAGGGACCATGCTTGGCTCTCCTGTGGCAGAACGTGGGGGTCCTTTCAGGTTCATACTCGCAGGAGTCTTCTTTTTCTTCTCACTACCTAGTCAATAGTTAGTGTCTCAAATCTTACTGGAGCTGATTGGCTAGCAGCAGCCAAGGAGGGAAGGTAGGCTCCACCCCCTGCATTCGCTTCTCAGAATTGTTCCTGCTTACTTAAAGGGGCTGATTGCCTACCCAAAGTTACCAGTAACCTGTATGGACTAAGAGAAAAGAATTTAACAGGTAAGACTAAAATCCTCTTTTATTGTATTAAAAGTTGGACTTTGTCATGGGGCATCAGGACTCCTCCTGATGACCCCCAGCTACTGATCTCCCAGCAGATTCAGCTGGTAGATCAATAGTGGTGAAGCAGGGGAGCAAGAACTTCTACCCAGGTAAGAGTGGTCAATGCTTTCATGTCAATGAGGGATGCTTTCCCTTATTGATGTGAGAGGGGTTTCTGTTCCTGCCCACTCCTACCCGGGTACTCTGGGTAGAATGGAAGCTTTCTTGCATATTAAAGTGGTGATAAAGTGGAGATTACTTTTCCAGTGATATCACTAGTCTAGTTCCTATGTTATTCTATAGAGCAGTGGTTCTCAACCTTTCTAGTGCCGTGACCCTTTGATAAAATTTCCCAAGTTGTGGCGACCCCTAACAGTAAAATTATTTTCGTTGCTCCTTCATCACTGTAATTTTGCTACTGTTATGAATCGAAATATAAATATCTGATGGTTTTAGGCGACCCCTGGCAAATCGTCATTCGACCTCCAAAGGGGTCCCGACCCACAGGTTGAGAACCACTGCTATAGAGGCTATGCACCAAGATCTCCAAAGTTGAAGAAATCTTAGTGCATTGGTTTAATAGAATAATATAGGAATTGGAGAAGTGATATCACTGGAGAAGTCATCAACTCTTTAACATGCCTTAGTACATCTTCCCCAACATCTTCAGTCACTCATCGATGTCATGTGGATGGAAGCGGACACCGTTCCCAGTTAGGCGAGCACAGGTCAGTGACCAAGCACTTAAAGAGTTAGAGGACTATTTAGGAGGACACGTACTTAAATATACAGTTACTCTTTGGTCTTACAATCAAGACAAACACAAGTATATTGTGCATAATAAGTTCATTATATATACATTTAAAACTATTACATTTTTTTCAGTCTTTATGGAAAAAGTTCCTAAGCTGGGCATTGGGGCCATACCAGTCTGGTTGAGAACCACTGCTTTAGTGGAAACACCGGAGGCGGACATGATGACAGTGGCTGGCAGTTTTGTACAACTGAAGAAGGCAAAGAGCATGACTGTGCTTAAGCAGTAAAACTGTATAAAAGATTGCCGTTTTGCATTTTTTCTCTAATAAAGTTCCTCACTCCTGCCCCTTTTACTTGCCTCAGCAAGCCGGTCTGGACAGAATACGATGAGGGACATTCTTCTTCCAACTTAAGGAAAAACCTGTCCTCCTTTGACAAGGGGACATGCTTTTCCTTATACCGAAAGAGGGAAGATTGTCCCTTGCTGCAATCCGTCCAGTCCCGGGAATGGATTCCAGATCTGAGGGGAGGCTGCGGAGCTAAGTAAAATTTGATAGAGTATAAATATAAAATGGCAAAGTTTAATAACATTTTACTGATGCACATCATTATAAAAAAAAAGTTTGAGGAAGACTCGATTTTAATTTAATAACGAAAGAATACTATCCCTTTAACTCTATAAGGAACAGAGCGGTGCACATCACATTATGCAGAAATGTGTGTTCATGCCTCTAGTCCTTAAAAATTAAGATTAAGAAGAGGCTGAAGTCCTGTAATCCTGCTAGCAACTGTCATGTGGTGGGCAACCTGAGGCTCTCCAACTGCTCAGGACTACAATTCACCTCATCCCCAACCAACCAGCCAATGGCTGGAACAGCTGGAGGGCATCAGGTTGTCCAACCCTACTTTAACCCTTCCACTGATGACTGAAAGCCAACCCATGGAAGGAAATTTTGAAGGAACAGCATGAACTGAAAGGATTGAGTGGGATTTCTAAAGCTGGTAGCACCAGGCAAGGACATATCCCATTGCTACAGCAACTTGAGAAGCTCATTAAACTGTGCTTTTTTAAAAAAATAATTTTATGTGAATAGGCGATAGGAGGACAAAAGTAAAAAGATATGTATGCTAGAAGGGTACGCAGTGCATTACTCCCTGTGGCACTTAAAGGGTTAAGGACCAAAGAGAAACACAATCCACACTCCTCTGGTCCTTAAAAGGTTAACACACTACCATACTTATCTTCATTTCGGCCTAGGAGGGACTCTTCCTTTAAACCTTTGAGTGCCAGAAGGGTATCCAATGCCTCTTTGGCGCTCAAAAGGCTAAAATGAGAACAAATTAATCTGTGCAACTGACAGCCAAAAAAAACCCCACAACATTTACTAGTCATTGAGATTGGTTACCTAGAATCATGGAGATTTGTATTCATGTTTTGTTTTGTTGTTTTGGGTTTTTTTTATACCAAGGCAGTTTTTTATGGTGTGCATACAACAGAAACACACACATCCAATATACAGTATGGAATAAAATTGTATGTCTGTCATGTGGTTCCCAAATTGTGCTTACATTTCTTTGCAGTAGGAGCTGGAAGATCCATACAATGTGGAACACTCTGCCAGTTTCATATGCAGTCATATGAAATAAATATAATAGCAGTTTAGTCAAAGACTATATAATTGTTCAACATTGTATATGCTTTATGTCTTGCTACAAGCTCAAATCAGTAAATGGGAAAGATCATGAAACAGACATATTCTTTGTATTGCTCCATATTGTACAGCACCATGTACAAACGTATAATTATTGTCTATTTTTTTTTGGTGACTTTATTTTAGATAATCATATGACTGCTTCCTCCCAATTAAGTCTGTAAGGACCAGAGGGATGCGTAATACAATGCATCTCTCTTGTCCTTAAAGGGTTAAAACTGTGCCAGTGATTTCCTCATAGAGCCTCCATTGTTTTTCACTGTCATTGGTCCTCTAAGGGGGTTAACCAGGAATTAAAATATAATATTTAAGGTTGTTTTTAAAGGTAAATAGTACAATTAAAAAAGTGTCTCTCTAAGTGTAATATTAGGTACACTTTTTTTAAAATTGAAATTGATAGGTGTTTAACACACTTCATTGCTTTTTTTTTTCCAGTTATGGATTACTGCTTCTAAACAGGGTGTGAAGGCAGCAACATTCTTCTGGCCGGTGTAAGTCAAAATCAGGTTTGCATTTCCCAATAGGCAAAGCAGATAGCTGCCTAGAGCACCACACTTAATGGGAGCCTTGGCTGTGCTGGCCACACCCACATTCTGATTTTTAGAAATCTCAGAGCCAAAGCCAACAGATACCAGCTCCTGTTTTATGATAGTTAGGGCCAGATTTTCTCCATAGACTGAAATAGCAATAACTCTTAAGACAGAATGGGCAAGAAATCTTAAAGGGGTAGTAATATTGTAGCTACTACATAAATAAACTAACTGATGCAAGTCCCATCTCTCAAACCTTTATGGTTTGAGAGATATACGATGCTAAAGTTCTTCCTCCCTCCCCTTTCATAGATGTCAGCTTTAAAGCTGACAGCAGGAGATTTGAGTCGACAGACTCAAGGCGACTCTTCAGCAGAGCCGAAATACCGCAATCTAAAAAGAAATACTTCATTGGAATGGTCTACAAAGTGTGCCTGGTTTGCAAGTTCACTTTGTAGAGACCGTACCAATGAAGTATTTATTTTTACATTGTGGTATTTTGGCCCTACTGAAGAGCCGCTGGCTGTTCCCGGGACCAGGGTCTCCTGCTGTCAGCTTACAGCTGACTTCAGTAAAAGGGGAGGGAGGAGAGGATTCTAGCATCGTATATCTCTCAAACCATAAAGGTTTGTGAGATGGGACTGGGATCATTTAGTTTATTTTTGTAATAGCTACAATATTTTGTTTTGTGTGTGTGTATATATATATATATAAAAACATGAGTGTTTACTATATATTTAAGCTCTTTTCTTATTGCCTATTTTTAGGCTACTTTTTTTCTATCTTTTTTATAGTTCATCAAACAGTAGAGGATAGAAGTAAGCTGCCATGTTTGCCATGATTTCAGGGAATGACTTGCTATCAGATTGATGGCACCTGGGGCTCGATACTGTTACCACTGGTAAAACTGGCGGTAATAGTAAAAACAAGACAGAGTGATAAACCAACATACGTACCTCAGCTATTCAAATACTCGTTGTTGGTTTTTGTTCCCACAACTCGTGCTAAATAGCGCAAATTGTGGGAACAATATAGGAAAAAAATCCAGCTCTCATTGTTTGATGCAGTGTCAAACAATGAGAGTGATCTCAAAATAGTCAGAACTTTAGCACTTACCTGTCATGTCCATCTTCTTCTTTAATCGTGTCTTCTTTCTTCTTCTTCTTCTCTTCTTTCTTCTTTTCTTTTCTTCTGTATTATTAAAAAAATTCTTTAGTACTGCATCTTTTTTAAACAAAAATTAAACTCCCAAAGATGCGACAGTTAACCCTTTTGAGTGCCGGAGGGGAAGCCGACCGGAGGCAAAGGGGGGGACATTGTACACATTTATTTGAAGTGGACACATTAACAACAGTTTTATTTTTTTAAACCTGGAAAAGAAGATGCCACCTATTTGTAACCTTTTGAGCGCGGGAGGGCTACCCCTCCGGCACTCAAAGGGTTATCTGTCGCATCTTTGGGAGGCTTAATTTTTGTTTCAAAAATATGCAAAACTAAACCTTTTTTTTTTAATAATATAGAAAAGAAGAAGAAGAGAAGAGAGGAAGAATAGAAGAAGAAGATGGCAGTGACCCCGCTGGACATCAGGATTACTGGTAAGTTTCTTGGGACATGCTAACTCTTGATAGATTAACCCAATGAGTGCCAGTGGTGTATGCAGAGATGTATAATGCGTTGCATACCCCATTGGCACTCATAGGGTTAATATTTTTCTACTTTTCAACTACAAGTATGTATTGGAAACTAGTTTTCTAACACATACCGGTAGTTTTCACCATGTGTTAGGGACTCCGTACCTCCTTTTCATGGAGCAGTTTTTTTCGCCATGAAAAGTGCATTCCTTAACATGTGGTGAAGCCACTGCGTGGAATAGGATAGCAAAGTCAAGACCACCACTGCTTGTTTTGGGAAATAACAGGGCTAATAGTATTGAGCCCCCCAGATGTACTTTCAGATTCCAGGAGGGAATTCTGTACTCTGAGATCCAACAAGAGGGAATATGGCTTCCACCTGCCAATATATGTGTGTGTGCGCGCATATATATGTGTGTGTGTGTGTGTGTGTGTGTGTGTATATATATATAATTTTTTTTTTTTTAATATAATGTATGCAAAAGTTTTAGGCAGGTGTGACAAAATGCTGTAAAGTAAGAATGCTTTCAAAAATAGACATGTTAATAGATTATTTTAATCAATTAACAGAATTGAAAGCGAGTGATCAGAAGAAAAATCTAAATCAGTGTGTGTGTGTGTGTGTATATATATATATAATATACATAAATAGTTTTAAGATGTGTGCGATGCACTCACTGTAACAATGTCACAGGAACTTTTCTTAAATGTGAAAGCAAGTTACATTTATTGTATCAATGTTTCGGCTAAAACAGCAGTAATCTTGATAAAGGCTGCTGTTTTATCCGGACCGCTGATACAATAAATGTAACTTGCTTTCACATTTAAGAAAAGTTCCTGTGAGTGCCGTCTGTTATCTACAAACGAACTGTATATATATATATATATATATATATATATATATATATATGTTTATCTATCCATAATATGTCTCTGGGGTAGCTGCACTTGGCACTCCAGTAGTAGGGAACAACAACTTCCATCATGTACTGCAATGCATTTGGTATCTCTGTAACAATCAAAGAATTAAGCTAAACACTCCTGCAGTTTCAGGGGTGGCCAGCGAAAATAGACTACATACTATTAAGACTTTGAGTGCCAGAGAGAGATCCAACACATTGCTTTGCAATGCTTAGGCTACCTCTCTGCCACTCAAAGTGTTTAAGATACCATACACAATTTTCAGACACCACCTGACCATAGTCAATGCTGTCTGAGTCAGATTAAGAATCAGTTTTGACCCTGCTCTGTTATACCATGTTGATTTGCTTGGAACAGTACTTCAATTGTATATTGTGCCAGGCTGAGCTGAAGGGCTTAAAAAAACATGAACTTTAGGGCAGCTGTAGGCAACGTTAGTCCTCAAGTGCTACTAACAGTGCATGTTTAAAGGCTCAATTAAAAGGACTGAGCCACTGATTTATCCACCTGTTCTGAAGCCACTTGAGGACTGGCTTCACCTATGCCTGCTTTAGAGGATTCTTTATAGGCAGCATAAACACTTATTAAAAACATATATATTGGCTTTTCCATCAGTGTAAAGTAATGATGCTGGAAGATTCAATATTGAAAAGTTATTACAGGGAACATTTGTATTTATTTTTGCACTTGTAGTTTAAAATTTCTTGGCCACTTCATTTGATGGTAGCACTGTTGATGAATAGAGCTCTTTATATAACACAACATCAACTGCCATGTAAAGTGGAATAGCCACAAGAAATTATAAACACCAACTGTCTATATGCAAGTCTGCTCTGTAACCGCTCTTGAATGAAAAATCTCCCAGCAGTAGATGTACCTTCTTTTACTGGCCTGGAAGAGTCCTGCAACATATTTTTTATAATATGTTCTCTATCCATGTTAAAGTGCATCCTGTGTAAGCTTTCACGCTTACCTTTACTAGGGAGTCGGCTGCCTCAGTGCTCCATTCGGCATCCGGTCCCCTTGGCGTCCTAGATGCTGTTTCCTCTGGGCTGCATGTGGCTCCTGCTGCATCGCTTTGGCTCCCTCTGCTGGCAGGCAGAGTCAGGTGCGCATCACTGGGATTCCATAGTGACGTAATGCCGGCTCTTAAAGGCATAGTACTTGGTGCTCCACCTTCCAGGGGTGGAGCTAAGAGTATTTAAACTGCCTGGACACTAACTCACTTGCCCTTTCGTGGTGTTCCAGTGCAGTTGTATTGATTGAGCTCTGTGTATTACCCTGGTTTGTCTGACTACCCGATCTGGCCATGACCTGTGGCTCTGTCTGACTATCTGCCTTGTGTATGTCCCTTGGCTTGTCTGATAACCATTCTGGTGCAGACCTGTGGCTCTGGCTGACTACCCACTCCGTGTATGACCTGGCTTGTCTGACTACCCACTCTGTTGTTGACCTGGGGCTCTGTCCACTGCGTATCCAGCATACCATCACTTCAGTGGATATCCTATCTGGTGCGAACCTGTGGCTCTGGCTGACTACCCGCTCCATGTATGACCTGGCTTTCTGACTACCCTCTCTGTTGTTGACCTGGGGCTCTGTCCACTGCTTATCCAGCATACCAACGCTTCAGTGTCTATCCTATCTGGGCTGACCCTGTGGCTCTGGCTGACAAGCTGGCTTGTCCAACTACCCATTCCTTGTTACTGGGATTGTCTGGTGATCCCATAGGTGCGGACTTGGGGTCAGACATTCATTACTACCGCTGCCTATCGATTAAGTCTAATTCCCCTACAGGTGCGGACCTGGGGTTCAGTCCGTTATCCTTCCTGTGTGTCTTTCTCTATAGTCTGGTAGCCTCCAGGTGCGGACCTGTGGCTCTTCAGATTACGCATACAATTACTGGGCCATACTGATCGAGCTCCTTACAGAGGTAATCTCCTACTCTCTAGAGGAGGCGCTAGCTCCGTTAATTACATACTCCTCAGGTTGCAGTCTACTGCTGAGACGTGCCTGACTGTTTTATTATTTGTGTGTAATAAAGTGATTGTTACCTATAAGTACCTGTCCTGTATTCATTTGTACGAACCGTTACAATCTGGTATTCATCATTTCCATGTTGTTAGTAATGTTACTAGTGTCATATCCACAAGTAATCATAGCACCACACATACAGTGTCTGGTATCCCAGCCTTGTTCCACTGTTCAAATTGCACAACATCTCCAGAAGGATATAGATATCTGGAGTGAGTTCAGAGAAGCATTACTAAAATGGTGAATGGTTTTCAGGATAGACTAAAGGATCTGAACATGTGTAGATTGGAGGAGAGAAAAGGGAGTGGGATAAGACGGCAACTTTCAAATACATAAAGGGTTTCAACAAAGTACGGGAGGGAAGTACATTTGAATGGAGTAGAAATGTTATGCCAAGCAGTCATAGTATAAAACTAGATGGACAGAGTCTTAGATGTAACGTAAGAAAGTTTTACTTCACTGTGAGGGTGTTAGATAAGTGGAACAGCCTACCAGCAGAAGTGGCAGAAGTTAATACAGTGAGGGATGCATGGTATAAGCATACGTCTTTCCTGAACATAAGATCAAAGACCTAATAAGGTTTGAGGTTTTTACAGTAGGAAAAATGGGCAGACTAGATGGGCAGAATGGTTCTTATCGGCTGTCAAATTCTATGTTTCTACATCCACTGGTAATCACAGAACCACACACAAACGCTGTCTCACACATTACCCTTGTTCTACTGTTCAGTCTTCCACATATCCACTGGTAAACATAGAACCACCCATACGCCGTCTGAAACCCCAGCCTCACAGAGAGGGACAATCTTCAGTGAGTATAGGGAAAAATCTGTGAAGGGGGCAGGGTTTTCATTGTTCTCACAGTAAGAAGATTGTCCCTTGCTGTGAGCTGTCTGGTTCCAGGACCAGATTCCACATCTGAGGGGAGGTGGCTTACACTAGGTAAAACGGGCAGGAGGGGGATACTTTATTATTCAATTACTCTTGAACTACAACTCTGACAGTATTGAAATAACACTCTCCATGGCCCAAATACTATGAAGATTAATTGGAGTTGCTGTTATTGTGAAACATTACTATCATTTTAACCCTTTGAGTGCCAGAGGGGAACGGAATGCATTGCAAAGTAATGCATTCACTACCCCTCTGGCACTCAAATGGTTAAGAACCACTTCTTTAAAGGACTCTGCACATTAGAGCTGCATATCCAGTTTCGCCTTTTTTGTAATTAAAGTATCTTTTTTTTTTCCTTTTTGTAGGGCTATTTCTCAACAACGTAGAATTTTCACAGTATTGCAGTGGCTGCATTTACCAGACAATGAAAGGTACAATTTGTGGCTAGGGTTTATAGTTTTATAATGCTTGCTTATGGCAGAGAAAAACTGAAAAACTTTGTAATTGTAAAATAAAAAACACTAAGTGCCTCCTTCCATGTCATTTTTTAATTTTGTACAGAAAAAACAATGTTTTGTCACAAATATGTATCCTTTAAATGTCAGTGTTGTCCAATGCATTGCTTTACAATGCAGTAGAGCGTTCTCTAGCACACAGATCATTAACCCTTTGAGTGCCAGAGGCGTATGCAATGCATTGCAAAGCAATGAGTTGCGTACCCCTCTGGCAATCAAGAGTTGACCCTTTCCTCATTTTTTTTCAAGCAGTAATATTGTATGCGCTGTTATTTTAGGTGCTGCATGTGAAAGACATTTAATTCAGTAGTATTTAACCCTTAGGGCAAATCACATATAGTAGCTCACCGGGTAGCAGTGCAGTTAACCCTCTGAGTTCCAGAGGGTTGTCCAACACACCGTGAAGCAAGGTGTTGGTCACCCTCTGGCATTCAAAGTGTTTAAATGTTATTATAGACAGGGGGAGCCAAACATATAGATATTATACAATGAACTCACAGATGGCAGAATGTTTTATAATGTTGAAAATAAAAGTGCATTTGACTCTTCGACGGAAGAGTAACCCTTTATTTTGACTTTATATATTCTGTGAGTACATAATATGCACAGTGATCCTGCCTATTAATTTTTTTGTCATCTTCACCTATTTTTTATGGTTTAATGTCCTTGACAATGAGCAAACTGGATCTGTTTGCAGAGTGCTTTCTGTCAGGCAACATGAAAGCAGATCTAGAGATACAGTGTAAAAAAGATACAAAAAATATAGCACACAGATAATTCATTGCTGCAGGAGGACTGCAACAGTGTATTACATTGTGCTTTGATGGTCTACCAACCAGAAAACAGAGATCCAGGTAACTTTAAAAAAGAATAGGCAATTTACCCTTGCATATTCTGCAAGTGCATAATATGCAAAGTCAAAATAAAGGGTAATATCCCTTTCGAAGTTATTTTTAAACTTTTAAACACAATGCATTGGATGGATACCTCTCCGGCACTCAAAGGTTTACAGAGAAATAAAGATTGCCTATATGTTGTGTTAGATTTGTTTATAATGTAAATAGTTTTTGAGAAATTACCATATGCTTGATATGAATGAAGCAAAGTATTTCTAATAAAATAAGGAGAGAGAATGTGGGCCTGCAGCACAATCAATTAGCACTGTGCAGGACATTAGCATAAAGTACCACACTGTGCAATCAAAATATAATTACAGTTAGCTAGTACAACATCTAGGCAGATTTTACTTCTCTGTAAAGCTAAATAAACTTGTTTTAGGGATGTAAATTATAACTGAATAACATGCCAATGCTGTGGTCAACACTGGCCGGAGCAGCTGTGTTTTTGGTGACCATAAGGAAAAAATTCACATGGGACTCCCTTTTACTTTGGTATTTCTAGTAAGACATTGACATTTGATTTTGCTTACATGTGGCGGAACTGCTGGGGGGGGCTTATTCTGCTTACATTGTAGTGCCATCACTGGCACACCTGGCAACTTTTCCCATTCATGGCCAATAGAGCCTTACTTTATCCTTTGGGTGTGAGGGGCTGAAGTATGTAAATTGCATACTGAAGGGGCGCACCTGAACTTGGTTGCACAGGCATAGTTGCACAGTTGAGATAGATGGGAAGGAACAGAATGTAAAATGGGGGACCAGGGGACGGAGTGTAAAGTGGCAGTGAGTAGAGTATGGTGAACAGGAAGAATACATTCAAATTTCTCTTGTTTTCAAGTATTTCCTGGGGAACATTTATAATACAAAGTAACACAGTTACTCATATACAAATAATAAAACTTTTATATACATATCCTTTTTTTAAAATATAAAAAAACACATATTTATGGATTTTAAATTTGGCCTTACATATAAAATAAAAGCGGAATGATTCTGGGACAAACCACAAGCAACACAGAGGACAAATATATATTTCCAAAATTCCTGTTTAAATAGTGTTTTAATCCCTTGATTGCCACAGAAGTCCTGTTTGGTGTTTATTTGTCCCCTACAACGCAGTGGTTTTGCTTAAAATGTCCCTATATACTCACTATGCTGTACTTTATAGAGTCCTAAATCGGTCTGTTAGTCTAGGGTGTAATGGATAGATATTCTCTGTCTGTCTGTCTGTCTATTTATGTATCTGAGTTTCAGAAAATCCGTAAGAAACTCCTCTTCATATTGTGTATGTTATTTTATTTTAATTTGTGCTTTCATTAAATTAATATATCTACTTTTCTCCCAGGCCGTATGTTTATGCTCTTTATTCTGAGCAGCCCGATCAGGTGGGCCATAAATATGGACCTTTCCATCCCGAGGTTCGTACTGTTATTTTTTATTTTAAAGGAATAGTAATTGTTTTAGGAAAACCTACATGTTAATATGCTTTTCATGTTAACCTAAACAAGGGTACTTCCACTGCTGTGAAATATTTTAAAACTATTCAAAACTGTCACAAAGTGATAGACTATTACAATCCATGGAGAACTGCAGTCAGTGACTCGTCTGTTCACCTGTAATATGATAACCTTCAGAACACCAGACCTATTGGTAAATGTTCCGGATACCAGAGTGCACTGTTGATAAAAAATAGTTTAAACTCTAATAACTCTGGAATGATGCATCTCCCAGCAGTGTGAGAACCCTTGTTCCACTCAGTAGGATAAACCTTACAATTTGTGTTTTCATAAATAAAATGTGATTATCTTTTAAAGGGATAGTAATACTTAAATTTAACTTTAATTAATCTTGTAGCCCTTAAAAAACCAAATGAAATTAGCCCAGCGGCATCTCTCAATCCTGTATGGTTTGAGAGATAATCTGCTTTCAAAGTTCCCCCTCCCCTGACGTCAGCGATCTAGCTGACTGCAGGGGAATCCGGTCCCTGGACCATCTGAGGCTCTGCAGCACAGCCAAGATCACATTATGGAAAAAGAAATCCTTCACTGGAACAGTCTTCTACATGTGCTTGGTTTGCAAGCACACGTAGAAGACTGTTTCAGTGAAGGATTTCTTTTTCATTAACACGATCTTGGCTCAGCTGAAGAGCCGCCCCTGGTCCCGGGACCAGATTACCCTGCAGTCAGCTAGAGTGCTGACGTCAGGGGAGGGGGAACTTTTAAAGCGGATATCTCTCAAACCATAAAGATTTGAGAGATGCCGCTGGGCTCATTTCATTTAGTTTTTTAAGGGCTATAAGATTAATTAAAGTTAAATTTAAGTATTACTATCCCTTATCCCGTGGATAGCAGAAGAGTGGTCTCTAAAGCATTGCAAAGGAATGGGTTGCTGAGTTCTCTAGCAGTCAAGGGCCTAAGATGAGCAATGTATTTACTTTTATGAGTGAAATGCTTTGCAATGTGTTGCACACCCCACTAGTCCTTAAAAGATTAATTACATGTTGAATAGTTGCTAGTTTTGCTGTGCTGTTTACAGAAGTAGTGATTTTATTTTGGGATGCTTACAGTATATTTCTATTACAGTTGGACGATCAACTAAAGTTGAATGACAAGATTTTTGGGCAACTAATGGATGGCTTGAAACAAATGAAACTGCATCGATGTGTCAACATCATCTTCGTAGGAGATCATGGTAATTGTAATTTCATTATGACTAAAACAAATAGCCTACTCCTATCACAGGTTGTTTCCCAACAACCAATTGCTTGTGTATTTAACCCCTTGTTTGATAAAGATATCTGCAATTCTTTGCAAAGCAATGCATTGGGCACATCTGTAGTATCCAAGGTGTTAAAAGCTAAAACAGTGTTATAATAAACAAGTTCTATGATAGATCATCATCATATTCTTGAACACTGAGAGAGAGAATTTGAACTACCAGAGAATTAATATCTATCTGCATTTCTTCTACTGATAATCTGTTAAGTAACTTAATTGAAGCGCTCTGTCTATGTATATGCGTGTGTGTATATGTATGTCTTGAGAAAGGTTCTTACTGAACTGAAACACTGACTTATTTAAAAATGTTGGTTTTGTCCTGTGAGTGCTGGCTTTCTATGACAATGTACAATTAATAGCTTCAGCACTTGGGCATATAACCCATTGAAAGTTTGAGTGCTAACCTACTACCAAATAAAATTGTCATGGCTAGCATTTGGAAAACTTACTAATACTGTCTTTAAGACAAATTGACCACTCTGCCTCGAGTGGAAGGTTTTTGACCAATGTGTCCTCCCAGTTAGGCTGTGAAACATGGATACTGAATGACAAAGCTATACAAAAACGTATGGTTACGCTATGTATGGAGCGGTGAATTCCAAAATTAACAAAAAGAGACAGAAAAATGTGAGCATGGATTCATCAGCAAACAAAGGTCTATAACCTAGGAGTAAAGTGGCTGATATGGAAATGTGCAGGCCACATAGCAAGAAGACTTGATGGCAGATGGACCAAACAAATTTTGGAATGGATTCCACTCAATACTAAACACCCAAGAAGGAATCCAAAGACAAGATGGGTAGATGAAATTGCCAAATGTGTTGGTACACAGTGGCAACAAAAGGCACAGGACTGAAGTTGCTGGAAGTTTTCAGAGGAGGCCTTCATCCTTCTGTGGACTGGCAATGGCTGAATATGATGATGATTATTTTATATAACATATATATATTATACACTAGCAAGGGGTATTAAATATTTGGTCATCTTGGGTGCATAGGGGATAACTTGCCGCCCATTCCCTAGATTAAGGACTCCAGCTGGCCCTATCCTTATCATTGAGCTAATACTGTGAATGGTTATCCATCCATTACAGTAGGGCCTCTAGTAGCTCTATTGCCTAATCTTAAAGGGATAGTAATACTTCGTTTTATCTTTATTTTATTTTGTAGGCATGAAAAAAAACATGAAGAATGATATAAGTCTTATCTCTCAAACCTTTATGGTTTAAGAGATATTCGCAGGCAAAGTTTCCCCCTCCCGCCCCTTTTTCCTAGTGTAAGCCATCTCTTCTCAGATGTGAATCTGGTTGTAAGACCAGACAGATAACAGCAGGGGACAATCTTCTTTGTATGAATACAATGAAAGCCCTTCCCCCCCTTGACAAGTTTTTCAGGTTTTTCCCTTATCTTAATTGAAGACTGTCCCTCTCTGCAGTCTACCTGGGCACCTCCCTTCTGATCTGGCTGAACAGTGTGACATCAGTAAAAGGGGCGGGAGGGGGATACTTTGTTTGTGAATATCTCTTAAACCATAAAGGTTTGAGAGATAAGACTTATATCGTTCTTCATGCTTTTTTAATGCCTACAAAATAAAATAAAGATAAAACGAAGTATTACTATCCCTTTAAGACCCCAGAGAAGGTCAGTACACATTCCCAAAAGTCCCATTGATTTAAATGCAACTTTTAACTCCTTGAATGCTAGAGCATTTTAGCTAGAGCATTAAAAGCCTTAGGTAGCGTACCAATTAGCCCCCTGTGCCAGATTTCAAACTGTCACCTTTATAAATGCCCCCTTATCACCCCACTCCCATAATGCACTCATTCATACTTGTATCACAATCCCAATAATGATGGCCCAGCCTACCCTAGAAACTGCTCCCAGGCCACCCCCTTTACATCCCCAAAATACCACCCACATCTGACATCTACATGTCCTACAATCTTACATACCCAGAGTTTCCTTAAAAATTATAGTTAAAAAACGAATATGGACATAATCAACAGCTTGTTGAAGGACAGATAATTAGTTACGCCCTTCTTTTAATCACCATAATTATATAAATATATTCAATGGCATTATATTGGCATTAGGACAACATCCCAGTTCAAACTGGATTGAGAGCGCTGCAGTTGTAAGATATCTTTAAAGTGAAAAAAAGAACATTGTATGTAAGTCTCTGTGTATACAAATATTTTATACATACATGCATAGTCACACACACACTCTCTCAATCTTACAGTCTCACTTTTCTACACATACATACACACATGCAATCTTACACGCATACACTCACTGTCTCACACACACACACAAACACATTATTACACATATACTGTCTCATATACACACACACTCACTATTACACAAATACACTAACTCTTATACACATATATACTCACTTGTACACACACGCAGACATGCGCTTTTCTATAACGCAGAATGAAAGATGTGTAGAAAAACACTGAAGTGACCCTTTACTTTCTATAACAGAGATGGGTATTCTAGCTGCTGCTGTTCTGCAACTTCCATTATCCAAAGCAGACCAGTAGAATGATGGGAGTTGTAGTTAAGTCAGGAGGAGGGCTACTGTAAGAAAAGCAGTTTTATAGCCAAAAATGCATCACAAAAGGCACTGTTAAGAAGGGTTGCTGCCATAATGAATGGTACCTGACATTTCTGATTGCCCCATTCTGGCCCTGTCGAGCCTGGTTTTCAGATTTTCTCACCCTATCTGTTTCAGAGCTGTTTTGGCTCCATCTGTATCCAGAACTCTTGACTCTGGATCTGCTGTGCCACACAGAGGTAGGGAAGCTGGCTTTGACATGGTGGCTCTTGAAGCCAGCATCCTGAGGAAGAAGGGTTTTTCTGACATTGCCAATATGTTGAAGGCTCATAAGCTGATCTCATTGGGTATGATATTTTTTCTATAATTGTTGTGAAGATTGGGGATCAGGACCATGACCTCTTTGTCTTCCAGCCATCAGGATGGTCTTCAAAAAGGACTTGGTCTTGGTACTGTTAAAGTCCAGATTTCAGCTCTTTCTATCTTTTTCCAGAGGCATATCACCTTATTGCCAGACATGCAGACTTTTGTGCATGGTGTGGCAAGGGGTGGCTCATGTCCACCCAGTCTTTCAGGATCCCACTCCTCCTTGGGATTTGAACCTGGTTCTGGGAGTGCTTCAGAAGATGCCAAAAGGTATTTTATTCAAAAGTTATTGCAGCTCAGACTTTAACTTCTTAGGTGTAAAATCTCAGTGTCCTGAAATTGTACAGTGGTGCTGTTGCTACACTATACTATGGAGATTTATGATCAACTGACCAGCCATGTGCATAGGATAGTGGATTAAAAGTGCAACTGTATAATTTCAGGCCAATGTGATACTAAAAAATTCAAGTTTGAGTCGTAATAACTTTTGAATAAAACACCTTTCAGCAGTGGGAGTACCCAGGTTTCACTCAGGGGGATAAACCCTACAAATTATAATAAATACATACAAAACTCTTCTCACTTGCACCACACTCTTGAATCCAATCAATATGACCACAGGGTGGGGGAAAAGCTAGATTTCTTGGTTAGAGGTCTAGAGGATATTTTTCAATTTGCAGATGGCTTATGTGCAAGCCATATTGACTGTTTACATAGTAGTTGTGGAATATTGGGATGCAGACTACTTTCGGAGAACAAAGACCGATCAAGGCAAGTGGGAACTAAAATAGGCTTGCTCAGCTCTGTTGGGGATGCTCAGAAATAGACCCAGTGGTGTTCTGATTCAACACTAATCTCCTTCTCTTTTGTACAAGGAATTGAGATCCACAGGTTGATGCAGTAGACTGCATAGTATCTTGGAACTACAATGTAGCATACTTGTTCCTACCACTGGCAGTGATTTTCAGCGTTTTATAAAAATAGAGCGAAAAGGTCCATGTCCAGACTAGCATGGTATCATTCTGTAATGGGAATGTCGATAGCTGAACTATGCCATCTGCGAATGTGTTCAGATATATCTATCACATCAGAATCTCTACAATCTTATTATGACGGTGTGGTATGTGAAGCCTCACTAGTCTTGAGTAAGAAGGGATTTCCAGAATAAGTCGTACAGCCCATGGTAAATGCCAGAAATTCAGTCTCCGCAAAATAATATCAAAGATCTGGAAAATGTATTTTTCATATTGTTAACTAAATTAATGGAATCCTTAAAGGCACAAATAGCCACGCCTTGCCAGGTTTTTTTTTTTATAAACATAGTGGCTTGAAGGAAGGATTTAAACTTGTTTCACTCAAAGTAAAAAATTTCTGCACAATCAGTATAATTCCAAAAGAAAGTTGCAGACATTCCAGATATTCTGACTTTCCTGCAGGGTGTTTCAAATGTCACACCTCTCTACAAGGATCCAATAAATTGTATACTCACAGAAGAATCCTTTGAGACCCAGGCCATCCCTCCTCAAAAACTCCATATGTGAGGGCTGGGTGCCATGGCATGTCTTGGCTTCTCTGTCCTTTGCCTTCCTATACTTTGGTAGATGAGAACTGCCCACCAGCATCAAAGGAGAACTAAGGCTAAGGAGTGGGAAGAGCAGAGCTCTGTGGTTAGTTAACTCTTTAGGTGTCTGCTTCCTAGTGGAGAGGTTTACAATTGTTCCTTTGTCTCCCAGTAGACTAAGAAAATTATTTATCTGTGAGTATAAAAATTCCCTGATCATGCACAAAGTGCAAAAAAAACCCAAGAAAAATCTATGATAGAACTACCTGTACAGTAGTCAGAAATGCAAAGCAAATCCCCCATATAACTACATAGGAACTGCAGGAAAGTTTAGTTGGCATGGGAGTAGTAGTGCACTCGGCTACTGTGCAGCATTGCTTGTACAAACATTATCTGCATGAAAGTCATGAGAAGGAAAACCTTACCTGCTATCTCATCACAAACTTCAACATCTGAAGTATGCAACACAACACTTATGTAAGCCAGAGAAGTTTTGGAACCAAGTGCTGGGGTCTGGTGAAATTAACATTTAACTATTTTACTACAGTCACCAAAGATATGTTTGGAGAAAAAAAGGGAGAAGCATTTGAAGAAAAACACCTTGCCAACTGTCAAGCATGGTGTGGCTCTATTATGCTTTGGAGTTGTGTGGCAATCAATGGCAGTGGAAAATTGTGGTGGTAGAGGAGAGAATGGATTCTACTAAGTATCAACAAATTCCGGAAGCTAATGTCGCACAGCCAGTGAAGAAGCTGAAAAGAAGTTGGAAATTACAGGAGGACAGTGATCCAAAACCTACCTCAAAATTAACCTTGAACTACTTCAAGAAACAAAAGCTTAAGGTTTTGGAATGGCCTTCAGAGTACTCAGACTTAAATATTATTGAAAATCTGTGGGCAGATCTCAAACATGCAGTGCATGCAAGAAGGCCTAAGAATATTTATGAACTAGAAGAGTGTGAAAAAAAAATTTCTAAAGCAAGAATAGAATGACTATTAGCTGTCTACAAGAAACATTTTGAAGCAGTGATTTCTGTGAAACGAGGTGTTACAAAGTACTGACTGATAGGGTCCCCAAGTTTCTGATAGGGTCCCACCCTAGTTTCTGACTGATAGGGTCCCACCAAGGACAACATCTGCAATGAGTTTGTATGTTCTCACTGTGTTTGCGTGGGTTTCCTCCGGGTACTCCGGTTTCCTCCCACACTCCAAAAACATACTGATAGGTGAATTTAGATTGTGAGCCCCAATGGGGACATTAACCAATATGAGTGTAAAGCGCTGCGGAATCTGTGTGCGCTATATAAATAAAAGGATTATTATTATTATTATTCTGCACATGCCACATTTTTGTGCAATTTGGCCAGGGGTGGCCAAACTTATACATACAACTGCGCACGTGCGTACACACACACAATCACATTACTATGAACTATGATTTCATGTCTTTTTTTTTTTTTTTTTTATCCTCCCTTAAAATATGGAAAGCAATAATGAAAAGTTTTTAGTCAATTTATCATTTTGTTTCTGATGTTTGTCTGTTGTTACAATACAAGAAAAGGGTAGTGGTGTGACTTTTTCTGGTTTACTTGTCATTAACAGGCATGGAAGAAGCCAATTGTGAGAGAACTGAATTCCTGAACTCTTACTTAAGCAATATGGATGATTTTGCCCTGTTGCCTGGATCTCTAGGACGTATGCGACCTAGGAACAGTGCAACAAAACGTAAGTGAAGTCGCTTCAAATATTGATTGATCTTTATTCTGACTACTGGATGTTAGAGACCTCTTCAAAGCATTGTTGGAGGTATCTCAAGGTCCCAAAGGGTTAACAAACCGCAAAATGCTTTAACATATCCGCAGGAAGTATGAGGTGTTAATATACATATTAGGATACTGTTTACCCTTAAGGAAGAGAGGGAATGTGCAATGCATTAAAAAGCAATGCATTGTACAACCTTCTGGTCTTAAAAAGGCTAATGATGGGGGCCTGAAAGCGAGCTCAAGGTACTGGATTACACCACTAATACTCCAGGTAAAGGAGAAGTAAATCAAAACACCACAAATAAGAATCTGCTGGTTTGTCTAGACTTATCATTCTGTTACCTTTTGACCCTTTGGATGCTAAAGGTATCTCCAAAGCATTGTGAAGACATGTGCCGCTGAAGTTTTGGCACCCAAGGAGTTAAAACTCTGCTTCCATAATCCACAAAACAGACTTGTCTTTTCCAGGCATTCTTAATTTACACTGCTGTGTATTAGCATCAGCTGGAGGGCTTTTGCATGAATCTACCACAGGAACACTGTAAAGATACAGCTGTAAAGGTTTGCTTGGTGTCCAGTGGGGCTGCCGGCAGACCTTTCACACAATCGTTGTTGGTGTTTTCACCCACAGGAAATAATGAAAACACCACAATTTCCAATTCAATTGTTTGCATCAGCCATGAAGATACGATAAGGGATTCACTTTATCGCAGGAAATTTAAGACACCGTGTTTTTGGGACTAGAGTCCCTTATATGATCTTAAAATAGCCGACACAGCAACTGAAAAGGAAAAAAAAGTGAAAAAAAACCCTAAATCCCCAGTGGATGCCCCATATCAACACATCCAAGGTACCTAAAATGTGTCTGAAAGTTAGTAGAATTAACCTTATGAGTGCCAGTAGGGTATATACCTCAGTAAATGGGAATGTGCTCCAGACTTGCTCCTCTGCCTTTTAACATAAGGCTTATGGTATTCTGTTCAATAAAGGTCTGAGCAGCTCTTAAAAGAACACCGGCACAAAAAAATTAAATTGGGTTATATCCAGTTAACATCTGTAAAATTTAGTTATCTTATTTTAAGTCCCTAAAATCTAACTTCAAACTTGCATTTTCAATGCACGTTTTAGACTGTCCTATATAGATACGTTTGGTTAATCATCTGTGCACTGCTAATGCTGTTAATATATTAAGATTAATATCCACTGCTCTTATATTCAGAAAGGCTGATATTTTATCTCAGACCATTAACCCCTTGGTGACAAGGGCTTTTTTTATACTAGAGCCTTTATAGTATGTCATTGTTCAACCATATTTACCTTCTAATTTCAGTACATCCACATAATTTATATACTGTTTTTAAGGATAAGTTTAGCTTTCTTTTAATGCCATAATTATATGTATACCCCATCATTTAGTTTGATTATAATATAAGAAAAAGAAAAACATAACCTTTTTCATAGGTTTTCCTGTCAAGATTTGTACACAATTAGTGTATCTGAAAACAGATAGACCCAGATATATTAACCCCTTAAGGACTATGTGACGTACTATGACCGTCACGGTCCTTTATACCCTTAAGGACCAGTGCCGGTCATAGCACATCACGTACTTTTTACTTACAGCGCTCTACCGGGAGCGCTGTAAGTAAAAACGGGGCCTAAAATTGACCAATCCAAGAACGGTGTGATCTCTCTTAGACCTCAAAGCGGCGCGCCGGTACACGTAACAGGTTACGTGTACCGGCGACTCAGCAAGGATCAAAGCGGTCCTTAAGGGAAGGTAACTTCCCTGGACCGCAGGCCCTTAATGGGTTAATGTATTTGCCCTGAATATGGGAGTACTCCATATTCCTAGTATTTTAATCTTTTACACATTTAAAGAATAATTATTACATGGAGAGCACCACTATTGCCAGGCTGTAAGTTTATACAATTTTAATGCAAAGATCATAGCTTAGTTAATGGTTTCAGAACCCAAAAATGCCCCACACAAGTATATGTTTCTGAAAATTAGACAACATAGGGTCATTCATCAGTAGAATTTTGGAGCTTTTCATGCAGCTATTTTTCCACAGTTCTGTACCATATTTGTGGTAATATTTTGTTTTTTCCAATCAGATTACAATGTTGCTTGTAATCTGTGTTTATTTCAAGCAAATAATATTTGCAGATAAAGCCATAATTAGTGTTTAGCTACATCTTCTGAGTATGGCAATGCATAAGTTTGTCTTGTTTTAGAGAAGCTACTGAGCCAAATTTGGAACATGCGCCTTTCCATTTTTAGACGTGGACTTTTCACAGGTTGCTTTAGTGGCATCATATCTAATTTGGGACAGTTTAACAGTTTTTGAAAAGAAGACAAACTAGGGTTACACGCTAGGTGCATTTTGAAATTTTCTATGCAGCCACTTTACTGTCAATTCCTCCAAAATGCTTCAGAAAGAAAAAAAGTTTGTTTTATTACATTTATATTATGTTTCAAACACAGGTTATTTGTAGGTGATTAGTGTTCAGCTACTTCTCCTGAGTACAGCAGTGCCCCACATGCGTATGTTTTGGGGAAGCTACTGGGCCAAATTCGTGCTCATATATGCTGGGGGTTTTAATTATTCCCATAGACATTGTTAGGGCCAAGAATTTTTTAAACTCATCTTTATGTGTGGGTTGCCAGGATTGCTGCCTGCTGCCAGTCCCGTATCCTGCATTGCATGCTACTGGTCTGCACACTTATTCTTTTGGGAGACAATATCCCCCAAAATATCTTCCCCCAAGATCTGAGTGAGGAGGAATTGAGCAGAATTGCTCATTTCTTTCTTACATAAAGCTCTAAAATTGTACCCTGCACTGAGTATTGCTGGTGCCACAAAGAGTGAATATTTGTCATGAGCAAATACTGGTCCCTATGCACCAAATAAGAGATGTGATTCTGTAGCATGCCAGCTGCACCCCAGGGAGACATGTTCCTCAAATATCCATTGATTTAAGTGAGGATGTATGTATGTATATCTTTATTTATATGGCGCCACACAGTGTACGCAGCGCCTTAGAAAAGAAGTAAGTTACATTAAATAAGAGGGGATAAAATAAGTGCCACATTCATAGAAACATTAGGATAGAGGTCCCTGCCCCAAGGAACTTACAGTCTAAATGGGTAATAGGAGACATACAACAGGGTAAGGGGGTGTCAAGTGCTGAGGTTACAAGTGCTGCCTTTGGCGAAAGGTAGTGCATGGTCCTAGTGCTCCAGAAGATAAGATTTCAGGGTAAACTTAAAGACAGAGGGGGATTGTTCTAGACGTAGGGAAACGGGCATGAAGTTCCAGAGGTAGGGAGCAGAAAGCGAGAAAGGTTTGAGACGGGATAGGGCAGAGGGTGTGGATGGTGTAACAAGAAGGGTGTTGTGTGCTGAGCGAAGAAGGCGGACAGGCACATAAGAGGAGATGAGGGAAGAGATGTAAGGAGGGGTAGCAGTGTGGAGAGCATTAAAGGTGAGAAGAAGGACTTTGTAATTGATGCGTAGCTGAATAGGGAGCCATGACAGATGTCTAAGAATTATGTGAGCAGGTTCAGTTTTTTGGGAGAGTGTGGTTATTCGTGCAGCAGAGTTTTATTTATGTGCTTTATTTTTGGATGCCATCCTTCTGTTACATTTGGCCACTGGTTCTCAAGTCTGTGTGTTTTTACGTCTGTATATGTTTATATATTATTTTCTCTTCATGTGAGGTACTTGCCATTGTCTTCCATGGGGAGTATTTATTAGTGGAATTCAGCACTGCTTAAGGTGGGGATCTTTTGATTTTATTCAGTTTTTATGATATATGGAGATTACTCCTTAGTCCTTGACATTAGATGGGATCTGTGGATTTTTGATAAAAATAAACTTTTTTTGTATTAATTTTATCTCATTTACTTTGGCATTTGTGTATATTTTGAGTCCTGCATTCGATCTTCTTTTTTTCTCATCATTCATTTCAGAAGGGTACCACATAGACTAGTTTTTCATGTCCAGAGCTCCTTGTGATTCCAATGATTTTGTCTGTTTTAGACACAGTTTATTCCCTGCTAGTTATGCATGTTTGGGTATCTGTGCCTTCTCAGGAAAGGTTCATGGGATTCTATTCCAACCTTTTCAAAATCTCTTTAAAAAAAAAAAAGCCAGCACAAACCATTCTATTCTGGACTTACGGCTTCTTAACCATTTTGTTTAGCCCTTGGTTCAAAATGGAGACTTTGCACCATGTGTCCATGGGAATTTTTGGCTTCTGTAGACCTAATGAATGCTTATATGCATATTCCTTTCCAAGACCATCACTTTTGGCTGGCCTCCACTCCACGAGTAATTACACTGGTGGCTCACATTTGCTTATTAAGGATTTCTTTTATTTCCTGTCTGGATGATCTTCTGCTGACAGCTCTTTCAGATCTAGGGTTGCATGTATGTCCTGGAATAACAGTTGGTTTCTCAATTCCAAGAAATCTTCTCTGGTTCCATCCCAGGTCCTTCACTTTCTCAGTAGGAAGTTTGACACTATTCTGGGGAGGTTCTTCTGCCAGAAGACTAGAGTCTGTTGTTGTGTCATCAGGTATCTCAGGCTGTAATTCAACCATCTGCAACAGTACGGGAGTACATAAAAGTGCTGGGCTTCCTAGTTTCTTCCCTGGATGCAGTCTGATTTGCTCAATTCCATACATGGGAGTTGCAGTTGGAAATTCTCAGGAACTGGTCCAAACAGCAAAATCATCTTTCTTGTGTTATGTCTGTCTCCAACCAGACAAAGACGGACCTTCATTGGTGGCTTCAGAGGCCACATCTCACTCTGGGATGACCACTGGTTATCCAAAATTGGGTGGTAGTCACGATGGATGCTGTCCATCATTGTCCTGCTCTTTTGAGCAATATATCTTGTCCTGTGGCATTGACCTCCGTCCCTTCTGGGATACGCAGTGAGTATCCAGTCCAACAAAGTGACAGCGGAGGCCTATGTCAACCACCAGGAAGGGACCAGAAGTGCAGCTGCATGGTCCAAGGTTTTGATTCTTGGAGTAAGGCAGTCATTCATCAGGCATATGTTCTTCGGAAGAAGCCAGTGCCTCTAAGGCCTACAAGAATCACGCCCATGCTGAACGGTTGTGTAAGGCAGCAGCATAGTCATCCATTAATACCTTTGTTAAACAATACTATGTTAATGCTCTGGCTTTGGCAGAGCCAGTTTTGGCCAGAAGGGCTGCCATACCTGTGTAGGTTTCCTTTTTGATATAGTTGTGGCCAGTAACCTGTTGGGTCTCATTCCTTGGTTTGCAGTCTTGGTGTCTGTTGACACCCGAGATTCATGTTGTACCAGTTTGTATATGTCAGAACTTTTGTATTTGTATTTTGAGAGTTTTTTTCGCTTTCCGTGACCTGGGAAGAAGTCTGCCTCAGAGCATTTTAAGGCAAGTGTCCTGCCCTTCTGCAGAAGAAAACATTTATCTCCATGGATCCTGTGTTTCACATGGACTAAGATAAAAATATTTATCAGTAAGCACAGAAAAATTCCTTTTAGCTTTCTTGTGCAATATAAATGCTTTTTATAAGAGAATATTTCTCATTTTAAATTGTTTAGGTGATGTTAAAAGAAACCTAAAGTGGCAGTTCAAATATGAATAGATATTCATGTATGAGTTCCACTTCCTATAACATAATGGAACATAGGAACTTTAAACCCTTAATATCACATGATATGTTAGGACAGTCACGGCTGTCTGGAGATTAAGGACCGGTCCTGGCACGTCATGAATTTTGTGATCACAGAGCACCTGTGTGCTGTGATCACAGATCTCATTCATCAAAAAAAAAAAAAAAAAAAGTGCCTTGGTCCTCCAGAGTTCCCCACCCCTGGATTGCATGTTCCTTGAGGAGTTAATACTACATGTGCTGTTGTTTAGCAGGCTGGGGGAGATCATTTTCCTTTGCATTTCATGTGATATAACAGGAAGAGATGACTGCAAAAATATTGCTCCCCCAGTCTATAAAACAGCACATGCAGAGGTTAACCCTTTGAATGGTAAAGAGGTCTCCAACACAATGTAAGAGAATGCAATGGTGATCCTCTAGCATTCAAGGTGATAAAAGCCTCTTTAAATTGGTGGGAATTTTCCTTTGCCCCCTGTGGTATGGAAGGTTTACTACATAATAGCACAACTTTAGCTTTGAGATGGGCATTTCTAGAGCAAATCATATGTACCATGTGCAGGTCTGGTAATGAATAGAACTGGTGATTTGAATGGGGCTTTTAACTGCTTGACTGCTATGAAGACCAGACTAGCATTCAAGTGGTTTAAAATGCCATTTAAATCAGCAGTAATATTTGGTAATGACATTTGAGCCCCATGTTGCAGTTGGTAATCTTCAGAATTGCTCTTAGTTTTTTACTGCATGGTTCTCTTTCTTGCATTTGACTTTGCATGTTTTGTTACCACATTAATTCAGTGTAAATGGTTGGATTTTTAAAAACATACAAAAGAGGAATTGCAATTCCTTTGTCTCATGACAGTGCACACTTTCCATTAGCAGTAGGAGTAAATCTAAACCTGGAGAGGCCAGCACATAAGAAAGCACTTCCTCTTCCAGGTCAGTGTTACACTAAAGCAGTAGGAAGCAAAGAGAAGAGAAAGTTGTCAGGCAGATATCATGCTCAGACTTATGGGAATAAACGTAAACTGCTTTGGCGAGAAAAACGTGTGTACTGTCATGTCTGGACTAGAGTAAATTACACTAGGGGTAAGTAAAACTTCTATTTTCAATGCATCCATGTGGCTTCATACAATGCATTGAAAATTGAACCAAGGCTGTTCAAAATGCTTATGAGTAGATGCCTTTTACGTGTGACTGCATGCCGTTAGTAATTACACTGAGGTGGATGTACTAAGAATGTGGTGCAATTCTGGTGAAAAATCAATAGCTCATTAGGGGATAAATTAGCATTTTCATTGATTTAAATTGATATTTTAACCTATTAAATGCTGGAAGTCTGCATTGCACTGCAAAGCAGTGCGTTGGAGTCCATTCTAGAATTCTGGGGGTTAAAAGTCCCATTTACATAAGTGGAAATTTTGGGAACCTTTACTCTCTCTATAAGCATGGCTGGAGATCTCTGGAACTGCACTAGAGACTCTGGTTTTCAAAATGAAACACCGGGGACAAATCCCCAGTTTAGTGCGTTCCCTGTTAACTCCTCCCACTTTCTGCACTGTTCTGGCTTCCCTCCTCCCAATCCCACCTGATTAATTCCTGCTCACATTATACATCAAATCAATTCAGGCACTCCCACCCCAGCCTTTCTTGGTATTCTGGGGGCAAGATGGTTCCCAAGTATTCTTATGGTGCAATTGGTTTGCTGCAGAATTGCCTCCCTTAACCTTGGTACATCCCCACTCTGTGATACACTTCATAATCTTCTTGTGATGTACAAATGGAGCAGATTGCAGTACATCACAATATCATATGTTACATGAGCTTTAATCAGTGGCTACATTTAGAAAAGCAGAACTGCATTTATTATTTTTTAAGTAATGTACTTTTCTAATAAATATTTCTATGTACTCTGTTGTTTTTGCCTTACTAACCCCTGGATATTAATGCATACCTCCCAAGTGTCACTGTTTAGGAGGGACAATCCCTCTTTGAAATCCAAATCCCTCTTTCACACTCTGATGTCCCTCTTTTTAGGAGATCATTCTGTTGTGTATACACGTATATAACACTGATCCACAACAGTACATCTCACATTAATGTTTGTTTAAACTTCAGTATATGTGTTTTTACATTAGTCTGTATAAATAAAATCATTTGGTCTTGTTCTAACTCATTTATTCAGTTACACAAAGAGATGTCAGTAGGTCATACAATTACGAAAAATTCTGTGTAATGCCCCATCTACCAACCACACACCCATCAACACCCCTCTTAAACCAAAGTGTCCCTCTTTGGCCATTTGAAATGTTGGGAGATATGGTAAAGAACTTTTTAACCATTTGAGTGCCAGAGGGTTATGCAATGCATTGTGTTGCAATGCAACGATACCCCTCTGGCAATAAAGGGTTAATGCATTGCGAAGGAAAATTATACCTATAGGAATAAGTGTCTCATAATCATATGACCACACGTGGGGCAACTGTGAATCAAACCAACTGCACCGTGCAGACCAAATAAAACTGACCATTGATTTAAATGGAACTTGAATGAATGAATAAATATGTTTATTTATATAGCTCCACAAGTACTCAGCACTTTGCAGTTTAAGTGTTTACACAATACAGGGTTATAAGTGCTTTGTAAAAGGAAACATTGGAAGTGTGGTCCCTGCTCAAAAGCTTACAATCTACAGTGGTAGTGGGAGACATACAAAGTACATAAGGGTCAAGGGCTGAATACCCCCTGTATGCTAGCGAAGAAGACTCCAATGCATTGTTTTGTATATCAGGGGTGGGCAATTATTTCGATACGAAGGCAACACATTACAGAGGTATCTTGTTTTGATACCAAGTACCTAGATTATGCTGTCCTCAGTTGTGCCCCTGGTTTTAAAATTAAATATCAACCCCATATTGTATGTGCTTGCCAATAAAAGGTTTATAAGTTTTGTGCTTCTGCACGATATTTCTTATTTATATTTCTTGTGATATTTAGGTACATGAATTGAATACGTTGCTGTTGAAGTCAGATGTAAATCTGTTGTGCAAAATGTTCTATGCTGGTGTTGTGCTACACACTATTAAAACCACTAGTGACATTGGTCCATATTTATAAAAGTAAACTGAAGTTATTGTGGACTAAACCAACTGCACCAAAGGGGGCAAATAAAAATTCCTGTTGAACTAAATTGAACTTTTAATCCCTTGTTTGCTAGAGAGGTCTCCAACGTATTGTGAAGCAAAGGTCTCTTCAAGTTCCTGGGAATTTAGGAATTTCTATTTCTCTGTTGTCCAATACAGTATCTTTGGGTAGGCAATCTGCCCCTTTAAGTAGGCAATTCTGAGAAGTGACTGCTGGGTGGAGCCTACCTCCTCTCCTTAGCTTGCAGCTAGCCAATCCCCATCCAGTAAGATTTGTTCCTTGGTCAAGACACAAGCCAGAGAACAGTTCTGCTATAGTTTTAGCTTTTTTATTATTTTTCTGTTAGATATGGGATACCACCTTTAGGCGGATTACCATCACTGGCAATTCCCATCACCCAAACGTGGACAGCTCAGGTTACCAGGTGCTTTTGTGGACCTAAACCCTAGGGGGAAAATCTTGGCTGCAAGCTCTTTCCCCAGGAGTTGCCCACTGAGGCTTCTTCTTGATATATGGTAATCAGAAGACAGAAGATCTGCTGAAAAAGGTGAACACCCTTTGAGTGCTGCGGTCCACATGCCCCATGCTTCCCCTCCGCACAGGGGTCTTATTTTGAGTTCCTTTTACATACTCATGCACTCATTGGGTTTATCTTTGTCTGTGGGGTGTATGGAGCAAGTTTCTGTGGTAACTTAACTCTTTTGCTGCTTTTTAGCATCTTTTAGGGGCGTTGTGGCACTTTCCCTACTGAGACCAGTGTTTATTGGGTCTGCTGACATGTTCTAGTGGGATTTTGAGTGTTTTTACAGTTTGGTATTCACCTTGCTAACTTTGTGTTCCGTGCCTTTAAGGCGCGAGTTTACCGCATAGACTCCATTGCTCCATTCATTTCTATGGGACTTTACAGTTTGGGACATATCTCTGCAACCACTCCACGTAGCGAGGTCAGAGATTGCTCATTTGGTTGGTCTGGCCTTGCTCTGTTATCCGGTCAATGTTCTGGGCATATTGGGGGCTCAGGGGGCTTCGGGCACTGTTGGGGTACTTTCTCAGTGAAACTACAGTTCCCATGAGCACTCACTTCACGCGCTGGCTACTGATTGGCTCCCGCAGTGGCAGCCATTTTGTGCCTTTGCTGATCGCGTATCCTACGCAGGGCTTGTACTCTCCTTCTCTCCTCGGCAGTTTAACCCTTCTCCTACCAAATAAGTCTAATTTAGCGTTTTTTTTTTTTTTTTTTTTTAATCATACACACTATTTTGTGGGTGTTTCTGATACTTTGACTGTTTAAACTAGTGACATTGGCCCATATTTATAAAAGTAAACTGGAGTTATTCTGGACTAAACCAACTGCACCAAAGGTGGCAAATAAAAATTCCTGTTAAACTAAATTGAACTTTTAATACCTTGTTTGCTAGACAGGTCTCCAACGCATTGTGAAGCAAAGGTCTCTTCAAGTTCTTGGGAATTTAGGAATTTCTATTTCTCTGTTGTCCAATACAGTAACTTTGGGTAGGCAATCTTTGGCTCAAGATCTGGTCTGCTGACACAGCCTCCAAGAGGGCTCTCCTATCCTTGCTCTTTCAGGGCACCTCACTGTTTGGGCCTGATCTCAAGGATCTGATCAGTGAAGCCACTGGAGGGAAGAGTACTCGCCAGTGGTCCCGAGGAAGAAGGCGTCTGTCAAAAGGAATCTGCTTTTTCGTCCCTTTTAGGCTGATTCGTGCCAGGTGACCCAACAGGTGTCTCAGGCTCTGCGCGCCTCATCCAAGCCTAAGCAGCAGTGCGGGTCCAAGTCCTCTGCTAAGCCCAAGGCTTCCAAATGACCTTCTGCATGACTCGCCGAAGCCGGGTCCCCACCCGCAGGTAGGTGGCTGCTTGTGCCTCTGTGGCAGACCTGTAGATTTTACAGGTGGTGGCTACGGGGTACAGGATCCCCTTCACCTCCCTTCCTCCTTCTTGGACCTTCTTTTCTCGCTTTCCTCTGGGAGCGGAAAAGCGCCTCCTTTTTGAGGGAGCCATTCAGGCCCGTCTGGACAAAGCGGTCTTGGAACCTGCTCCTCCTCAGGAACGGGTCTTGGGGTTCTACTCCAATCTCTTTATGGTTTCCAAGAAAAATGGTGGCTGCCATCCCATTTTGGACTTGAAGGATCTAAACTCCTTTGTGGTCAGGTCCCAATTCCACCAGGAGTCACTCCGCACGGTGATAGCTGCCATGTCCTCTGGGAAATTTCTGGCCTTGCTGGATCTTCAGGATGCTTATTTGCACATCACCATTCATCCAGAGAGTCAGCAATTTTTTTGCTTTTCTTGCGACCAAGGGCATTTCCAGTTTTCAGCCCTCCCCTTTGGCCTGACCACGGCTCCTCAAGTCTTCAACAGAGTCCTGGGAACATTGAATTCCGTCCTCCATCGGGACGGCATCAGAGTTACCCCATACATGGACAACCTCCTTATGAAGGCATCTTCTCAGGAACTCCTTCATCAGTAGGTGCAGGATTGCATTCGTGTTCTGTCCCGTCACAAGTGGATCATCAATCTGGACAAGGCAGACCTTGTTCCCTCACAGAGGATGGTGTTTCTGGGCCTCCTTTTCGACACCCAGAGAGGTATGGTGTTTCTCACGGATGAAGTGGCTCATCAGATAGTACTGAAGGTCCAAGCTGTCCTGTCTCAGGATCCGGTTGTAGCCAAGAAGTTGTCATCCCTGGTGGGGAAGTTCATTTCTACCATAGAAGTGGTTCCGTTTGCCATGGCTCATACCGGTGAACTTCAGAGGTTCCTAATCCTGGCATAAAGGGGTCGACCGGATCTCCTGGAGAGGTCCGTATCTCTCCCTCTTCATGTGGAGCTGAGCTTCTCATGGTGGTTCAACCTGAACAATCTCCTGAAAGGCAGGCCCTTCCCGGTGCCACTCAGGACAACAGTGACGACAGACGACAGCCTTTCCGGATGGGGAGAAGTCCTGGGGCACTTGAATGCTCAGGGCCTGTGGTCCCAGGAGGAATATCTCCTTCCTATCAATGTCCTGGAGCTTTGGGTGATTTTTTTCATGCCCTACAACATTGGACAAGACAGCTGGAGGATTTCCCGGTCAGGGTACAGTCAGACAATGCCACAGCGGGAGCCTACATCAACAAGCAAGGTGGCACAAGATGTCTTGCAGCTTGGCTAGAGGTCAAGGCTATTTTATCATGGGCGGAGGAGCATGTTCTGCCATTTCCGCAGTTCATATTCCTGGCGTAGGCAACATTCTGGCAGACTTCCTCAGTCAACACACAGTGGACAGCGGCGAGTGGGAACTGCATCAAGAGGTGTTCAACCTCATTGTCCAGCTGTGGGGTCTTCCGTGCATCGACCTGATGGCAACAAGACACAACAGGAAGATTCCAACTTTCTGCTCTCAATGGGCGGATCCCCTGGCTCTAGCAGTGAATGCCTTGTCGATTCCGTGGAATTTCCCTCTGGCATACATCTTTCCTCCCATTCCCCTGTTGCACAGGGTGATACAGAAACTGCGACTGGAGTGCCGCCCAGTCATTCTGATTGCTCCTTACTGGCCTTGGCAGACTTGGTTTCCAGAGCTTCTGGATCTCTGTGGCGGAACCCCTTTGGCTTCCCTCCTGTCCCGATCTTTTTTCTACAGTGTTACCTGTAGAAGGAGGATGTTCATCATCTGGCTTTGACGGCATGGAGATTGAATACTCCATTTTGAAGAAGGGATTTTCTTCTGGTGGGGTGGCTACTATACTTAGTGCCTTTAAGCCAGTTTCCTCTAAGGCCTACCATCAAGTTTGGTCTACCTTTCTATCTTGGTGTGCTGATAGGGACCTGTCTCAGGATTCTGATCTCCCTACGGTCCTTACCATCCTCCAGGATGGTGTGGATAAGGGTCTCCGTCTGAGTTCTCTTAAGGTTCAGACTTCTGCTCTCTCTGTTTTCTTTCAGAGGTACCTTGCTATTCTTCCTGATGTCAAAGTTTTCTTTCAAGGCGCTGCTCATACCTGTCCTGTGTTTAAGACTCCCGCTCCTCGGTGGGATCTTAACTTTGTTTTGGGCATCCTTCAGCACCCTCCTTTCAAGTCTTTGGCCACTATTCCTCACTGTCTGCTGACATGGAAAATGGCTTTTCTCCTGGCAATCGTGTCTGTTCGCTGTGTTGCCGAGCTGCTTGCCCCGTTTTGTAGGCCACCCTTTTTGGTGTTTCACAAGGACAAGGCGGTGCTTCGCACTTCGCAGGAGTTTCTCCCGAAAGTGATGTCTGAGGTCCACATTAATCAGGAGATTGTGGTTCCTTCTTTCTGCCCTAACCCTACTTCTGACAATGAAAAGGATTTTCACCTGTTGGATGTTGTGTGTTGTCTCAAGTTCTATGTGCATTGCACTGAGCCATTGAGGCAGTCTGACACACTTTTTTTTTTGTCATTCCTGAAGGTCCCAGGGCAGGGAAGCCTGCTTCCAAGGTAACCATTGTTTCTTGGATCAAGTCCACTATTCGTAAGGCTTACAAACTTAGGAAGAAGCCTGTCCTTTAGGGTCACTGCTCATTCTACGAGGTCTATTGGGGCATCTTGGGCCTACAAGAATCAGACCTCCACTGATCAGTATAACTCGTTTGCTTTAATATATATGGGACATTCACTCTCGTGTGTGAAAGTATTTCACTGGAAATACTTTTTAAATGTTGGCAAGATAACATAGATTTGATAAATACACACACATACACACATAACCAGTGGCCTATTAGTAATCCACTGTCTTACTGAGATAAGTGTGACTGAGGGTTTAAGGAGCAGTATTTTGTTTTAATTTATAAAAGAGAAGGGGCTGGATTCAAATACAGGAGATAAATGTTACCTCTTGTTTTATCAAAAATGTTCTTATTGAAGTCTGTGGGGATACCTGGAGATAAAAATAGAGATAAAATTAGCACCTGCATTTGAATCCAGCCCGTGATATGTTAATAATATTGTAATTGTAGGGCTTTTTTTCCCTGTTGAGTAAAAAACTGTTACTCCCAATGCTTAGAGATGCATATTACTGGAGTTATTACAGGTTATTTTTTTTTTTTTTTTACATTAACAGTGCCCTCTGTTGGTCAGATTCCTATTAGTTATTGTATTGCATTTTCTGTGGGAGGTGAGTCACTGACATACACAGTAATGCTGTCAGTTATAACTTTCAGGAAGTAATCGCACTGTAATTCAGTTCCTGATAATTTGAACTCTTATAGCATTTAAATAAAACAACTGACAGAGACCCTTGTTTTACTCAGTGGGAAAAACCTTATAACATATAGTTATCATTAAAAAAAATGTACTGCTCTTTTAACTCTGGATGTTTCTTTTGCCTTTGATCTCACAGTAACAGCTGAGCTGCTGGAAAGAAAATGTATCCGTTCTTCTCTGTCTGCAATGTTAGAATGATACATTTTATTACAAAGTCCAAGTTTCAAACAACAGATAATTCTTACTGCAGAGAAAGCCAGAAGTGATATTTACTTGGTACAGCAGCTTTGCTGGATGTGTGCTGCCAGACGCAAGAGCCAGCTAAATTTGGCTGGGGGTCCAGATGAGTCCCATGGCCATGAGCTGTATTTTACCTATCTCTGATTTGAGTCTGTATCTGGAGACTTCCATTTCACTATATGGTCCTCCTCTTGCATGGTTCTGCATAACAACGTGGTCGGGAGCACAGAAATATACTTTTGCATTGAGATACTAATTTCTATTTTCCTTAATATAAATATATGCACTAAAACATTTTAAGATTATTTATAATCATTTTGGGCCTGGGAGCATGTATGATTTGAAACTTACAATTAACAAGACTGACATTTAGAATCTGTTCCTCTTACACCCTTTTATTACTTTCTAAATTCTATATGTTAACTCTTTAAGGACCAGAGGGGTGTGCAATGCATTGCCCTACCGTTGCTCTCTAAAGGGTTAACCCGCACGCAAGCAGGTCACCTAAAGACCGTGGAGCATTATTTTATTTTATTTTTTATTTATTTATTTATTTTTGCTCATCCGATTCCGGACTCCCCGAACGACATGCAGCCACATGAGGAGCCCGGAATTCCATTATGTACATGTACACCCTTGGTCCTTTAGGGACATCCACCTCGTGACATACATGTACGTCATGGGTCATTAAGGGATTAATTAAAGAAATTATTAAGCATGTGTTTGTTGTGATTTGGGTAAAGCATTTTGATAGAAAAAAAATCTGTACAAAGGATATGGTTACCTGTTAAAATAGGTTTTAACTGCAAAACGTTCCCTTTTGAAAAGGCATGGTCACCTTGCGGCCCTCTAGCTGCTGTTGAATTGCAAGTCACTTTGTCCTCAGTCTGCCAGAGTCTGGCTATTCTAGTCCAAATTGTCCACCCTTACCAATGGATCCATAGGATTGTTACTTATTTACAGAGTAGCACTGTAGAAAACAGTTCTAGAACTGAGACAAGGAAGATCTAGGTAACAAAAACTTACCCATTATATTACAAATTAGGAGGTTTTTTGTTTGTTTTTTTTCTTTTTTTATTCTACACATTCACTGTTTGTAATTAAAAAAAAAAAAAAAAAAGAAAGACCAAATGCAAATTGCAAGCTATTATTTTTCTAACTAAAGTGGCTTTTTATTTTCACATACAGATGATCCCAAAGCAGTTGTTGCAAATCTTACGGTAAGTATTTGCTTTGGCAAAAACAAAAAAATTGAGATCCAATTAACATTCTTTAATCTAAAACCGTTAATGTTTCGCAAGTACAATACAATAGTTGTTTTCAATAATGCTGGTGTTGTTCCAATCTGCATTTTTCTTTGAAATTGTCATTAACCCTTTAAGGACCGACGGGATGAGTAATTTCATTATGATGCAGTACACATGCCTCTGGTTCTTAAAGTGTTAATTATTTCATAGAGAGAGTGTTTTTAATTGATCATTTTTCATGGGTGACTTTTGCAGCTGCATTCATATGCGCTTGCAACCAAAGTTGCTCATGTAAACCAGGTCTTACAAGCTCTTATTAAATGTTTTAGAACTTTGTATATTCACTAAATGTTCTCCATCCAAGTAGGAAATCCTGCTCATCATTTAATACCTAATAATAATCCCTCACTTATGGTCAAAAAATCCTAGTGATCACTGTTCATTTTCCCTTGCTCCATGGTTCAAGAGATAACATCTTAAAGGGATAGTAATGTTTCACAAAAAACAGCAGCTCCAGTTAATCTTCATATAATTTGACCCATAGAGAGTGTTATTTCAATACTGAGTTGTAGTTCAAGATTAATTGAATAAAGTATCTCCCTCCTGACCCTTTTACCAAGTGTAAGCCACCTCCCCCCAGATGTGGAATCTGGTCCACAGACTAGACAGCTCACAGCAAGGGACAATCTTCACGAGATTTTCAGGTTTTTCCCTTATGCTAATTATTATTGTACCTCTCTGCGATCCATCCGGACAGTCCTGCTGCTTGAGGAACTACAGCTCTGACAGTATTAAAATAATAAATGACTAAAATACTATAATACCTTCCAAGTGTCCTCCTTTAGGAGGGACAGTCCCTCTTTTAGACCCAAATCCCTCTGTCCCTCTTTCCCACCCTGTTGTCCCTCTTTTTAGGAGATCAGATTGTGTGGTATGTATATAAGTGTATCACACTGCTCTACAGCAATAAAACTCACATTAATGTTTGTTTAAACATCAGTATATGTGTTTATTAATTAGTCTGTATAAATCAAATACTTTTATCTTGTTATGAGTAATTTATTAGGTTACGCAAAGAGGTGTCAATAGGTATTAAATAGCCTAAAAATTCTCGCTAATGCCCAGCACACCAGCCACACCCTCAGCAACACCCCTAAAACACAAGTTGTCCCTCTTTAGCAATTTGAAATGTTGGGAAGTATGTACTATGAAGATTAATTGAAGCTGCTGTTTTTGTGAAACATGATTATCCCTTTAAGTCTGTCCTGGATGTCATGTCCATGCAGGCAATCATTGCATTTGCTAGAAGGCCCACAGTACCGCTAACTCAGCTCACTAAGGACCAGAAGGTGTGCTGTATTGCTTTACAATTAATTGCACACTTCTGTTTTCCTTAAGGGAGCAGTAAACTTTTTTATGAAAAAATATATATTGTAGGGATTTTCTTACTGAGTAAAATAAGGGTACTCCTACTGCCAAGATATTCATATTTCCAGAGTTATTACAGTTTAAACCCATGTTTTTTTACATTAGCAGTGCCATCTAGTGGTCAAATTATAATTAGTTTTTCTTGTTACATCCTAATGGAGAGGAAAGTCAAGAAAGTCAGTGATATACAGTTCTCCATAGAATGTGAGAGAAACTGCTTGTCATTTAGAACTATCAGGAAGTAAACACAGTAAATTCACTTCATGATTATTTGAACTATTATACTGACAGCAGTGAGAGTACCTTTGTTTTTTATTTAGCAGGAAAAGATCTATAAAATGTGTTTTCATAAAAAAAGCTTACTGCTTCTTTAAATGATTATGAAGGTTTATGCATTCTACCTGCTTCAAGAGATAGTAACACTTATTATGTAAAAATGTATATTATATTATACTAGTTGAACAGCCCGTTACACGGGCCACAGTGCCTCTGGCAGCCGGTCGCGGGGCAGTCACACGCAGTGGAGACTGCCCGCGCCTCGGCTGATACAGAGCTGGACGCTCCTTCGGAGCGCCCAGCTCTGTATCAGCCGCGGCGCGGGTAGTCTCTACTGCGCATGATTGCCGCACACGCAGCAGTGTCTACTGCACATGTCGGGCGTTACACACAACTTAGCGAATTATTATATAGGATATCCTCCTGAGTAGAACAAGGGTACTTCCACTGCTGAGAGCTATCAAAAGCTTTACAGGTCACACTTGATTTTTTTTTTTTTTTTTTGGTACAGTATCTAAGTGACCTGAAATTGTACAGTGGCACTGTTGCTACATCATCCTATGAATACCTCTGGTCAGTTGACCATAAGCCTCCATAGGATGGTGTAGCAATGGTACCACTGTAACGTTTCAGGATATTGAGATATTGCTCCTAAAAAGTCAGTTTGAGCTTCAAAACTTTTGAATAAAACACCTCTCAGCAGTTAGATTACCCTTATTTTACTCAGGAGGATAAACCCTAAAAGTTGGAGAAATCTTAGTGCATTGACTCCATACAATAGGAATTGGTGAAGTGATATTAATGGAGAAATTATCAGCAGTTTATCACCTCTTTAACTCCTCTTTATCACGCCTTAGTGCATCTCTCCCTTTGTCTCTTGGAAAAAAATACAAGGGCAAAATGCTTAGGGACCATTAGGTTTTTCTCTCCACATTAAGATAAATGGTGGAGAGTATAATTGTAAGACAGTGTTAGTTCTCCTTTAATGGCAAAACGGAAACAGGAAGTGGGTGGATAGAAATAGCATTGCAATGTAGCATTTATATGTATATTCTGTTATAAAAACAAATCTCTTTTGTTAGTGTAAAAAACCAGATCAGCACTTTAAGCCTTACCTGAAGCAACACCTTCCAAAGAGACTTCACTATGCCTTTAACAGAAGGATAGAAGATATCCATCTACTGGTAGACCGAACATGGCACGTTGCAAGGTAAGGTCATTATTCATATAAGTGGACCTTGTAACCCCTGAATGCTAGATAGTCTCCAGTGCATTTCTTTTGCCATGCATTGGAGGCCTCTAGCATTCAGCTATTTGTTTTACATTTTTGTTGGTCTTCAGGGCTTTTCCTTCTTGATCTTGATAGAATACGGATTCTCAACCAGGTTGCCATGGTAACCCCTTTTTTACAAATGTGAATTTGACTGTAAAATGCATATTTCTGGAACTTCATATGTGCAACATATTTATTTCTACTATTCTGATTGAAAGAACTTAGAAAACTATATATACTGTGTGTGCGTGTGTGATGTATGTGTGTATATATATATATATATATATATATATATATATATATATATATATATATATATATAATATTATACACATTTATTACACCTGAAAATTCTAGATTGCATTTTAGTGGTGCATTGAGCTAAAACAAATTGAGAACTATTGTTCTAAAGGCAAGAGTCCTACTCCAGTCATATCTGGTCATAAAAGCAGGGGTTGTGTAGTACAACATATCACTATCCCTGCCTAGGATAAGATTGAAGGAAGATAACTTTCTTCCACTTACCACAGCTCTGAGATTTCAACAATCAGGGTGTAAAGAAAAAGCAGACCCAGAGGGGGAAGGGGGGAATCTGGAAGGGATGAGAACCTTCATTACACAGAAGTAACAGTAAACACTTGCTGTCAGATGTTTGAAAGCATAGGCTGCTGACTGCAGAACAAAACAGAGTTCATCATGGTTTGGATTCTTTATTGTTTGTGTGTGTATATTTGTGTGTGTTTTTAATACTATGAGCGCTATTAGACTAGAAGAAGAAGAGAAAACCTAACATTTGTTTCCTCCAATCTTCACGTACCAGATAAAGTTGGAGTGGAGATCCTATAACAGTGATTCTCAGCACTTGTTCTTGGTAGGCAACAATAGGTCAGATTTTAATTATATTCCTGATTAAGCAGGTGGAACAATCATAATAACTGAGCCACTGATTACTTGCCTGTTAACACGCAGATATATCTTTAATATCTTCACTGTTTGTGTGTGCTGAGGATGACATCTAGAGTGGGAAGTCTTGGAGACCAATATAGAAGTGCAAAAAAAAATGAACAAAATTAAATGAAAATGTATGTAAAGTAAAAAAAAAAAAGCTACGTTTAAATAAGTGGGATTTCTCAGGGCTGGATTCGTGGCATAATGGGTCTGGAGCTCAAAGTTGTGATAGGCCTATGCTTCTAGACAGTGGGACACTTTCCCCTGCCTCCTAGTGACCGTGGCACCAACCTCATTTGGATTAAAACTGGCTTCTTGGGACTGTGCACACACTCTGAGCTGCCTGGAACCAGATACCCAATGAGAGAGAGTAATGGTGCTGTTTTGACTGCTCACATCCAATTATGGGATCCACTGTGTGGGCTTTTCCTTACTGGCTGACTAGTGGACCAGTATGGATCACGGTTTGTGAGAATGGTCATGATGTTTTTATTGCTGTCTGGAGCTGCAGCTTCATCAGCATCTTGATTAGTTAGGCCCTGGGAATGTTTATTTATTCCCTGTTGACGTCTGGTATTAAACTTATTTTGTAAATGACAGTGATAATTTTGTTTGAATCACCATATAAGTTACAGTGATCTCTACCACTGCCAACTGTTCTCTCTCTACCACTGCCAACTGTTCTCTCCAACCACCCAGATGACATTTCTTTAAACAGGAGACCTCTGGATCTGTATAAGAGGCATGGAAAGTGTGCATTCCAGGGAGACCATGGATATGACAACAAAATTACTAGCATGCAGGTATGAAGAATAGAGAAGGCTTTTGTGTTTAACACTTGCATAAAGTACTGTCTATAACCATAATTCATGTGTTTGTTTTATTAGACTGTATTTGTAGGACATGGTCCCACATTTAAATTCAAGACAAAAGTTCCTGCTTTTGAAAACATTGAACTATACAATGTCATGTGTGGTGAGTAATATACACAAATGTTTTTTCTTTAATATATTTAATAAATTACATGGTGTTAGGAGATTAACACATCAACATATAAAAAGATAGGAGTGTTCCCTGATATCGTAGACTAACTAACTAAAATGCTGATTAGAGGACCCCTGTATTAGTATCCTTAAAAGGGGAAGTATTACCTCCTAATATTAACTCCACACATCTTTCTATGGCCAGAAAATCCGAATGTTCAATATGAACTTTGCCCTAGTACATTAGTATAGCTGTCATGCCTACTTCCATGGACATGACATACAGGACTCATTTACTTTATTATCTCTTGAATCAAGAAGCAAAGAAAAAAACCGAGAGGGGCCATTAAGATTTTTTTGGCCAACTAAGGTTAATGGAGCATTATTATTAGGAGGTATTGTTTCCCCTTTAAGGTGCTGTAGGTGTGCAAGGTATTGCAAAGCAATGCTTTGCGTCCCTCTCTAATTCTTTAAGGTTTAAAATAAGTACACATCCTCCATCTCTTTTTGTGCTATTTGTTACATGGAGTGCTCTCTGCTAGTAGATACTGCCAGTATGTGATCGATACCTATTAATGGTTCAGCAAGTAGTTCTTCATTGTTGATGTAGTACCAGTAACTGAATAATACTTTTTTAATGGTTCATCAAGCAGTTATTCATCAGTGACGTGCACCATGAATAACATGCTGCCAGTAGCCAATCAATACATTTTAATGGTTTAACAAGTAGTTTTTCACGAATTATGCACATGTACATTGACATATATTTTTTTTATTCTCCTTTAACCCTAGATGTCACAGGGGTCTCTGACTCATTTTTGACACAATGCATTTGAGGCCGCTCTGGTATCTCTCTGATCTTCTAACCTTAGGAAAAGGTTAGAGGCCTCTGGGTTTTGAATGTTCTGCATTTTATCTGAAAATAATTTTTACAGTGAGATTATTGAATTTCATCTGCAACTTGCTGATATCTAGAACCATTATGACAGCGAATTTTTTGTTCTATCCCTGATTAAGAATTTGTTTTATTTTTTTTTTAAACAGAGATACACCAGACCCAATAAAATCACTTAATTTTCTTTTACCAGAAAATTGTATCTCTTGAACAAAGACATAAGAGCAACATTGATATTGGTCATTAGGTTTTTTGGCCATAGTAAAGTTAGGTGGTGTCACTTTCTCTTCAATAAAGTTATGTACTTCATGGAGGCTAAGGAACATTCAAAATCATCTATAAGGATAGCTCAATAACAGATTTTCAATTCCCTTTTAGTATTTTACATTTTTTGCAAAACATCTATAGCAATCTAGTTTTTCAATAAGGTGTTATTTTTGTTTATTCATAATGCTGTTTACATATGTATAAATATATGTATGTATATATATTTTTTTTCTTCATTTTCAGATCTTCTTGGCTTAAAACCTGCTCCCAACAATGGAACTCATGGAAGCTTAAATCATCTCTTACGAGTTGCATCTTATAAACCAGCTCTTCCAGATGAAATTTCCAAACCGTTGCCAATAGTAAATTCCCCTTCAACTGTAAATGAAGAACTGGGATGCTCCTGTGATGACAAGGTAGTCATAAATACCTTTCTTTTGTATAAAACTGCCTGTAAGGCCCCTTTTGACTTGGGCGGCACTGTAGCATCATCAGAAAATTTTGGATCAAAACAAAACAGAAGTTGTGAACCATTGTGTCCTATCCTATGGGGCATTTCACGAAGGCAACATGATCTGTGATTGTCACAAGGAGACCCTGCATGCTGCTAGTTTTTTTGGACAGTATGACAACACCGCTAGAAATTTGTAGAATTGCTTTGGATGGAATCCCATTGAAATCATACTAAAATCATACAGGTGTTGCTAGTTAGCAGCTCTTTCTCTGGGATTGTATCACTTCTGTATCTTTTGAGAGACTGGGATGCTCCGGAAACCATGAAACACTGTAGCAACCTTTTCAATTGCTACAAAAAAATAAAATATGCTTCAAAAGTCTCACAAAAAAATAACCTGTTTGAAAGCGCCCTAAGCCTTATATTCTTTTCTGCTGTTAAATGTACTCCACTATTTTGTTTCAGCACTCTCTCAGTTCGACTTAGTGAATATAGCACTTGTTCAAGGTGACCATAGCAACCATTACTACTTCTGTTAAATTGGAACATATTTATTTTGAATTATGATATAATGTGGGTTGTATGCAGAAATCAAAGGGCATGCAGTTCTGAAGCAAACCCAAATTCTCCATAGGGGACATATAGAAATCTCCAAATGACCATTGATTTAAATGTGGGTTTTAGATCCTCCGTTGCTTATGAGATCTGCATTGCATAGCTTTGCGATGTGTTGGAGACCTTTCTAGAATTCAAGGGTTTAAAAGTCCCATTTAAATCAATGGAAATTTAAATTTCTCCCCTATGGTGCAGATGGTTTGCTCCAGTATTACTCCACCTTTCTTTTGAATAGAAGTTCTGCTATTGACCTACAACTTCCATTATCTCAGCTGTCATGCTTTCCTCTGTATACACTCAAATGCACAAGTTCAACATGTGTTGTACATATGCCTGTAGGGCTGCGATTGCACATTCAGTTCAGCAGAGTTTGTTTAGACAGCTGCTGAACAATTAGTCCAGATCATTAGTATTTATTACATGATTCTGAGCTGCATTTGGCATTTATTAAATCTTTCATTGCAAATGACAAGAACTTTTGCTTACTCATGTGTAATTAAATGAATGAGGAGCACTATGTCATAACAGAAGAGGTGCATCCAATTAGAAAAGATTTAAGATGTAATTGGATTAAGTTGAAGCATTAATGTCATAATACTAGCCAAAAGAGCTATTTGCTAACTGGTTTAAATAAGGTTTAAAAAAATTAATTACTGTTTAGCCCTGTGGATGCTAGAAGCTTCTACAAAACACTGCTTTACAGAAAAGTAAAATAGTATTGGGAATTTTCTTTCCAGAAATTAAATGAGTTGTGAGCCGCGTGTTCTTCTCAAAACTTTTTCAGGGGCTTAATTACATTCCTGTTTCAGATAAGTTTTTGATTTTGGAGGAAAGAAGGGGGTGTAGATAAACTGAATGAAGAAAGAAAAAAGCTGCTGAGGCGAGCTAGAAGATGGGAGAGAGTTTCAGAGAGAAAGGGAGAGACATGCTAGAACAGTGTTTCTCAATCTTTGGTCAAGGCATCCTATCTCCTAGTCTGGAATTTTAAGTGCACCTATAACATTTATAGACTGCTTATCAAGGGTGTAATGAAGGGTAGAAATACAAATGTCTATGGTTATTTGTAGGTCTGCAATCACATTGATCACAATTAATATATTGGACACAATATCCTATATAATAATTTGCTAGAATGTTTGTCAGAAGCCATCATGTGCAGTAGAGACTGCCCGAACGCACAGAATGCTGGGAGGTGTAGGAATGCTGGGAATTCTGTGCTGGGAGCATTCTGTGCTTTCGGGCAGTCTCTACAGTGCATGACCGCGTCGGCGGCAGGACGCAGAGCAGGACCGGCCTCTTAACCCTTTGAGTGCCAGAGGGGTATGCAACGCTTTGCAAAGCAATGCTTTGCTTACCCCTCTGGCACTCAAAGGGTTAACATCACCCGGACCTTGGCCTGTGCACACGGGCTTTTACACTAGTATACTATAAACAAGACTGGAAGTGTCCATTAGTAGTCTGTGGACTAGTAAAACAAATTTCACCAATTAAAATAAAGAAAAAAAAGATGCTGTTCTCAGTGTTTATCATTGGGTAACCTAGTAACTTTTCACCTCCTGACAAGTAGATTTTTTTCTGACTAGTGAAGCTCGGTGATATTTTCCAGCATTCACTCACAGCACATCAAAGTGCCACTTCACCCAGGCTGAGAACCATTGTGTTAGGTACAAAAACGGGAATAAAGCATTGGCGTTCTAGAAGAAGATGCCAGATGCTGGGAAAGGAGTCCACTCCCTGGAAAAGAGAGATCCTGGCAGGGGATGCTGGGAGGTGTAGTCCTCCACAGCTGCAGGGCCTGAGGTTACCTCCATTATCACAGAATGTGATAGTAACAGCTTTTTCATGTTACAGATTGAATGGTTTTAACATTTTAATGAAGCATCTGGTGGTAATTCCCTTGTCTTACTGAACAGAAAAAGATCTATAAAATATATATTTTAATTAAAAAAAAAACCTTGAGCGCTTCTTTCAATTCAGATATTTTAATATTTTCATTTTTTTGTTTTTTGTTTTTTTTTAATTGTATGTGAAGAATAAAGCAGAGGAACTGAATAAACGCCTTTACCTCAAAGGAACAGATGGTAAGGAAAATAGCACTGCAGTGCACCCCCCACACCACCCTTTGTGTCCTAGTCTAATAAACTACATTGTGTGTGTGTGTGTGTGTGTGTGTGTGCGCGCGCGCATGTGTTTAGTTTAGGAGAAGAGGACTGTGCAATTCATTGCAAAGCAATGTGTTGCACACCCCTCTAGTTCTTAGGTGTTAACCCAGGGATGCATAAATGTCTTCAGACTCCCGTCTAAACAGTGCAGGTGTTCAAGATTTACTCACTAGAACGCAGGTGAATAAATCAGTGGTTCAGTTATTCTGATGGAGTTATCAATATTTACTTGGGAATTTAAACAGCGATGTCTTTAACCCCTTAAGGACCCTTGATGTGCCAGGACCATCACGCATGGTCCGGCACTTAAGGTCCTGACAAGTCATGGAATTCCTGAGTCCCAACACGACTGAATGCTGCTCGGGGCACCCTGGAATCCAGTGCGCAAACAAAAAGTCCTGTGGTCCTTTACTGCCAGCCGTGCGCTACCGTGGCTGATTGTTAAGGGGTTAAAACCTAACATGCTTGGTATGTCCTGATGACCAAACCGGAGAATCACTGGGTTAGACCATACAAGTGCTTTATAGAGTGAAGCAACAGGAGTGGGGTTCCCTGCTTAAGAGCTTACAATCTAACAGATGCCTTGAATTTAAATGCTGAATGAAAGCATGCCCGCTTTTGTTTCGCTCGTGACTCCATTCATTGTAGATGGTGCAAAGGGGCCTTGCTTTAGCGCAGTGCTTGATATTTTGGCACAGTTTGAGCTTGCAGATCAATTTTACTCTGAGTCAGATTTTGTAATAAAGAATTTGATACAATGCTTTGCAGACCACTCTGACATTCAAGGGTTTTAAAGCAGGAAGGAGCAACCTGAGGTACTCCAGCTGTTGTTGGACTACAATTCCATTCATAAAGCAATAATTACATCTGTCAATTCATTCAACACAATATTATGGTTTGCAGTCAAGATTAGGACAAAATGTTTAACAAAACATATAAATTGTCCCCCAAGTGGTTATTCTTTTTTTTTTTGTTTGTTTTTGTTTTCAAAGAGCTTTATTGAAAGATAAGGTAAAAATTGCAAATCACAAAACAATATTCAACTAGTAGTTAGGAGTCTCAAAAACAGTAATGATACACATAGGTATATGACAATATATGTATAACAGTAGTAAAAAATAATTATTCATATAGCAATAAGCATAGAAATACTAGTATTATCCAGAATAAGTCCAACGTTATTAAGAAATCCTACTTGATCCAAGATTGACAGACAGGCTTCTTGCTGTAGTGGCATCTGTGCGCCTGCACCGTCAGTACTTCCTGTACCTTAAGGTACAATGCAACTCCCCCTCACCAATCCTAGAGGAGACTGGGACGGACAGTGCAAGCGCACAGATGTTTGTAAGGCAAGATGTCTGCACTGATGCCTGCCTGTTCATCTTGGATCAGGTAAGATTTCTTATTCTGGGTAGTACTAGTATTTCTATGTCTATCGTTCTATGAATAATTATTTGGGGTCACTTTATTTGGAGTGATAGTTCCACTTTAAAGGGTTAACAATACCATATGCATGGGAGCTGAGTTGGAGTTCCCATGGTCCTGCCATCAACTGCTTGCCTAACTCCATGGACATGATATCAGGACTGTATTCTCTTGAACATAGACACAAGGGCAAAATACATGGGGCCATTAGGATTTTCTGCCCATAGTAAGCAAGTGGAGGATTATTATTATGAGTTACTTGCTGTTTAACCTTTTTGCATGCAAGAGATGCCTCCTTTGAAATATCTCTAGTGTACTAGGGTTTAATAAAATTCTCTAACATTCAAAAGGGCTCTGGAATCAATTCGCCATTAGTATCCTTACATGATAAATGACATCCCCGATAATAGCATATTAAGCTAAAGGTTTCAATCCACATGGAAAAATTATGATTGCTCCTTTTGTTTGTTTCTTTTTAGTAGAGCCAAAGCTTATGGATTAAAAACAAATAATAATGCAGTCTTTATTCTGCCTATCCTGACAAATCAAAATACAACAGGGAAGTAACATTGAAAAGAAATTCCAAATAGTAATTTTTAGTGCAATACTGGTCGTCCTTTGCTATCAAATGGTCAAGAAACACTGGCCATTTAAAACAAGAAAGTGATCCAGTTGCTAATATTCAGACTAGTTAATGTGTGATACTGTATTTTCATTTGAGACCTATAGGCCATATGTGCAAAGCGAAAGTGATGGGAGATTATATTTCTAAAGTCATTAATTACATATTAATTTGTTCTTTTTTACAATAGCAGTGCCCTCTAGTGGTCAGAAAGTTCACCTATAGTTCTGAGGGAGATGCACTAAAATTCCATAAGGGACCAGTCTGGCAATGTTGTAACGAATTGGTAGACACAAATACGTCTTCTCCATCTTATCCCTGAAATTACTCCTTAAATGCGACTATATCACCATGCCTTCAGCACAGATTTATGATGATGCACAACACCTGCAATAGCTGGTGAGGAAATTGGAGCTCACAGAAACAAATTTGCCTCCATTTGGTTGACGAGTTGAGCATTTTGCTATAGCTTTCTATCTAACCTAGGCACTCAAAAGGTTAGGTTGCTTCCTGCCTCATTGACCTTTGCTCTTATAATTAACCAAGATACAAGAAGAGACAGGCATAACACCTAGTGCATTATTTCTTGATTAAACTGGCTACTCATAAAACTACCAAATCAGAGTGATCCAAACACCCACAGTTCCAAGCTTATGACAGTCAATGGAGAAGTCACTGTGCAAGTTAGTTCACAGACTCCAAACCTCAAGCTACTAATCAGCTGTTAGAAGTAAACACAAGACACAGCAGGCATATGGATACTCCTCAGGGCTAGGAGCAGCAACATTTACATTATATAGTGTCCTGAATCTGGCTGTGTGTTGTGTTTACATCTAACAGCTGATCAGCAGCTTGAGCTCTTGAGACTGGGAACCTGGACTGTGACTTCTCCATTCACTACCCCTGAAGGGACTCTGTATGTTTTGATTACTCTGATTTGGGAGTTTTGTGAGTATCAACTTAACTATTTAGTTTTATTGTATATTTAATTTAACTAAGAAATAAAGTACTAGGTGTCGAGCCTGCCTCTTCCTGTACCCCAATTAATTGTCAGAAGGCAGGCCCGGTGAGGACTTGCGATAGCAGCACCAGCCATCAGAGCTTAGTGTATGTGGTGAATAGCCACCTTAACATATAAAAACACCTTCAGAAATGTGAAACTGGCTTATGGAGGGAATTAATAATTTTTGCTCACCCCTTTCCACCGCCAACACATAGGAAACTTTATTCTGATATCCATATCTCTTCCCCTCCCCTAGCATATTTAATTTTTAGAGTATATGATGGTGTGTCTTCAACTTCAAGGCAAAATTCTCTCCATACATCACTAAACACACTCTGCTATTATACTGAACCTTAGTGCATCTTCTCCCTTATGTACAGATACATATTCTTTTGCGTTCTATGGGAGAAGTGATTCACTTATAACGGTGTCTATAAAATACGATAACCACTTTATCACTTCCTGTTGAACTGTGATAGACTTTGAATAAAACAACTTTCGACAGTGGGAATACCCTTAATTTACTTAGCAGGAGCACCTTGTAAAAAATAGGGTTTCATTTAAAGCATTTTTATTTTTCAACTCACAGTTTTGGTCCATAGTCTGGCCCACTTTTACATTTTGGTTTGTGTCATGGCCCAAGTTGAATCACATTTTATTTTCAATTAAAAAAGCTGTATTCCCTGCATTAATGTGTACAATAACCCATAGTATAAGAAGGGAGTGCTATGCATTGCTTACCCTCTTGTCCTTAAAGGGAAAAACTCAAACAGCTCGGGGCCAGACTTGCATCTCAGTAAACCCAAGGTGTGTAAGTCACCCTGACTTCTACCTAAAGAGATACAACAGCACCTCACTGACAAGGCCCAGTAAAGGCTGAAACAGATGTCTGTGGTTTTGCAGTTTCTCTTGTGCTGGGGAGATTTGTCTGACATTCTCTTTTGGATTGTCTATGGGCGGTATAAATATGGAAATGTCTCCTCTGGCTCATGGGAGAGAAAAATGTGGCTGAGCAGCACCTGAGGGAGCACTGTGGCAAGAATTAACTAAGTGTTATTTATTCTTACTGTGCACTTGTCACATCTCTTTGTTTTTTGTTGCCCTGACCATGGCCACTGCCCCACTGATTACATGACCACAGCCCATTCATTGTTTCCTATAATAAAAAATTCTCATAAATTAAAATCTACAAATGCAAAAATATTTAAAATAAACTGACAGGGTATAGGTTTGTAAAGTGAATAATTAATTGTCCAAATTAGTATATAAACTTAATATTACAGCAATATATAAACTTGTAAATAAGGCAAATACCATAAACTAGGAGTTGGTCAACTCAGCCCTTCATCCTTCTGAGGTCGATAAAATGAGTACCATTGATTGGGTAATAATAACATCTGTTATTTAGCTGCCGATTTGGTTAATTCCGAGAGCATGCGCTAAAAGCGCTTTGAGTCCACTGGGAGAAAGGCGCTATATTATTATTGTTATTATTATTATATTATAGCATCATGATGAGTGGGGCAAGCATGGCTGAGACACCCACCTCCCCCTGAAAATGTGGCACCTTAGGTGGTTATGTACTCTAATGGAAAATCTGACTCTATAAGCACTTCATGCAAGAAATGTAACTAATCACTCCTGAAAAGTGTGGGTTTTTGTTAATTTTACTGAAAATCTATATATTCTAAGGGCTGTTAGTTCAAAAACAGGTGGAGGAATTCTTGGGAAAACCCAACCTGTTCGTTGGCGGGGGACTACAAATTCCCATTGCGTTAAATTAGTATCTGAACCCCACAAATGCTAGAAAGGTCGCTAAGGCCTGCATTGCAACACCTTGGAGACTTCATTAGCATCCAAGGGCTTAAAATACCCATTTAATCAATGGGAATTTTTAAACTTTTCATTTTATCCTTATGGTACAATTGATTTGCCCCAGAATTCCACCACTTTGCTATTGAACATCTGGACCTAAATTAATTTCTACAGGGGAAAATTATCTTGTCTTATAATGTGACCCTACTCAAGATGGCATATATCTAATCTGTATTAAATGTTGCTTATTCCTACACCAGGAGAGCTCAAACCTGTCTTTGAGCCCACACCCCATACACAATGTGAAGGGTTTAATGATATCCTCACATGACCACAGGTTAATCAATCTGTGGTTCAGTCATTCTGGACTATCTGTCATTCATTTGTGCTTAATTGAGGAGATCCTGAAAACATGCAGTGTTGGAAGGGCTTGAAGGCTGGTTTGGGATCCCCTGGTTTATACTAAGCTAGATGCTAGCAAGTGCCTTGGTTTTAAAGATCATTAATATTTTCTTTTGATTCCCTGCCACTTTTTACGATGTCTCATCCCCTCTCTATATGGCACTGTATGCAAATAAGCCAGTTTTGTATACTGTGATAGGCAGTGAGCAGATGTGACATCTCCCATTGCATGGAGTAGGAAGAAATACTATGAACCTTATGCACAACAGAAAAGCTGAGCAATTTTAGGACAAATCAGCTACACCACAGAGAGCAAATACAAATCAGTATTGATTTTAACCCCTTGAGTGCTTGAATAATGCATTGGAGATCCCTTTAGCTATCAAGGGGTTTGACCCTTTTTGGGCCAGAGGCTATGTGCATTTCATCCCATTTTAAATCCGTATGAGTTTGTAATTCTCCACTATGGTGCAGTTGGTTTGCTCCAGAATTGTTCCCTTTTTCTCTTGTGCATAATGACTGAAATGTCAACAGTAGAAGCTCAACATCAGCTACTGGAGTTACTTCTATACTATTCTTATCTTCCTTTATGGATCTATACATCTTAAAACAAGTGATTGTTCTCTCCACAGTGAATGCAGTGCTCTTGCCTCTGATTTGAAGATTCATAAAGTACAATTTTTGCCCTGCAGTAATGCTTGTATTTGTTTATGTTAACAGATGTGGCAGTAGAGGAAATTAGCAATGAAATTAAGGAGTTGACTTCAAAGAATACAGGTTTGTGAAGATGTTTATGATGTAGAAATAATCTGGTTTCTAGTGGCATTAAATACATTGTATAGATACCTGTAGGGCTTATGTTTGTTTTGTACCACTTTATAAAATGAACATGTATCTTCTGAATAATAGGGCTTTATGTTGTGTCTTTGAGTGAAGACTACTGTGTTTATTCAGCACTGTCTTTCATTAATCATTTGGATGTTAGAGTGGTCTTCAGTGCATTGAAAAATAATGAATTATAGCCTTTTTTAGCATCCAATAATTTAGCACCTTTATGCTGGAGCTATCTCCCATGCATTCCTTCACAATGCACTGGAGATGTCTCAAGCATTCAAGGAGTTTAGCTAAATACCGTAATTTAACTCAGACTTGACTGTTGAGTTTTGCTGTCTCTTTCTCTTTGATTGTTGGCCAACAAAAGAAATATACCTTGAAGGTGGGGATGAGCTTTCATTGTCCACGGTGTTAGAAAGGTTAAGTTGCAGTTCAGAAGAGGCAGCCTTACCTATCTCCTCTTGGGAAAACCAGCAAGACAAGTCATCAGCAACAGAGCTACACGTTACATTCACAAGCAGAGCTGGTGAGCCTTTGAAACTGATCATTTTAATGGCTGTTCAGCTCTTAGTCAATCATGTAGGACAGGGGTATCCAAGTTAAATCCTTAAAGGGATAGTAATACCTAAAATGTAAAAAAAAATATGTTGTAGGGTTTATCCCCCTGAATAAAACAAGAGTACTCCCACTGCTGAAAGATGTTTCATTCAAAAGTTATTAATTTTCAAAGTTGAATTTTTTAGGTGCAATATCACAGTGGCCTGAAATTGTACAGTGGCGCTGTTGCTACACGATCCTATGGACAGCTCTGGTCCCGGGACCATAAATCTCCATAGGATGGTGTAGCAACAGCGCCACTGTACAATTTCAGGCCACTGTGATATTGCACCTAAAAAATTCAACTTTGAAAATTAATAACTTTTGAATGAAACACCTTTCAGCAGTGGGAGTACTCTTGTTTTACTCAGGGGGATAAACCCTACAACATATTTTTTTTTACATTTTAGGTATTACTATCCCTTTAAGAGCTACCTACAGTCCAGGATTTATGAATTTCCCTGTTTGGGCACAAGTGGGCCATTTAAAATAAATAAGCCACTGATTAACTATTTTTAACAAAGAACTCTTTAAATCCTGGCGTGTTGGTGGCCCTTGAGGACTGAACTTGAATATCCCTGGTGTAGGTCAAATGTTCATTGTTTAGTTTAGTGGATTGCAATCTTGTCCTCAAACTCCTGAACAGTGCATGTTTTCAGGAATCCACCAATAAAGTACAGATGGGTATATAATCACCATAGGAGGATCTGTCAGAATGATTGAACCACTGATACAACTGGGATCATGAGAAGAGATCCTAAAAACCTTACTGTTGGGAAGGATCGAGGACAAGTTTGGGAACCACTGCTGATATACAATGGAGCATGTTATTTAAAGGAAAAGTATCAGCTTGAAAAAGCTTCCTTTCAGATAAGAACTTCACATGTCATAAGGTGTCCTGAAAGAATAATGTACCATGCCTCCGTTTGATGCCTTTATAACTTTTTCAGATACACCCTAATGGGCACACTAATACCCTCTAATAATACACCTGGACTTTTCATAATTTGGACAGCAAATCCTAATTGTCACTATGAACCAGTTCTGAGTGGCTTGGTTCTCCAACATGAATCTTTTATTAGTAATGGATATTGTGTCCATGTAGACAGACATGATACTTTTTTGCAGGACTCAAGGAACCCAGGCTCCTCCAGCTTAAGGCTTCATAAGAATACTTCTATGGAAGGTCTTTGACCCCTGTAGAAAGTATGTCTGCTTCTATGTACCTGATATCCAGTACTAAACAAAAATACAATCTATTTGTCATTAGGATTTGTGGCCAAATTAAGGGAAGTGGTGGTTTATTCTTAGGAGATGCCACTTTTTGGTTTTGTTCTATAGTGGGCATCTTTAGAAATTTTCTGCTGAAACATGAATATGTAGTATGAATCGTCCATATACAGCAATAAACTAGAATACAGAAGACTGCACAGTCTCAAAGTTCAGTCTTTTTCATGGGAATAATGAGGTGGCCCCATAGGTCTCTGTTCAGAACCCTGTTGTGCCCCCCATCCCCCCAGCAGTGGTCCACTGTAACTCACAAGGCAGCCTTGGCTTTATCCACAGGAAGTAGATTTGTTGATGGGGCATCATCCTGGTGTTTGTTGCTCTTTTCAGTGGGTTATGCATCCTTCTAGCACTCAGTCGATAACATTTACACTGAACATCCTCATATACTGTCATAATGGATAAATGACAAAATAAAACTGCAGATGTTAAAGCTCCGTTTTTTTGCCACTACTAACACCTCTGTGAGTAGAAGCAGTATAAAATTACATCCCAGGGCTTCTTGTCTCATCTCATGCAAGAGCTGAGCTAGCAGTAGAAACCTCATTTCTATAGACTACATAGATAGGTGGGTTGTTAAGCAGCCAATAGAGATCATCGGCTGCATCTACTGATCTCACAGCACCTGCTTTGGGAAGGAGAAGCCCATGTGGCGCAGCAGCAGTTAATTAGTAATATCATAGGCATTATTTTATATAGTCCTTCTTTACACTTTTTTTAAAAAGCTGTGTCTTTCTTGTTTTTAATGCAGACAATGGGACCCTTCAGTACTATATATACCATATACAGGGTCCCTCCTACGTGTTAATTTACAACTCCTCAGGGTGTGTTTTTAATTTAGATAGGGCTTTACAGGCGCATTAGATTAGAACTTGCCAGATATTGGGGGTACTGTGATGAGGTTGGCAAGCTTTAACATATTTTGGCCAAATTATGGAACAAAATCCTCATATTTATTAACACAGTGGTATAATATATGCTCAATACAGGGCACAACTTGTATGGAGGAGTGCAGGTCTGTTTTATGTCTATTATATATATATATATATATATATATATATATGTTAGCAGTGTTAGTCCAGTGGTGTAGAGGCCAAGTGAATGAGTATTGCAGTATGTAATAATACCTTTTTTTATTGGAATAGCCTTTAGTTATATAGACAAGCTTAAAGGAAGCATCGCTCTCATAAAGCTTGTCTATATAATTGAATGTTAGTCCAATAAAAAAAGGTATCATTACATTGGAAAGAAAAGAGAGAACTCACAAGAGTGATGTAAAGGTGATACCTGTTAATGTCTAGTGGAGAACAGAGAAAGTACTATATGTCATATGTTGCATCACAATAATAAATGAAGTTGTATAACTCGAAGGAATGTAGGATACAATGTTTTAGGAAACCGAATACAGCAATTGTTAATTGTGATTGAGATATCTGTACTGCAGATCACATGTATTGTCATTTGTTCTTCCTAGTACATATTCCTGTTAACCTAACCCTTTAAATGCCAGAGGTGTGTGCAGTGCATTGCTCACTTCTCTATCGGTCAAAGAATTAATAACAGTGTAAAAGTTTGTGAAATATTTGTCCTTTCCTTAAGTTGTTCTGACTGCAAACCATAATGTTGTTTCAGAAGTGAAAAGCATCTCCAGCTAGAACAGGGCTCCATTTGTAGGGAATAACATCCATTGAGTGCTAGTGACTTTTCTTACTTATTGCAAATCACATCTGTAGAATTCAATCTGTTAACCATATTACTGATTCTCTCGTAAATATTCATATTTTAAGGCCATAAACAGGGCTACTTCGGTCATCAAAGATTTCTGTCATATGATTAAGTGTATGTTTAGGATGCATAGGACCTTATGCACAATTCTGGGGCAAACAAACTCTACCATTGAGGATTAATACAAACTCCCAAATTTCTTATTGATGTAAATGGAGGTTATAATCTTATGGTATATTCCCATTTAAAAAGTAATTAGCATGTTTTAGCAAGTTTGCTGCTATGGGAGCAGACTTGGTTATAAAAAAAAAAGCGACTGCATGGTGCAGCTGTTGTGTGATCCTTCTCCACAAACTAGCTGTACCTGGCTTTCATGTCCAATACTGGGTGTCAGTGGGTTCTGTATCATGCAAGGCAGGAAGCGGAGCTGTCAAACATGAGTCTTTTCCTGGGGGGGGGGCATCCGGGGCCTCCTTTCAGATTTCTGTTTTGATCAACCATAACTCCGTCAGGGCTTACACTTCAACCCCTTCTTCATAAACAGGACTACCCCCAGTGGAGCAGTTCTTCCCATGGGGCACTATCAGATGATACTTGACCATTAAATCAATGGAAAATTGAATTTGTTCCCCATGTTGCTGTTGGTTTGCTCCAGAATTGCTACACTTTTCTTTTTGCATATTATGCTTTTATTTCCATCTTTGGTATTACCCAGGTATGTGTTTATTTACAGCCATCCATCCTTACACATAGGTTTTAAATGAAGTATCTGTGTGTGTGTTAACTAGAACATTATATGGCTTGCTAATTAATCTTTAGTTTACATAAAGTTATTGCTTTGTATGGAGTGCTCATTACATGCCTCCAAAATATACAATAATGTTTTTAACCCTTTAAAGGGATAGTAATGTTTCACAATAAATGCAGCTCCAATTAATCTTCATAGTATTTGGCCATGGAGAGTGTTATTGCAATACTATCAGAGTTGTAGTTCAAGAGTAATTGAATGATAAAGTATCCCTCTCCCACCCCTTTTACTTATGTAACACTGTTCACCACAGAGCAGCAGGGAGGTGCCCAGGTAGATTGCAGAGAGGGACAATCTTCAATTAAGATAAGGGAAAAACATGAAAAACTTGTCAAGGGGGGCAGGGTTTTCATAGTTCTTACACTAAGAAGATTGTCCCTTGCTGTGAGCTGTCTGGTCTATGGACTGAATTCCACATCTGAGGGGAGGTGGCTTACACTAGGTAAAAGGGGCGGGAGGGGAAATTTTATCATTCAACTACTCTTAAACTACAACTCTCACAGTAATGAAATAACACTCTCCATGCCTCAGCTGCTATGAAGATTAATCGGAGCTGCTGTTTTTGTGAAACATTACTATCACATTAAAGCAATGCTTTCCACAACCCTCTTCTGCTTATAGGGTTAGTTAGACTCTTGGATGCCAAATACCTCTCCAACTGATTACTTTACAATGCATTTCAGATGTCTCTAAAATTCAAAGGGTTACTATAACTTTCAATTCCATGTACAATTCTCTTTTAACTGTGGGTATTGTAATATTACACCTATTTTGGCTTTATGATGATATTTCTGGCAGATCTGCCTATTTACAGTCTGAAATGTTTTTCAATAATGTAAAACAATACTTGCAAGACAGAATATTGTAGAAGAAAGTTTATTCTTTCCACCTCTATCTTACCTGTGAAAAATCTAGACTTCTGTTTCCGCAAACTGCTTTAGTTGTTCCTCAGAATTGTTTTGTGAATTGGTATGCACAGACTCCGATATTACACCATATAACTAAGGCAAGCAGAAACTGGAATTCCCCACCGTCCCCCCACAAAAAAAAAAAGTTTAGACTTTAACTGTTTAAGGACCAGTGGGTTGCTCCTAAATGAATATATGCCTCTCAGGTCCTTAACATTTTGAGTGCCAGAGGGGTACGCAATGCATTTCAAAGGGGTAAAGAACTAAGCTAATAATGAGAGTGTCAGATGGGCACCCAAAACATTGTGATGCCATTCTTTAGTAATCCCTGTGGCATTCAAAGGGATAAAGAATGTTGTTTGATGGCTCTTCTTTTAAAGAGCTTCTGTAGTTGTTAGATATTGATACACAACATAAAATGCTAACCTTCTAAACCAGTGCACAGTTAGCTGTTATGTGTTTTCAACCCTGTGCTGTATCTTAAATAACATTTTACAAAACAGTCTGTACTTTAATGTAAAAGGCACTTATGTTTAGGCATAAGTGGCCCCTTAAACAAAGCGCTTACTTAAGAGAAATTCAAATATGTTCTGAATGTGAGAGTTGTATAACGTGTCTGTTTTGCCTGTTATTGCTTCATTAAGTCTTCATTTTAGAGGATGTAAATTATATCAATTAGTTTTAGTTCTGTGTTCTTTCTGACACACACACACACACACACACACACACACACACACACACACACACATATATATATATATATATATATATATATATATATATATATATATAAATAAAATATAAAATTAACCCTTAAATGACTAGAGAGGTGTGAAACTCATTGCATACAAATCTATTGCACACCCCTATGACCTTAATAGGGATTAAAAAAAAAAAAAGCTATACCAAACACTTGTAGTTGCCAGTGTGGCTCCCCCTTGGTGCCCCCACCTATACAAACACTGCCAGTTTGGTCTGTGAGGTGACAGCAGGGCACATCAAGTAAAAACAATTATTTTTTGTGGTAATCAGTGGTGTAGTGGGGTTAGGATAGGCCCAGCCCTGTAAATGTTTTCTAGCCAGGGATCTAACCTGCATCTAGCAGCACAAGGTTAGCAAATTAACAAAATTCCCTTAATTTGCCTTCACCCATCTGTCTGCCTTCCTGCTGTGGTCAAAGCAGAGTCATCAGCAAAGTTAGAGAGGGTATTACATTGATGTAGTGCATTCTGCCATTGGTGCTCAAGGTTTGAATTTGTATTGTGGTCTGCTTTTGTGGGCTGCTTGTTGGGCATAGGATCGTGTGTGTGCCTCTCATCTGAATACCCTGTTGATATTTGTAATAATTGGTTTAACAGATATAACGAGTGATGTGGGATCATTTTGGGTGTTGTTTATTCATTTATTTTTAAGGACTACATCTTTGATTGTAGCATAATAAAATATGTTTCAGTTGCCCAAAGCATCAAATCTGATAAAAGTGGTACTCTTGGCCATTGAAGTGTCGGATTTGATAAAGTTACAAAAAGAATAATAGCTTAGTGTGTCCTGCTACTACATCTTTGACCTGGATGGTGGTTGTTGTGGTTTCTTTCTGCCACTGATGCTGATGTCAATTCACAGCTTTATTTTGATTGGCTCTTGGTCCTGAAAACCAATCAAAACTCAGCCGTGTATTCATATCTGTATCAGAGGCAGAAAAGACTAAACCCAGCCAAGTGAATTTCCTTTACATATTATTTAAGTTGAGAAAACTGACACATAGATTTAAAGTTCTCAAAGTATGTTTTTATCTTTAGAATGCCAGGGAGGAGTCAAACTCATTGTGTTGAAAATGATTCTGGTACTCATAAGGTTAAGTGTAATTATTTTTACCTTGTGGTTACAAATAATGTCTTATTGCTTTACAATGCCTTGGATGTATCTAGCATCCAAGCGGTTAATAGAAGGGTAGTCAATTGTTGGACCTCTAGCTGTTGGACTACAGCTCCTATCGTCATCACCCAGCCAACGGCTGATGGAAGCTGTGTTTCCCAACAACAGTAAGTCAAACACTTGACTGTCCACGGGTTAACATCAGCAATTTTACAAACTTTATTAACAATACATTGTATGATAGTTAATACTAAGCAGATTGTCTCTTGGTTGTATCGTTGCAGATAAAAACCTTTTGTATGGAAGGCCAGCAGTATTGTACAAGACAAAGTACAGTATTTTATATCACAGTGATTTTGAAAGTGGTTACAGTGAATCTATCATGATGCCTCTCTGGACATCCTATACCATTTCAAAGCAGGTTAGTATGTTTCACTGAATGCCTCTATAATTATTTTCTTTACTTGACTTTTATCCTTGCATACCCCTCTGGCAGTCAAAGGGTTAAGGAATACTAATACTAAATTATATCGTGTTCTTTCATAAAACAGCATGTTGTAAGATTCACAGATATATGTGTGAAAGTTGATTTACCCTGATAGAACTTTAGATATAAAATATTGCATGTGCTGTGTTACAGCAGACTTGGAGAAGAGATTTCCCTTTGCAGTACTCATTTCCTGGGCAGCAAGAACTACTGTACTATATAGAACACAACAGGAAGTGAGAATTGCAAAGTAAACTTGTTTACCCGGCTCCTAAACAAAACCACGGGTAATCTCCTCTTTTAAAGTGATAGTACACTGAATACAGATGAAATATATATATATCGCAGAGTGTATTCTGTTGAGTAAAACAAGTGCTTAAAGATGATTTATTCAAAAGTCACTGCAGCTCAAATTTGCTCTTTTTTTAGTGCAGTACCGACATAGCCTGAAATTTTACAGTGGCACTTTTGCTACAGCATTTTATGGAGGTTTATTGTCTACTGATGACAGCTGCCCATTGATTGCTGTAGCAACAGCACGACCATGAAATTTCAGTCCCTGGAGGTACTGCATCCAAGAAATAGAAGTTAGAACTGCATTATCTGTTGAATAAAAAGTCTCTCAGTATGAGTACCAAAGTTTTACTAATCAGGGCAGGATAAACTCTGAAATATATATTTGTCCCATAGTCAGCATTACTTTTCCATTAAGTTCTACTAAGCATTATACAAAGTTTATGCAAGAGTGAGCTGTATTTTAACTGTAGTGTTTCTTCAAGCACAACACTCTCAGTTATCAGTGGGTTTTCGTATGTTTTATGCACATGTGCTGGGCTACCAATGCCATGAATGAGATAGAGAGTTGTACTATTCAAGTGACATAAATGTGTGCACTACATATGTTTGCATCTCATGTCTCCAATTATATTTCTATGGGCTGATGCACATATATTAGTATCTACTCACACTTTTGAGCACTGGATGAATTGAGTTGTTATTAGACCTTTGTCCCCCACTGTGGTCTTCGTATGTGAATTATCTATTGATATGTACTGATGATTTCTAGGGAACAAACCAATTCACATAATTGCTTACATAAGGGGGCAGTACCTCCTAGATGATGAAAAATACTGTTCTTAAAAGAGCAGTAAACTTTTTTTTATGAAAAAATGTGTTTTCATAAAAAAAAGTTTACTGCTCCTTTTAATAAATACAGAATTAAGGAGCTTGTCCATGACATGCCACACAATCCTTACAGATGTACAGTTTTTGATATTTCCATGATAGTTTACATTACTCCTTGTCCTATAAGTTCAGCTTGTTTCCTTCTGCCTCTTTTTCTTCTTTTAAACCTACCACTGATGATCAAAAGCCAACCACTGAAGGCATGTTTAGGAATTGTATGAGCCAGGAGGGCAGAGTGGGATTTGAGCAACTGAAGTCACCAAAGTAGAAGAAACTGAAAAGCCTTTTCCCATTGTCATAGTAACATAAGAAGCTTATTAAATATTTTTAAAACTTTATAGCAAACAGATATCACTATACTACAGTGATGGAGAATGTTTGTGGGCCCGAGTTCCCAGTTTCCTGAAAGGAGACTAGATTGGAGATATCAGTGTGCCATTCCTGAAAATGTACCATGGACATATGTGAAAAGACAGCTGTATACAATTATGTGCTCCATTTTTAAAACGCAATCCTCTCTGCCTCTTTGAATTAAAGTTTAAATAATTATATGAGTCTAGCTGACAGAATTGTACATGAAACCAGCAGCACAACACACAATTACTTGACACAGAATGTAAGCATGTCAACTGTACTTAAATAGGCAGGCCCAGATAACATGATTTACATATCTTTAAATCGCTATACCACAAATATATTTACATGTGGAAAAAAAAAATAAAGTTTTATTGTAACCACAAAAAAAACAACCCAATACATAGTTTACTTGGGAAAACTGCCATTACTACACGTTGGTCTTTCAATGGACTGAATCATAAACATGTGACTGTCATTAGTACACCTTGGTCCTAGGAAGGACTGACCCACAAACATGTCACTAAAGTCCAAAAAACAGGTCCTAGGGAGGAATGGCCAATATACATGTCATTGGCATAGTACACTGTTGTGTTAAGAAGGACTGATCTCTGTTCACATCATCAAAGGAAGTGTGTGTGAAAAGGGGAGGAGTGGAACGCTTCACTAACCAGATCCAGTGCTACCCTGGTCACATGAGAGGTGTTCTTCTCTGACAGGTTCCAATGCTGCCCTGTCTGCTTGAGCAGTCTGTTCCTATAACTCATTATGATGCTACCTTGTCCTCGGGCTACCATAAAGGCTTCTGCGTGCCACTGGTTGCACCATCACTACTCTAATAGTAACACGAATCTAATTTTTTTTCCACTTAACATATTACCAGACTTCTAGGGAGAGTCACGTAATACTGAAAAAATATATATTATAGGGCTTATCACTGCTGAGAAAAATAAGAGTACTTCCATTGCTGAGTGATATTTTATTCAAAAGCTATTGCATTTCAAACTTGCATTTTTTGGGGGTGCATTACCTCCATGGCCTGATATTTTATAGTGGTGCTGTTGCTGCAATATCCTATGGACGTCAACTGACTATACCTGTTCATAGACTGCTGTAGCCACTGCATCACCATAAAACTGCAGGCTATGGGAATACTGCACCCAAAAAGACTGAGTGGTTTTTCATTATCAAGAGTCGCTATCCATTTATCTCTATTTCATCCTAGCAAACACTAAACATTTAACCCTTTGAGTGCCAGAGGGGCCACCCAACGGGTTAAAGAGCACCAACAGTGATCCCACTATGTGAGCGGGTCATACTTCTCATTTGGCACAGGATAAGGATGTTATCTGAAGTCCTAATGAGAATGAGCATTGGAAAACCATTGCAACTCATTGGGTCTTATGTTCAAATGACAATAGGAGAAATTCTGGGACATTTAACCCCATAAATGCTAGAAGGGTCTCCAATGCATTGAGAAGTAATGTGTTGGAGACCTCCTTTTAACCCCTTTTATTTAAAGTTAAAAAGCACCTTCTAAATCAGTGGTAAGTCTAGGAATATATATAGTGTGCATGAAAATAGCACATGCACTTTACAATGTCCTAAATTCTATAAAGGTGTGGGAACTTGTATATCTATCACTTTTACAATATGCACTTTTATATACCAGTCACTTATGATGTATCTGCAATGTTCCTTTAGGTACTCTCATTTGTTATAATTAATTGTGGATTCTAACTATTATTTCCTTCAAGACTTTTCCCAATGTATCTTGTATCGCTCAGCACTTATCTGACTGTGTAAGACTTGGTGCCTCATGCAAAAGGCAGAAGATGGAACGATTCTGGAGAAAAGCACCACAGGGGATGAATAAACTTCCTTTTATTTAAATTGGCCTTTTAACCTCTTAAATGCTGGGGGGTGTCTAACACATTGCAAACCAATACATTATATGCCTCTTAAGCATTTGGTGGTTAAAAGGCTTATTAATCAATGGAAATTTTTATTTTCCTGTTTATGGTGCAGTTAGTTGCTTTAGATTTGTTAATCTTTTGGTGTCTGCTTAAGTCCTTTGACGCATTTCTCTATGAAACAACCACTTGTCTTTTTATCATTTGAGTTAATTTATACACTGTTTATAATGTAAGTTATTTTGAATTCTGATAATTTCCTTCCAAACCTAGGCTGATGTAACTAGTATCCCAGAGCACTTATCTAACTGTGTAAGACTAGACCCACGCATTTCTCCAGGAAACAGCCAGAGCTGCTCTGCCTACAAAGCTGATAAACAGATGACCTATGGATTCCTTTTTCCACCTCGTAAGTTGCATCTCAGCTTTGTATGTATAAATGTACTGTTTCAAAATAACATGTAAATGAATAATTGGAAATGTGTTCTTTTTGCTCATGATGCCAGTTTTCTTGTGGTTACAGACTGTACAGTGCTAAAGGTAACCTTGACATGTGTCTGTGTAAAAGGCTACATATTGAACGGTGGCATTTAAAAATAGTCACTGATTTCTGATTAGAAGTGCAAAACAAGTTCAGAATATAATTTTATAATTATTGTTCAACCCTCAGAATGCTAAAGAGGTTCTCTGAAGCAATATATTGGGGGCCTCTTCAGAATCCATGGGGTTGAAATTAGGTGGGGTGTATGAAACCTGTCCATTAGTTTTATACAGTGCTTTCCATGTGGACAGATATAAGTTTTGTTGTTTTGATTAGCTACTCCTGCATATTGGATTTGAAATTAATCAGTGACTAAGAGGATACATTGCAAACTGTCAGTTTTAATTTGAGGGTATTTATATCCATAAACCATTACCAGTGTATGAATTACAGCCCTTTTTATACATTGTCTCTCCATTTTAGGGGACCAAAGGTAATTGCACAGATACCATAATCTTAAACAAAGTACTCATATTTAGTACTTTGTTGCACATCATTTGCATTCAATGACTGCCTGAAGTCTGCAACCCATATACTTCACAAGAAGCTGGGTATGTTCCCTTGTGATGCTCTGCCAGATCTGTACTGCAGACACCTTCACTTCCTGTTTGTTTTGGGGCATTTTTCCCTCCAGCATTTTCTTCAGCAAGTGAAATGCATGTTTAGTTGTATTTAGGTCAGGTGATTGACTTGGCCAGTCAAGAATATGCCAGTTTTAGACCCTGAAAAGCTCATTGGGTGCTCTAGCAGTATGGTTTGAAGTCATTGTCCTGAGGTCTTCCATTGAGTTTTGAGACATTTGGTTGGATCGGAGTTCATAAAATGTTTCTGTATATTTTAGAATTCATCCAGCTGCTGCCATCAGCAGTCACATCATCAAAAAGACAAGTAAAACCATTATAGTGGCCTCTATATACTCTAAGCCATAACACTACCTCCTTCAAATTCCATAGATGAGTTGGTGTGCTTTGGATCATGTGCAGTTCCATGCTTTCTTCATGCTTTCCTCTTTCTGTCACAGGTTAATCTTAATCTCCTCTGTGCAAAAGACTTCTCCCCAGAACTTTACAGGTTTTTATACAGTTTTTAATAAACTGTAACCTGGCCTTACCAGATGTTTGCATTTTGTGGTAATAAATATTTATGGTATTCTTTGACACTTCTATGCCCACATTATGGACAGTGTTCTTGATCTGTTTGACAGTTAAAAATGTTTTTTTTTTCTTCACAACCTGCAAGCATTCTTCGGTCATCTACTTCAGTGCTCTTCTCTGGTCTACCATGTTGCTTGCTATTGCTGAACTCATCTATATGTTCTTGGTTCTTAACAATGTACCACACAGTTGATTTTACACACCATGGCTATATATCTGATTTATTCCGACTTTACAACCTCATGGGGGCCTGCTGTACTGGCATTGACATTTCTTGGCTCCCCATGTTGAGGGACAACAGCAACAGACTCCAAATGCAAATGCCAAACCTAGAATCACCTCTAGACCTTTTGTTAGCTGTTTTTGTGCATGAACTAATGATGCAATGACATACACACCTGGCTAATATACAGCTGAGCAGCCAACTGTCCAATTACTTATGTTCCCTTAAAATTAAGAGACAATGTATAAAAAGGGATGTAATTTCTACATGGATCATGGATGGAAATACCCTCAAATTAAAGCTGGCAGTCTGCCCTTTCTCCTCGTAGTCACTGTTTAATTTCAGATCCAGTGTGCTGGAGTTCAGAGCCAAAACAATAAAACATGCACAGTTTATTTACACCAGATGCAGGGCTGGATTTCCCATTAGACAGAGCAGGTAGCTGCCTAGAGCACCAGATTCGGAGGGGCATCTCAGCTATGTTGGCCATTCCTACCTTCTGAATTTTGGGTCTGGCCAGTGCAATCTCAGAGTCCCTACACCAAACACCTGCTCTTTGTTTCTGATGACTGGTTTTTTTCAGTTCACATATCCCTTTACAGCCAGGTTAGAACCTTTTTTTGCATTTTAAGCTAAGGGTATTTTCTTTGCCAATGAAAGGTGGAGGAGTCTGGGTCATGTGAGGGATGGGGATGTAGACATGGGGTGGAGCTAAGGGTGCATATGAGTGCTTTGTCTAAGAGTGAATGAGATGTAAAACCAGGCATGACCAGAGGTCCCAAACCTTTTGACATCTGTAAGACCCATTCGCAGTTAGAAGCCTGCGGTAAACCACAGTAGCACCAGATCATGTCTTCATCAACCGTACACTCTCTTCTTGGTTCACCCATCACACTGCTTGTCTTTCTCCCAGCTTTCTTTCACTCCCATTTCTCAACTCAAACCTGAATCCTTCTTTATCTTCCCGCCTTCTGTACACTGCGGCAATAAACAAGGAATGTGGGAACAAAATGTTATCCATTACCTCCTATATAACAGCAACTCTCAGTTTCCAGCACAAGCCATTTGTACCTAGTTATTTTTGAAGAAAGGCCAAGTTTTGCTACTTTATAAACGAGAGTACAGTACATCATTGGTCTTATGCATGTTTAATGACTGCATATACATAGCACGGTTTTGTGCTTTTCTTTAATTTCTATTCCATTAATGCAAATGTTTGTTTTTCAGAACTAAGCTCCTCTGCAGATGCCAAGTATGATGCTTTTCTTATTACAAACGTCATCCCCATATATCCTGCATTTAAAAGTAAGTATGTAGTGGAACACTATATTCTGTTTTTAAAACATTTTATAGTAACAGTGCTTCCTACATGGAGAAAAATATTTTTCTTAATAAATCCAGCATTGAATACTTAGGCCGCACACAGAAGTGAGCATTAAGTGTTGTATGTGCGATAGAAAGTTGATGTGTTCTGGGGCAAACCAGTTACACTGTGGGGAGAACTAAAGATTGCCATTGATTTTTATTTTTTATCATAGTACCTTTAACACAAAGCAAACTTGAGCTCCAATAACTTTATATGGATGAAAATAAGGGTTTACTTCCAATTTAAAACCAGAAGTGGGGCAGTAAGGAGCATATACCATGGTTATTTTAGTGCTTGGTAGCCAGTACATACACATATGTTTATTCAATTGGGTGATCTTCATTGTAGAGAAACCAATCCGTTAAAGTACTTGTGTTGTCAGATGTCTCCAATACCTTGTAGCACAGAGGAAAATGCTTATGTGATGTTTAAGTTGTCTGTTTGTGCTTCTTTTTCACACAGAGATCTGGAATTACTTTCAGAGAGTAATGGTGAAAAAATTAGCATCAGAAAGAAAAGGAGTCAATGTCATAAGTGGGCCTATTTTTGACTACGACTATGATGGTGTATATGACACCCCAGACAAAATTAAGACGTAAGGCAGTGTTTTCCTGTGTTTCTTAATGGCATAAATGTTTTGTTAAAGGGGAGCTATACCTTTGAAGGGGATACTATCATCTAAAAACAACTCTGTGATCATGAAAATTCTTTCAAAATCACCTATATGTTGTGATAGCCATTTTTACTTAGAAGACTAGTTAAAGTTCTTTAGATTTATAGTTTATGCTAAATAACCCCTTAAGGACCGGCTACGCACGCACGGAGTATTTTTTTTTTTTTGTTTGTGTCGCGATTCGATTCCAGATTTCCCGAACGGTGTGCAGCCACGCGGGGAGCCCGGAATTCCATGCTTAAGGGTATACCAACTCATGACGGTCCAGGTTAAGGCATGCCATACAGGTACTCCCTGTCTCAGTTCTACTTTACTCACTAACTCGCTGGCAGTTTTCCCATTCAGTGCTAGTGTATGCAGGCAATACATTGCTAAGCACTGTAAGTAGGAGTAATGTTAAGGCTAAGACAGGAAATGCCTGCACTGTATTCCTTAATTAGCATAATCTATACATTTAAATTACTCAGAAACAAGGCTTTTGAATTAAAAAAAAAACAAACAAACAAAATAACAGGCAACAGAACATATATCGGTTGTATGTATCATGAAAGCTCTTTTAAAATCACCAAAGTTGTTTTTGGTGATAATGTACCTGGATATAAATTTGTTTAACCTTTTGAGTGCAATTTCTTGGCAACCTCTCTGGCACTCAAAAGGTTAATAGGAGAACTTAGGAATTTGTCCTTCATACCAGTCAGTTAAATCTATTTATCTCTTTAGAGTATAACTCAGTGCGGACGTATTAGTACATTGAAAAGCTTCTTGTGTCCCTTTAGAATGATGGGCAGGACTTAGAGATGAATAATCTCATTCAGACTGAAAGTCTCTTGTTTATTTTGTGGAGGTGCAATCTAAATACAGACTGAATAAAATACATTTTCCTAAGTAGATACTTCTCTGAACCACATTAAGAGCCACTTTTTTCTTATAGGCATAGTTGCCCTTTAAGGGAACTATGCAGATGTTCATTAAACCATAAATTAACCCCTTGATCACCAGAGGGTGTTCAATACATTGCTCTGTACAGCCCCCTGGTCCTCAAGGGGATGACATTTGAGCTATAATTTTCGATTATGCCAGAACATCATATTTATATTTTCTCTAAGTTTTTGTGTAATATTGATTGGTCATTATTGCCCTCTTTTCCCTTAACCCCCTAAGGATCAGATGTGTGTGCAAAATATTGCAAATCAATGCATTACACACTCAGATCACAAAAGGCTTATTTACCTGCTTGTAAAATGTACCTTTTAAAAACAATATATAGTAATTTATATACTGCCTCTTCATCATTACTTGGTGAAGCGGTGAAAGCTGCAGTTCTGTGTGGGGCATCCATTTTGCCCTCGCACCTACCTTAAATGAGATGGCTGAAGGACCTGGTTAACAAGATGGATACTCCATGCCCAGTGAAGTCGATAGCCCCTTATCCCTGTGGGCTTCTAACACCAAATTTACTAAAATGAATTGGGCCTCGCAATTCTAAAAAGACAAAATAACCAAAAATAATCTGCTCAAATGCCAAGAAATGTATTTGATGCTCTGTTGTTCTAGTTATGATTTTTTTTCCATGTTTGGGTTTTCTTTTTATGTCTGCAACCCAATTTTGACTTTATGTTCACTTCCCTGCAGTTGCATTTGATTTTCATTGTTCACAAATCTTGACATCTATTTGGATTCTTGACCATATTTTGCATTGGGTAGAGAAGACAACCACACAGGGCATGTTATTGAACATTTCTTTGTATGCATCTTCTAGACTAGAGTTTCTAAACTGTGGTCTTAAAATACCAGTAACTGCAGGTTTTCTGGATCTCGCTGTCTGTGTACTGGTGAATTTATATCAGACCAAAAGTACCACTAATTGTACACTTGTGTTCAAGCAAGGGAATCCAGATACCTTACACTGTTAGGGGTTCTTGAGGACTATAGCTGAGAAACTTTGTGCTGCATAACAGTGGGTAGAACTGAGATGGTGTTATGGGAGAAGTGGGTTATAGCAATAGTCAGGGTGAATGGGCACCTATAAAAGCCTGTTTAGGAGTGTCTAAGGTATGATGTTAAATTCCTGTTTGTCCTCCCCCCTCTAACCTGGATGCTGGTGCCCTTCTCACTGTACTTTGCTGCTGAAGCTACTTTGCTGCTAAGGCCCTCCCACACCATTTTGCTGCTTGTGGTGTCCTATACCACTTTGCTGCCAGGACCCTCCCACACTAGTCTTTTCTTACTACAGGACCCTCCAACGCTGCTGTTCTGCCAGTCATCGCCTCACTGCCTTTATGCCGGGCCTTTCCATTTGCCAGGCACTTTCACACTATCATACTGTTGATCTCTCCTACAATACTGCTGTTTCGTGCCCTTACACACTGCCATTGAGCCAGGCCCTTCCACAGAAATTTGGTGTTGCCAGGCTCTCCTAGAGAAATGTGGTGCTGTCGGACTCTCCTGTGCACAAATTTGGGGCTGCCATGACCTCCTTAACACATTTGGTGCTGCACACATTGTTGGGTGTAAACTTTTATTTTTTCCTTTGTTTTTCTCTCATCTTCCCAGATATGTTGATGGAATGATACCAGTCCCAACACATTACTACAGTATACTTACCAGCTGTATGGATGCAAACCAACCCGCAGACAACTGTGATGGACGGTTAACTGTGATCTCTTTTATAATTCCACACCGGCCTGATAACGATGAAAGTTGTAATGTAAGTTGGATTCATAAATCTGGATGACAAAACTAGAGAAATGTGTCATTTAAGTTGTACGGTCCATAATCAAATCTTTAACCAAGGGGAAGGCAACAGATGGGTCTCTGGCTGTTGGAAATTACAACTGCTATCATCCCCAACTAACCAGTGTTTGGGAATGACAGTTGTCGTCTCCAAAATCTGGACAGCCAAAGGTTACCTATCTCTGCTTTAACCCCATGGATGTTAGAAATATTTCCAGTATGTTATGAATAATGTGGTGGAAATATCTTAAGGGGTTAAGGAATGTTTGTCAATGTCAAATTTATAGAAAAAGATGCCTAGTATAGTCACTGTATGCCTAATAAGTGACAATAACTCAAAGGAGCTGACTAATGGGAAAAACTGGAACAATTCTTGAGCAACCCAGCTGCACCATAGAAGACAAATTAAATCATTGTGGATTTGAAGAGTTTATGTAAGTCTACCCCCCCCCCCCAATTCTGCAAGTGCATACTATGTAAAGTTAAATATTTCTTATACTTTTTATTTCTTTTTTTTTAATTCTTTATTAAGAATTTAAAGGTATAATACAATGCAGAAGATCATTTTGATGACCCGTAATATCTGTTGTAACAGAAAATATACAGAAAATATAGCACATTCATGCTGCCAATAGTAAAATAGACACATGCAGAACAAACCGATGCATAGAACCAGAAATAAATGTACATTATACGTATTGAAGGCCCGGAATCATCAAGGGTAATATATGGGTATATAAAAGAAAATGCTATAAGCATCCCATTTTAGTGAAGCTGTGTAGATGCTACAGTTACGGTAGGAATGGTGAGTGAGCCCATGATAAAGTGCAAGGGAGAGTGTGTGAAACCATGTGTAGGAAAGTGCAGGTAGGGAGGGGGTAGTGCAGGATGAAGAAGGGGAGAGAGAGAAAAAAAAAGAGGGGGATAGAGAAAAGGATGAAAGAAGAAGAGGAAGATGAAGAAGAATCCAAACGCGAATCGCTCGAGAGACAGACCCAAGCTTTATTGTGCCATCTCTCAAGAACGTAACCCCTTAATGTTTGTAAAGGGAAACACCCCAGAGAGGGCTATGCCAGGTAGGCTGCCCAACGAACAGATCCCAATAAAGCATATCATATCGTGTAGTGGTATAAAAGTAAGACATGTAGAAGAGGGGACTGAGCACTAAGCACCTTCCTAATAGAACCAAGTAAGGGGGACGCATATTTAGTCCATGGAGTGTAACATGGGTGCCTCCTGCTTACCCCAGAGTAATGGTATTAATGCGTTTGCTGTATTCAAAAGGAGCGGAACACAGTCCCACTCAGGTATATGGGGTCTAGGTTTAGTTTGTAAAGCAGGGAAGAATAAGCATACGAACGGGTCATTCTCGCCTATTTTTGACACTTTTAGATGATGCTCCTTTTAGATATGTCTATAAGGAGGAACTTTGCAAGGGATAGTAGAGCAATGTGTGTTTGTACATATATATACATATAAATAAAGATATACATACATACATGTACTATTAGCTCTGCTGAGGAAAATACTAGAGGGAAGGAATTTAAGTTCTCTCATTATAATCCCAGGGCACTTAGAGGGTTAAAACACACACACACTCATTGAGCTGATATTAGTTTAAAAAATCACTTAAAATCACCCAGGCAGTATAGAAAAAGAGCAGAATAAGCTCTGTGACAGAATCTGCCCATAACAGCTGTTGCCATGTTGGTACCACTAAAACTGCTCCAAACACACTGCACCACACCATGGACCACAAAACAAATCACTAAAGATTAACATATCTGGTTTTCACAAGGATTGTCCCAGTTTTTCTTACTAAACCAGCCTCAATGTATTTAATTGCAGGCTTGTGCCCCGACCTTATTAATCAGGCTAAAGAGGTGCAATTTTGAAACAAGCCAAGTACACCAGAGGAGGAAAATGGACATTTCGATTCATTTAAATGGGGCTTTCAACCCCTTGAATGTTAGAGAGGTCTCTACACGTTTCCTTGCCATGTGATGGAGCCCATTCTGGCAGATAAATAGTTAAAACTCCCATTTAACTCAATAGGAATATTTATTTCCTTCTTATGGTTTAACTGGTTTGCACCAGAATTGTCCCTCTTTAGTCTGACTAATAAGGCCCCAGACATGGAAACAGAGACTCAGTATTAATTCCCTGAAAGGGAATGGGAAGGATTGTCTGATCTCTTGAATTGTAATGGTCAAACTGCTGACTGTTAACTTTAACCCAGTCAGTGCCAGAGTGGTACGCAACACTTTGCAATGCACTGCATACCCCTCTGGCACTAGGGTTGCCACCTTTTCTTTAAAAAAAAAATACCGGCCATGGCATTCCCTCCGTAGACTTAACATTGGACAGAAGCCAATTTTTTACCGGCCTGCCGGTAAAATACCGGCTGGGTGGCAACCCTATCTGGCACTGAAAGGGTTTTAAAAGGTTGCAGAAAATGTATATAAAATATGAACAACAACATTTTTGCAAAAATGTTATGTAAAAGTTGGAATATTAATATTAGTCTCTTAGAACATGCTGGACATGCAGTAAGCCAGGGGTAGCCAATACCAGTCCTCAAAGCTACAAGTGTATGGTTCCAAGATAAGTTTACATGTGCACCGGTAGACCAGTCAGTGTCTCATTATGTTTATACTGGTCCACCTGGTATTAGACAGTGGTATCTTGAAAACCTGCATTGTTAATAGCTCTTGACTACCAGAGTTAGCTACCCTGAACAAAACAAGTAATCTAAGAGTATGTGAAAAACTCTTTCAAGTTAGGAGATTATTTATCAAAATGCCTGAAAGCTCTTTAAATTGAAAAATAAGCTTCCATGCTCTTTGCCCCTTAGAGCCCAGAGCAACACATTGCTCTATAATGTGTTGTACAGTGCTCTGGAACTCAGAAGTTTAATACACTACATCATGATGAGCTTGCCTGGCAAGTCAATTACATTAAGGGCCTTATTTTCCAAAGACAACTAGAGTAATACTGGGGACAATGCACATTCACGATAGGGGATGAACATTCACATTGATTTAAATGGTGCTTTTAACCCCTTGAATGTTAGAGAGGTCTCCAGTGCATTGCAAAGCAATACATTGAAGACCTCTCCAAGGACTTAAAAGCCAAGTTTAAATAAATCATTTGGATTGTTCATTTGTCCGCTATAGTACAGTTAGTTTGTTGCAGCATTATTTCCTGAATACGGCCCCTGTTACCATGCAGTAAGTACAATATCTGTGTGTCAATGGTACTGTAGTTTCCTGCGTTATAACTCGGCTGAAACAAACCTTTCTCCTTTACTGCTGCATTATCAATAGATTAACACTTTTTTCGGGACATAAATGCCTGTAAATATGGCCACATACAATAACTGTACACCTATTGTATGCTGGTAATCAATTAACCAGTCAGCTTCTTTTACTGACAGTCTAGTATATTTTGCTCTTGAACAATAATGCATGGCTGCACTAGAGCCTAACTCTTCCTCTCTCTGCTTAATATTAATTCAAAGTAAAATGAATTGCATATTTTATGTGTGAGGATATGAACATTATAGGGACTCTAAGAGGCAAAAGAAAATAGAGGAATTCTGGGACAAAACATCTGCACTATAATAGAAAACTAAAAATGTCCATTGATTAAACTGGGGGTTTTAACCCATTGAATGCTAAAATGGTCTCAAGTGCATTGCTTTACAATTTTTAATTTTACTCTATAATGCATTTAGCTGGCCCCAGAATTCCTCCAATTTTCTTTTGCACAAACAGCTCAGTTATACAAGATACAGCATACAGATATAGCTGTTCTTAACCGTCATCTTTCTGAGTTGTCATCTTGATCTGATCAGTAACATCCTCTGACTTGCATAGGGATCTATTGTTTACTTAACAAAGCTACAGATAAGAGAGGAGAATCATGGACGATAAATTCATCTACATAGGTGTTCTTGATTGTTGTTGTATTCTGAGATGTACAGTGCATTCAATTGTCGCTAATTATCACCTTGAGATAAGTATTTTTAAACATACTTATTATATGCCAAAGTGTCCTGAAACAGTATAGGATGCCACAGTAAGAGATGGTTAGGGCACCAGTTTGTCATGCTGCAATAAGGGCAAAGAAGAAGATGGTTCATGGTCCTTATACAGAAAGAAAACTCTGAGTAATTCTGGAGTATACCAACTGGAACTATAGAGGACATATACAAATTCCCAAACTTGCCTTTGCTTTCAGTTGAACAAACCACTTGAATGACGCAGAGGACTCCAACGCGTTGCGTAGCAATTCATTGGACACCTTTCTAGCGTTCAAGTAATCAGAAACACTGGGAATAATTGTCACCTATGGTGCAGCTGGTTTGCTCCAGAATTGCTCACCTTTTTCTTTTTTTCACAAGGCCTTATATCCATACCTGGTAACTCTCAGGATTTTAACCCTTATCTCAGGGTCTCATGGTGAAGGGAACACTTCTCAGGGCGAGGAGTATTGAATGTTTCCCGAAATATGATTTGCACCAATAGTTTGCATCTATAGTTTATTGGTTTCTTTGCTATCTGAAAGGCAAAGTAAGGTGTTATTGCTAGACTTGTGCACGGCAAAAATTTTCGTTAAAATTCAATTTCGGACAATTTTTTTTTTTTTTAAATTTGGAGGATCCGAATTTCAGACCGGACCTGTACGACTCGGACGAAATTCGTCAATAGTCCGAATTATTCGGCCGAATTTTAAAAAAAATGTAAAGTATTCAATAAAAAATTAAAATCAAACAAATAAAAAAAATACATTAAACTAAATTAATAATATTAAATCTCTAATGAGACAGGAAGGGGTATTTTATAAATGAGAAAGATAGGAATTATGGTTGAACACATACATAGCAAAAATGCCAAAATTGCTTGTGTCCTTATGTGGTTAATATCTGCACTTTGCATGAACTGTAAAGCGCCTGTTTTACCAGATCTATTTTTACAGTATGTAGCAACATTGTAATAGTTTCATGCGGGAAAGCGCCGTGCCCTCTATTTTTAGTAGCATGTAGCAACATTGTAATGGTTTCAGGCAGGAAAGCTCCGTCCGAATTTCCGAAATTTCGGACTAGGTCCATTTCAGATTCTGATTTTTATTTTTTTTCTGTGGGCGGACCTTGGCTTTCGGAAGGTCCGAGAATACGCCTTATTCGTCCGAATTCCGAAATTAGCCGAACCGAATCACACAAGTCTAGTTATTTCTTCTCTTGGATATGTTCAATGATGGCTCTAAGTGGTAGCTTTTTGGAGGTCTCTTTGACTGTACTAGAGCAAATATATGTCCTGAGGATCCTAAAGAGTTACCATTTAAAGTTTCTCGGGGTCAGCATTTTTTCCCCAGGCATGCCCATATCTATCCTGGTAGAGTAAAAATGATACCTTTATTGGCTAACTGAATGGCTCTAGGATGCAAGCTTTCCAAACTCTTGCGGGGGAGGTGCACTAAGGAGTGATAAAGAGGTGATAAAGTGGAGATGACTTCTCCAGTGATCTCACTTCTCCAATTCGTATGTTATTCTACGGAGCCTATGAACTAAGATTTATCAAATAGGAGACATATTGGTTCATATAATAACATAGGAAGTGGAGAAATGATATCACTGGAGAAGTCACCTCCACTTCATCCCCTGTTTATCACCCCTTTGTACATAACTCCTCGTATCTCTTCTCATCCATTGTATGATTCTTATTATGCCTCAAGAAGAGACATTGGGGGTTATGCACTAAGGTGTGATTAAGAGGTGACGAAGCAGAGAGAACTACTCCAGTTACTATGTTATTCTACAGAGCCTATGCACTATGATCTCCAAAGTTGGAAAGATCTTAGTGCATGGGATTCATATAATAACATAGGACTTGGAGAAGTGATATATCCTCTTTATCACATTTAGTGCATCTCCCCCCTAGTGTCTTGAAAGTCTGAATCATAGAGCCACTCAGCCACTAAAGGTATAATTTTTACTCTACCAGTCTCTTGCTTTTTCTCCGGCGGTCACAGTACCACCCTTTACCTACATATCTATCCTAGCAATGTCCTCTCCTTGAACCACTAATGCAGTGTTAAAGGAGCACTGTGTGTACCTCCCCCTCTTCCTCCTCCCACCATGTATCTGTTTGTAATAATGGTATATAGGGTAATAAAAAGTAAATAAGAAGTGAGGAGGAGGTTGAAGATAGATTGTAGAACCATGCACAGTGCTCCTCCAACTGCAGCAGTGATGCAATGAGAGGAGAGACGTTGGGCCTTCATACCACTTTATGCCTAGTGCAGGATGCCAGGTTGACTCTCTGGCAATCTGGGCAAGGCACTTGCTATTACATTCTGCATTATTGTTTCAGGGCACTTTGGAAATTTAGGGCAACAAATGTTTGGAATACAATTAAACCTTGCACTACACTTTTGCTTGTCAGGAAGCTGTACTTTTTTTAGTATCCTAAACAGCAGGAAGTGTGACGTGAAAGCAAAATACTGCATCAAATCTCTCAAGGCCTGTCAATGACTAGAGACATTTTACATGCATTAATCTGTTGGAAACTTCCCAGATACATATCATAGCAAGTGGTTTTTAAAGGGAAAGTATACCTATAGGAACAGATTGCTCTGACTTTGTTTAAAGTGGAACTTTTACCTTTAATATACTGTGTCTACTATGATTAGTGTGGTAAAATGGTTTGTAGATTTCAGGGGGGGGGTTCAGTAAGCCCATACTTTAGGAGATATTTGCTCTCAAAATTAGACTTCATGTAACTACTTCTGCATTCTGCTGCACAGGGTGACTTCGGCACAGAGGTGCAGGACTTCCCAATCCTCCAATTCTCCTCCCACCTCCTCCAGGAAGCGCATTCACACTTCCCTTTGTACTAATGTACATCATGTCTATTGTAACCGCAAGCTCCGTTTGTCATTATACTGAGCTTGCAAGCTGTATTAGAGGTGAATGTTCCACTTTAACAGAAGGGCATACTTAAGCATTAGCTCTTCATCTAGCAGTCATATATTTTTATTTAAATTGTTTGTCTAACATCTTCAGTTGCCTGTCATTGGTGTGCACTGTTTTAGGTCTGTGTTTAGTTCTCACCTTCATACAATAAGCAGTAGACTATCAGTGTCAATAGGATTAGCAGGAGAGAGAAGGGGAGGGGAGGTAAAGAGACCTGCCTTTTAGAATCACTGGGTGGCCTAGTTACAGACTAAAGGTTGTATGTTCAAAGAAGTAGCGAAATAGCATTTGTCATTTGTAATGATATTTCAAAGTACACTGTTGGTGGGCTAGGTAATATTTTCAGAGAGTGTCAGTTGTGATCAGAAATGTCATCTTGTACAATTCCTGACTGAAATTGTTGTATGTAACGACAAAAATTTGACGGGACTGCTCTAGTGTTTTGTTTTAGAAAAGTGTCAGGAATATAGGTATGGTAATTGTGCTTGTGCTGGTGATAGCAATAAAGAATTTTATCATTTCCTTCAAGTATTGTAGGTTTCTCACATGAAGAACTTCACATTTCCTCCACATTCTGTCATTTGCGTGACTTTTTTTTGCCATTATATACAACAATTTCTTTTTACCTTTATACGAAGCTGGTAAATAGTTTAGCCCCGCCCTTGCGCTGACCTTTTTCCTGGCAATTCTGGAGTTGTGTCGTACACGACGGACATTATTAGTTTTTTGTCATATGCGTACAATTACTTATTTTTGACGATGATACAACATTTTTTTGTTGTTATCCCTTTGAACATATGGGCCATAGAGAGCCACACCCATGATTCTATTAGGACATGAAAACCTTTTCTGGGTAGTAAAATGTTCCTGTTCAGTTACAGACTTCATTATATGTACCATGCATAATTTGATACCTATGCATCTTTACATATGGAAAGTCCTATTATAGTTATTGTATGGCATGTTTTCCTAGATAGTAGACTTAGATATAATTCTATAAACAATCATATTTTATATTTGTTTATTTTGTATTATTAATAGTTTTTTCATACTCAAGGTGAATAGAAGCATATCGGATATGTTGCCTTCTAAATTGATTAATATATTGGCTAATGAAGAGATTCCCAAAACTAGTGTGCCAGGTGTAAAACACAAGGCATAATGGAAGAATGACTACCTTGTAATGAGCATTTTACATGAATTTGCTTCATCTATTGGATGCCAGAAATGTCTGTAATGCATTGCTTCACAATGCTTTGTCAACTTCTCCGACTTCCACTGGGGTTAAAGATGAATACAACTATTATTTTAAACTAGCTAAGGGTCTGGATTGTGTTTATGTGTGTGTATAGGCATCGTACATGAACCCTCTGGCACTTGAGGGATAACCACTGAAGGACCAGTTCGTTGCAATATGCACTCTTTCTGGTCCTTTAAAAGGGTAATTATGTTCTTGTTTTTTTGTTTCTTTTTTTGTTTTGGTTTTTTTTTATTCATGACGACAGGAAAAGCAGCAATCAGTTGTACCCTGCAGCCTGTGCTTATTGCTTTCCGCTATTGGTCATATCTTTAACTAATATTGCATGATCAACTTACAAATCAGGCCTGTTATTAACAGATATAATTAAAAATCACAAGAGAACAATTGCAGATAAACAAGTATTTTATTTGTAGTTTCTCTTTATAATGGGAAGAAGTTGTTGCAGCACATCGGCTTGCATTGTTTTGAAACTTCTCCATGCTTTTGTTGCTTCCTCTCTCTCACATTGTGCTTTTTATGCTTGTGTCCATTTTCACTGCTTACCATACACACATTTATATAGAATTCCATATGCCCTTCCATCCGCCCTATTAACCATTGTGTGCTCTGGATAAAGGGTTTAAATGCTGCTACAGTATAATAAAAACCATACGAACATTGCTAGTTGAGCCATAACACCCAAAGTTTTGCCCCACTGTATTATTGATTTGCATCCACTTTAGTATCCGGATTGATTGTTTACATACAGGTATGGGCAGTTTGGGGCCCTCCAGCTGTTGTTGAACTATACATCCTATAATTTTCTGCCAGTTAGGGACAGTTTAGAAAGAACAGTTTCTCCTCTGTCATTCAATGCACTGCAGCATGAGGTCTAAAATGTAACTGTTTTTGAATTCCAAATAGGTGCGCAGTACATTTCAGAGCAAGGCATTGCATACCACTAAAGCAAGATACTCTGACAATAAGCAGTGCCACCTCACCCCAACCCATGACCCATGGTTTTAAAGAAAGGGTAACATCCAAACATTAAATAGGGATAACATAAATTTAACCATCATGGGTTCCAAGCTAGCATCTTTAAAGTGGACCTACAACTTTGTTTCAAGTTTGCATATTTGAAAACTTCATTAAAAACTACCTATGTCTCATGTTAGAGAAAAAAAACAGTTAAAGAGATTTCCATACTTGGTAGCATATGCTAATATATGCTAATTGTGATACTTGTGCCATTTCACATGCTAATAACACTTTTGGTGACATTTCATATGCTAATGAAGCATTTTCACTGACATTTCATATGCTAATGAAGGTTTTCCGTGATGTTACATATTTTAACGAAGCACTGTGCTGCACCAGGAATAATAAAAAATCTGCTGGACTTTTGGTTAACGTGATACATAGGCTGTTTTGAATTAAGTTTTCAAATATGTTAAAAATAAATAAATAAATAAATAAAGGAGCAGGTCCAATTTAATGTGTTTTTGCAGGAGATCTAAACCTTGTACATGGACTCATGATCCTTATTTATTTTCAAAAGCTTTATTAGTTTTCTTTGAAATTATAAAGAATTAATGTATGTAAACTGTAGAAGAAGGGCTGGTACTAAGTCAGTACATTAACTTCTTTATATCTGGTTGTACATTACCATTTTGCACAGCCAAAAGCAATCAGTGTTTGTATATAGATATACAAGTAGCACAGCTCTTACATTGTGCTACTATGTATAACAAGTTTAGGAGGAGATTTTAGCGTTCAATAATAGAATTAATATTCTTACAGATACTAGCCTATAGTACATGATATTTATAAGAATATGCCCATTTTATGTTTAGATGTTACTCTTCCTTTAATGGATATCTTTCCTTATTGTTGAGGTACTGCTGGTGAATGTTCACTGCTGCTGTAAGATATACAGATTTCTCAATTGCCTGGCCAAAATATTAGAATTTCTCCTGACTTGCATTCGGTTGTCACCACATTAACTCTAATTTCCCATGTGGTCTTAAAAGAGAAGGAACAGCCCCAACATATCCAACAAAAGTCCCTTTTGATGTTGATCAGATGAATAGTATAAAACCCATTGGGTTGCTATGGAGATCATTGCAACTTTTATTAATCCCTTTAGCACCAGAAAGGTGTGCAACATGTTGTTTTTCAGTGCATTGCACAGTGCTCTGGTCCTCAAAGGGTTAAGCAGAGTCATCTGAAAACAGGGGTGTTCAAAAGTGGCCTGAAACACATGTTCCTAATACCACTGTGTGCACTTTTCCTTCAAAGCCTAGGCAACTATTTTAGTGGAAGAGTCCATGTTTCTCCACCCCTTTGCATCACAGACACAGTTTTGTACAGGCAATGAGCACCATTAAGCTCTTGGTGTTTGTAAATTGATTCAAAATCAATACACCAAGGACACTGAAAGGCACCCAAAACAGAACTGAATGGATTTTCTTGGGGGGTGGGATTAATGAGAACCAGAGACTGTACGGTGCTCATTACTCACTGCATGCCCATAAATGTATCAGTGATGCAAAAGAGTGGAGCAAAATGAACTCTTCCTCCTAAGGCAACATGCCTAGTTAGTGTCCTACATATGTGTGAAAGGTGCATTCTGTAGTATAAGGCATTTGTGTTTCAGGGCACCATAGAACATGGAAATATGCATTTTTTTAACACTTGTTTCTAGGAGATACTTTCCATTTAACACCTTCACTGCCAGAGTGTTATCCAACACAGTGCAGAGCAATGTGTTGGATTACCCTTTGAAGATCAAAGGTTTAAGGTCTGACTTCAGCTGTAGTAGAAATACACTGCTAACGGAAGCCGACTGCTGGTTTCCGATGTGTGAGATTCAATTAATGTTCATAATTTCCCCAATTAACCTCTTTAGTCCCAGATCCCGGGGATCAGTTTATATATTCTCACACTGTCTTCTGTAATCTCTAATACCTAATGTTTGGCAGTGGTTTCTAATAGATTGGCCAAGCAGTATCATTGCATGCTTTCAATGTGCAAATTCAAATTCACCAAGGTCCTAAATGCTGAGTAGAAAACACTGTGCTTTTTTTTCTTATAGTCTGCCAGAGTCGGTCCCCAGAGCTCCTCTAAAAGCAGGTCAAAGGGGATGGTTAGTATATTTCCTCCTCTTTCTTGTTCATAATGAAGATTGTCTTTAGCTGACCTTTTCCTGACGTTACTTAAAACAGCAGAGAGAGGAAAATAAATCAACGCCTTGTAACTGAGTAACAAAAAACTGCCTTTAGCACTGAATAATTCTCTCTTATCTGTCCTCCTCTTCTGTGTTTCACCAGTCACCCTTCTCATGTTTGTCAGCACCAGATGTGGAGCTCTTAGGATGACTCCAGAGAGCACTTCATGGCTTTTGTTGTTTAAAACTGTTCTTGATTAATTTCTGGGTTTGTGTCCTTTTCCTGCAACTTCCCTCCTGTGGTTTTTTGAACTGTGTTTATTGGGACTGGATTTTTCTGTAACAAAACAAAACACGGTATACCTTTCAATTACTGAAAATGTTAGGTTTATCCTAATTGGATGCTACAGAGATAATCCTCTCGATACATCGAAGAGCTCTCTAGCATTCCGTGGGGTTAATGCAATACTATTTTGCACTATTCTTGTACATTATCAGTAACTGGAATCTTGATAGGGAACATTTGACTTTATACTACATTTCAAGTACATTGGTAATCTAAAGCCTGTGTATTTCATAAGGAGATGAAATGCAAATACCAGTGGTTCTCAAATGTCATGAGTTCTGTGGACCCCTTTGATATAACATAAAATATCACTGCATCCTAAGAACCAAATCTGTTTAACCCCTTCAATGCTGCAGTGGTTTCGAACTCAGTGCTTTGCAGTTCATTGGAGACCAAACTAGCATCCGGGCAGTTAACAAATATATATTAGAAATCTAGTTTTTAAAAATACAAAACTATTATGCTATGATAACCATTACCAGGAAATCACTGAACCACACCGACACTCCAGCCTTGTTTCACAGTTCAGTCTCACACAAATTCACTGGTAGTCACAGAACTACACTTACTGTCTGTCTTCATAGCTGTGTCCACTCTCCAGTTTTCCACACATCCACTAGTAGTCATGAACTCCCAGTCTTGTTTACCTATCCAAACTTCCATAGGTCCCCTGGTAATCACAAGCCCACACCAACATAGTCTGACACTCGTTATTCTGTCCAGTTTTCCACACATCCACTGGTAGTCATGGAGCCACAAATACACAGTCTGACACTCCACCCTTGTTCAACTGTCCAATCTTTCACACATCCACTGTTAGTCAAAGAACCATGTGTATGATGTGTGTCACTCCAGCTTTGTTCCACTGTTCACCATTACATAAGTTTGTTCTGTGGAACCCCTTGGACCAATTCAACAATGCCGAATATCTGTGGTTTAACCCTTTAAGAACCCTTGACGTGCCAGAACCATCACACTTGGTCCAGCACTTACGGACTAGTGACAGTTCTGGCATGTCATGGAATTCCAGGGTCCCTGCTCCCCAGGAATCCAATGCACGAAAAAAAAAAAAAAAGACCCGTTGCCCTGCCAGCCGTGAGCTGCAGTGTCTGGTCGTTAAGGGGTTAATAACATGAATACTAAAATTTTAAATCCGCATCCCCCTTTCCTTCCCCAACATATTCAGTGTAACAGATGATTAAACATCTATCTGGATGTGCGTTGATTAAGAGGGGGAGAGGACAAACCAAGTCCCTGAGCACCCGGAGGTCACATTTGAAGGAAATGGATAATTTAATTGAGTCTTCCTGATGGCTGCAGCATTTTCTTGTTCACTGAGCAGTTCTCAGAATCTGACACTACTGGGCCTTGGAGCACAGGGAGTTCCATTCAGATAACCTGGCAAATTGTATAAATTAATATTTAACCACTTAAAGGGATAGTAATACTTAAAATTTGAAAGAAAATATGTTGTAGGGATCATCCCCCTGAGTAAAACAAGGGTGTTCTCACTGCTGAAAGGTGTTTTATTCAAAAGTTATTTAAGTTCAAACTTGAATTTTCTAGATTCAATATCACAGTGGCCTGAAATGGCACCGTGGCACTGTTGCTACACCATTCTCTGGACAGATCTGGTCAGTTGACCATAAATCTCCACAGGATGGTGTAGCAAAACATGCCACTGTGCAATTTCAGGCCACTGTGATACTGCACCTAAACAATTCAAGTTTGAGGTGTAATAACTTTTGAATAAAACACCTTTTAGCAGTGGGAGTTCCCTTGTTTTACTCAGGGGGATAATCCATACAACATATTTTTTTACGTTTTAAGTATACTGTGCCTTTAAGGACCCATGACTTGCCAGGAACGTCATGGGTCCAAGGAACGATAAGGACCCATGACGGTCCTGGCATGTCAAGGATTTCAGGGCTTCCTGCGAGGCTGCGTGCTGTTCGGGGAACCATGAACTGGATCGAAAATAAAAATGCTTTGTGGTCCTTAAGGGGTTAAAACAAGTGCTTATTATATTTTTTAACCATTACATTGAGTACTTTTTTGTTGACTAGATATTTGTTGAATTAATATTCATACATTGGTGGGACTTTATGCAAAAATCCTTTTTTCATCTCTAAAAGGAACAAAACTGTTTCAAATATATCAAAACGGTATAGTGCATTTTTAACCCTTTGTGTGCCAGAGGGGTGTGCAGCGCATTGCTTCGGAATGCATTGCACAGCCCTCTCCTGCACTCAAAGGGTTATGAAATATTTTTTTAAAACTTTTTCTTAACCCCTTGAGGACCAGCACTTAAGGACCACAGACTTTTTTTTAGCGACTCTGAATCAGGGCTCCCCGAGTGGCGTGCAGCCGCATGAGGAGCCCTGAAATCCATGACGGTCCTGGCGCGCCATGGGTCCTTATTGTATGTTGGACCCATGATGGCCAGACCCATCATGGGTCCTTAAGGGGTTAAAGTGCTGAACTTAGAGTAACCACCCATATAATGAAAAAATTAAAATAGCGCATATCAAACTCAACCCTTGCAATGCACTGCACGCTCCTCTGGTCCTTCAAGGGTGTAAAATCTAGAATTATGGATATAATTCACCAGTCTGTCAGAAATTGGTGAGTATTATGTACTGATGTCTCTTGTATGAAAGTCTGGGACAGTGAGTAATTCTGGGGTAAGAAAACTGTGCCGTGAAGGAGAATAAACAGTCCCCATTGATTTGAATATGGCATTTAACCCTTTGCGTGACGGAGGGTTAGGCAACACATTGCTTTTGCCTACCTCTCTGGCACTCAAAGAGTTAACCTCTAGTTCTAGAGAGGTCTCCAGTGCATTGCTTTCCAATGCATTGAAGCACTCTCTCTATCATTGAAGGGGTTAAATCCCAGTTTCAGACAGTGAGTAGTCTGGAAATTCTCATTTGTCCTTTGTAACAGCTGGTTTATCCCAGAATTTCTGCACAATAAATGTAAGGCCTGCCTATGAAAGGAAAAGTCTATATGAAAATAGTTGATTGCTATTTGATACATACATTACAATTGTTTTGCCCCAGAGCAGCTCCATTTTTAACTTGATCTATATGGTGACATCAAAACCCCCTGGGGAATTTAGTTCATAATAACACCCTTTTTTAAACCCCTAGATCAGGCCTGTTAAATATGTGGCCCACAGCACACATGCAGCCCTGAGCATGATAGACTGCAACCCCTCAAGAAAATAATTAATGCGGTCCCCTCCCTATTGCCTTCCCTCCCTGGCACAGAAGAAAGCCTCCACCCCAGTGCTCCAGAGTTTGAAGCAAGACGTCTATGCCAGAGAACGCTGTCTGTTATCATTTGGCCTTGTGGCACCATGAACACAGATATAGAGGTCTGTGCTGAAGGAGGCACAGATCTTTTGCTCCAAAAGCTGGACCACCAGGGATGAGGTCCCCTTCTGTGTCAGGTTAGGTAGGCAAAGGGGCAGGTGTTCAGTAATATTTGTATTATGGCTCTGTGCTTACTAGTAGGATGTAGAGCAGTGCTGGGATGTCAGTGTTATTTGCAGTTCTGTGGACACCAGTGGAAGCAGAACAGGCAGAGTAGCTTATCATGTTTTATCATAGCTCTCAAAACAAAATATTAAATAATGGTAGCCTTCAATTGTACTGATTTTGACATGTCTGCCCTGTATGCTAGAAAAACCTCTGTAACATCCAAGGGGTTAAGAGCTCAATATGCTTTCACTAGTTTTAAGTGTGAGGATTTATATGTATATTGTTTGTATCGCTCTTCACATCATTCAGAATCGCTCATATACACCATGGTGCAGTTTGAGTTCTGCACTGTGGAACTGTCAAGGTATGTGTAGCAAAGATGGACATTTCTTTAATTTAAATCGTAATGAACACCTCCTAATAGTAACTCCCTACACGTACCTTTCTATGGTCAGAGAATCCTGATGGCCCCTGAATTATTTCCTTGCTGCTTAATTTAAGATATAATATCTTCAGCCAGTCCCAGATGCCATGTCCAATGAGGTGGACATGCCAGGACCAAAGAACAGAAACTCAATCCACTGAGCAATGCATTGCACACTCATCTTGTCCCCTGTTGCACTCTGCTTGCTTCAAGTGTGACAAATTGACATCAACTATCATGTACACATCCATGTACGTGACTTCCTGGATTGATTAAAATATCGTCTTTGTAAAAAAAAAAAAAAAGCATAAGGGCAGCAATATCAGGGGCCATTGGGATTTTCTGTCCATAGTAAGGTAAAGGGGAGTAGGGTTATTATTAAGATGTGATACTTCTCCTTTAATGAGAAACTACAATGATGGAATAGGTAGCCTAATGTATTTTATTGGCCCTACATATGGTTCAGATTACAAGTGATGAAACTCCACAGGGTTCTTTCTACAGGTAATGCCTGAAGACGAGCCAGATGAGGGTTGAAAGCTTATAATTGCAGCCATATGCTGTTCCAGTGAAAGCTAGAATACTGCCCATTACATCTGCCTAGTCTCATCTGTTCTTTGCACCCCCCAACACACACACACACACACACACACACACACACACACTCTATAGTTTTACTTACATTTGTAGATGGGAGGCTACTGCACTCATTAAACAGCCTTCTTTGGAGCTGGGAGCAGACCACACAGATTTCACCAAAGGTTCACATTGGCTAACAGAATAATTAAACCCTTGTATATTAGGGATCATGGGAATTTTAATGCATGGTTGTACTGCAGGACTCTGATTTCAGGGAACCTCAGCTAGTTTTCCAACAGTCCCAGATTACACAGGAAGGAACCAATTTAATCCTGTGGTCGGATGGTCAGGGAGGAGTGAGGCTGTTCCAGGTGCACAATGTGATTTTGTTCCCTGTAAAAAGGGAAAAAAGGAAGGTTACAGCTAGGGGCCACAGAGGTTCTTACAACTGCCCTGCTAGACATGTCTTCAGTACATGTGAAACAATGCAGTTGAGATGTCTCTAGGATTCAAGGGTTTAATATCCCCCATGTAAAACATTTTAGGATTGTCTCTGTCCCCTATGGTGCAGTTGGTTTCCCCTGAGATTACTCCAGTTCTTCTTGTTAGAAAAACCTCAATCTGAGCAAATTGATGCAGAGGAAATCCGAGCAAAATTACTTTTCCTTAAAGCATTCATAGTTGGGATGTTAAAGGGATAGTAACGTTTCATAATAAAAGCAGCTCTAATTAATCATCATAGCATTTGGACTTTGGAGAGTGTTATTTAAATTCTGTCAGAGCTGTAGTTCAAGAGTAATTCAATGACAAAGTATCCCCCTCCCGCCCCTTTTACTGATGTAACACTGCTCAGCCAGATCAGAAGGGAGGTGCCCAGGTAGACTGCAGAGAGGGATAATCTCCACTTAAGATAAGGGAAAAACCTGAAAAACTTGTCAAGGGGGGTATTGTTCTCATAGCAAGAAGATTGTCCCCTTCTGTTATCTGTCTAGTCTTACAACCAGATTCCACATCTGAGAAGAGATGGCTTACACTAGGTAAAACGGTCAGGAGGGGAAACTTTCCTTGTGAGTATCTTTCAAACCATAAAGGTTTGAGAGATAAGACTTATATTGTTCTTCATGTTTTTTTAATGCCTATGAAATAAAATAAAGATAAAATGAAGTATTACTGTCCCTTTAAGTCAATCATAAAGGTTTACTAATTGTGCTCCTGAGGGAATGCAGTTATTGAAAAAGCAAGGGCTTTGTAGCCCCAAAATAATTCATGTCACCCTTTGGGTGGTGGGGTAGGTTAGAAAACTGACCCATTCTGTTGGCAGCATGGCTGTTTTGAAGATTCAATATTTAGTAGATCAGTGGTTGCCACCCTAGTTCCTCCAAGAGATACCAACAGAACATGTTTTCAGGGTTGTCCTGTATGAGCACAGGCAGATCAGTCAGTGGCTCATATTAATGGTAGTAATAATAGTATGTCAGATTACCTCATAGATTTTTTTTGACTGGGTAAATAAAATAATAGACATGGGGGGAGCAGTAGATATAGCTTATCTAGATTTCAGTACAACATTTGACACTATGCCTCATAGAAAACTCGTTAATAAATTGCAGTGTTTAGGTCTGAATGTAAAAATTGTTGAATGGATAAGGCAATGGCTGAGTGACAGGAGACAGTGGGTTGTAATTAATAGAGAATATTTTCAGGAAGCTTGTGTTACTAGTGGGGTACCTCAGGGATCAATACTAGAGCCAATTATTTTTAATATTATTAGTGATGTTGCAAAAGGTCTTCAAGAGAAGGTATACCTTGTAGATTATACAAAGATCTGAAACATGATATTCCTGGGGAAGTAATCCAAATGACAAATGATTTAGGTAAATTAGAAGAATGGATCAGTGTGTGTCAGGTGCAGGTTAATGTTGCTAAATGTAAAATAAAGCACTTCGGAAGTAAAAATCCAAAGGCAGAATATAGTATTCCGGGTACTAGTCTGTCAGAGACAACAGAGGAAAGGGATTTGGGTGTAATTTTTTCTGATGACTTAACTGTTACATTGCGTGCCTACCGTTAGGTGGGGGATGCAAGCAGGATGCTGGGTTGTACAGCTAGAGGCATTAGTAGCAGAAAGAGGGACATGGTCATGCCACTCTACAGATCGCTAGTTAGACCTCACCTAGAGTATTGTGTACAGTACTGGAGACCCCATCTCTCTCTCTGGAGAGAATTCAGAGAAGGGCTACCAAAATGGTGAATGGTTTATAGGATAAGAAATCTCAGGATAGACTAAAGGATCTAAACATATATAGCTTGGAGGAGAGAAGAGAGAGAGGATATGATAGAAACATTCAAATACATGAAGGGATTCAACAAAGTGCAGGATGGGAACGTACATTTCAAAGGCGTAGAAATGTTAGGAATAGTCTAATATTAGAGGGACAGAGGCTTAGATGTAATGTAAGAAAATTTAACCAGTGAATGGGGGTAGATAAGTGGAATAGCCTACCAGTAGAAGTGGTAGAGGTTAATACAGTGAGGGGATTTAAGCAAGGTTATCCTGAATATCAAGGAGCAAATAAGTTTTAGGTTTTTACAGTAGGTAAAATGGGAAGACTAGATGGACTTGAATGGTTCTTATTTGCCGTCAGATTCTATGGATGCTGAATATCGTTCTGTTTGAGTTTACAAATAAAAGTGTTTCACTTAGACTTTGAATACAGTATTCTGTTTACAAACGTACTGGAACAGACACAAACTTCACTTAAAAAAAAACAAAGCAAGGCATTTACAAATGCTGTTTTATGTTTAATTTCTAGCATAAGCTCATTCATGGTTTTTAGCTGTGTATGGTTGCTTTGGTCTCACATAAGAAACTTGCCCATGTTACAATCCATTTCTTTTTGTTCATAAGGCACCACTGTTTCTGTAGGGATATACATTTTATCACTTTTATAGAGTAACTATCATGAGTATTGTGCCCTATCCGCAGTCTGCTTTCCTGGGATCAGATCTTTGGATGAAACAGGACATGGATTGTGAGCTCTGCTAGGTCAGTGGAGGCAGTGGAATGGAGGTCGGAAAAGGGACTCCCAGTGCTCCCTCATTGATGACTTTGAAGTCTAGTGGTTTAGTCTCATTTGGCCCTGCACACACACTGCATAGAGCTTAGTAAAGATTTTGAAGCCTGACACTAAGGGTCTGTGGAGCCTGCATATGTAAACCAAAAACTATAGGATTGCCTTCCAGCCTGCTGCCAGCCATACTGACCCCCATCCCATAACAACTGACAGGAGCTGTTTTGAAGGTTCCAGTACAGCCTTGGCCTTTTTATTTATTTATTTTTTTTACTAAATCTGCTCTCATAGCAGCATCAAGACAGTCCTAAAGTCGCAAATAACCTTTTTTGTTCAAGCTGTCAGATTCAGCAATTTCTTTTACATTCCATGGAGAACTGTTTGTCGGTGGCTGACTTCCTCCATTGAATACAACAGAATAAGTAATTGAAAACTGACCACTAGAGGGCCCTTTTAAAGTAATAACAGCTTATCCGCATGTGATCAGTAAAAATGCAAGGCAAACTTGGGTCTGTAAGCAGAATGATTAAAGAGGAGCAATTCTGGAGCACACAACTGTACCATATGGGACAGATAAAAAAACAAAACAAAAAAAAACTTTTTAACCCTTGAATGCTATAGCAACCTCTTGCAATTAGGGGTTAAACAATCAATTTCCTTTATCTGGCTTTTTCCTTTGTCACTCATGGGGCCATTGGTGTGCTCCAGAATCACTCCACTTTTGTTTTCTACATCCAGACTTTGGAGTCAGGAGATGTTCTGTTTCTCAACACAAACCTTCATATGAGAAACATCTCGGCTCACTAGTGGATGAAAATAAGAACATCAATTGCAAATGATCCTAGAAGAAGTGCGTACAGATGACAGGGATATTAGGGCAGTGAGTGTGCTTGATCCTGATCAGTGTGCTAATAACAAGACGTGTTCTAAATAGAATGTTTTAACCGTTTGAGTGTGACAGGGGTATGTGAGTTGCATACACCTCTGTCACTCAAAAAGATTAAGTCAATTCTCCTGAATCAATTTAAAGGATCTAAAAAGTTTTATTATGGGGAAAAAACATAAATTGTTGGCCTTTTCCTTCTGATTGAAATAATTACAGTCTCACTGCTGGTACTTGCTTTATTCAACAGATATTGCAGTTGAAACAGTTGTGGAGGAGTGAAGCTGTTACTATCACTTTCTTTTGGCAGTGGTGGGCAACATGAGGCCCTCCAGTTACTGACACTACAACTCCAGCTACAGACACTGTTCTATGGAGAATCATAACCTTAGGTTTCCCTGTCCCATAGAATGCAATAAATAACTGACTGGACAGCAGGGGGTTATGCACTAAGGTGTGATAAGAGTTGATAAGGTGGAGATAACGTCTCCAATGTGATAGACTCTCCAGTTCCTATGTTATTCTGTGGAGCCAATGCACTCTCAAGATGGAGAAATCTTAGTGCATAAGCTCCATAGAGTAACACATAGCTTGGATAGTTCATCACACCAGAGAAGTTACCTCCACTTTATCACCTCTTTATCACATGGTAGTGCATCGCCCCCAGGTGACATCATTGTTCTCAATTTATAGTAAATAAAACATCAGTATAAAGTGTAAAACCTTTGAACGAAGCAATTCCCATCAGTGGAAGTATCCTTATTTTATTTAGCAAGAAAAGTCCTACAAAATGTGTTTTTCGTAATAAGTTTACTATGCTTTAACCTCAAAAGGCTTATATTGAGCCTGGAGTGTGAGGCAAGGACTGGTTGCAGAAAAAAATGATGGCTTGGAGGAGTCTGTATATCACAAATTGAAATAAAACCTTCATATAAGGATAGTAAGGAAGGCCTGGACAGAACCGACCTCCCAAAAGAAAAATAATACAGCGGCACATTTTGGTCGCCATTCATTCATTAAACGCATGGCGACTAGCTGGGAAATAGATGTCTTTCCTTTAAAAAACAGCAGAGTGTAAAGAAATCCTTCCCGTTTGGAGACTGTAACCCAGGCTACAGCACTCCTGTGCTGTCAGTCCCGGTCTCCATTGAGTAGCGCTGCAGTGCACCATAAGATTACCGGAAGGGACTGACGGAGCAGGTGTGCAGACTGCACTAACCTGCCCATCAGTCCCCAAATGGGAAGGATTTCTTTACACTCTGCTATTTTTTAAAGGTAAGACATCTATTGCCAAGCTAGTCACCATGCGTTTAATGAATGCATGGCAACTTAGTAAGATCTGAAAGTTCCGCTTTAAATACATAAAAAATTGATTTTCAGTGTGTTGCACACACTCAGGTCCTCAAGGGTTTAAAGTGATCAGGCCACTTTAAAGTCACATAATCTATCCCTAGAATACATTTTTTATACCCAAGCTCACAAAATTAACTTTAATATTTAAAAGTTTTTCTAACCAAAAAATCATTGTTTCTTTTCCATTGTGTAGAGTTTAGAGGATGAGTCAAAGTGGGTGGAAGATCTCTTAAAGATGCATACTGCACGAGTCCGAGACATTGAACTTCTCACCGGCCTGGATTTCTATCGCAAGACCAACCGCAGCTACACAGAAATCCTCTCCTTAAAGACATTCCTGCATACGTATGAGAGTGAATTTTAACACTGACAAAATAGCTTTTCCGGGGCCTTGCTCAAGTGGTGTATATTTTTTATATTGGTTTATTATTATTATTTTTTTTGTATTTATTAATTTTTAAACCAGGACACTTAAATATATTAGTATTTTAATCCTGTACCAAATCCTAAATGTTAAGCACATGTCCGTTTTGCTCTAATGTTATTTAGAAGGTTTTATTTGTTTTTAGTAAATATTTTTCTGCTGCAGCTAGGCTATGCAAATATATTTTTTTTTCTGTTTGTTTTTTGTTTGTTTTTTTTAACCCTTTGAGTGCCAGAGAAGTACACAACACATTGCAACGTGTTGCGTACTTCTCTGGCAATCAGAGGATTAAAACCCTTTCCCTGCTGGGCTTGGGGTTGAGCAGCACATTGCAACGTGTTGCTGACACCTCTGTCGGGGAAATGGTTAACGGTGCTGCAGAATTTCTACACGCTCTGGGACATTATGGTTTTCTAGTGCGTCAAACTATTTGTAGACTTTTTATTGTATAATGAAGTACTGAACATGTAAAATGACCTATATTAACTGGAAAGTATATGTCCAAATGTATTTATGCTGTATGGAAAATTGCAAGATCATATATAATAAACCACCCAAATTAATTTTTAATGTAGCCTTGTTCTCTCTGTATCACAAACCTACTATTCAGTAAGCTAAATAGGTAATAGTAATTCTGGAGCACACCAATTGAACCATAGGGGACGAATAAATATATTCCCTAAATTCCCACCAATTTAGATGGGGCTTTGAACCTCTTCAATGCTCGTTAGCATTCAAAGGGTTAAAAGTTCTATTTAACTCAGTGGGAAGCTTCGTTTCTTTCCTGCGGTGCAGTTGGTTTGCTCCAGAATTGCACGTCTTTAGCTTACTGAACTGCACTGTAACTTTGTTTTGTAAAGATCCCTGCTTATAAAAGAGTTGTAAATATCAAGGTATCAATGGCAGGGCTGGACAAGTTGTAGTTCCAGCTGTTGTTGGATTATACGTCACATAATTCACTGCAGGCTGTTGTATATATCATTAAAACGCTGGCGGTTTTCTCCTCCAATTAACCTGAAATGTGTTTTTAATTTGTTTCCTTTTCTTTTTTTTTTTTTTTTTTTTTATAAATGTGTATTATTATATTTTACAGGAGAACTGTGATGTTTTACAAAGTCTACTCCTTTGAGAACAGATTTAACAAAAAAAACTCAGGGCTGTGATGTGCTGTGATACCTCAAGACGGCTTCTGTCAGCTTTTTTTTTTTTTTTTGGGGGGGGGGGGGCACAATAGGCTGGAAAGCCACACAGAAACTGGGGACTCACAACTACAAACGTTGCTGTTTACTCTCACAAACCCAATAAAATGTTAGCGGGCTTCAATGAACTGTGAGACTTGTAGTTCAATCCATCTCACTGGACCAGGGTGGGAAGAACGAGGCTCTTTTTTTTAGACCTTGTTCAGCTACCCTGCAGACATGCCAAGGCTCATGGTTCAGCCCCAGCTTCATCAGACCTAACAATTGCCCTTTAGAAAACCAACATATTACTCTGCAATACAACAGCAAGGAAGATCCTCGTATGAGGCTGCTAAGTGCTTGTGATGATGGCTTCTTCAAGTCTCAGAAATTCAATAAAGCAAAAATCACTGCAGAACCAAACATAGGGAATCTTTTACAAAATGTTTGCCCAAAGTGGTGCTATTACTGCTCCTTCATCAGGACTGATACTATCATAAAACTTGGTGTCCAGGATGCAGTAAGACAGCTCAGATAAAGGGAAATTTCTCCCTTCATTAGAGCTCTGCAGTGAAGGAGCAAACGTCTGTTAAAGTGGATGTGTCACCTATGTATAACATAGCATAAATGGTTAGGCTACATATCGAATACTACTACAACGGTATTATTTTTTTAAGTTTTATTTCATGTAAATTTAACTTAGAAAATCTGGGCTGTAGCTAAAAAAAAAAATAAAAATACAGTTTTAGTAGTATTCGATATGTAGCCTATTTATGCTATGTTGTACATAGGTGACTCATCCACTTTAAACGAGTGTGGGATGCAGTAAAGTATGAATAATAAACAATAGCATTTTATAGACAACTAGCAGTGTGGGACGGCATTGCCTGTCTTTTTGTTTTTCAAGCACTGCATAACCTTTTGAGTGACAGAGGGGTATGCAAGGCATTGCAATGCATTGTGTAGTCCTCTTGCACTCAAAGGGTTAATGTGAGGCTTAGACACACAGGACTATATATTAATGTATATTAATCTACACACTGTACACACAGGACTGTATATAAAATGTATATTAATGCACACACTGTAGACAGGAGTATGTATGATGTATATTAATGTACACACTGTGTGTACAGTGAGTACATTAATATTCATTATATATACAGTCCTGTGTGTACATTAATATACATTATATATACAGTCCTGTGTGTGACTGTGGATGTCGCCCTGAGGCAGTGTGGAGGAGATATGCAGACCTCCTCCTAGCTGCTGGTGGTGGGTGTAATTTAATAAGAAATAACACGGTCTAGTGTAGGAGCGGAGTCAGTCAGGCCAAGGGTCGGAAACGTATCGGATAGTCAGCTATTTATGCTATGTTGTACATAGGTGACTCATCCACTTTAAACGAGTGTGGGATGCAGTAAAGTATGAATAATAAACAATAGCATTTTATAGACAACTAGCAGTGTGGGACGGCATTGCCTGTCTTTTTGTTTTTCAAGCACTGCATAACCTTTTGAGTGACAGAGGGGTATGCAAGGCATTGCAATGCATTGTGTAGTCCTCTTGCACTCAAAGGGTTAATGTGAGGCTTAGACACACAGGACTATATATTAATGTATATTAATCTACACACTGTACACACAGGACTGTATATAAAATGTATATTAATGCACACACTGTAGACAGGAGTATGTATGATGTATATTAATGTACACACTGTGTGTACAGTGAGTACATTAATATTCATTATATATACAGTCCTGTGTGTACATTAATATACATTATATATACAGTCCTGTGTGTGACTGTGGATGTCGCCCTGAGGCAGTGTGGAGGAGATATGCAGACCTCCTCCTAGCTGCTGGTGGTGGGTGTAATTTAATAAGAAATAACACGGTCTAGTGTAGGAGCGGAGTCAGTCAGGCCAAGGGTCGGAAACGTATCAGATAGTCAGCCGGAGTCAGCACAGAGCAGTTAGTCAGCCAAGCCAAGGTCAGTACCATTTTGGATAGTCAGCCGGAGCTGGGGTCAGCACAGAGTGGTTATTCAGCCAAGCCAAGGTCGGTACTGTATCAGATAGTCAGCCGGAGCCAAGGTCAGCACAGAGCGGGTAATCAGACTGAGCCAAGGGTCAAACCGGAGTGGAAGGCAACAAGTCAGGAATCGAACGTAGCCAGAGGTCATACATGGATCAGAGCATAGGAAATAATCACAAGAGCTAGCGCACAGGTACACCATGAAAGGGCAAAGGAGTACTAGCAGAATGAGGCCTATAAGGCCTAGCAAGTAGGCGTAGACTAACTCTGGCAATTACCACAGGCCTATAAGAATAGCGAACAGGCATAAGCGCGACACTCAGGAAGTGATAGTACGATGTTACCTGCAAATCGCAACAGCACTCCCGGAGGGCAATCACAGGCACCATGATAAGGAGCTCATTTAAGGGTGGGGTTACTGTCAGGCCTGTGCTTGCCCAGCAGCAGAAGTCCTTCCACCTCCTTCCTCTGTCATGTGGCCCAGGCATATGTGCTACTGAGGCACCTCACACTACTCTAACTAGATCAAAATTGTGCTGCTTTCTCTCTGTCCCAAATACAGAAATAACATGCAGTAAAAACCTGACACCCCTTTTATACTACCCCTGTGAGAAAAGAAAGGAAACTTGACACATGGTGGGGAAATTCACTCTTACCATTGATTTCAATGCAGTGAGCTAGCTGGGAAAAAAAGCTGAAAATTAGCACTTTTCATGAAAAAAAATCCTAATCGGTGGGAAGCGCTATTTTTCTTCTCTTTTGCTTTTGTGGCCAAAAATGTCACCCATCACTACTCACTAGTCTGTCATAGTTAGTGATTCAGTTGCAGAATCCAGTGTGAGATTCCCTGGAGCCACTTAACAGTAGAACAATGAGCTGGGGTGAGATTCCCCAGCCATGTCCCCCCAGACATATAGCCAAGACTTGTACAAAGGAGCGTAGAAAAGAACATCATTTATTAGAATTAAACTTAGCCCTTTATACACTAACAGCTGTCATCCTTGTGTACTTTAGCAAATTAGGACTTAGGACTCTGTTGACAACTTTAAGTCAGGGGAAGCCACAGAGGACCAATTAGGGACAATGGTCTCCAATCAGAATCCTCCTTTCCAAACCAGGCAAAAGTCCTTGGAAGAGAACTAACTGCTCTCACAGCAGGAACCAATTAGTTTTCTAGCTAGATCTTTGTTGTTGCTCCATGGGGACTTCCTGGCCTAACCCTTAGCAGTAATTGATACTTAAGCATCAGAATACTATGTACACAGGAAAGCCCAGCAAATTATAGAACCGTGTAATACATGGGTTGCTTAATAAACTGTTACAGTATAACATATGGAGCATATACCACAGGAGACAGCAGGAGGGTCACAGCAGTGGGTAACAGAGTTCTGGGTTTCTTTTATTTTATTTTTTTTTGCTTTCTCTGTTTGCCATGTTAAATCCCAAAGGCACCAGAATAGTTTGCAGACCCCAGTTCCAAGGCTTTGGAAGTGGATGTCCAGTTGCTCCCAGGCAGAATCTAGGTGCTTGGCTGCTGGCACCTGCCTGGTTCCACAAAATCCTTGGGGCATGTCACCACTGGTGTGATTACACACAAAAATAAGTTTCATAACTGTGGACCAGGTGAAGATTTGAGTTAAAACAATTAAGTGGAGTTGAAACCTTGCCACATTTAGGTAACTGAGGACCTTAAAATGGTCTGTATGCTGTGTTAGACATTTTTATTTAAACGTCCCTGAAAGATCCGGATTGAGGATCCCCATCTCTCCTAATATTAAACCATATAAAAATTCTTTCCCCATAGAATTCAATGGGGAAAGTATTACACATACAGCCAGAGATGTGATCATATCTGGGAACTCTCTGGATTAGCCCCAGAGACTGTTTTACAGTCTGAATTACCGGGCCTTCATGACAAGAGGCTTATTCTCCAGCAGTGGTCAGTTTCTTCCTCTTCCTACCCTGTTTCTCCCACTTACCTCACACTTCTTCTCCTTCCCACCCTGTTCTGCCCACTTCCCTCTAACTTCTCTGCCTTCCAAACCTGTTCTGCCCACATCCTGCCCACCAACTGATTAAGCCCTACCTAGTTTATGACATGAATCGTGTCATTGACATCCCTAGGTTAGGACCATTAAAGGCCTCTCCATAAGATCAAGAGTAAGAAGTTCCCAGGTATGGCTGTGATCATGTGATCATGGTTCAAGACCTTCATGGTGGAGAGAGGAGAGATATCTTTGGTTGGTCCTGCAATGAGGCTAAAGTGGCCTGGCTACATAATGAGAGATGTGGACTGTCTCCTCTCATCCTCTAGCACCAAAAGTGATCAGATGAATATTGAGTATTTTTGTTATACACTGCCAACATTATAATTACAAGAAAGAGTGGGTCTTCTCACAGAAAACAAACGAGAAGAAATTCTGGAGCCAACCAACTGCATCAGAGGGGGGAAATGACAATTTTCCAAATTTCACATTGATTTAAATGGAGGTTTAACTCATTGAGTGCAAATCAATGCATTGCGTACCCCTCTGGCACTGAACTTGTTAAACCCTTTCAACAATAGATAGTTCTCCAATGCATTGTTTCCCTATGCTTTGGAGAGCACTCTAGCATTCGAAGTGTTACAAAATCCATTAAATCAAATTAAATCAATATGAGCATTAATTTGTCTCCTGTGGTGTTGGTAGTTTACTTAAGAATTGATCCTCATTTTTTTTCTGCATGAGAACTGTTATGTTTAACGCTTACAGTACCAGAGGGATGTGCAACACACTGCTTCCCAATGCACTAACACACCCTTATGGTTCTTAAGGGGTTAAATGAGATAGGGCTTTTGAGTTCTCTGATCATTTTCATTCTTCTATTATATATGTTGTGATGTAATCATTTATAAATAGTTTATATTTTGTTTGTTTGAGAGGGCTAGATTTGATTGGTAGAAATGCTTGAGTGGGCAGAGAATCGGAAAATATTTTGGCCAGTCGATGTTCGGACAGGTTGGCCTGAAGTGTGGGATCACAGGAGAGCAAAAGTGCAGGAAAGCGAGGGGTGGGAATGATGAAAGGGGGTCAGATTATGGGACAGAGAGAAGGAGTTGCAGCACGGGGGCCAGAGGGCCTAAACTTTATTGAAGCCAGAGACCTAGGGCTAGATTTAAAGGTTCACGTTAAACCAGCCGCTAAGTAAAAAAGGCACATCAGCCGCAAATAACAGATGATTTACGGCGGATTTAAAAGTAAGCATACGAGAATAGCTAATGAGCATAAGCACAACAAAAACACGTAACACAAAAACCTGCGACGCATCTGTTTTTGCATCACCGTGCATCCTAAACACCTGTTAAAACACAGCTTAAGTCAAAATGTAACATTATGGCTGCCGTTGGCTAGCAACCCTGATAGATGCACAAACAAAAGCCAATCCCAAGGCCCCAAAGTAGCAAAAATGTTCAAATACACCTATATATACCCCAAAATAACAGTCACACCTTGTCTGTGTCTCGAGTTTTGGCGAGCTAGATCACAGGACCCAGGAGCGGAGGATAGTGTTTAGAAAGAGGGAGAGAGAGAAGCATACAGAGGAGTAACATAGAAGGATTTTGAAGAGGAGAGATTTACATTTAAATAAACACATATCACACTATTGCACATATCACGTACACCCAGAAGCGTAACGCAAAATGCAGGGGCCCCCCTGCGAACTCGAAAAGGGGCCCCAAGTCCCGCCTCTATTAAACCCCACCCTAATTAAGCCACGCCTCTATTAAGCCCCACCCACACCAATAACAAATAGAAATAAGATTAACCATTATCCAAATGTTCTTCACACACTTGAAAAATATGTACAGATGTACAACACAGTTACTTACATAGCCTCTTAATTCACAAAATGCCAATGGTGTGAAATCCAAGCCTTTTGTAAGAAAAGAACAAAACAAAAAACAATAGAAAATTATTATCCCACACATATCCTACAACAAATTTACACTGAATATGTTCAGGACAGGTTAATGTAAGGCTAACACACACACACACACACACACACACACACACACAGTACAATGCTGGAATGTTAACATATTTAAATTGGCTGATACCAAAATGTACACTATATGTATAGTATACCAAAGCGACAATACTCATACAAATGCTATAATTAGGACAGGAGAAATACCTACCACTGGTTATTCTGTGACTTGTTCTTTAAAACTATTGTCATGTAATCTGTGGTCTGTAGAATTCCTAAAGAAATATGTACCACAATTAATACTTCTACAACAAGTTTTTAAAATAAAATGTAACTGAACAATTAAAAAAAAAAAGGAAACTCAAAGGGGCAGGATAAACAAGGGGTGATATTATAGGACAAATCAACTGTGGCATAGCCAAAATTGTCATTGATTTAAATGGAGCTGTCTACCCATTGAATGCTGGAGTCTCTGGAGAGGTCTTCAAAATGATTTTAAGCTTTGCTTTGGAGGATATAGCATTCAATTGTATAAATGCATCGTTTATAATAGAAAAAAAACACTGTAAAATAATGAATTTGGTTTGTCCTAGAATGTCTCCAGTTGTTACCAGAGCAGACCCTAAAGGCTTACTAAATACATGAAAAATACATAAAAAATTTAATTAGCACCTTTCTAGAAGATTCCATGCCACAGGAACACTGAGGACCTGAAGTGGAGTATGATGGGAGATTGGCTGAAGCCCTGGACTGGAGGCATGCACTTCTCTACATATTCCTTGCACTTGGATGGATACTCATTGACTGGACACAGCTTGGCTAAAGCCCTGGACTAGAGACTGAGGCCCTGGACTGGAGGCATGAACCTTGTTTTGCTGAAGCTTTGGACTAGCGACTCTGGCCCTGGACTGGAGGCATGACCCTTGCTTGGCTGTATCTTTGCACTAGAGACTGAGGACCTGGACTGGAGGCAAGAACCTTGGTTGGCTGAGGCCCTGGACTGGAGGCATGAACCTTGCTTGGCTGAGGCCCTGGACTGGAGGCATGAACTTTGCTTGGCTGAAGCTTTGGACTAGCGACTCTGGTCCTGGACTGGAGGCATGACCCTTGCTTGGCTGTATCTTTGGACTAGAGACTGAGGCCCTGGACTGGAGGCATGAACCTTGTTTTGCTGAAGCTTTGGACTAGAGACTGATGCCCTGGACTGGAGTCCTGAACCCTTTTTTGCTGAAGCTTTGGACTACAGACTGCGGCCCTGGACTGGAGGCCTGAACCTTGCTTGGCTGAGTCCCTGGACTGGAGGCATGAACCTTGCTTGGCTGAGGCCCTGGACTGGAGGCATGAACCTTGCTTGGCTGAGGCCCTGGATTAGAGGCATGAACCTTGCTTGGCTGAAGCTTTGGACTAGGGACTCTGGCCCTGGACTGAAGGCATGACCCTTGCTTGGCTGTATCTTTGGACTAGAGACTGAGGACCTGGACTGGAGGCAAGAACCTTGGTTGGCTGAGGCCCTGGACTGGAGGCATGAACCTTGCTTGGCTGAGGCCCTGGACTAGAGGCATGAACCTTGCTTGGCTGAAGCTTTGGAGTAGAGAATGAGGCCCTGGACTGGAGGCATGACCCTTGCTTGGCTGAAGCTTTGGACTAGCGACTCTGGCCCTGGACTGGAGGCATGACCCTTGCTTGGCTGTATCTTTGGACTAGAGAATGAGGACCTGGACTGGAGGCAAGAACCTTGGTTGGCTGAGGCCCTGGACTGGAGGCATGAACCTTGCTTGGCTGAGGCCCTGGACTAGAGGCATGAACCTTGCTTGGCTGAAGCTTTGGAGTAGAGAATGAGGCCCTGGACTGGAGGCATGAACCTTGCTTGGCTGAAGCCTTGGACTAGCGACTCTGGGCCTGGACTGGAGGCATGACCCTTGCTTGGCTGTATCTTTGCACTAGAGACTGAGGACCTGGACTGGAGGCAAGAACCTTGGTTGGCTGAGGCCCTGGACTGGAGGCATGAACCTTGCTTGGCTGAGGCCCTGGACTAGAGGCATGAACCTTGCTTGGCTGAAGCTTTGGAGTAGAGAATGAGGCCCTGGACTGGAGGCATGAACCTTGCTTGGCTGAAGCTTTGGACTAGCGACTCTGGCCCTGGACTGGAGGCATGACCCTTGCTTGGCTGTATCTTTGCACTAGAGACTGAGGACCTGGACTGGAGGCAAGAACCTTGGTTGGCTGAGGCCCTGGACTGGAGGCATGAACCTTGCTTGGCTGAGGCCCTGGACTAGAGGCATGAACCTTGCTTGGCTGAAGCTTTGGAGTAGAGAATGAGGCCCTGGACTGGAGGCATGACCCTTGCTTGGCTGAAGCTTTGGACTAGCGACTCTGGCCCTGGACTGGAGGCATGACCCTTGCTTGGCTGTATCTTTGCACTAGAGACTGAGGACCTGGACTGGAGGCAAGAACCTTGGTTGGCTGAGGCCCTGGACTGGAGGCATGAACCTTGCTTGGCTGAGGCCCTGGAATAGAGGCATGAACCTTGCTTGGCTGAAGCTTTGGAGTAGAGAATGAGGCCCTGGACTGGAGGCATGACCCTTGCTTGGCTGAAGCTTTGGACTAGAGAATGAGGACCTGGACTGGAGGCAAGAACCTTGGTTGGCTGAGGCCCTGGACTGGAGGCATGAACCTTGCTTGGCTGAGGCCCTGGACTAGAGGCATGAACCTTGCTTGGCTGAAGCTTTGGAGTAGAGAATGAGGCCCTGGACTGGAGGCATGACCCTTGCTTGGCTGAAGCTTTGGACTAGCGACTCTGGCCCTGGACTGGAGGCATGACCCTTGCTTGGCTGTATGTTTGCACAAGAGACTGAGGACCTGGACTGGAGGCAAGAACCTTGGTTGGCTGAGGCCCTGGACTGGAGGCATGAACCTTGCTTGGCTGAGGCCCTGGACTAGAGGCATGAACCTTGCTTGGCTGAAGCTTTGGAGTAGAGAATGAGGCCCTGGACTGGAGGCATGAACCTTGCTTGGCTGAAGCCTTGGACTAGCGACTCTGGGCCTGGACTGGAGGCATGACCCTTGCTTGGCTGTATCTTTGGACTAGAGACTGAGGACCTGGACTGGAGGCAAGAACCTTGGTTGGCTGAGGCCCTGGACTGGAGGCATGAACCTTGCTTGGCTGAGGCCCTGGAATAGAGGCATGAACCTTGCTTGGCTGAAGCTTTGGAGTAGAGAATGAGGCCCTGGACTGGAGGCATGAACCTTGCTTGGCTGAAGCCTTGGACTAGCGACTCTGGGCCTGGACTGGAGGCATGACCCTTGCTTGGCTGTATCTTTGCACTAGAGACTGAGGCCCTGGACTGGAGGCAAGAACCTTGGTTGGCTGAGGCCCTGGACTGGAGGCATGAACCTTGCTTGGCTGAGGCCCTGGAATAGAGGCATGAACCTTGCTTGGCTGAAGCTTTGGAGTAGAGAATGAGGCCCTGGACTGGAGGCATGACCCTTGCTTGGCTGAGGCCCTGGGCCCCTCTCTGCTTGGCTGTGGTCTTGGACTAGAGACTGGCCCCCTCTCTCCTTGGCTATGGTCCTGTGCCCCTCTCTGCTTGGCTGTGGTGTTGTAATAGAGACTAGACCTCTCTCTGCTTGGCTGTGGTCTTGGACTGGAGACTGGTCCCCTCTTTGATTGGTTGTGGTCCTGGGCCCCTCTCTGCTTGGCTGTGGTCTTGGACTAGAGACTGGTCCCCTCTCTCCTTGGCTGTTGTCCTGGGCCCCTCTCTGCTTGGCTGTGGTGTTGTAATAGAGACTAGACCCCTCTCTGCTTGGCTGTGGTCTTGGACTGGAGACTGGTCCCCTCTTTGATTGGTTGTGGTCCTGGGCCCCTCTCTGCTTGGCTGTGGTCTTGGACTAGAGACTGGTCCCCTCTCTCCTTGGCTGTTGTCCTGGGCCCCTCTCTGCTTGGCTGTGGTGTTGTAATAGAGACTAGACCTCTCTCTGCTTGGATGTGGTCCTGGGCCCCTCTCTCTGCCTGGCTGTGGTCTTGGACTAGAGACTGGTCCCCTCTCTCCTTGGCTGTGGTCCTGGGCCCCTCTCTCTGCTTGGCTGTGGTCTTGGACTAGAGTCTGGTCCCCTCTCTCCTTGGCTGTGGTCCTGGGCCCCTCTCTGCTTGGCTGTGGTGTTGTAATAGAGACTGGTCCCCTCTCTCCTTGGCTGTGGTCCTGGGCCCCTCTCTGCTTGGCTGTGGTGTTGTAATAGAGAATAGACCTTTCTCTGCTTGGCTGTGGTCCTGGGCCCCTCTCTCTGCCTGGCTGTGGTCTTGGACTAGAGACTGGTCCCCTCTCTCCTTGGCTGTGGTCCTGGGCCCCTCTCTCTGCCTGGCTGTGGTCTTGGACTAGAGACTGGTCCCCTCTCTGACTGGCTGTGGTCATGGGCCCCTCTCTCTGCTTGGCTGTGGTGTTGTAATAGAGACTAGACCTCTCTCTGCTTGGCTGTGGTCCTGGGCCCCTCTCTCTGCCTGGCTGTGGTCTTGTACTAGAGACTGGTCCCCTCTCTGACTGGCTGTGGTCATGGGCCCCTCTCTCTGCTTGGCTGTGGTGTTGTAATAGAGACTAGACCTCTCTCTGCTTGGCTGTGGTCCTGGGCCCCTCTCTCTGCCTGGCTGTGGTCTTGGACTAGAGACTGGTCCCCTCTCTGACTGGCTGTGGTCATGGGCCCCTCTCTCTGCTTGGCTGTGGTCTTGGACTAGAGTCTGGTCCCCTCTCTCCTTGGCTGTGGTCCTGGGCCCCTCTCTGCTTGGCTGTGGTGTTGTAATAGAGACTGGTCCCCTCTCTCCTTGGCTGTGGTCCTGGGCCCCTCTCTGCTTGGCTGTGGTGTTGTAATAGAGACTAGACCTCTCTCTGCTTGGCTGTGGTCCTGGGCCCCTCTCTCTGCCTGGCTGTGGTCTTGTACTAGAGACTGGTCCCCTCTCTGACTGGCTGTGGTCATGGGCCCCTCTCTCTGCTTGGCTGTGGTGTTGTAATAGAGACTAGACCTCTCTCTGCTTGGCTGTGGTCCTGGGCCCCTCTCTCTGCCTGGCTGTGGTCTTGGACTAGAGACTGGTACCCTCTCTCCTTGGCTGTGGTCCTGGGCCCCTCTCTCTGCCTGGCTGTGGTCTTGGACTAGAGACTGGTACCCTCTCTGCTTGGCTGTGGTCTTGTACTAGAGACTTGTCCCCTCTCTGACTGGCTGTGGTCATGGGCCCCTCTCTCTGCCTGGCTGTGGTCTTGTACTAGAGACTGGTCCCCTCTCTGATTGGCTGTGGTCTTGGACTAGAGACTGGGCCCCTGTCTGCTTGGCTGTGGACCATGGCCGGAGCTGTGAACCCTGTTTGGCTGAAACCTTGGAATGGAGGCATGAACTCTACTTGACTGAAGCCCTGGAATGGAGACTGATGCCCTGTAGTTGGAGGCGTGCACTTCATTGCTGAAGTCCTGGTGTGGATAAGGTAGACTGTGTTACTGAAGCCATGGACAGACATCTAGCAGATCCTTACATTGATGACAACACAAATACTCATATTTTTGAAACTGTGGTAGAAGATTGGAAAAAAGCTTGTCTCCTTGCTTTTCTTTGAGCAAATTCAGTAGTTAACTCTTTTACATCTAATTTTCTGGCTCTTTCATTCTCTATGCTTAAGATGGACAGTCCTGTAAGTCTCTCCTGAGTCATTGAACTTCTACGGTAATTTTTAATTAACTGCAGTTTAGAAAAAGATCTTTCTGCGCTGGCGACAGTAACTGGAATAGTTAAGAAAAGCTTTATTGCTGTTCCAACTTCCAAAACACTAGGAAGAATACAATTATTTTTTAAAAATAAAAGTTCTGCTAAATCCTTCATTGTGCCTCCTTGAATTTTTTTAATTTGGTCATTTAAAGCAGTTCGAAAGGAGAGCAGTTGTGAAGGGAAGTCTGCAGTCAAGTCATCTTTGTACTGAGCTGCCAATGACTCAGCAGATTTAACTAATGAATCATCACTGGCACAGAGAATTTTTGATGGCATCATGAAATGAAAGCGTTCCACAATAGTGTGTATACCTGTGAATCGCCTTTCCAACTGTGCAACAATAAGGTCTATGCTGGCGTAAAACACAGCCACCTTAAAATACTCCTCAGGATTTGTTAACCTTTGGTCCTCACAGAGTTCTTCAAAATGCCTTTTTGTAATTCTTACACGTTTATCTGCAAACTCTGGTTCAATTCCCCAAGCTGTTGCAAGAGAGGATGCTGTAGTTCTAGATTCCTCAAATTGTTCTCGATATTTGGTTAAGGTACAAGCTGCATTCTTCAGAAGATTTGCGGCACGAAAAAGGTCTATGTCTTTAGACTGAAGCAGCTGAGAAACTAGGTCTACTGTTTTTAGAATTTTGCTCTGTGTCACGACCATGAGGACAAATTCAAATTTTTCAATGGATTTTTTTATTCCGGCAGCTGCTGTGCGTTCATCTAAGTGTTTAGATTTCAGTATGATTGTACACAGGGCTTTCATTATATCAACAAATCCAAACCTTAGAGCATGTACAGCTTCATGTCTTGATGCCCAGCAGGTGGGACACAGTTTTTTCAGTGTAGGATTTTTTGAAGTTCCCTCTTTGTCAGCAGTAAGAAGTTCCCACCTTTTGACGCTATCACTAAAAAAGATGTATACTCGTTGCACAACATCATAAAAATCTTTTATTTCTAATATGTGCTTACAAGCATCATTCAAGACCAAATTTAAATTATGAGCAGCACAATGTACATAGACAGCATTTGATTCTATTGCTCGTATGCGAGTTTGAACTCCAGAGTATATTCCACTCATTGTGCTAGCCCCATCATATCCCTGACCTCTACATTTCTGAATTGGCAAGCCTTTGTTTTCTAGGACTTTAAGTATTTCTGTTGTCAGTCCTTCTGCACTTTGGTCAGTAATCTTATGGAAACCCAAAAAGCATTCATTAATTCTGACTTCAATGGGTATCTCATTATCATCATTGATAATGGTTACATACCTAAATACTTGACTAAGTTGGTCTTCCTTATTAATGTCTTGTGTTGTATCCATGATTATAGAGTAGAACTGAGCCTCTTTTATTTCCGTTACTATTTCATGTTGCACTTTTTTAGAAAGCAATTGAATTAACTCATTCTGTATTTGTGGGCTTAGATATTTTATTTTTGTGTCTCTCTCTAGTAATTCTTTCAGAACAGAGTCATATTTGCTTAATAATTCTATAATTGCCAAAAAATTTCCACAGTCTTTCTCCCCTAGCTTTTCCGTGTGCCCTCTGAAAGCTAGATTGCACATAGCCAAGGTGAGTGTAACGTCAATAATTCTCCTCAAAACTTCAGTCCAAAAGCCAACTTTTTGTCTGTAATTGGCATGCAGTTTTTCATCAACAGTGTCATCATTTCTCCATGTATCATAAACAACACATGCCACTATATGAGAATGTGTCATTTCATGTTCTTTAATTTTTCGAGAAATACCTTGCCAGTCTTTTATACCGACAGCCCATCCTTGAGGTTGCAGAGAAATTCTACGATCTCCAAACAGCCAACAAGGCTCACAGTAAGCAATATCGGATTTGAACGAATAGCACAGCCATTTTCGAGGAATCTTCCCTGTTTTAGTAGATAGGTAGTAATATTCGCTAGAAAAGCACCTGTTCTTCAGATCTCGTGGAAAAGGTCCTTTGGGCTTGCAAGGGCCATTTTTAATAATAAATTTTTTCATACCGGTATCCAGCTCCGTATTAACTGGAAAATTTGCCTTGTCTGTAGGGTAAAAGTCATGGGGAGCAGAAAGACTTTCAGCCTCTGGTTCCCTCTCAGTTTCACATCTTCCTGCACAAGCTTCCTCATTAAGTGTCATAACATTCATCTCTGAATTATCAGTATTCTCAGGGGCAACAGATACTCGTTTTGGTCTATAACTGGTTGGTTGTTCTATAGGCACCTCAGTTACAGCACCAGTATTTGCATAGGATGCAGTTGAGCAAGATGGTTGTGTTTGTGCATCTTCTGTTGCGAACGATGAATTATTGTTCACAGAAGACAGGCAATCATTGTTTTGGTTTGAGCAGCATGGCTGATCTGTTGACATATCTGCTTGAACTTCTGACAATGATGACGCCGCTTCATTGTAGGCAGGCTTAAACATAGAAGTTATTTTTGGTAACTTGCTTTTAAGAATCTCCTCCCTCTCTTTATTTTGCCTTTTCTGAGCTCCACTCAAATACTTCCTTGGCTTACTCATTTTTGTAATATGAAATTACAATCTATCTCAAATACAAAATTTTGTTCAGGAGGTTCCTCACTTGTATTCTTTGCAAACTAGTTCTATTCAGGAGTTTGTTCTGGTTTGGGAGAAATACGTAAGAATGTTTAGGTGTACAAGTTAGAACTAATAAAAAAAAAAAAAAAATGTATTATAGCCAACAGCAGATACATTGGATTCAAAGATACGCAATTATTACAGTTTAATCCACAGTTGATAATTTAGCATTTAACCCCGTAAGCACCCGAACCACTGCATTTGCAGCCGTTAAGGGACACAGACCTTAGCACCAAAAACATTCTTGGATGGCACAGTAGCGTGCAGCTGCACTGCCATTAGAGGTCCATGACGTGCCAAGACGTCACTGGTCTATAACCCTTTGAGTGCCAGAGGGGTATGCAACGCATGTCAAAGCAATGCATAGTGCATCCCTCTGACATTAAAAGTGTGAAGTGCCTGAACCGACATGACAGTCCTGACACATCGTGTGTCAATAAGTGTTTAAGCTTCTCCGATACAGATTTGCCACCAAAAAATGCATTAGCAGTATATCATTTAATTCAAGTTGAAGTTACAGGAGAGCCGAAACATAAATCAAGCCAGATCTTACCGGGAGTGGAGCTTCCCCACAGGGATGATGAAGGAAGAGTCCGGACAATGCAGGCAGCAGGCGAGGTCAGCTACAGATGCAAGTCTGTACAAAGAGAATGGAAAGCAGGCAGTATCGTTGTCAGTGAGGATGGCACAGTAAGTGGAGGGAGATGTGAGGCGAGACTGCAGAGATCATGGAAACAATGCCAAGCCAGATCTTACCGGGAGTGGAGCTTCCCCACAGGGATGATGAAGGAAGAGTCCGGACAATGCAGGCAGCAGGCGAGGTCAGCTACAGATGCAAGTCTGTACAAAGAGAATGGAAAGCAGGCAGTATCGTTGTCAGTGAGGATGGCTCAGTAAGTGGAGGGAGATGTGAGGCGAGACTGCAGAGATCATGGAAACAATGCCAAGCCAGATCTTACCGGGAGTGGAGCTTCCCCACAGGGATGATGAAGGAAGAGTCCGGACAATGCAGGCAGCAGGCGAGGTCAGCTACAGATGCAAGTCTGTACAAAGAGAATGGAAAGCAGGCAGTATCGTTGTCAGTGAGGATGGCTCAGTAAGTGGAGGGAGATGTGAGGCGAGACTGCAGAGATCATGGAAACAATGCCAAGCCAGATCTTACCGGGAGTGGAGCTTCCCCACAGGGATGATGAAGGAAGAGTTCGGACAATGCAGGCAGCAGGCGAGGTCAGCTACAGATGCAAGTCTGTACAAAGAGAATGGAAAGCAGGCAGTATCGTTGTCAGTGAGGATGGCTCAGTAAGTGGAGGGAGATGTGAGGCGAGACTGCAGAGATCATGGAAACAATGCCAAGCCAGATCTTACCGGGAGTGGAGCTTCCCCACAGGGATGATGAAGGAAGAGTCCGGACAATGCAGGCAGCAGGCGAGGTCAGCTACAGATGCAAGTCTGTACAAAGAGAATGGAAAGCAGGCAGTATCGTTGTCAGTGAGGATGGCTCAGTAAGTGGAGGGAGATGTGAGGCGAGACTGCAGAGATCATGGAAACAATGCCAAGCCAGATCTTACCGGGAGTGGAGCTTCCCCACAGGGATGATGAAGGAAGAGTTCGGACAATGCAGGCAGCAGGCGAGGTCAGCTACAGATGCAAGTCTGTACAAAGAGAATGGAAAGCAGGCAGTATCGTTGTCAGTGAGGATGGCTCAGTAAGTGGAGGGAGATGTGAGGCGAGACTGCAGAGATCATGGAAACAATGCCAAGCCAGATCTTACCGGGAGTGGAGCTTCCCCACAGGGATGATGAAGGAAGAGTCCGGACAATGCAGGCAGCAGGCGAGGTCAGCTACAGATGCAAGTCTGTACAAAGAGAATGCAGAGCAGATTGTTGACAACTGAGATGGTTCACTAACTGTAGAAGATGTGAGGTTAAGAGTGCAACTAGAGAGTGCACAAAACACATCCAAGTCAATATATGAGGCCAGGACAGCAGACCTATAAATAAAGGCAGATCTTACCTGGTGGAGATTCCACAATTTGAGAATGTGGATCACACGAGACAGCAGGGGATCCAAGTCTATTCACAAAGAATGTAGAAAAGAGAGTTGTTAGTCAAGGAAGGTTTTACTGAAGTGGGCGTATCTTACCTATACTTAAGAATTAACGATTTGGTGAGTAGTCTTAGATCTTTCACTGTACAAAGTACTGGAGGCCTATGATGGAGCCAATTCTACACAGGAAATAGAAATCAGATAGTTAACAATCAAGTCAAGGCTTTAACTACAGTAGAGATAAAATCATGTGGAGAGTAGGCTGAAGCCAGTCAATGGAGAAAGTAATTGCCAGAACAAAAATCTGTACATGGGGAAAGTGCACCTAGAGAAGGTCTCAAAGCTCAAAGGAGTTAATACACTATATTTTAATTGTACACATTAACGCATTCCTGACTGTGGAGCGATTAAAGGACATAATCATCATCACATGAGCATGGGTCATACATATGCTTTTACACATAGTCATCAGTGTATTGCTCATCCCTCTGGCACCCAAACACTTTAATGCTACTGAACTGCATACCAAACTCAGAAGCATTGATCCAGTTTTCTGAGCTCTCAAACCCAATAATACACAGACATACAGTGAGGAAACAGCAGCCATAGTCCCCTGCCACCCTGCCCTTTTCAACTGGACGGACAACATAGCAGACTAAGATTATCCAGATATCAAAAAAAAAATTTAAAACACATTCCACTTGTCTGTATTAACTCTTTGAGCGCTAGAGAAGGTCTCAAAGCTCAAAGGAGTTAATACACTATATTTTAATTGTACACATTAACGCATTCCTGACTGTGGAGCGATTAAAGGACATAATCATCATCACATGAGCATGGGTCATACATATGCTTTTACACATAGTCATCAGTGTATTGCTCATCCCTCTGGCACCCAAACACTTTAATGCTACTGAACTGCATACCAAACTCAGAAGCATTGATCCAGTTTTCTGTGCTCTCAAACCCAATAATACACAGACATACAGTGAGGAAACAGCAGCCATAGTCCCCTGCCACCCCGCCCTTTTCAACTGGACGGACAACATAGCAGACTAAGATTATCCAGATATCAAAAAAAAAATTTAAAACACATTCCACTTGTCTGTATTAACTCTTTGAGCACTAGAGAAGGTCTCAAAGCTCAAAGGAGTTAATACACTATATTTTAATTGTACACATTAACGCATTCCTGACTGTGGAGCGATTAAAGGACATAATCATCATCACATGAGCATGGGTCATACATATGCTTTTACACATAGTCATCAGTGTATTGCTCACCCCTCTGGCACCCAAACACTTTAATGCTACTGAACTGCATACCAAACTCAGAAGCATTGATCCAGTTTTCTGAGCTCTCAAACCCAATAATACACAGACATACAGTGAGGAAACAGCAGCCATAGTCCCCTGCCACCCCGCCCTTTTCAACTGGACGGACAACATAGCAGACTAAGATTATCCAGATATCAAAAAAAAAATTTAAAACACATTCCACTTGTCTGTATTAACTCTTTGAGCGCTAGAGAAGGTCTCAAAGCTCAAAGGAGTTAATACACTATATTTTAATTGTACACATTAACGCATTCCTGACTGTGGAGCGATTAAAGGACATAATCATCATCACATGAGCATGGGTCATACATATGCTTTTACACATAGTCATCAGTGTGTTGCTCATCCCTCTGGCACCCAAACACTTTAATGCTACTGAACTGCATACCAAACTCAGAAGCATTGATCCAGTTTTCTGAGCTCTCAAACCCAATAATACACAGACATACAGTGAGGAAACAGCAGCCATAGTCCCCTGCCACCCCGCCCTTTTCAACTGAACGGACAACATAGCAGACTAAGATTATCCAGATATCAAAAAAAAAATTTAAAACACATTCCACTTGTCTGTATTAACTCTTTGAGCGCTAGAGAAGGTCTCAAAGGAGTTAATACATTAAAGTTTATTTATACACATTAACACATTCCTGACACATAACCCACGTTACACAAATGCAGAGCCTGAATCTGGCTCAATACTTTTAACTGTACAGATCCCTTATAATTTTGTAAATCAATTTTTACTCCCTAAAAATACAAACTTTATTACTGTGAAAATGTAAAACTATTCTGGTTAAAAAAAAAATAAAAGTGTATGTTGATTTTAACTGACAGTTTTAAAATTAACACCCAACAAGTGTAATGGGCTTTAGGCTGATGAGGTTATATGTGTCTCTCACTGTTATTCGTTGTCATTCTATTTCAATGTAGAATAACAACGAATAACAGTGAGAGAATCATATAATCTCATCCCCCTAAAGCTGACTATACTTGGTTGGGGTTAATTTTAAAACTGACAGGTAAAATCAACATGCACTTTGATTTGTTTTCAACCTATATAGTTTTATATCTTGTCAGTAATAAAGTTTGGCGTTTAAGGATTTAAAAGTTGATATACAAAGATCGTACAGGAAAAGAAACATCAGGATAGACTAAAGGATCTGAACATGTATAGCTTGGAGGAGAGAAGAGAGAAGATATGATAGAAACATTCAAATACATGTTGGAATTCCACAAATTTCAGGAGGGAAATATATTTCATAGAAGTAAAAATGTTAGGACAAGAGGCCATAGCCTAAAACTTAAGGGATCCAGGTTTAGATGTAATGTAAGAAAGTTTTACTACACTGAGAGAGTAGTAGATAAGTGGAATAGTCTACCAGCACAAGTGGTAAAAGTTAATATATTGACAGATTTTAAGTATGCATAAGGCGGTCCTAACATAAGTAAAGACCAAGGACCAAATAAAGTTTGAGGTTTTTACAGTAAGACAATGGGCAGAGTAGATGGACCGAATGGTTCTTATTTGCTGTCAAATCCTATGTACAGTTAAAAGTATTGAACTGGTCTGTTTCTTAGTTTGATAAGATTATCATATGTTCTTTGTCTTTAATCTTATATGTTGGTTGTGTGTATGTCAAATATCTCTGGAAAAAAAAGCCAGGCAGAAAAGGAAAATGCAGTCAAGTTTGAGAGAAACAATCAATGTATTATATTTATATCTCAACGACTGGCCAAGGAACTAGTTCAATGCTGTAAAGTATATTTCTAGAAAGGTATAGACCAGTTAAAAAAGCTAAACCTTTAATAATTATTGGCTATGTTTACAAAAATTTTTATAAAATAACAATATATGATTCTTGACAACTAACCATCCATGTGAAAATAAATTTGTCTATAATTCACGCTGAATTATTTAACCCAAACCCAAAACACATTTGAAAAACTCCTTAGTATTTGATCTCTACAACTCCATCCACTGAGTCTAATGATATTGACCCTATTGTCATCAGTTAATTCCATTGTTTTTGCTACCATAAACAGTTACTGAGTCCCATGGATTAAACCTATTATGTCCATAGTGGACGTATTTGATTCTGGATCCAATACAGTTTGGGTTACACAAATAATCCACTGATTTGAATTGAAGATTTTGTTTTCAGTTGCTCAGTTGTCCGATTCAAATTTTGATTATATATTCAAAGTTGAAAACGGACAACTGACCTACTAAAAATAAAATCTTCAATTCAAACCAGTGGATTATTTGTGTAACCCAAACTGTATTGGATCCAGAATCAAATATGTCCACCATGGGCATAATAGGTTTAATCCATGGGACTCAGTAACTGTTTATGTTAGCAAAAACAATGGAATTAACTTGTGACAATAGGATCAATATCATTTGACTCAGTGGATGGAGCTGCAGAGATCAAATACTTAGGAGTTTTTCAAATGTGGTTTAGGTTAAATAATCCAGCGTGAATTATACAATATTTTATTATCACAAAATCACATGGATGGTTAGTTGTCAAGAATCATATGTGACATTTTATATTTTAAAAAAATAAAACTTTTAACCATAGCCATTAATTATTAAAGGTTTTGCTGTACTATACCCATTCCCCAGGGACTCCTGTAGAAATATACTTTACAGCATTATACTAGTCTCCTGGCCTGTTCCTTGGACAGTCAATTAGATAATACCTTGGTTTTCTCAAACTTGAGTACATTTTGTTTTTGTAGCTTTTTTTTTTTTTTTTCAAGAAAATATGGATTACACATTTTGGAACTACTTGTCTTACTATGGTGTGGCACACCATTACTGTTTGCTGCAACACCAACATTTATATTACATTTAATATAAATGTGGCAGGCTGGCAGCAGCTGCAGACAGTAATGGTTAAGCTAGGCAAGTTGTGAACTACCCTTCCCTTTCCCAATCCTCGGTACCTTCTTTAACTGCAAGCAATGGCAAGCAGCTAAGGCAGCAGGCTGTCACAGCTCACAGGTTGCTGAGACAGATGATGACAGGTTGACACTGACAGCACAGTGACAGATAATGATAATCTCTCTCTCTCTCTGGTCGGTGGCACTGGTAGGTGAAGATGGAAGCAGATCGTCCTGACAGTTGACTGAGTCTGAACTGCAACAGCAACACACCAGCAACGCACTGAAAAGTGGCTGCGTAGCTGGTGTGTGAAGCATTTAAGCAGCCCGCGCTACCTACGTGGTGACGTAGCGCGCAGCTGGAGAGCTATTGATCCTGTCAAGTCAGACCTCCTCCAGACCTGGTTCTGTATGTTTGCTGAAGGGGGAAGGTCAAAATTTAAAAGATGCAGAATTTAAAAAATGCAGATCTTCCCCCCTCATCAAACATACAGAGCCGACACAAGTCTGGAGGAGGGGACAGGGCGACCACGTCAGGTGCTACTGCCAGCCAATCACAGCAACTGTCAGTGAGAGTAACACAAATTTAAAAAAAAAAATAAATAAATACATAAATGACAGCCTCGAGTTGAGCGAGGCAAGAGGTAGTACAGTAATGCCTTTTGATTTTAAGAAGGGCAGGTCACAGGCACAGCCCAGGGGGAAATTTTATTTATATTATAGCGTGCGCGCCGTGCGGCATGCTATTAGTACAGTATATCAAGTCAGCTGTGCACTTGGTTTGCCGTTTGCTCGGCTGCGCCAGTCACAGTTCAGCTTTTTTTGTTGAGACAGGAGCCAGGAGGACACACACACAATGCTACTCAACTAGGAGCGAGGTCCGTAGCATGAGGCGAGTGTGTGACATCACTGCAAAGTCTGAGGGCTGATTGGAGGATTCAGATTAACAGGAAGCGGCCGACGGCGACGCAACTGGGAGGAGGAAGTGAGAAGTGAAGCCAGGTACTCGGTACATACTGACCGGCGCTTCTCACTTCATTTGGACTTTTACATTTTATTTTGGGGGCCCGGGCCGTTACTGGTGCCTCCAATTACATTTACATGTTTTTGGGAATACAATTGGGGGCCCCATGACTGGCGGGGCCTTCAATTTAAAAGCATCTCAAAATCAAGTTTGGGGGCCCTGAGGCTGGCGGGGCCCCCCCGCACCGCGGGGGCTGCTGGGGCCTCCGCTACGCCTCTGCGTACACCCATACAAACACAAACACATACACATACATACACATTCCACACAACTGCACCAACAAAGCACCCTGAGGGTTAAAACAGGACACAAGACAAGGACAAACATCCAGGTTCAAACAGGCCCAAACATGTCCAACTCCCTGGTTAACCCTCACGTTGCTGTGCTGATCAGACACAATACACACAAACCATGTTCAGAAAAGTGTTGTATGTTAAACATCAGAACTGCTCCAACACAATGTCACCCATGTACCCACAGGGAAACCAGCACATAACCCCATGAGTGTAGAGGAATTATCAATGCATCAATCAACAATGCTTTGGCAACCCCTCTGGTCCTCAAAGGGTTAACCAGACAACAAACACAAGTCGATAGGCTAATGATTACATACCACACAGGGGACATTCACCAAGCGGTAAAAAAGAGCTGATGGAGAGAAATGTACACTTACTTACATTCCCTCACTTCACCAATCCCAATGTTAGTCTATGGAGAATATTCAATAACATGAATCAAGTTGCTAAGTTCACTTTGTATAGACTCCATAGAAAACATTGCAAATGGGGAAATGAGATCACTGGAGAACTCAGCATCATGTTCAGTTCATCAGGTCTACTTAACCGCTTACTGAATCACAAAAAGGATGGATCGGGTCACACATCACAGTGGCAATGAGAATAACTGGCTGTATGTGCAACACACAGGCCAAAAACAATTACACAGAGTTAAAGGTGAAAAAGTAGGCCTTGGTGTTGTGTATGCAATCATTTACTCTAACTTAAAATTACATCATATATTTGATTCACACATGGATCCTCAGGAGTGCTGATGCCATGGATGGTACACCAGCCACTATTTGCAGGATACACATGGGAACAAAATGTGAACCTTTGTAGTTTGCCAACAACAGGCCATGAATGATGGATATGTCTGATTCAGTACGGCTGCCGCACTCAGAAGGATGGCTGGGCTCATCCAGAAAAAAAAACACAGGTCTCAATCAAAGATATCCTTCAATACTGGCTTGATTGTTGCCCTTCAGGATTCAACTGGAACAGACTTCATGGACAGGATCCTGTCAAGTACATCAATCTCTGATTGCCAGGGTGGTATCCCATGCATCACAATGCAATGCATAGGATACCATCATGACAATCAGAGAGTGACATGTAAAGTCGGACAAAATCGTGTATTGTACGGGATTAACTGATAACATAGAGATGAATACCACTTGAATCACACTGCAGATCTGTTCCAAAAAGATATGTACACAAAGAAAAACGGTCAGAAATGTATGTGGATATTTACCTTTCAAATGGGTACAAATATGTCCCAGCCAGATGCGAACCCAGAGGTCAGTTCAGTATGTGTGATTGCCTTACTGGCCAGGTATGTGCACCCATCACAAACTAACTCTTATCGATATCATCAAAATACACATCCCACCTTACTTAGATGGGATATACGAGGTATGTTGTTATTGATGATATCAATAAAAGTTATTTTGTGATGGGTGCACATATATAGGCAGTAAGACAATCACATATACTGAACTGATCTCTGGGTTCATATCAAGTAAGGATATGTTTGTACCCATATGAAAGATACATATCCACATACACATCAGACCATTTTCCTTTCTGTGTCCCTTGCACGGGATGGCAATTGTTAATTTCACCTTGATGTAATATTATAGGCCTTGGAAAAAGATGTGGATCGATGTTAGTCCTATCCCTCCTACCCTCATGGTTAGACAGATATAGCTCTATGTGACAGCTGGAGATTTCAGTCATTTGACTACACTGAGGCTCTTCAGCAGAGCCAAAATTGACTCATTTATAGATAAATATGTCTTTGGAATGGTCTACAAAGTGTGCTGTGTTTGAAAGCACACTCTGTGGACCATTCTAATGAAGTATTCATCTCCAAATGGGTCAGTGTTGGCTCTGCTGAAGAGCCTCCGTGTGGTAAAATGACTGTTATCTCCAGCTGTCACATAGAGCAATAACTGTCTAACCATGAGGGTTGGAGGGATAGGACTAACATTGATCCACATATTTTTCCAATGCCTACAATATTACATCATCAGCAGCAGCCACAGCAGCTCAGGACACAGCAGCAGCTCAGGACACAGCAGCAGCTCAGGACACAGCATCAGCTCAGGACACAGCAGCAGAGGACGCAGCAGCAGCAGGAACCCCACCAGCAGTGTCACCAGGCACATCCATCTCCAGCATTGCACAACCCACGGAGATGGAGGCGGAGTGCATGTCCCTACAGAGGAGGCTACTCCGGGCATGCCACAGGACCAACGAAAATGTCACACGGAGCAGAAGGGAATCCGGGAGGAACACATCAGCATCACAAACACTTGAAACACCAAGGGGTGAGCTTCATAGAAGTGTTGTCAAGACATCAGTCCAGTCACATGGAAGATCTGATGGATCATGCTATGGATGCCGGTGGGACAAGAGGACAGGATTTGGAGCAGCACCCTCGAACTGATCATCATGCAAAAACTTGAACTTCCTAATCCCCTCAATCTTTTTCGTTACAGGTGAGTACACAAACCATTGCTTTGTAATGTGTTGTGTACTCTTCTGTAATCCATTATGTAGAGAACTAAGGAAATGTGAAGCAGCTCTAGGGATATGTGGCCCTGACATGAATACACACATCAACCAGTTTGTTCTGAGAACTCCATGAAACTAATGTATTTGGGCTGCCACTGTGAGAGTAACAGTGGCAGCCAAATTGTATTTTTTCATGGAATTATTATGACATATTTGTTGATGTGTGTATTCATGTCAGGGGCACATATCACTACACACTCACAGGTCAGCATGGTGTCCCTGGAGATCTGATCCACGTTTCATGACCTTTATGTTGTGAAACAATACCACTGTAGATCCATCCCTCTGCTGCTCTTCTCAGCTCTAGCAAACTACAGGTCCCATGTTAATGGCCCTTTAACCCCTGATGTGACAGAGTGTTAACCAATGCATTGCAGTGGATGACATTCTTTCTCTACAAGGCTACCATGGTTGCTCTGGCTATGATCATGCAAATCACGTTAGTTGCTGTCAATCAAGTCCTGTCAGATGCTGAACATAGGTTATGTGTTGTTCCTTGTTTCTCCTGAGGGTGTGCGTGATATCCTTGCGGTATCAATGTCAACGTGGAGAAGGGAATGGAAGATGGTTTTGGAATCCCCACACACAATATGCCACGTCCATGGAATGCATGATGTTTGGGGCCATACTGCTGCAAGTTCAGTGTTGTGTCAATGATCCTGTGCGGTGGAACAGAACTTCATGTGTGGTGTGGTTAGTGCGTTGGCACCAATTCACAGGACTGATGGAGGACTTGCATGGATTGTTTGGATGCCTGTGTTATACTCATAGCTAAAGTGGTCCATGATGAGTCTGTCATGGATCTGCGCCCCTCTCAGGGTCTCCTCAAGATGGCCGATGTTCATGGGCACTTCAGGTATGGGGGGAGCCTGGATATCATCCACCAGCCTGGTGTCCACTGCAATGTTGTGCAGTATTGCACATGTCATTATGATGTCACACACTTTTCCAGGTGCATACTGCAGTGCTCCCCCGAGTGGTCCAGATATCGGAATCGAGACTTCAGGAGACCAAAGGTCCGCTCAATGGCATTTCTCTTTCTGCCATGAGCCTGGTTGTATCTTTCCTGGGCATCTGTTTGGGGATTGGTGACCGGGGTCAGTAGCCAGGATTTGCATCCATAGCCAGCATCACTTGTTTAATGTGAGTGACATGGTGAGACAGGGAGCACATGTTGTGTGAATAATGTTTTGTGTGGTGGACGTACTAGCTGTTGGTCAGGAGCATGGTGAGCAGTGTTGTGTGTACACCTGTGGATGTGGTGTGATGTAGTATTGTAAACTCACCCAGAAGCCATCCCCCTGTATAAGTTCCATTCTCGAAATCTCTGTGGACTGAGGAGTTTTGGAGAATGTAGGAATCATGTGAGCTGCCAGGATATTTTGCACAGACATTCATAATCCTCATGTTGCTGTCACACACCATCTGCACGTTCATGGAGTGGAAGTTCTTCCTGTTGATGAATAGATGTGCATCACGTGCTGGGGCTTTGATACGGACACGGCTGCAATCTTTAGCACCCATGACCCTGGGCATGCATCCCCTTGCGTAAAATCCCTGCTTGAGATGTGTCCAGTCCATGTTGGTGGTGGGGAAATGTATGTAGGTATTGGCCTTGCTTTTGAGAGCTGGCAAGACCTGGGCCAGCACTCTGGAGAATGTGGCCTGTGACATGCCAGATGCGTAACCCACAGTGGACTGGAAGGAGCCACTTGCCATGAAGTTTTCCTATGTAACGTGTATTTTTTTTGCCCGTTAAGTGTCTAATGTTTAAGAAAACTGGGTCTTAACTTTTGTCCATTAAGTGTATCTTTTTTCAGCCGTTAACAGTACCACAAGCCTTTAAATGGCTCTGGGGAATCTTGTTCCATGCGTCTCAATGCACGTCAATCTATCTGCAGTAAGGATTATCAAACTGCTGTTAGCTGTTCTTAAGACAGACCTTGAAATGACTTACAACACGTCAATGCACCCATTAGTGTTCTTTTTACTAACGCCTGCCTTTAAATCTACCCCCTAAACTCTAATGAAGCCAGACGCTCTGAAATCTAAAAAGGAACCACAAAGAATGTGGCTGGGAGCTCAGCAGCCACAAGGCTCTATATACATCATGTTATTACTTTTCCCCCATCTTACTGATTAAACAAACAAAGTACCTTTTCTCAACATGTGATTCCGGTCTTGTGAAACAGCCTGTTTTGTATAAAAAATAAATTACAGAATCATTTGACTCATCTTTAACACTGGTGATTGAAACGTTGGCAGAAAAAAGTGTCTCTTCTGTTTCACTAATTTAGGTTTCCTTTGAATGCTGTATTTCAAGTAAATATAAATAATTTCGTAGATCAGCTGGTGGTTGACCTTTCATGGAGACTCCTGTACCTTCTCCCCAAAGAAAAGTTGATGGACTTGTGTGAAGCTGTTCTTACTGTGCAACTGGGATGAGTGAGGGAAGCAGATCTGCTGAGACCTCATAGGGGGGAAAGCATAAGAGCAGCTGTCACCAGATGATCACTGCACTCATTGTACTACTGTAATGAAAATGTCGGTTTCCTCCTCATCAGTATTATTCTAGCAGTGATAACATTCACCCATTCTATATCTTTGTGAGGTCATGTGGTGCAAATATCTGCACATTTTAATTGGTGAAAGCATTAGCAAAAGAGACAACAGTCGGTAGCAAATCAAGCACACCATAGAAAACAAATAAAAATTCCCCCAAAACTCCCACTGATTTAAAATGGGAATTTTAACCCCTTGAATGCTAGAGAGGTCTCAATCACATTGCTAAGCAATGCCTTGGAGGCCTCTATAGCATTCAAGGGGTTAAAAGCCCCATTTAAATCAATACAAATTTTTAATGCTCCCCTATTTTGATTTGCTCCCGAATTGAATCTCTTTAACCCTTTGCGTGCCAGAGGGGTATGTAATGCATTGCTTCACAATGTGTTGCCTACCCATCTGGCACTCAAAGGGTTAAACAGATGAGTAAGTCCCCACTCCTTTAAAGGGGGTTTTAACAGACGTCGGACCAAATTGAATTGAGGCCTAAATTACTAAACACTAGTGTTGAGCGAGCACCCCGATGCTCGGGTGCTCGGGTGCTCTGACCGAGCACCCCCTGAGGCTCGAGTGCTCGGCCGAGCACCCGAGCCCCATTGACTTCAATGGGGCGACACGAGCATTACACCAGGCACCCCCTGCTCTGATGAGGGGAGGGTGCCTGGTCAATGCCCCCCTTCATCTCCGCTATGCCCCCTTCATCTCTGTATGCCCCCTTCATCTCCGCAATGTCCCCCTTCATCTCCGCAATGTCCCCCTTCATCTCCGCTATGCCCCTCTTCCACAATGTCCCCCTTCATCTCCGCTATGCCCCTCTTCCACAATGTCCCCCTTCATCTCCGCTATGCCCCTCTTCCACAATGTCCCCCTTCATCTCCTCTATGCCATGGAAGAGGGGCATTGCGGAGATGAAGGGGGACATTGTGGAAGAGGGGCATAGCGGAGATGAAGGGGGACATTGTGGAAGAGGGGCATAGCGGAGATGAAGGGGGACATTGTGGAAGAGGGGCATTGCGGAGATGAAGGGGGCATTGCGGAGATGAAGGGGGACATTGTGGAAGAGGGGCATAGCGGAGATGAAGGGGGACATTGTGGAAGAGGGGCATAGACTCTATGCCCCTCTTCCACAATGTCCCCCTTCATCTCCGCTATGCCCCTCTTCCACAATGTCCCCCTTCATCTCCTCTATGCCCCTCTTCCACAATGTCCCCCTTCATCTCCGCTATGCCCCTCTTCCACAATGTCCCCCTTCATCTCCTCTATGGCATAGAGGAGATGAAGGGGGACATTGTGGAAGAGGGGCATAGCGGAGATGAAGGGGGACATTGTGGAAGAGGGGCATAGCGGAGATGAAGGGGGACATTGTGGAAGAGGGGCATAGCGGAGATGAAGGGGGACATTGTGGAAGAGGGGCATAGAGTCTATGCCCCTCTTCCACAATGTCCCCCTTCATCTCCGCAATGCCCCCTTCATCTCCGCAATGCCCCCGTACCTCCAGTCCCTGGTGGTCCAGCGGAGCGTCTTCTGATCTGTGCCTCTTCCGGCACAGATCCCCGCCACCCGACCATGGCGGGAGAGCACATGGCGGTACTCGACGAGTACCGCCATGTGCCGAGCAGAGCGATGCTCGAGCCGATCCGAGCATCGGCCGAGCACGCTCGCTCAACACTACTAAACACCCATCTTCCATTCAGCCTTTGCCTGTTCGAAGTTCAGCAGCTCCACTGTCAATGAGTATCCCACCCCACAAGAAAGAAGCTGATCAATCTGCCTTCTCTGAAAGTAGGGAATAACCTGAAAAAAACATATCTTCTCCCAGTCTAAAATCCTTAAAAATAACTGCATCTTAGGCAGGAGTGAAAACACTCTGTAAAGTAAGAATGCTTTCAAAAATGGACATGTTAATAGTTTATTTGTATCAATTAACAAAATGCAAAGTGAGTGAAAAGAACAGGTAGGTTGTTCCAAACATCTTAGAGAACTAACCACAGTTCTTCTGTGGATTTAGGCATCTCAGTTGCTTCTCTCTCTTCATGTAATCCCAGACAGATGGAAAGATGTTGAGATCAGGGCTCTGTGGGGGGCCATAGCATCACTTCCAGGACTCCTTGTTCTATACACTGAAGAGTGTTCTTAATGACTTTGGCCGTACGTTTAGGGTCATTGTCATGCTGCAGAAAAAATTTCGGGCCAAACAGATGCCTCCCTGATTGTACTGAATGATGGATAAGTATTTGCCTGTACTTCTCAGCATTGAGGAGACCATTCATTCTGACCAAATCCCCAACTCTATCTGCAGAAATGCAGCCCCAAAATTGCAAGAAACCTCCACCATGCTTCACTGTTGCCTGCAGACATTCATTCCTATACCGCTTTCCAGCTGTTCAGGTGCACAAACTGCCTTCTGCTAAAGCCAAAATTTTAAATTCTGACTCATTAATCCAGAGCACCTGCAGCCATTTTTCTGCACCCCAGTTCTTGTATTTTTGTGCATAGTTGAGTCACTTGGCCTTGTTTCCACATATTAGGAATGGCTTTTTGACCACAAGTCTTCCATGAAGACCAGTTCTGACCAGACTTCTCCGGACAGTAGATGGGTGTTCCAGAGCTGATGGCACTGCTGAACATCTGATTGCGAAGGGAAGTAAGCATGATGTGTCTTTCATCTGCTGCACTAAATTTCCTTGGCCGACCACCACGTTTACTGTCCTCAACGTCGCCTTTTTATTTGTACTTCTTCAAAAGAACTTGGACAGTACATCTGGAGACCCCTTTCTGCCTTCAAATTTCTGCCTGGGAGAGACCTTGCTGATGCAGTATAGGTACCTTGTGTTTTGTTGCTGTGCTCAGTCTTGCCATGGAGTATGACTTTTACCATTAAACGGTCTTCAGCAACCTTACATTGTTAGCTGAATTTGACTGTTCCTCACCCAGTTTTAGTCCTCCTACACAGCTGTTTCATTAATGATTGTATTTCAACTTACATATCAAATTAATGATCATTATCACGTTTGGTATACTTGTTTAATCTTACATCTGACTACATGCCTACAAAATCCCTGACTTTGTGCAAGTATACCTAGAAGAATTGATGCTGTTTTGAAGGCAAAGGGTGGAGTCACCAAATATTGATTTGATTTAGACTTTTCTTCTGTTCTTCTCACTTTGCATTTTGTTAATTGATAAATATAAACAATTCACATGTCTATTTTTGAAAGCATTCTTACTTTACAGCTTTTTTTCACACTGCCTAAGACTTTTGCACAGTACTGTATAAATATATATATATATATATATAATATATATATATATATATATATGTATATATGAGGAATGAGAGGCAGCACCAGTGGGACTTATTGGAAAATATTTATTATTGGCAATAAGGCATCAACAGGTCAACGTTTCAGTCCTACAACAGGATCTTTCTCAAGGCTTGAAAAAGATCCTGTTGTAGGATCGAAACTTCGACCTGTTGATTGTCTTATTGCCAATAATAAATCTTTTCCAATAAGTCCCACTGGTGCTGCCTCTCATTCCTCATATATGTATCATTTTTCTGAGGATTGTGCGCCTTGGGAATTGTAATTTGAGAGTGAGTGCCTCCAACTTCCAGTGTGCTATATATATATATATATATATATATATATATATATATATATTTTTTTTTTTTTTTTATATTCATATTTTTTTGTTTTTGTTTCTGTTTTTATGCAAATACGCAACTCTTTGCTGTAAACACTCCAGGACATACATGAGAGAGAAATTTATCTTCTAAATAAAAAGATCACTGTTTCTGGCTGTTATTCTTTGTGTTGATCCTCAGGGTTCCAGACCCTTGACTTGATTCCTCGCTAAAGATTCTGTTCTGTTCCTTCAGCCTGACCTTTGACTTGTCTCCTGATTGTGAACAGAGCTTCCTGAGCTGACTTTTGGCCTGTTCATAACTACAACTTTGATTTCTGTTTTTTTTTTTTTTTACCTTAGTTTTGGCTGTTAGCCTGTTGCTTTCTGTTATCCATCAACTAGCATGTGTACCTATCCAGATCCCCTTCTGTCTCAAATGGAACTGATATTGAGCCTTGCAATGGACACCTTTACCACCTGGCTAGTAGTAGCAGCAGCAAGGATACATTTGCATTCAACACCATGCCCCTGCATGGCTCTCACTGTTTGCACACAAGCTTGTGTTGGTAGCAAAGGTATCAGGTTCTGCCCGCTGATCTCAATTTCTGCACAGCAGGTCATAAACTTGAAACAGACTTTGTGTGACCTTACAAACATAAATTGTCCTTAAAAAAAGATCATTGCTTCTTTCATGTGTTAAAGTGGAAACATGTTAAAGTGGAACTGTCACTTTGTAACAAACTGGTGATTTTGAAAGAACTTACAAAATCACCTATGGCATAGTAGCCACTTTTTATTTAAAACATTTGTTTATGAGATATTTAGCTTATTTATCTGCCAGTTTATGCAAATTAGACATTACTGACAGACATGTCAGCCAGATATTAACAGTCCACAGTGCTCTCCTTTCTACCTGTCATTTCATACAAACCATATACTAGCTTCTGTGTATAATCTGAGAAATAAAGCTAAATCTCTCATAAACATAATAATGGATAAAATGTATAAAGGTAATTTTAAAAGCTCTTTCAAGATCAACTAATTGTAACAAAGTTGCAGTTTCACTAGAGCATACAAACACTTTAAAGGGATAGTAATACTTGAATTAAACTTGAGCTCCAAGTCTTCTTTATTTGTTTTTAAACACATAGCGCTGTATTTCATTACTTGCATGTTTGTAGTTCAAGCGCTATTCAAGCTGAAAGGATCCCTCTCCCGCCCATTCTGGCCACCACCCATTAGATCTGGAATCCGGTCATGGGACCAGACAGATGCAGTGAGGGACAATCTTCACACAGTAAGTATAAGGAAACCCCTGCGCCTTTGATGAAGGAGGGCAGGATTTTCCTTTTGCTTACTTAAGATTGTCCCTCGCCACACTCCATCTGGACCTAACTGAGGCAGAAAGATGCAGGGAAAAGGGGCATGAGGGGGATCCTTTCCGATTGAATAGCTCTTGGACTACAAATCTGTAAGTGTTGAAATATAGCGCTATGTGTTTAACCCCTTAACGACCCTTGATGGTCATAGTACGTCAAGGGTTGATCTGACTGAACGACCCATGACGTACTATGACTGTCACGGAGTTCCGGGCTCCCCCCGCGGCTGCACGCCGTTCGGGGAATCTGGAACCAGAAAAAGAAAAAAAACAAAAATGCTCTGCGATCCTTAAGTCGCATCGCCGCGACAATCAGCCGGTCCTTAAGGGGTTAAGGACCCATGACGTACCAGGACCATCATGGATGAATTTGCCATAAGGACCCATGATAGTCCTGGCATGTCATGAGTTAGTTCTCCCATTGCCACCGCACAGAGCATTGGGAGAGCGGCGAACTAGCTGTTGCTAAGTGCTCCGATACCGGAACATTTAGTTTCAGCCAGTGGCAACATTGTTGCAACATATGATTTGCTAGATTAGCGAATCACATGTTGTAAAAGCAGACTACAAACACTGTCCCTGTCACATCTTGCTGCTGCTTTCTGATCATTCCAGCTCCTGTTCCAGGGTTATTTGTTAAAAAAAAAGAAAAAAATCAATATTAACTCCTTTGATCACTGTTATTGCAGTGATCAATAAATCCTCCCCCCCCCTGATCACTTCAGTAGTGATAACTGCTGCAGATCAGCTTTTCCTGATCTGTGGCATTCCCCCCCCCTTGTATTTTTTTAATTATTTTTTTATTTAAAAAAATTTTTTTTTAGGGTATTTTAGTGTTATATAGGTAGTTTAGCTAGGTAATTGGGTTGGTTACCTACGTTTAGGCTATACGTGCGTTAGGGAAAGGTTTAGTGTTAGATTTAGGTTTAGGAATAGAAAAAAAAGTTTATTTTATTTAATAATGGAATTTTTTAAAGATTTTTAGAATTATTAATGATAGTTTAGATAGGTAGTTGAATTGGGTAAGGAAGGTTCAGTGTATACGTGGGTTAGGGTAAGATTTAGGGTTAGATTTAGGTTTAGGAGTAGCGTAGAAAAAACAAAAATAAAAAAACAAAACAAAAAAGGTTTATTTTATTTAAAAATTTATTTTTTTTTATAGATTTTTAGGGTTAATAAGATAGTTTAGATAGGTAGTTGAGTTGGGCTAGTTAGGTTCAGGGAATACATCGGTTAGGGTAAGGTTTAAAAAAGGTAATTTATATTTTTATAGATTTTTAGAGTTAATAAGATAGGTAGGTTCAAAGAATATGTGGGTTATGGTAAAGCTTAGGGATAGTTTTAGGTTAAGAATAGTGTTTTATATTAAATAAAAATTATCATAGGAATAGTGACCATTTGGGGTTAAGTTTCTTTTCCTGTAATTTAATTAGGGTCCTGTTCTGTTTCCTTTTTTTTTTTTTATTACAATAATATAATTTATATTCAGAAAGTTTGGTTGGGTAGTTACAGGGGTTAGGGTGAGGTTTAGGGTTAGAGTTAGGTATAGGAGGTATAGAGTTAGGTTTACTATTTACATAGTAATAGTTAGTGGGTGGGTAATCATTTAGGAGAAATTAGAATCTTATTTAGTTTAGGGTAGGTGTACATAATGCAGCACAGTATAGTTTAGAAGATGCATATGCCTTTTTGGCATCTGACTCAGAAGCCACAGACACTGCATCAGACTTTGACATCAGGCAGTTTTCGGAGAATGAGAGCTCTAGTGATGACGCTGGGCCTTCTGTCAAGAAAAGATGTACTGTCTGAAGAGCTGCCCCAGCAACTGCCCCAAGAGCTGCCCCAGCAACTGCCCAAAGACCTGCCCTAAGACATGCCCCAAGACCTGCCCTAAGAAATGCCCCAAGACCTGCCACAAGTACTACCACTCCTCCTGATCCTAATGAATGGGTATTACAAATTTGTGCCCACAAATTCCTGAATTCACAGGAACCCAGGAATTCAAGTGGATGTGGCAGGATTTACCCCTGTGCAGTTTTTTTATTTAGTTTTGGGGGACGAAATTTTTGGGGAAATTGTGTCACAAGCCAATTTGTATGCAGCCCAATATATTGCCGCAAACCCATCAGCATTAATTTCTAAGCAAGAAATATGGCAACCCACAGACCTCTTAGTATTCAAAAATTCTGGACCCTAACAATGACAATAGGGATAATAATAAAAAAAACAGTATCAGATCAGACTGCAGCAAACCCCCCATGTGATACCCCTATATTCTCTAAAACAATGACCAGGACTAGATTTGAAATGATTTTGTGTTTTATGCATTTTAATGATAATACCTTGTGCCTCCCAAAAGAACACCCCCAGTATGACAGGCTGTACAGAATTCGCCCCCTAATAAATCATTTACAGAAAAAGTTTTCCCAACTATACATACCCCAAAAACACATAAGGATAGACAAATCACTAATGAAGTATAAGGACAGGTTACAGTTCAAGCAATACATCCCCTCCAAGCGATCCAAGTTTGTTGTTAAATTTTATAAATTGTGTGAAAGTGCCAAAGGTTATATCCAGGCTTTTAGAATTTATGAGGGCAAAGACAGCCATCTTGATCCTTCTGGTTGCCCCGCATCTCTGGGAACAAATAGGAAAATAGTTTGGGATCTTATTTACACCTCATCAAATAAAGGTTATCAGTTATTTGTTGATAACTACTACACCTGCCCCCTTTTACTTAAGCCACTTTTTTGTCTTGACACTGTGGCCTGTGGCACTGTTAGGCGCAATTGCAGGGAAATGCCCAAAGAACTAGTAGTTACAAAGCTAAAAAATGGGACGTCCTCAGCTTTGTGCCAACAGGAGCTGCTGGCAGTTAAGTTTAAGGACAAAAATGAAGTCTATTTGCTTACCACGTGGCAGTCTCTGTTCAGAACTGTGGCAGTCTCTGTTCATGGCAAAAGAGAGGTACTGAGAAAGCAAGTCTTATCAGAGACTATAACAAGCACATGGGGGAATTGATCTGTATGATCAACTCATACAGCCGTACCTCACTATGAGAAAGTATAGGGCATGGTACAAAAAGGTTGCCATTTACATGATGCAGACTGCAGTATACAATTCTTTTGTGATTTTCAAATTGGCAAACCCCACTCCAAACTGTAGTTTTTTGCAGTTTCAGCTCCATTTTATTTCCCTATTTTTGTTTCAAGGGGCACCAGAATTCATTCTACCAAGACCCAGGGTAGCAGGGCTTATAATTTTAAGTCCTTTGCTACTAGCCAGACCTGAAAAGTTACTCGCCACTGCAAGCCAAAACATACCCACCAGGGCTGAATTTCTACTCGCCAGGACTAAATTTTCACTTGCCATTGGCTAGTGGCGAGTGGAAATTTTGAGCCCTGCAGGGTAGTACACTTTATTTATAAAATCCCCCCAACCCCCCACAAGAAAAACCCACAGAAGCACTGCAAGGTTTTCTACAGCAAGAGAATACGGACAAACACCACCACTTACTGTCCTGACTGCCCTTCCAAACCTGGCCTCTGCAGGGGTGACTGCTTCAATCAATATCATGTAGGCACAATGCAGTAGTGCCGTAAAGATTATTTTATTATTCGGCCACCTTTTCCCCCTGAAATACCCTGTTTTTTATTTTCCAAAACACATCCCCCCTTAGATCTAACACTATCAAAATATAATGGGAAGCAATGGACCCCAAGTTTTTTCCATCTCTGATAATGGAAACACACATGTTCCCTACTGGGCCCAGTAGCTCCCCCAAACCCTGACAAACCTATGCATATGGGGCATTGCTGTACTCAGACGATGTAGCTGAACACTAATGTGAAGCATTTAAAAAATCTGCAAATAACCTCTGACTGAAATTCACAGCAACACTAAAATATGTGTGAAAAATGGTGTTTCTCTTCCTTACTGCAGATTTTGGGAGGGATTAATGATAGAGTGGCAGTGAAAACATTGTCAATAGAATGATAGTCAGGGTTGTCTAATCTTCTACACCATATACTTTTGGGTTAAAATTCATTGCAGCATTGTCAAATGAGAGAAGGCAGCAGTTGTAAAAATGGTATGTCTGTAAATGGAAACGCACATGTTCCCAATTGGGCCCAGTAGCTCCCACAAACCCTGACAAACCTATGCATATGGGGTATGGCCATACATAGAAGAATTAGCTGGAAACTAATCAATGCATTGTTTAAAATCTTCACCTATCCTGTGACTGAAATTCACATCAACATTGAAATCTAATTGTGAAAAACGCTGAATTTTTTACTTATGTGAAGGGGGTTTGGTGGTAAAATAGCTCCATGAAAAATCCGAAAACACACCTAAAATGAAAGCCTGGGTTGTCTACATTTAAAAAATATATACTTTTTTCTGAGGAAATTTTAAAGTGGAGCACTGGTACATAGCCCCAAATGAGACATGGTACCAGTGATGCAAGCTGTGAAAATTCAGTGTGAAACTGGAAATGCACATGTTCCAGTTTGGGCCTCGTAGCTCCCACAAATCCTGAGAAACCTGTGATATTGGGTGTTGCTGTACTCAGAAGAAGGAGATGAAAACTGATCAGTGCAGTTTTTAGAATCTTCACCAATCCTGTGCTTGAAATGCAGATCAACATTGAAATCTAAGTGTGAAAAATGCTGACTTTTATACGTCAAGATTTACAAGGTATTGGTGGTAAAATGGCTACGTGACAAATGTGAGAACTACCCTAAAATGAAAGCCTGGGTTGTCTACATTTCAAAAATATACACTTTTGGGGGTAAATTTTAAAGTGGAACACTGGTATACAGCCCCAAATGAGACATGGTACCAGTGACGCAAGCTGTAAAAATTCAATGTGTGAAACTGGAAACACGCATGTTCCAATTTGGGCCTGTAGCTCCCCCAAACTCTGAGAAACCTATTCATATGGGGTATTGCCATACTCAGAAGACAGAGGTGAATACTAATCAATGCACTTTTTACAATTTGCAACTATCCTGTGCTTGATATCAACAGCAACATTGAAATGTAAGTGTGAAAACGGCAAAAAAACAAAAATATTACCACAATTTTGCAACAGATTTCTGGAAAAATAGCTTCATAAATAACTCCAAACTTCTACTTATTATTTACCCTATGTTGTCTACTTTTCAGAAACATATACTTTTGTGGGACATTTTTGGGTTCTGACACCGTCAGCTAAGTTATGATCCTCACATGCCAAATGTTGAAAAATTACAGACTGGACATTATGGTGTCCATTTTGTAATATTTACCCTGTAAATGTGAGAAAGGGATTGAAATGCTTTCATATTCCGAAGAAGCAAATTAATATATTTAGGGGTATTTTTTTCTAATGAACTAATAGTGTACAAATCCTGACAGGAAAATGTATGCAAAATGTTGTTTTTTTTATTTTTTTATTATTATTCCTCTTCTTTTCTATTTTAATGAAATTAAAAGATGATGTATTCTTATATTTGTGGTATCAAAAGAAACCCCTGCTTGTGCTTAAAAAAACAGTATATAATTTGTGTGGGTGGATTTAAAGAGAAAATATGGTTGAACAAAGACATAGTCAAATTAGTCAAAATTGCTCCGGTCCTTAAGTGCAGTACACCTCAGATTTTCCCGGTTCTTAAGGGGTTAAAAAAATATAAAGAAGACGTGGACCTCAATTTTAATTCAAGTATTACTATCCCTTTAACACATCAAAAGAGCAGTAATCTGTTTTAATGATATATTTACATTTTTTTAAGGTAATGATTAACCCCTTAAGGACCATTGCCGCACCAGGACCGTCACGGAGGTCTGGCACTTAAGGACCAGTGATGGTCCTGGTACGTCATGGAGTTCAGGGCTCCCGGCGCAACTGCACACCGCTCTGGAAGCCCCGTGCTCCTCAAGTGCCGGCCGCTTGTGCGCGTGCCGGTCCTTAAGGGGTTAAAAAAATCTGTTTTGTTCTCTATCTCAAGCACAATTTAATGAGTTTTAATACAATAAAAAATGTTGTGGGGAGGTCTTATAGTGAGGTAAGGTTTTCTGGTTGGATCAGCGTCTTGACTTTACTATCAGTTAAGAGAAAAGAACATGTTTATTACAGAAAGGAAAATATGATTCATGCAGCAATCTGTTTACTAACAAACTGTAACTGTTGATTCAGAAAAGTTCTTTGCTGGTTTGAGTTAGTCGTTTGTTAGTACGAGGATAACTTTCATGAAACCTTGTTTAATTATAAAACACTTCACTTGACAGTAATATAAACAGATGACGTTATGGTAGATTTACAAAGGCTTGAGTAAGGTTTTCTGCAATGAATTATGCTATTTCTACTTGTGAGTGCCAGAAAGGTGTCTAGTGCATTACTAAGCACTCATTGTACTAAAACTGGACCATATCAACAGAACCACAGGAGTCAAACTAAAATTCCTCATTCCGCATTGTCGGTTTCTTTTCTGGCACTCAAAGGGTTGAATGAGGTTTTGAATGTTCGAGATGTCTCCAGTACTTTGCAAAGCACTATTAAATATTGTAATTTCTATTAACTCTTTATGTACCAGAGAGGCAATGCGTTGCGCATTCCTCTCGCACTTAAAATGTTGAAGGGATAGTAATGTTTCAAAATAAATGCAGAACCAATTATTCTTTATAGTTCTTGGACCATGTAGAGCAGTATTATCATTTTCTATGACGTGTAGTTCCAGAGTAATTGAATGATAAAGTATTCCCCTCCCGCCTCTTTTACCTAGTATAAGCCTCCTCCCTTCAGATGTGAATCTGGTCACTTGACCATACAGGTTGCAGCAGGGGACAATCTTCTTACTGTGAATATAAGGAAAACCCTGCCCTCCTTGACAGGTGCTTCCTTATGCTCACTGAAGATTGTCCCTCTCTGCGATCCATCTGGACAGTCTTGCTGCTCTGAGGTGAGCAGTGTTACATCAGTAAAAGGGGCGGGAGGGGGATACGTTATCATTCAATTACTCTGGAACTACAAATCGTAGAGAATGATAATACCGATCTACATGGCCCAATAACTATAACGAATAATCGGAGCTGCATTTATTTTGATACATTATCATTCTTTAAGGTTATGGAATGTTCTTTATACATATGTAAGAAAGATGCATTATATCATTTTATATAATAGCAAATTCTAGTTGAGTTTTCCTTTAAAATTCCCACTGGGCATAATAAATGACTAAAGTAAGATATAGCAGTCAGCTGGACAGACGTCTGGTGCCATATTCAAAATGACGAAGTGGAAAATTCCGGATCAAAAAGGTGACAGATATTCATACCTGGGAACTTTTTGGATTTGCCTCTTAGACTCCAGTTTTCACAGTGAATTCCTGGGTCTCTGTGGACAGAGGCTGATTTTTCGATGGTGGGGAGTATCCTCTGAAACTCTGCCCACTTAGCCTCCTTCCCAGCCTGTCCTTCATACTTCCCGCCCACTTAATTACACAGCCTGTTAAGACCCACCCCTACCCTAGATTAAGTCCTGCTCCTTTGTGACCTGACTCACATCATTTATATTCTCCCACCAGCACCACATTAGTCCCCTCCAGGCATTCTATAAGAGATTGTTCCCAGGTATGCAAATAACAATTCTTCAGCTTCCCACTAACCAAAATAAGGCTTTTACCTCTTCATCCATGACCTCTCTAGAATTCAATGGGTAAAATCTTGTTATCTTAACCCCTTAAGGACTAGCGATCCAGGAAGTGAACTTCCCTTAAGGGCCACTTTGAAGTTGGTCGGAACACAAAATTCTTCATGTGCCAGAATCATCACCTGTCCTTCTCTCCTCATATTAACGCCATTGCTAAATCTTGCCTCTTTCACTTGTGTAACATTGCTAAAATCCGTCCATTCCTTTGCTCCTCCACAGCCAAAATTCTTACACAAGCACTCATCATTTCCTGCATGGACTACTGTAACCTTCTTCTCTCTGGCCTTCCTGTATCCCATCTCCATCCTCTTCAATCCATACAGAATGCTGCAGCACGAATTATCCTGTTGTCACCTAGGTTTGTCCCTGCCCCACTCCTCCTCAAATCTCTCCAGTGGCTGCCTATAAAATTCCAAATCTCTTACAAAATTCTGCTTCTCTCATTCAAAACTCTTCTCTCCTCTACCCCTTCCTACATTTCCACTGTGATCTCCCGCTATGCCCCTTCCCGCCACTTACGATCAGCCAATAACAATCTTCTCTCAGCTCCTTTTGTGTCTACAGCCCTCTCACGTATCAAACCTTTTTCTCTCATTGCTCCTTGTCTATGGAACACTCTACCTCCCACTCTGCGCCACTGCACCTCTCTGATGGTCTTCAAATCACGATTGAAACTACACTTTCTTAACAAAACTTAAACATGTTACATGACACTCACTTTGTATATTACTTAATTTATGTCCCCTATCCTAATTGGAACTCTGGCACTGTATACAGCACTGGACCCTCATGTACTCTGTATGTCTCCCATTACCACTGTAGATTGTAAGCTTTTGAGCAGGGACCTCACTTCCAGTGTTTCACTTTACAAAGCACTTATAACCCTGTATTGTCTAAACCCTTAAATTGTAAAGCTCTGCGTACACTTGTGGTGCTATATAAATAAACATATTCATTCATTCATTCATTCCTTTAGGAAATATTACTGGAGACAGACCTGACACATCACCGGAAGGGTTATTAACTGACAGTATTCAGAACTATGTGAAGACAGACAATATCATTAGTAGAAATCAGCATGGTTTCATGAAGAACAGATCATGTCAGACTAATTTATTTGCATTTTATGAAAGAGTGAGTAGTAATTTGGACAGGGGAATTGCTGTTGATGTAGTATACTTGGATTTTGCAAAAGCCTTTGACACAGTGCCTCACAACAGGTTACTGCATAAATTAAAAGGCTTCGGTTTGGGTGGTGTTCTCTGTACATGGATTGAGAACTGGTTAAATGATAGATGGCAGAGAGTTGTTGTAAATGGAACTTTTTCAAATTGGTCTAGGGTTATAAGTGGGGTGCCGCAGGGTTCAGTCCTGGGCCCAATGCTTTTTAATTTGTTTTTTAATGATCTAGAAGTGGGAATTGAAAGTAGCATCTCAATCTTTGCTGATGACACTAAGCTATGTAAGGAAACACATACAGAGCTTGATGTTTTTTCCCTACAGAAGGATTTAGATAAACTAAGTGAATGGGCAGAAAAGTGGCAAATGTCATTTAATGTAGATAAATGTAAGGTTATGCATTTGGGTTGTAGAAACAAACTTGCTACATATACTCTAAATGGGAAACAACTTGGGAAATCCTCATTAGAGAAAGATTTAGGTGTACTGATAGACAATAGTCTTCACAGCAGTGTGCAGAGTCACTCAGCTGCTGCAAGAGCAAATAGAGTACTAGCCTGCATAAAAAGAGGTGTAGAAGCAAGGGATGCTAATATTATCCTACCTCTGTATAAATCCTTGGTTAGGCCTCATCTAGAATATGGAGTACAATTTTGGGCGCCTGTTCTAAAAAAAGACATTACTGAACTGGAAAAGGTGCAGAGACGTGCAACAAAACTGATAAAGGGATTGGAGGATCTGAGTTACAAAGAGAGACTAGCCAAACTGGGTTTGTTTACATTAGAAAAGAGACATCTAAGGGGTGATATGATTACCATTTACAAATACATTCAAGGTCAATACAAAGAACTATCCAATGAATTATTTATGCAAAGAGCTGAGCTAAGAACAAGAGGTCATCCATTAAGACTTGAGGAAAGGCGCTTTCGACTAAAACACAGGCAGGGATTCTTTACAGTAAGGGCGGTAAGGCTATGGAATTCTTTGCCTCGGGATGTTGTGCTTGCAGATAATGTAACTGCATTCAAAAAATCAATGGATGCCTATCTAGCACAGAACAATATTGACAGTTATGACAGATGGCTTCAAAGCAAATAGGATATTGATCCGGGGAACTATTTGACACACACACATACACACACACACACAAACACACACCTACACACCTACATTGGAAATTGTTCCAGAGGGCTTTTTTGTTGCTTTCCTCTGGATCAACAGGGGTGTTATTGGCATGGGCTGGACTTGATGGACGCATGTCTTTTTTCAGCCTTATCTACTATGTTACTATGTTACTATGTTACCGGTTGTTAAAGGGATAGTAATGTTTCACAAAAACAGCAGCTCTAATTAATCTTCATAGTATGTAGGCCATTGGGAGTGTTATTTCATTACTGTCAGAGTTGTAGTTCAGGAGTTGTTGAATGATAAAGTATCCCCCTTCCGCCCCTTTTACCAAGTGTAACACTGCTCCCCTCAGATGTGGAATCTGGTCCACAGACCAGACAGCTCACAGCAAGGGACGATCTTCTTAGTGTGAGAACAATGAAAGCCCTGCCACCATTGATAGTTTTTTTCAGGTTTTTCCCCTATGTTAATTGAAGATTGTCCCTCTCTGCAATCCACTTGGACACACCCTGCTGCTCTGAGGTGAGCAGCGTTACATCAGTAAAAGGGGCGGGAGGAGGATACTTTATCATTCAATTACTCTTGAACTACAATGCTAACAGTATTGAAATAACACTCTCCATGGCTTAAATACTATGAAGATTAATTGGAGCTGCTTTTATTAGGAAACATTACTATCATTTTAAAGGCTGTGTGTAGATCTGATTTTCTCAGGTAGGTTATTCCAGACTTTCTGAGCTCTGAAGGAAAATATATGTTTGTCCTCTAAGTAATTGTCATACTGTAAAGGGAATAAGCACAAAATACCATACCACACCATACCATGCCGTACCACGCCATACCACATCATACCACACCATACCATACCGTATCACACCATACCACATAGTACCACAACATACCACACTGTACCGCACCGTACCACACCATGTCACACCATACCACACCATACCACGCCATACCACACCATACCACACCATACCACGCCGTACCACACTGCACCACACCGTACCACAACATATCACACCATATCACACCGCACCACACCGTACCACACCATACCACACTATACCACACCGTACCACACCATATCACTCCACACCACACTGTGCCATACCACACTATACCACACCGTACCACACCATGCCACACTATACCACACCATACCACACCATATCACACCAAATCACACCGTACCACACCACGCCACACCATACCACACCATGCCACACCATAACACACCTTGCCACACTGTACCACACTGTGACACCAAAAGACAAATGTTAATTTCCCAGAAATGGTTTAGTTTACATAAATATGCCTTGTACAACATATAACCATGTTTGAATTCTGTATAAAACAAACTACATTGATCTTACGGTGACAGATCTTACTGTAATAAATCAATGGATTTTTTTCCTCCATAGTATAGCATTAGCCAAGGATACAATGAAAGATTCCAGTAACACTTAGTGGAGGAGTTCTGGGACAAACCATTTGCACTGTAGGGGAGAACTAAAAATTCCTCAAATCCCCATTGATTTAAAAAGAGATTTTAACCCCTTGAATGCTAGACAGGTCTCCAACGCATTGCAAACCCCCATTTTTTTCAATGGGAACTTTTAGTTATCCCCTATAGTGCAAATTATTTGCCCCAGAATGCCTCCACTTCTCTTTTGTTCATACAGCCTATTGTGTTAGTTTAGTAATTCCCGAAAGACTGCTTTATATACAAATACTGATGTATCGCAAGTTAAAATGGAAACATAGCCTGGGGTCGATCCAGGTCATACATCGGTCAGCAGCGTCAGAGGCCTCCTCGATAACGCAAAGCCTTTCCAGATGAGTCTCAGACCTCTTGGGTGCAAACGTAGGAGCTAGCGAATAGTTTGTTAGTGGAACCAGAAGAATAATGAAGGAGAAGTGGCAAGAAAATATTCCATTGTTAAGAAATTGCTGGCGTTAGTTAATTTTTAAATTGTAAATAATTATTATAGTTTACGAGCAGACACTTAAAATAATATTCCATCTGACGAAAAGGGAAAAAATCAAATTACAGTAAATTTCATGACTGTATTCTTTTAACCTGTTGCAGACCTCCCTAGAATAGAGTAGGTTATAGGAACAATATCGCCTCCTAATAATTAACCCTTTAAACCCTTAATGACTTTGCGACATGCCAGGACCATCACACAGTTTTTGCCTAAAGTAACAGTAATGTACCAGGTTTTGTTTTCATGTTTTGTAGAGTTTAAAAACAGAAATTATGTGACACAAATCCTTTATGGTTTGAGAGATATTCGTATCTAAAGTTCCCCCTCTCCTGATATCAGCTGTAAAGCTGACAGGAGATTCGTGTCGACCGACACAAGGCGGCTCTTCCGAAGAGCCAAAATAGCAATACTGGAAAAGAATTACTTCATTTGAATGGTCTACAAAGTGTGCTTGCAAACCAGGCACACTTTGTAGACCATTGCAATAAAGTAATTATTTTCCAACAATACGATTTTTGCTCTGCTGCAGGGCCGCCTGCTGGTCCCAGGAGCGCTGACGTCAGGAGAAGGGGAGGGAGAGGGAACTTTAGAAGAGAATATCTCTCAAACCATAAAGGATTGAGAGATGGGATTTGGACTACATAATTTCTTTTTTTTAATCTACAAAACCAGAAAAAAAATGATGGCACATTCGTGTCCCTTTAAGGACCGATGACGGTCCTGGCACGTCACATAGTTTTTGCTTACATCGCTCCTGCAGAAGGGCTGTAACTAAAAACGGGGTCTAAAATAGATCGCTGTAAGTCTGGAGCGCTCTTTCTCACACCCCAACTCGGCGCACAGGTACACATAACAGATCACGTGTACTGGCATGTCGGCAAGGCTCAAAGTGGTCCTTAAGTGAAGGTAACTTCCCTGGACTGCTGGTCCTTAAGGGGTTAAGGGCAATGTGTTGCACATCGCTTTGGACCTAAAAGCCTTAACATCACTAACTTTAATTTAGAAAATCCAAATCACCACTACGAATCCATCCATTGAGTCTTCACAATTATATTTAATTAGCACTGAATATCATCTCCATGGAGGTAGACATGACTTTTGTGAAAGGTTCCTTCTTTTACAAAAAATAGTTTCTATGGGAGGAGTCTGGGATCTTGATGTCCTGCGACAAAAATCATGTCCACCTTTATGAACATGATATCTAGTACTAACAATAATATTTTGGGGAACCAATCCACCAAGAATTAACTTACAGTGCACAGGGCTGGATTTCCCAATATGCAGAGTAGGCAATTGTCTAGAACTCCAAATTGTGAAGGGTGTCTCAGTTCTGGCCACACCCACATTCTGAATTGTGGGAATGGCCAAGTCAACTTCAGTGTCCTTGCACCAGTTTTAACCCCTTTACAGGCTATTAGTTAACCCACCTGCATGCTACAGGGATCTCCAATTCATTATGGAGCAATGTGTTAGAGATCTCTCTAGCAACAAAGGGGTTAAAACTTTTTGTTCTTGCTTGTTATAGACCATGGGTATTTACTGCTCCAGGAAACAGTGGGTGAGACTGTGAGTGGGGTCATGTGAGGGGAAAGGGGTATGGCTATGGGTGGAGCTACGGACACCTAGATTGCCTTGCCTAGGGGAGCCTGGGATATATATCCAGACCTAATAATGCAGTTAGGTTTGTTTTCCAGATTAACCCTTTGAATTTCATAGTGGTGTCCAACACATTCCTTCGAGATGCATTGGATACCTCTCTGGCACTCAAAGTTGTACAGGGCCTATCCCCCTAAGACAAGTTTAGTTTATTATACAGAGAATTAAAATATGCCTGTATGATTTATTAGTTATTTTTCCATAAAATAACTCATTTTTGAGAAATTAATCTTTATGTTTTCATTGTACAGTAAGGCACATTATGCTATTTATCGGCACAGTATGCTCATTAGTTAAGTTCAAGGCCAAATCTTAGAACTCTCTGTGTTATTAGATTTGGCCACATTGTGTGGGCTCCACCTAGCATTAGATTAATTCATAGCTCAGTGTGATATTATTGGTCCAGCACATAAACTGATTAGCATAAAGTACCACACTGGGCCACCAATTAAAAAAAGGTTAAATTCTCAAGTATTATTTACATTACAAGGAAATGGGTAGTAAAACATACAGGCAATTTAAAATCAACTAATCTTATTTAAAAGAAGACTGGACCATTTCCAAATTTTTGTTGAACATAGTGTTATTGTATTAAATGCTATTGTTTTTTTTTAAATAAAAAAATAAAAACTAAATAACATCAATGGAAAAATGAATACATCATATAAGTCAAACTAAAAGAGAGTTCCAAAATGTTAATAGTTTCTTTATGAAGTGAGTTCTTAGCGGAGGCAGCAGGATTTCATTAACCCAACCATAATTCCTGACAAATCGTTATTATTAAGCCAGATGGTTTCTGTTCAATGTGAGAGCACTCTTCTGTCTTTAAAGGGGAACAAACATGGAAAAATTAAAAATGTCTGTGTGTCCCACTGTCAGTAGCAGTATTAAAAATATGCAACCCCCAGTATATTGGTCCCTCCTTAGCTTCTCCTCCTAAGATGAGTCTCAGACTACTTGGGTGCAAACGTGGTCGCCAGGGAATCGTTTGTTAGTGGAAGCAGAAGAATTATGAAGGAGAAGTGACAAGAAAATATTCCATTGTTAAGAAATGGCTGCCATTAGTTAATTTTTAAATTGTAAATAATTATAATAGTTTACGAGAAGACACTAAAAATAATATTCCATCTAAGTAAAAAGGAAAAAAAATCAGATTACAGTAAATTACATGATTATATTCTTTTAACTCCTTGCAGACCACCCTAGCATAGAGTGGGTTATAGGAACAATATCTCCTCCTAATAATTAACCCTTTAAGTCCGTAAGGCCCACGCAATGTGCCAGGACCATCACGCGATTTTTGGCTTAAGGACCGGTGACGGTCTTGGCACATCACGTAGTTTTTACTTACATCTCTCCTGCAGAAGAGCTGTAAGTAAAAATGGGGTCTGAAATTGACCGTTCCAAGTCTGGAGTGGTCTCTGACACCCCAACTCGCCGCACAGGTACATGTAGGAGGTCACATGTACTGGCACAACGGCAAGGCTCAAAGCGGTCCTTAAGGGAAGGTAACTTACCTGGACTGCTGGTCCTTAAGGGGTTAACCCTTCGAGTGCCAGAGGGGTAATGCATTCATTTCCCCTCTGGCACTCAAAGGGTTAAGGGCACTGTGTTACACAACCCTTTGGTCCTTAAAGCCTTAATATCACTTACCTTAATTTAGAAAATCCAAATGACCACTATGAATCTATCCTGTGTGCATTGATTCTTCAAAATGATTTCTAGTTAGCACTGAATATCGTGTCCATGGAGGTAGACATGACTTTTGTGAAAGGTTCCTTCTTTTACAAAAAATAGCTTCTGTGGGAGGAGTCTGGGATCTTGTTGTCCTGCGACAAAAATCATGTCCACCTCTATGAACATAATATCTAGTGTTAACGATAATATTTTGTGGAACCACAAGTTGTAACCCCTTTACAGGCTATTATTTAACCCACTTGGATGCTAGAGGGGTCTCCAGAACTTTGTGGAGGAATGCGTGGAGATCTGTCTAGCAGCCAAGGGGTAAAAATTTTGTTCTTGCTTGTTATAGACCATGGGTATTTACTGCTCTAGGAAATAGTGGGTGAGACTGTGAGTGGGGGCATGTGAGTGGAAAAGGGAGTGGCCATGGGTGGAGCTACAGACACCTAGAGTGCCGTGCCTAGGAGAGCCTGGGATGTATAAAAACACCAGATAATACAACAAATTATCCGTCATAAACAGGTAATAAAGGGAAGCGCACTGAAGTCTATATACAATATAAAATATAGAGTTTATTGAAACCTATATAGTAAAAATATTCAAAAAGAGGGTACCCTCAAGCAATATGTACATAACAATAATACCAACAATATATAGGATAATATAAGATCAATCTATATATCATAAGGCCTAGATCTGCGCTGTACAAACAATATGAGCTGTCTGTTATGACATATATAGACAGCTGAGCTGGATGGGTAGTCTATGTGAAAATGTGGAACAAGTGCAGGTGTCCTGGCCTTACCACTAATGACAGTCCACTCCCGTCTTTTCTGTTGATATCGCTGATGAAAGATAGTCAACTAAGAATAAGTATTTTTGAGAAAACAAAATAAATTTGAACGGGATAAACAGGATTACAATGGGGACAATATTAGAAGGATACCTCATAATAGAAATTTAGCACGCCTGGCCATACATGTCCTATCCACCAACATAGGTCACATAATTCATCTTCTTCTCATGCTCCACAGTATTTTCACAAGGAACACAGTGCACATTCACTCACTGATCATAGCTCCAATAGCACTTACAAGTGGCACAATCTTAAAATAGTTATGAATGCTATTAAGCCTATCATACCTACCCCTATTAACAAGAGCTCTACTAACACGTCTGTTAAAACCACAAACCAGCAAACACATGTTCCAATAAATCCCTATGAAAATATTATATGCTCAAATAAGTTTCAGACTCTGGAAACACTTTCTAAAGATTAAGCACAAAAAGATACTGAGTTCATTTTGATCCAATTGGAACATGAATTGGATCCAAAACCTTCCACCAGTTATGCACAGATAGTATCCATGACTACTTCAGTACCCCGTTTTCTGGAGTTGACACAACATTTAGAAACACAACCGAACAAAAGAAGCAGAAACCAGTCTTCAGATTATGAAATTATAAACGTAAGAACAAAAGAGGGACTAGAGGTGCAAAAAAGAAGACAAAACACCTTACTAGCAACCCAGAACAAAAGCTACTTGATGGAGATGAATCATTGAAAGTCATGGGTATATTTAATCTTTCAAAGCATTTGCTGACTGGAGATGAAATATCCCTCATTAGCAAAGGTTTGAAGTTTGCACCAACAGTAGGTCCGGATGATTTCCAGTCATTTTTAAATTTAAATAGATTTATAAGATCAGTAACCCTCAAAAGACATTTTGAAAAGTTGGTGGAAGAGCAGTCTCCCCTTTCTCAACTAATAAATTCCTCTGTTGGAGCAGAGGAACCGGGGGAGACAGCATTTATTAGTTCCACTCCTTCTGACCTTCCACCTGTTCATACTCCCTTTAGTCCGAGGTCGGTTTTTTATCCACATCAGGACAAGAGTCCTAATGTGAAAAGCTTTTACCAGTTGGTATTGTCAGATTTCAAGCAACATTTTCAGAACACCCCTTTATATGTTAAACCTAATATTAATATCAAAGAACAGAGAGCCCTAAAGAATCTACAAAGGAATAAACATATTCATATAACAGAGGCTGATAAGGGGGGAGCAATGGTCATCTTGGATAGAGATGAATATTTAGCTGAAGCCAGCAGACAACTCTTAGATACAAATACTAAAATATTAATGTGAGATGTCACAATGGAATATCAAAACGAACTACAAGAACTGTTACTACGAACCAATGGAGCTGGGAGTATAAATAATAAAGAATTAGCATTTTTAAATATAAGACATCCACATATTCCATATTTTTATATAGTGCCAAAAAATCCACAAGACTCTAGATAGACCTTCAGGGAGGCCTATTACGGCAGGCATAAATAGCCTTACTTCAAATCTATCACAATATGTGGATTATTTTTTACAAACAAATGTGGTCACATTGAAATCATACATCAAAGACACTACACATATTTTGCAAATTCTGGGAGATGTTTGCTGGAAGGACACCTATATTTTAGCGACAGTGGATGTCGCCACATTATACACCTCTATCCAACATGATCTAGGGCACGAAGCAATTTCATATTGCTTAAATCTACATCCATCATTTAATGTATAACAAAGTAAATTTATTTTGGATAGTGTCAAATTCATATTTTATATTATTTTATGCATGAAAGGGTCTTCTATAATCAAACAACTGGAGCGGAAATGGGTGCCAAGTTTGCCCCCAGTTTCGCGAACCTCTACATGGGCCATTGAAAGCAGGAACATGTGTGGGGTTCACGGATGGGGGAGAGCCTGGTACTATACGGCTGCTATATAGATGAGTTCTCATTTGGGATTGAGATAGAATTTGCTTAGAGCAGTTTATATTAGGTTTTGAAGACAACACTAAAGGTTTAAAATTCACATCTCATATAGATAATCAATCCATCAACTATCTTGATCTTACTATATCTATAGACGCAGGTCAAATAATAACTAAAACTTATTTAAACCTACCAATACCAACAGCTACCTGCATTTTGAAAGCTGTCATCAAACCATATGGAAAAATAATATCTCCAAAGGTCAACTTAACCGGGTTAAAAAAAATTGTACCAAAGAACATGATTTCATTACACAAGAGGACATGTTAAAAAATAAATTTGCACAAAAAGGATATCCGGTACAACTGATAGAAAGTTCTTACCAGGAGGTGACAGAGATGGAACTCAGTGGCGTAACAATAGGGGTCGCACCTGCGACCGGGCCCGTCACTCCAAGGGGCCGGCCGCCCCCTGCGAACCCATCGCCACTCGCCCGTGCCTGCAGCAGCTCAGCTAATCTCCCGGCGCTCTAGTAATGCAGAGCGCTGGGAGATTACATCATCTCCCAGCGCTCTACATAACTGAGAACTGCGTGGGAGATGGAGATAAGACATGTGAATGGGGCAACGTGAAGATTGGGGGGGGGCCTGGGCCCGGCGGCAATTTCTGCACCAGGGCCCGGTGGCTTCTAGTTACGCCACTGATGGAACTGAATTTAATGATTTCTAAAGACAAAAAGAAATATAAAAAGAAAAAGCAGAGGTTATAATAAATAAAAATAAAAAAGAACATTTACAATACAACAATATGGAAAACTTTCCCAGATTTGTTACTAGGTAAAATATATCACCTGGGAAAATAAGAAATATTTTACAACACCACTGGCACCATATGCCTAGAAACATAATACCTGAAGTCCTTAACCCTTTGAGCGCCAGAGGGGTACGGAACGCATTGCTTTGGAACACAGGAGAAAGATTATCTCAGAAGTATGGAATGTCCCCTATATAAATATTTTACACAAGTGAATAATAAGATATTTAAGGCTACAATTTTGACTCCTTTGGAACAAATACTCAATTTTTTCCTGGGAGGAGGCAGATTTAAACGTCTCTGTTAGAGAGAGTCATCCTGGAGTTATAAATGTAACACTTTACATCCTCAGGGCCACAATGACAAACTAGATGTTTCCACTTTTGTATATCTTATAGATACAGTCATCCTTCATATGTCCCAATTGTAACTTAGTTTTACCATGCAAAATTCTGATATTGATAAGAAAGTTCTTGTTATGTTTAACACTATGGATGGTTACCACAGCAGTGTGTCTTTAGGTACTTATGGCGCGATGCAAGAAACGTTCGCATCGGATAAAGGCATTTTTGTGTATAGATAGATTTTGCGCATGTTCTAATCCAGGAAGCTAAATACTGAACTCTTCTTGAATTGCGCATGAAAAATTCCATTTTACTACAACAGTACACAGACGTATAAATTCATTCGCAATAGCAGTTCCTGCATTAGGCGCATTCGCTATTCCACTCTCACAGATGAGTTAATCTTAGCCACACCCACGAAAAAAATATACGCAGCCGTTCACTAATCTTGAATTTTCATGTGCAATTCAACAAAATCATACGCAAACCTATTTCCTAGTGGTTTTCACATGGGAGATAGCGATTGCGCACATTTCCTGCATCGTAGCAATAGTCATGATATAATCTACCCATTTATGTATGTTTATAGCTGTTATGTATGATGCTGTGGTGCCTGGGGACACTGCTGGGTGCCCAACTACTAGTTTATGAGTTTAGTAAATTTGCCTTTAATAGTATATATCCCAAGGAGCATACCGCTATTTTATAGGCACTATAAATGGGGCTAACACGTAGTTTTGTTCATCTGTTCCAGAGTTTACCCTGAAGAAGTGTCACATGTACACAAAACTAGGGGGAATACTGTCAATACTGCCTTTTATTGCATTGTCTGCGCTGATTATTCAAAGTGAACTTTGTGGTCTTTCACATTGGCCACTGACATTTAGTCACACTGCCCACTAAAGAGATACATTGCTTTCATCAATCACTGTTTTGAGTCTAACAGACACTGGGAGGCTGTGTTTCCTGCCCGCTACCCAGAAGACACATTACTCCGGGATACGGATAGCACTCTTTATTAGAAGGGAGGTCACTGCACTGAAAACTACCACATTGATGGCTATTAAACGCACATCTGCCCGCATATCAAGACCGATCTCTGGGGACTCACATTCACAGCGATATCAACCCAAAAGAAGTGAGTGGACTGTCATTAGTGGCAAGGCCTGGGACTCCGAGACACCTTCCACAATTTCACATACATAGACAACTGAGCTGGATGGTTATTCTATGTCATAACAGACAGCTCATATTGTTTATACAGTGCAGACATAGGCCTTATGATATATACATTGATCCTATATTATCATATATGTTGTTTTTATTGTTATATACATATTGCTTGAGGGTACCCTCTTTTTGAATATTTTTACTATACAGGTTTCAATAAACTCTATATTTTATATTGTATATAGACTTCAGTGCTCTTCCCTTTATTGTCTGTTTATGTGGGTTCACTTGTTGCTTTTCTAAGTAGAGAATGGTGAGTTGCATGCACTCACATATAAGAGAATGGTAGCATTCTAGTCTTGTCTTTATATTGTATACTCTTCACATCGTTCTCTTTTCACTTTTACATACCTCCCAAGTGTCCCTCTTTAGGAGGGACAGTCCCTCTTTTAGACCCAAATCCCTCTGTCCCTCTTTCCCACCCTAATGTCCCTCTTTTTAGGAGATCAGATTGTGTGGTGTTTATATAAGTGTATCACATTGCTCCACAGCAATAAAACTCACATTATTGTTTCTTTAAATGTCAATATATGTGTTTATAAATTAGTGTGCTTAAATAAAATACTTTGATCTTATTATAAGTCATTTATTAGGTAACACAAGGCGATGTCAATAGGTCCTGAAACAGCCTGAAAATTCTTGTTAATGCCCTGCCCACCAGCCACACCCCCAGCCACACCCCCTAAAACACAATTGTCCCTCTTTGGCAATTTGAAATGTTGGGAGGTATGACTTTTATATAGTGCTATTCACACTGGAGAAATAGTTAGCGCAGCCCACATTTGCGTTTGTTTTGTTTAGACCTGATTAGGTTTGTTTTCCAGATTAACCCTTTGCATTCCATAGTGGTATCCAACACATTCCTTTGAAATGCATTGGATACCTCTCTGGTACTCAAAGTTGTAAAGGGCCTATGCCCCTAAGACAAGTTTAGTTTGTTATACAGATAATTAAAATATGCCTGTATGTTTTATTAGTAATTTTTCCATAAAACAACTCATTTTTGAGAAATTAACCTTTATGTTTTCATGACACAGTAAGGCACTTTATGCTATTGATCGGCACAGTATGCTAATTAGTTATGTTCAAGGCCAAACTTTAGCTCTCTCTGTGCTATTAGATTTGGCCACAGTGTGTGGGCTCAGCCTAGCATTAGATTAATTCATAGCTCAGTGTGATATTATTAGTCCAGCACATAAACTGATTAGCATAAAGTGCCACACTGGGCCACCAATTAAAAAAAGGAAATGTGTAGTAAAACATATAGGCAATTTAAAATCAATTAATCTTAACTAAAAGAAGGCAGGACCTTTCCCAAATTTTTGTTGAACATAGTGTTACTAGTATAAAAGCCCGTGTACACAGGCCAAGGTCCGGCTTGTTTTGCAATGCTTTGCGTACCCCTGTGGCACTCAAAGGGTTAAGCGGCCGCTACCTCACTGCTCCACGCGATGCAGTCTTGAGTCGCTCACTCACACGATGCATTCATGCGCAGTGGAGACTGCCCGAACGCATGACGGCTTCTGACAAATATCCTAACAAATTATTATATAGGAGTGTATTAAATGCTATTGTTTTTTTTTATAAAAAAAAATTTAAATTAAATAATATCAAGGGAAAAATGAATACATCATATAAGTCAAACTAAATGAGAGTTACAAAATGTTAATAGTTTCTTTATGAAGTGAGTTCTTAGCGGAGGCAGCAGGATTTCATTAACCCAACCATAATTCCTGACAAATCATTTTTATTAAGCCAGATGGTTTCTGCTCAATGTGAGAGCACTCTTCTGTCTTTAAAGGGAAACTAACATGGAAAATTAAAAATGTCTGTGTGTCCCACTGTCAGTAGCAGTATTAAAAATATACAGCCCCCAGCATATCTGTCCCTCCTTAGCTTCTCCTCCTAAGAGCTGCAGGTCTCACCTGCCTGCACAGCGAATAGGGATGAGGTAGCCACCAACAGCTTCAGCTCCTGTAAGAGGTTGAGAATGAAGCTTAAAGGGATAGTAATGTTTCACAAAAAAGCTCAGATTAATCTTCATAGTATTTGAGCCATGGAGAGTGTTATTTCAGTACTGTCCAAGTTGTAGTTCAAGAGTAAATTAATTATAAAATATCCCCCTCCTAACCCTTTTACTGGTGTAACACTGCTCACCTCAGAGCAGCAAGACTGTCCGGATGGATCACAGAGAGGGACACTCTTCAGTGAGCATAAGGAAAAACCTGAAAAACCTGTCAAGTGAGGCAGGGTTTTCCTTATGTCCCAGGACCACATTCCACATCTGAGGTGAGCAGTGTTACACTAGGTAAAAGAGGTGGGAGGGGGATACTTTATCATTCAATTACTCTTGAACTACAACTCTGACTGTATTGAAAAAACACTGTCCGTGGCCCAAATACTATGAAAATTAATCTGAGCTGCTTTTTTTGTGAAACATTACTATCCCTTTAAGGGAGATCTGTAGATTGGTTAATGTTTTTTTTTCTTGTTAGTTGTCTTTTAAACCTTTGACCAGATTGGTATGCAAAGAATTGAGAAATAATGTGTTGAACAAACATTAAAGTGTGGTGTATTAAAACATATGTTGATCATTATATTACTCATACTTAAAGGATTAATGGAAAAAAAACTGTCTGTCTGTCTATCTATCACATTTTGTTGGCTGATTAACCAATCAGAATGCCAGAAAAGTGATCACTTGATTTAAAAATCTAAATCACAGAACTCCCTGTCATTCTGAAGAGCTTCCAGTCTGAGCCATTGCTGGTCTTTAAGGAGTAGTAACACCTCCTAATATTAACCCCTAACGTATATTACTATGGCCTGAATATCCTAATGGCCTCTAAGAATAGTATTTTACCCTTGTATCTTTGTTTAAGGGATAGTATTGTTAATCGGTACTGAATGTCACACCCATAGAGGCAGGCATGACAGTTGCAGGTATTTTTTCAAATTGACGCAGGCAGAGCTCATGAACCTATTTAACACTTTAAGGACTAGATGGTTGTGCAATGCATCACAAAGTCATGTGATCACAAAATTCCATGGCATTCCAGTCCACAGACACCTATGATTGTCCTGGCAAGTCATCGGTCGTTAAGGGGTTAAACAAAGTAGAATGAGAAAAGGGAAAGCAGGATCATGGGAGGAAAAAGGATAGGGATAGAGAGTTTTCTTTTGAAAAGTCATATGGTAAATGTTGTGCTGTTAGAACCCGCATTAACCATGTCTTATTGTTGAAAATGGTGACATGATTCTCTCGCTGTGAATGACAGCGCGAGATTGTCATGACACCTAGTGAATGGTCGCCTACAATAATTATACAACCTCCGTTAACAGCCTTAACAGTTTTTTTACCTGTCTGACGGGCAGCCTCAGATCACTGAATTTCAGACTCCCGTTCCTCACGTCAGCTTCCCTACAATTCTCCTGGGCTAATTACTGTATTCTCTTTGAGCTTGCAGTCTTTTTTCTGATATTTTCACATCACATTCTCGTTATATAGTAAAAAAGCTGCGCTTTTATTGTTCCCAACAATATATAATTTGGCATAATAGAATTCTTTAATTAGGCACAATGAAATTAACTCTCTGGAGTCCAGAAGGGGCCATATCATTGTGCGTATGCCGGGGCAGTGCTGTGCAAGATTACACTGATAAAAATGTAACGGTGTAATCTTGCACAGTGCAGCCCTGGCATATGCACAACGATATGCCCCCTTCTGGACTCCAGAGAGTTCATTTCACTTTGCCTAATTTATGAATTTTATTATGCCAAATTATATCTTTTTGGGAACAATAAAAGAGCAGCTTTATTACTATAAAATGATAATGTCCTGTGAAATTATCAGAAAAAAGACTGCAAGCTCAAAGAGAATACAGTAATTAGCCCAGGAGCATTGCAGAGAAGCCGACGTGAGGAACAGGAGTCTGAAATTCAATGATCTGAGGCTGCCCGGCAGACAGGTAAAAAAACTGTTAAGGCTCTAACAGAGCTGGGAGGTGAAGCGGCTGTATAATTATTGTAGGCGACCATTCATTAGGAGACATGAAAATCTCGCTCTGTCATTCACCGCGAGATTATCATCACCAGTTTTATCCAGGTGACATGGTTAAAATGTTGAATAAGAGCATGCAACCTTTCAAAAGGATACCAGGATAGAGTGGGGGAAAGCAGGAGGTAGAAATATGGAACAGAGTTGGAGAAAGTGTGAGGGAGAAAGATGGAGAGAGCAGGGGAAAGCGGGAGGGTGAAGGAGGGGAAGATGGGGAAAGTGGGAGGAAGAAGGGTGGGGAGAGAATGGGATAAAGCAGGAGAGAGAAGTATGGGGAGAGATTTGGGGAAGTGGGAGGGAGAAAGAGGAAAGCAGAAGGAAGAAATATAAGCATAGCTTGGGAAAAGCTGGAGGATCAGGAGAGAGCTGGGGATTGTGGGAGGGAAAGGAAGAGGGGGGAGAAGTGAGAGGGAAAAGGATGGGGAGTGAGTGTGGGAAACTGAGAGTGAGAAGAATGGGTAAAAGGAGGGATCTGTGGGAGAAGGATGGGGAAGAGGGGAGATTGGATGGAGAAGATAGGGGAGAGCGGAGAAAGCAGAAGGTAAAAGGAGGGGACAAGAGCAGTGAAAGTATGAGGGAGACAGATGGGGAAGGAGCAGGGGAAAGCAGGAGGGAGAAGGAGGGCAAAAAAGGGGTAAGTGGTAAGGAGAGGGATGTATCACAGTGCCTGTGATCCTCCTGTCACTGTCACTTGTAGTACACTCTGATTTGCTGTGTTGGTTTGGCCCGCCCCTGGTGACCTTTTTATGCCCGGTCTGGACACCTGTCAGATGGCCTTTCGTGGTGTTTCTGAGCCAGTATTGCTGTTGCTGTGTTCCTGTGTTCCGGATTCTTGTGTACCGACTCGGCCTGTCCTGACTACGCTCCAGTGTTCCTGATCGTGTTTGACCCGGCTTGTCTGCGAACCACCTCCGTTTCCTGACCCAGCTTGGCTGACGTTCCTGCTCGTGTATGACCCGGCTTGTATGAGAACCTCATTCGTGCTACGACCCGGCCTGGCTGATTTCCTGCTTCGTGATCAACTACCGGCCTGTTCCAGTGACCTGTCTGCTCTGGCTGTCGCCGCCGCGACATTCTTCTTCTGCTGTGCCGTTTATCCAGCTGCCGTGTGACCACTTCTGCCTTGTGTTGCCTCAGTTCAGTGCAGTGTCCCGTGCTGTTGTGCAGAGCTGTGCTTCCTTCCTTGAGCCTCCATACTCTTGCAGAGCTCCAATACCATACTAAGCCTTGTGTGTTAAACGTACATTTTAACCCTTGCAGTGCTGCTTTACTCTAGCTAAGCCTTCATTCCCCGGTAAAGAGCCTTACTCACTGTTGTGCTATGTCTGCCGAGTCAGCCACTTGTTGGACGGCAACTCAATCACTACTACTGCAGAGTAGTCACGTTAAGTTGGTCCGGTAGGGCGCCATTGGCTCTTGGTCTTACGTTAAGTTTACCGGTGGACACCATTTGTGGCTTCTTGGTTCGTGTGGCAGCAAAGGGTAGGCTTCAAGCTCTGGCAGGCTTCCATTGGTATACGCCCGTGGGGTCTATTGGCTCTACTACCGCTAGTGTTGGTCTCCGGTTATATGCCCGTGGGGGCTAATTGCCAGCTCTTGCACTTCTCCTGTTTCTCTTTTGGGGCTCCATTCAGTTGTCACCGGTAAAAAGATAAAGCTACCATCAGTAGTTGTAAGTCATAGTCAGATATGCAATTACCCGCACCGTGACACACTACCAATCGTTAAAAGTACACGTTGGGCTCTAAATTTGCACCCATTGGAAGCAATGGGAAATAAGTTCACTTTGCGATTCAATTCCATGTGATGGGTAGTAACATGCATTAAGGGACTCAACTTTATCGCCAAAAATCTGCATCTACAAAAAGTAGGTGTTGAGTTTCTAACTCATGTTAAAAACCACCGACATGGAAGTAAAGTGAAAAAAAAAACTGCCGTTACCCGTTGATGTAAGAATGAGTAACAATTTGAGTGCCGGAGGAGTACCCAATGCATTGCAAAGCACAGGGCAGGAAACAATTGCAAAAATCCCACCTCTTTGTACCTTTTTGCCCATTGCCTGATTCGCATTGAGGGAAATTTGAATAGGGACGGCCTTTTATATGAAGTATCTGTTCAAACAAATTTCCACGCCCCCGTTGGCAGGTATGTGGGATTAGCCCACCTCCCAAGCAATCAGTTTCCTCATCCCTCTCGCTAGAAGCTAACAGGCTATGAAGAGGGAGGATTATTGCAATTGTTTCCTGCCGGCGACAGCAGCAGTAGTGGCAATATATCTTTAATGACATATTTATAAAGAAAGAAGATGACAGATGAAGAAAGAAGATGACAAATGATGATAACAGATGAAGAAGAAGAAAGAAGAGAGTGACAGATGAAGAAAGAAGAGGATAGAAGCCTACAGAAGAAGACTTGACGAAGCAGAGTAGGGTGTAAGAGACCCCCGCTGGACGTCAGGATGAAAAGTAGGTGTTGTAACTATGGGTGATAGGATAATGTTAGGGATAGTATTGGTACACTTTATTGTTAGGAATAGTGTAGGGCCAGTGGGAGGGTTAGTGTCTGATGCAGTTGTGTATTCTTCTCGTGTATGACCTAGACTTGTCTGACCATCCAATCTGGTGCTGACCTGTGGCTCTGTCTGACTATTCTATCTGTGTTGCCCCCTGGGATAATGGATATCCAATCTGGTGCAGACCTGTGGCTCTGGCTGACTACTCACTCCGTGTATTACCTAGGCTTGTCTGACCATCCAATCTGGTGCTGACGTGTGGCTCTGTCTGACTACTCACTCCGTGTATGACCTAGGCTTTGTCTGACCATCCATTCTGGTGCTGACCTGGGGCTTTGTCCTATTCTCCTACTCTCCAGCCAGTGTTGCCCCTGGCATAGTTGGATAACCTATCTGGTGCAGACCTGTGGCTCTGGCTGATTTCCCATTCTGGTATTGACCCCTGGCTTGTCCGAACAACCACTTGATCTCAACCATCGGTTCTGGCTGATTATCCGCTCTGTCTTACCCCAGGTCGTCTCTACCAAGTATACTGACTGCAGGCATGAGTCAGTGAGAGTCTCCCTTGTAGTCGTATCCTGTGGGAGATCTCTAGGTCCGCTTATCTGACTGAAGGCGTGAGTCAGTGAGAGTCTCCCTTGTTGCCTTTTCCTGTGGGAGAGCTCTGGTTCTCAGCATCTGTGGTGGCATTGCTCGTTGACTCTGAGACTAACATAGGCCGTGTGCCTAGTCTCTATTAGAGAGGTTTCCTGGAAGCGGCCTACTATTTCTGGTAGGATTCGCTGGCTTCTCCGGTTACCCTCTGAGCCTTTCTGCCATTATTGCTACAATGTTATTATTACTTTATAATAAAGGTGGTTTTACTAAATACTGTACTAACTCCTGGTTTATTCTTGAGTAACGTGACAGATATACTTCAGAATATTTCTTCTCTCTCTATCTCTCCTTTTTTTAAACAAACCTGTTTACTGAATTTTTTTAATTGTGACCCATGTGCAGAACAGTCACAAAATGAACAAACCAACCCAGTTGTCCATGTGCAGGAGTCTTACAAGAAAAAAAAATCCTGTTGCATGTAGTAGGATGCTCCAGGCGCCTCATCCAATTATTAGAAAACTTGCTTGACTATTTCTTATGAGAGTAAACTGCTGTCCTGGTGCAGCCCTCCTATGCCATCCATTTGTAAAACATAACTTTGCAGACAAAATTTGCCTGAAGAAGGCACATCAAGGTAAACTTCTTCCAATTATCATGTTTACTATTTCCTACTAGGACATAGTAACATAGTTGATGAGGCTGAAAAAGGCATGTGTCCATTAAGTCCAGCCCATGCCAAAAACACCCCTGTTGATCCAGAAGAAAGCAAAAAAAAAACCCTCTGGAGCAATTTCTAATTTAGCCCCAAGTGGGTAAAAAACATTCCTTTCTGACTCCAGTTGGCACTCAGATATTTCACTGGATCAAGATCCTGTCTGCTTTGAAGCCAACTGTCATAATTTTCAATATTGTTCTGTGCTAGATAGGCATCCATTGCTTTTTTAAATTACAACATGCCAAGGCAAAGAATTCCATAGCTTTGTCACCTTACTGTAAAGAATCCCTGCCTTTGTTTTAGTCGAAAGTGCCTTTCCTCTAATCTTAATGGATGACTTCTTGTTCTTAGCTCAGCTGTTTGCGTAAGTAATTCATTGTCTAGTTCTTTGTAGTGACCTTGAATGTATTTTTAAACGGTAATCATATCACTCCTTAGACGTCTCTTCTCTAATGTAAACAAACCCAGTTTGGCTAGTCTCTCTTTATAACTCAGATCCTCCAATCATTTTATCAGTCTAGTCAGTCAAGTCTCTGCACCTTTTTCCAGTTCAACAATGTCTTTTTTAAAAACTGGCGCACAAAATTGTACTCCATATTCTAGATGAGGCCTAACCAATGATTTATACAGAGGTAGGATAATATTAGCATCCCTTGCATCTACGCCTCTTTTTATGCAGGCTAGTACCCTATTTGCTCTTGTAGTACCTGAGTGACTCTGCACACTGCTGTGAAGTCTATCATCTTTCAGCACTCCTAAATCTTTCTCTAATGAGGATTCCCCAAGCTGTTTCCCATTTAGTGTATATGTAGCAAGTTTGTTTCTACAGCCCAAATGCATAACCTTACATTTATGTACATTAAATATCATCTGCCACTTTTCTGCCCATTCACTCAGTTTATCTAAATCCTTCTGAAGAGAAAAATCTTCCAGCTCTGTACGTATTTCCTTACATAGCTTAATGTCATCAGCAAAGATCGAGATGCTACTTTCAATTCCCACTTCTAGATCATTAATAAATAATAAACAAATTAAAAAGCATTGGGCCCAGGACTGAACCCTGCGGAACCCCACTTATAACTTTAGACCAATTTGAAAAGGTTCCATTTACAACTCTGCCATCTATCATTTAACCAGTTCTCAATCCATGTACAGAAAACACCGCCCAAACCGAAGCCTTTTAATTTATGCAATAACCTGTTGTGAGGTACTGTATCAAAGGCTTCTGCAAAATCCAAGAATACTACATCTGCAGCAATTCTCCTGTCCAAATTACTACTTACTCTTTCATAAAATGCAAGTAAGTTAAAATTAGCCTGACGTGATCTATTCTTCATGAAACCATGCTGATTCCTACTAATAATATTGTTTATCTTCACATAGTTCAGAAAAGTGTCAGTTAGTAACCATTCTAGTATCTTACCCGCTATGGAAGTCAAGCTCACAGGTCTATAATTTCCTGATTTGGATATTGCTCCCTTTTTAAACAATGGAACTACATCAGCTTTCCTCCAATCACAAGGCACTATGCCTGATGAAAGTGAATCCATAAATATTACGTATAATGGTCTTGCTGTTACTGAACTAAGTTCCTTTAGTACCCTTGGGTGTATACTGTCAGGTCCAGGTGCTTTATTTACCATAACCCTCTCCAGTCTGTTTTTGGACCTTGTCCTCAGTAAGCCATGTAAATAATGGAGGAAATTCCGTTGTTTTGTCAGTTTGCCCATAGCCCGTCATTGTATATACTGAAGCAAAGAATGTATTTAGGGTGTCATCCATAGCCTTATCCTCACTAATCAATTCCCCTGTCTCAGTCCTAAGAGGACCAATATCACCCTTAACTTTTTCGTTATTAAATACTTGTAGAATTGTTTAGGGTTTTTCTTGCTCTCATAAGCAATATTTATCTCATTTTCAATTTAAGCTAGCTTAATTGCTTGTTTGTAGATTTGATTACATTCTTTATATTTTTAAATGATGACTTGGGCCCCTGTGTATTGGGAAACTAAATACAGTGTAAGTGTTTGGAGGACCAAAACCCAGGATTCTACCAGGTAAGTACAGCCCCAGATAAGGAAGAAGGATCGTGTAGAGTTTGACACATGCAAGCAGAAGTCATTGCTCCAAGGCATGGCTTTAAACAAAATCCTCAGTGTTATATAAACTCTGTGAATAATGTCCAGTTGTGTAAGCTTGTGTCACCTGATGTACCCTGATGAACCAGATGTCATCACCCGATGTACTCTCTCTTGGGCATCCCACCATTCATCCTCCTCAAACATATTTATTTTCTCTTTTCAAGCCCTCCATGTATGAATCAGCAATTCTGGGCTTTGTTATTAGACAATTGAAGATAGATGTTGAAGATAACCTTTGGTGGCCTCCATGAATCAGTAAATCCTCTAGATTTGTTTAAGAGAACTAACATGACATGAGGCTAACTGGAGAGCGTGATGAAAGTTAAAATTATCAGACTGCATTATAGAAAACCTGGTTTGCAAAGGAGTCCAGAGCCCCAACCTTTAAAACATCCTACAACACATAATACATTTTGCTTTACATAACTGTACAAAGTCTATATGTTGAAAATGCAGGACTGTAACCTAGCCTATAATTAGGCAACACTTCTGAGATGTATCAGGTGTCCCATAATATTTGCAAAAATGAAATTGTAACCGGATTTGTAAAGTAATGACATTAAAAAAGTAGAATCACGAAAATATTGAGCTTCCTTCAGGATGACGGTTTCTTTCAAATGCAATACCTCCTACAAAACTGCTGAATTAGTGACAAGTATCACAGTCTCCCTTAGAGGCTAAGTTTTCCTGTGCTTCCTTCTCTGTGGTGTGTCGGCCGGCATATTTGAGGCCACTTTCACATTGCTGATGCTGACATCATGAAACAGGCACTGGCTAGGACTCCTGTTTATGGGCCTATTCTGTGTTGCCTAATTGGGTCCTGCCTTCTCCTGCTCCTTTATAAACCTCCCTGGACCTGGGAGTCATTGCCCTTACATGGTGTTTCTGACATTGTCTCCTGCGCTCCGCTGTGACCCGTGCTTTCCAGAGAATCTGCTCCGTGTATGACCCTGGCTTGTCTGACTATTCACATCAGTTCTGACCTGTGGCTCTGGCTGACTAACTCACTCTGTGTATGACCCAGCTTGTCTGACTACCCACATCGGTCCTGACCTGTGGCTGTGGCTGACTAACTTGCTCCATGTGGATACCTGTTTGTCTGACCGCTGGATCCTGTCTGACTACCTGCTCCATATAGTCCCCGGCTTGTCTAACCTGTGGCTCAGGCTTACTACTCGCTCGGTGTAGGTTCCAGTATGTCTGTCTGCTGGCTCCTGTCTGACTACCCACTCCATCTAGTCCCCGGGTTGTCTGACCTGTGGCTCTGGCTGACTGCTGGCTCAGTACACTCTTGGCATGCCTAATTACTCGTCTCGGTTATCCGTGGCTCTGGCCTGCTCTCGCTCCCTTTTGCCTCCGGTCACATGACCAGAGGTACAGACTAGTGCATCCTCATCTGTACTCATCAGTGCTCCTTCCGTACCTCTGTCCTACTCTCCAGTATCTCGCAGTAGTGCAATGCACAGCACAGTGTGAAGCTCCGGGTAGGAGCTTGGAGCCGATTATCCTGTGGTCTGGGGTTGTGTGGGCTAGTACCAGTATTGCTGTACTTATTAAATAAAGGTAGATTTATATTTTATATTCGTGTCTGTCCTTCTTTGCCTGAAAACCGTGACACAAGAATCAGAACACAAGAATTCAGCAGCTCTTGCTTCTTTAGATGCAGACCTTTTTACCAGATTTGTATTACAATCTTCACCAGAAATGCATAAATATCAAGAAATACTTCTGGCAAGATAACTGGACTATAAAGATAGTGGGTGCTGTGAAGGAACTTCCCTATGGGTCCAATACAATAGTACAAATGTAGATGGTTTCACACACTTCCACTAAATATCCAGTACGGTCCAAAGTTTACAATCAACATCTTTATTGGTTGTTTAAAATGTATACCTTCACAGTTCTAACTGTCAACAAGAATGCTATTGGAGAGACTTGTGTTGCAAAAGGTACATGCACTCAGATGAAATGTAATGACCTTCCAAACAGATCCACGCGTTTTGCATTGAAAAAGCTTACTCATTTTTTACTTCCAAAAGATGTAGCAGAGCTCCAACCACCAGAGTCTGATCAGAGTCAGTGCATGAAGTGAATCTTCAGGATATTTCTTCTCTGTGTATGGCACTTGTGATCCTGGGTAGGATAAGGTCCTATAGAGCCTGGCAAATATTTTGGCAGGCTTGATCCTTGTTGATAATCCCTGACTATAACTTTGCATTTGCAAATAAACCTTGAGCTTGGTTTCCCTAAGGGTATGGGGGAATCCAGATGTGGACTCCATGCTCACAAGTGCCTAGAGTGAACAGATGTGCCTCCCTGATGAGGCCCAAGAAAGTCAAAACATATGTCTAGGGTTAGCTGCTTTTCATGTTCAGAGAGGAATTGCCTGGCACATTGTGGCTACACTCTCAAATGAGTCAGTATGATATACTTCAGAATATGATCATCTCTGTGTATGGCAATTGTGAGCTAAGAGATTTCACTCTGCATAGGATAAAGCTCAACAGATCTACATATTTTGGCAGATTCATTACTTTTTGAACATCTCTGACCATTACTTTTAATAAATATGGTAACAATTTAAAGGAAACATGGAGAAGTATATATTTTCTCTGTGGTATAAAATTATATTTTCAAAGTCTAGTGTTTCATACCCAAGGATTTAAAGATGTGTACATTTTTATTTTGTAAACCCACAATGACGATGGAGATTTATAACGAGATGAAACTCTGAGCCCACATGAAATATTGTGAATGAGATGTAAAACTAATTACACCTTATTTTGGTAACACTAGACAGAACAATGTTATTTCATAACTTGCTCCTGCACTTAGGATTGAGGACAGACAGAATATGGGCTCATATATTGAATATTATAAAGTAGACCTACAGCAAAGTATAACTAACCACTTGGAAACTAGATATTTGTAATATAAGTCAATTTTGAGAAATTCACTTGTATTTGTTTGCATTGTGTGGTGATTGATGAGAATTACTTTATGTGCTAGGATAATATCGCCACACTGTGCTATGAATGAATCTACATAGTAACATAGTAACATAGTAGCTAAGGCTGAAAAAAGACATGCGTCCATCAAGTCCAGACCATGTCAATAACACCCCTGTTGATCCAGAGGAAGGCAACAAAAAAGCCCTCTGGAGCAATTTCCAATGTAGGTGTGTAGGTGTGTGTGTCAAATAGTTCCCCGGATCAATATCCTATTTGCTTTGAAGCCATCTGTCATAACTGTCAATATTGTTCTGTGCTAGATAGGCATCCATTGCTTTTTTGAATGCAGTTACATTATCTGCAAGCACAACATCCCGAGGCAAAGAATTCCATAGCCTTACCGCCCTTACTGTAAAGAATCCCTGCCTGTGTTTTAGTCAAAAGCGCCTTTCCTCAAGTCTTAATGGATGACCTCTTGTTCTTAGCTCAGCTCTTTGCATAAATAATTCATTGGATAGTTCTTTGTATTGACAAAGCAGTGCTTGCACACTGGGCACATTTCTAACAGCAGTTTGAGCAATATGTTTGGCCTTGTACAAAACTAGTTAACGTACTGTGCTAGTAATTAACAAAAAGTTGTACAAAAAATTAAGGTTTATTTCCCTATCTGGGAACCTTCAAAATGAGCTGACCCTGAGATCTTGTAAATGTTAACCATTAAAGGTTCCAAAATATAGATTATCTTTTATATGTCCCTGATCACTGTAATCGATTGCTCCAAACAGTCCTTAGGGAACCATTAATATATGACAACTTAACCTTGTGAGTGCCAGAAGGTATCCAACGAATTGCCTTGTGTACCCCCTCAGGCACTCAAAAGGTTAACAATATCACAGCATGAACACACACAAGACTTCCTGGCACACGTTACACCAACCTAGAGACTAAAGAAGCAATAAACAGGAGCAGAATGTATAATCAATAGCACTCACTGGACTCTCTCACCCTGAAACCCTGAGATTTGGGTCAAAACCTTGAGTCTCAGGGTCAGAACCTGAGAGTTCACTAGTATGTTAATTTCACATAAACAAGGTATGTTACATAAAATGGCAATTTCAATATAAAAGAAGATTTGAATATCTGTAAAACAAACAAAAATTCAGCATTTTAAATTTTATACTAAAATGTATTTGATAAGTTACCTGTAACTTGGTATTTGTAACTGATAATAATTGTACTTTTTCATAGAGAGGCTTGTGCTCAATACATGATAAATCTAACAGAAAACACAATTACATTGTATGGATTGTTATAATCTTTCAGTTCCACTGGACGTCACAGACCCACACACAGAGTATCAGGCAATTTACAGCATTATTTTCCTGTGCTTCATTACTTAACCCTTTGAGTGCTAGAGGGGTACACAACACATTGCGGAGCAATGCGCTGTGTACCCTTCTGGCACTCGAAGGGTTAATCCTGTTATATGGAACTCCTTATATTTGCTTCTTCAGGGAACTCAGTTTAAGAACCATTGATTTAGCAAATAACATCAAACACATGGAATTTTCATCTCACTTAAAAGGACTGGGAGACCTCTAGTGCTGAAACAATGTACTGCTTGCTACTTTCACGGTGGAACATTCTTCTAACTACATTGGTCTGGCAATGACTGATCCTTTGATGTAATTAGATGTGATTTTATTGTACATACAAGTGTAGATCAATGGCTCTCTTCTGAAGCATTTATCAGGAATGAAATGTAAGTAATAAAACCACATTTTTTAACACCCCAGCGCCAGTAAGTGCCAGATGAGTTCATTTAGTATTATTCATTTTTGATTGTCAGGAAGACTGGGTCAATTATTGTCAAACTGTGAATTTGACTGTGTGCAGTACAGGGTATTTCCAGTGCGTGGTGCGGGACTAAGGTGCTGTGGGCCATATTCAGGACACTACAGGGAAAACCTGGTCCTAGATCCACTAAAGGATGAAGAGGGCTACGAATGTCGATGTTCTGTCGGAGCAGTGTCGTAGGCACATCCTCAGTATTCACAGTCTACAACATCACTTCACCAGCACTCCGACAAAAAATGCCCACATTGACATCAGTCCGACATGCCTTCACCATGTCTACAAATTCGGATTCTTCGAATCGACAATTGCTTATTTCCATATGGAAATTAAGCATAATCAGATACATTTGTATGCAAGGTGGTGTGTTGACATGTTAATGTGAAACTTCGACTCATTCAGTAAACTCCCATAGCAGCCTCTGCTGTCGGAGTTCACAGTCTCCACTTCACCTGCCTCAGGCTGTCGTAGCTGGGATCTCCCCTGTACTCTCCTATGGAGTAACAGCAGGGAGAGCTACAACAGTCTGAACAGCATTCTCTGTGCTTCCCTACCCAGCCAGTAGGGGGATACACAGAAGGCTTTCAGCACCATGGACAGTATTGAATGCCATAGGGATGTGCATTGCTCAGCATTTAAAGGGTTAAGAGCCAGCTGCAGTTTGTCCACTTCCTTTCTGATATTGGTGTCTGTTATATCAGTAAATGTGTGCAGGTCTAGAATAATAATATACATGCAGGAGATCTGGAAAATAATGCAAGAGGTGATGGGTTACTTCACTCCAGCACTACTCAGCATCAAAATAGACCCGTTCAAGCACAAAGTAGCCCTATTAACATAGTTGTATTAGTGTATGTAATTAATATATGGAAACAAAAAGTAGTAATTTACATTTTAGTAGGAAGAGTGCTGAACTCTTGCTAGTTAAATGTAAGTTACTACTTTTTGTTTCTATATATTATCAATCAAATTAAGAGTTATGTATTAACGGTGTCACTGACTATAGGTTAATAGGGCTACTTTGCGCTTGAACGGGTCTATTTTGATGCTGAGTAGTGCTGGAGTGAAGTAACCCATCATCTCTAGCATTATTTTCCAGATCTCCTGCATGTATATTATTATTCTACACCTGCAGCACATTTACTGATATAACAGTCACCAGTATCAGAAAGGAAGTGGACAAACTGCAGCTGACTCTTAACCCTTTGAATGCCACAGGGGTGAGCAATGCACATCCCTATGGCATTCAATGCTGTCCATGGTGCTGAAAGCCTTCTCTGCATTGCCCTGCTGGTTGGGTAGGGAAGCACAGAGAATGCTGTTCAAAATTGTCGCAGTGTCGCACTTGCTGCTGTAAATAAAGCTACACTACTGATACTACAGAGCTTACAATAGCAATGGAACTACACAAGTGATACACAGAAGTAGTATCCAAATGAAGCTACACTTTTAGCATAACCCATTTCCATTGTATTCTAGTGTAGGTTTACTTAAATTGTAACCTCTGTGGTATCAATAATGTAGATCCATTTCAACTGTATGATATGTAGTATCACAAATGTAGCCCCATTTCAGTTGTAAGCTATATAATAATAATAATTAGTATTTATATAGCGCCTTTCTCCCAGTGGGACTCAAAGCGCTTTCAGCGCACGCTCTCGGAATTAACCAAATCGGCAGCTGAGATAATAGATGTTATTATTACCCAATTAATGGTACTCATTTATCGACCTCGGAAGGATGAAAGGTTGAGTTGACCCCGCTGGGATTCAAACCTGCAACCTTGCGGGTAGAATAGGCTCCATAGTCAGGGACTTTACCACTGAGCTATCTCAGCTATGTGGTATCACTTCACAACAGGGGGTGGTTTGGGACCATGGGCTTGAATGATAATGGAAATGGCCACGTGATTGTATTTGCCCCCCCAGGCCAAAAGTTGCTAGCCTCCCCTGTTGAGACCCAAATCCCTCTGCCCCTCTTTCCCTCCCTGGTGTCCCTGTGTTTAGGAGATGAGACTGTGTGGTGTGTGTATATAAGTGTATCACCCTGGTGTCCCTGTGTTTAGGAGATCAGACTGTGTAGTGTGTATATAAGTGTATCACCCTGGTGTCCCTGTGTTTAGGAGATGAGACTGTGTGGTGTGCATATAAGTGTATCACCCTGGTGTCCCTGTGTTTAGGAGATCAGACTGTGTGCTGTGTATAGAAGTGTATTACCCTGGTGTCCCTGTGTTTAGGAGATCAGACTGTGTGGTGTGTATAAGTGTATCACCCTGGTGTCCCAGTGTTTAGGAGATCGGACTATGTGGTGTGTATATAAGTGTATCACCCTGATGTCCTTGTGTTTAGGAGATCATACAGTGTGGTGTGTATATAAGTGTATCACCCTGGTGTCCCTGTGTTTAGGAGATAAGACTGTGGGGTGTGTGTATTTAAGTGTATCACCCTGGTGTCCCTGTGTTTAGGAGATCAGACTGTGAGGTGTGTATATAAGTGCATCACCCTGGTGTCCCTGTGTTTAGGAGATCAGACTGTGTGGTGTGTATAGAAGTGTATCACCCTGGTGTCCCTGTGTTTAGGAGATCAGACTGTGTGGTGTGTATATAAGAGTATCACCCTGGTGTCCCTGTGTTTAGGAGATCAGACTGTGTGGTGTGTATAGAAGTGTATCACCCTGGTATCACTGTGTTTAGGAGATCAGGCTGCGTGGTGTGTATAGAAGTGTATCACCCTGGTGTCCCTGTGATTAGGAGATCAGACTGTGTGGTGTGTATATAAGTATATCACCCTGGTGTCCCTGTATTTAGGAGATCAGACTGTGTGGTGTGTATATAAGTGTATCACCCTGGTGTCCCTGTGTTTAGGAGATCAGACTGTGTGGTGTGTATATAAGTGTATTACATTGTTCCACAGCCATAAAACACATCAATGTGTGTATAAACTTCAGTACATGTATGTATAGATTAGTCTGTGTAAATAAAATACTTTTTTTCTTGTTCTAAATCATTTATTCACTTACACAAAGTGGTATAAATAGATCACGAAATAACCTTAAAATGCCCAGTAAAGCCCCATCCAACAGCCACGCCCCCAACAACACCACCAAAAACAAAAGCGCTCCTCTTTATTCATTTGAAATGTTGGGAGGTATGGAGTAAACCAGCTGTACCATAGGGAACAAGTCCTTAATCCTACAGATGTATCCAACATCTCTATATACTATGGAAGTGAGTGTCAATGCTAGTACTCTTGGAATACAGTAGTGCATGATTCTGGGGTATCTCTGCTTTATCACTGATGGGTAATCAGTAGTTGAATTATTATAATTAGCCTAACTTTTCTTAATTAGTTATCATGAAAACCTGACCAGTTGGTGTACACTGAGGACTGGAGTTGAAAATCCCTGTGCTCAGATCATGACATGTGCCCATTTTCAGGTCATAGTATCCAGAGTAATAATAATTTGTGATTTTTATATCACTTTTCTCCTTGTGAGACACAAAGCGCTTTACAAATCTATAAACAGACATAAAATGTAAGAGTTCCTTATGGTGACATGAGTTGATTGAATGCCTGATAAAAGAGATGGGTCTTTAGCTTTTTTTTAAAAGTCTGTAATGATGGCGCCTCTCTGAGGACGGTAAAGAGTTCCAGAATGTGGGGGCAGCGTGGCTGAATGCCCGGGAACCTGAGGTTGGCTTTATTCTGGGCACTGACAGGAGGGATCTGTTGGCTGACCGCAGTGAGCGGGATTGAATATAGGGTGTCAGGAGCTCTTTCAGGTACTGTGGGCCTTGATTATTTAAGGCTTTGAAGGTCAGCAGGCCGATTTTAAAATATGTTCGCCATTTAATTGGAAGCCAATGCAGGGAGTGGAGAACGGGTGTTATGTGACATGAGCGAGTTTTATTGGTCATTAGTCTGGCTGCTGCATTTTGTACTGTCTGTAGGCGACTGAGTTCTTTTTCTGCGAGGCCCAAGTAAAGTGCATTACAGTGATCTAGACGAGAAGACACAAGTGCATGGATTAATGATGGCATATCATCCGTTGGAATTAAGTGTTGTATCCTGGATTTGTTTCTCAGATGAAAGAAGGCAGATTTTATTACAGAAGAGATCTGCTGTTTAAATGACAGTCCAGAGTCAATCATCACTCTGAGACTTCGTACCTCTGTTGAACTATTGAGTTCAGAGCCTCCAAGTTCCAGGCCAGTTGGGTAAAACTGTGTACTTGGAGAACATTTGACCCTAGACTTGTTCCATTAAATTCTGTCCAACTGTTGATTTAATGATTATTTTCTAGACTGACGGTAGTGATTTGCTCCAATAATTTTTTGTATTTGTAGCTACAAATGGATATACTATAGACCCATGTATACTGACATCTAGCCTTGTCCCACAGTAGTCACAAAATCACACATACTAAATCTAACCAAGCCTTATCCCATGGTGGTCATAGAACCACATATACTAACCATCCAGCCTTATTCCACCACTCTGGTATCCACAGAACCACACATTGTGACCTCTAGTATCTTCCACCTCCAGTGGCATAACCAGAAACTCACATACTGAGTCTAATACCATGTGGGTAATAGCAAAGTTCCCACAGGAAGTGTCTTGGGATTAGTGAAAAAGAGAATATTTTGATGGGTTGCTATAGACAGGACTTTTAGTGGGAAAACTGGCATACTTACATGGGCAGATAAGGAGCCCATACCACAATATCAAGGCACATGTTGTTGCAGATCATCTAATGCAGGGTGCCATCGCACTTTAGTGTGCGAAGGACATCCACATAGGATGCCCCATCCCTTCTATACGGTCTTTGACAAAAATGTGAATGCTGAGTTTTAAATACATATTTATGAATATTGTTACGTACAATGTATGTTTTTGTTATTTTAATACCTGAAAATAACTATATATTTTTGTGTTTGTACCCTTCATTATTCCTTGATAAATTACTTATATATTTTAGGTGTGCCCTGAAAACTTCAGACTGCATGTTGGGGGTGCCTTGAGTAAAATAAAAATGTTGAGAACCAATGATCCAATGTCTACCTCATCATGTATGTAGGTGACAGAACAAAATTTATGATAACTAATAGAGTCAATGTTAATAAGATACACATGTGAGAGAATATTATTGCAAAAATGGTCACAGTATCATAGATCTCAGAGTCACTGAACCTATGGGGAAATTTTCAGACACAGAGAAACAGAAAGATCTGGGAGTATAAGCTGATATTTAATATTCTAAACTGAATCCTAAACCATGAAAATGAATTTATTCCACACCATAAACACATTTTACCCAGAAATTCTATATTCTTTGACATTTTTGGTTGCAAATTTCAAATTTTCCAAAACACACTGACCAGTAGTAAAGAAATCAAAACTTCAAAAGGGAGCAATTTCTTGTATCAGTTGGTCACATTTCATACTGGACGTGGATTTTATTGCTGTTATGATTCCTATTCCCACTGGCACCTGTTTTCATGGCAGTCAGAAAGATTGTGCCTGGTATCCTCTTGTCTATCGTGTCTGTCTTATAAAAAAATACAATTTATATGGAAGCGACCAAAAAAACTATTTACAAATGTTGACTGTAAAGGATGTTGGGAGAAGATGGCCACACACTTAAGAACTATATATTCTTAAAACAGTATATTAAGGAGAGGAAAATCACTCATTAGCAGTATTTGGGCCCTGGGGAAACATTATTTCAATACTATCAGAGTCGTAGTTCAAGAGTAATTGAATTATAAAGTATTCCCCTCCTGTAAACAAACCCAGTTTGGCTAGTCTCTCTTTATAACTCAGATCCTCCAATCCCTTTATCAGTTTTGTTGCACGTCTCTGCACCTTTTCCACTTCAATGTCTTTTTTAAGAAGTGGCGCCAAAAATTGTACTTCATATTCTAGATGAGGCCTAACCAAGGATTTATACAGAGGTAGGATAATATTAGCATCCCTTACTTCTACATCTCTTTTTATGCAGGATAGTACCCTATTTGCTCTTGCAGCAGCTGAGTGACTCTGCACACTGATGTGAAGTCTATTGTCTATCAGCACTCTTTCTCTAATGAGAATTCCCCAAGTTGTTTCCCATTTAGTGCATATGTAGCAAGTTTGTTTCTACAGCCCAAATGCATAACTTTACATTTATCTACATTAAATGTCATCTGCCACTTTTCTGCCCATTCACTCTGTTTATCTAAATCCTTCTGCAGAGAAAAAACATCCAGCTCTGTACATATTTCCTTACATAGCTTAGTGTCATCAGCCAAGACTGAGATGCTACTTTCAGTTCCCAATTCTAGATCATTAATAAACAAATTAAAAAGCATTGGTCCCAGCACTGAACCCTGCGGCACCCCACTTATAACTATAGACCAAGTTGAAAAAGTTCCATTTACAACAACTCTCTGCCATCTATCATTTAACCAGTTCTCAATCCATGTACAGATAACACCACCCAAACCGAAGCCTTTTAATTTATGCAGTAACCTGTTGTGAGGCACTGTGTCAAAGGCTTTTGCAAAATCCAAGTATACTACATCAACAGCAATTCCCCTGTCCAAATTACTACTCACTCTTTCATAAAATGCAAGTAAAAATGATCATTGTATTTTTTCAAAAGCTTTATGATACATTTGTATGAAACAGTTGAACAGTTTGTATAAAACGTATACACAAATATTTTACAAATTATAATGGAGACTATAACTTTATGTTGTTAAGAAAGAGGCCTCCTAGAATTGTACAGTTTTACGCCATTCTGCATAGAAGAACGAGCATATTTAGTCAGCAGTGCTCCGATGGTTTGCTTCTCCCCACACAAGTCCCTAGGAAACAAAGTGGAGAATTAAAATCATCAACCAACATTATCACAAGGATCTCAATCAGCCTACAAATCAAATGCTAAAGCAGCTGTTCTACTATAAAAACATAGCTGTTCCTACTATACTTATTTTAGTTCAAAATCAGTTTAAATGAACAATAAACTTTATATAAAAACATATGTTTTGGGCTTTCTGTGCTAAGTAAAACAAGGGTACTCCCATGGGTGTAACTCACTTTTCGTCACTGCAGATCAGCAAGCTGGGCTGGTTGGACCGCAACGAGGGACAATCTTCTGTTGATGAAGTAGGACAGGTTTTTCCTTCCACTAAGGGGGGCAGGGTTTCCTTATACTGATAGAGAGAAGATTGTCCCTCACTGCAATCTGGTCCGTTGACCGGATTTCAGATCTGAGGGAATCTAATTACTCCTCAGCTAGACCAATCTGCTCAGTGGCAATGGTGGAGAGTGTATTACTAAATGAAAGGAATGATCTAAGCTTTATTTATGCCGACACATTTCTCTCTTTAACATGGCTGTTTGGAATGAAGTTTCCAATTATGCCAACCGAGGGAGGAAACCCTACAAACCAATGTTTTGGAGACCTTTCTAGTACTGAATGGATTAAAAGCCTCATTTAAACCAGTGGAGTTATGATTTGCTCCCTGGGCTGCAATTTGCTTGCACCACAATTTCTTTTTGCATATGGCCCTATAGCCCATTCTTTAACCCTTTGAGTGCCGATACTCTCTGGCACTCAAAGGGATAAAAGTGACACTAAAAGCCAAACAAATGCAATTTCATAGTTTTCAGTTTAAACCCTTGAATGCTAGACATTCCTAATGCATTATCTTACAAAGCGTGAACATTATGCAGAGATACACAATTATGGAATATCCATTCCAAACACAATGCAATTATACAAGCTGACAGATCTGGTGGAGATGGCTCCGCTTGAGTTACTTACTGGATATATGGGGAAATATCCGCTTCCATCCACTTCTCTCTCATGCCAAACAAGGTGTTGAACCTTTCTTGGGTATCCTCAGGCAAGTCTTCTGTTTTTAGCAAAAAGATGGTCTCTGGTCTAGATGTTCGATCCACCAAGGCCAATCCCTAAGAAAATGAAAAAGGACATACAAATAATTTTAAGAGAATATTGAAGTATGTGCATTAGATTTCCCTAGTAAAGCCTCACACTAAATTAGGTTAATGGATAGACCATGTGTCCCTGACTACTGCTGTTCTATTCTGGTACCTCAGAATTTAAAGGGATAGTATTGCCATGTATTTACAAACATTACTTTTGCAGGCATTCAGAAATAAAACGTAATGCCCCCACTCCCATCTCTCAAATCTTTATGGTTTGAGAGATATTTGGGGCCAAAGTTGCCCCCTCCCTCCCCTTTCCCTGATGTCAGCTCTCTAAATGACTGCAGGGGAATCCGGGACCGTCGGAGGCTCTTCAGCAGAGCAGAGATAGTGTTTTTGAACAAGAAATCCTTCATTGGAATGGTCTACAACGTGTGCTTGCAAACCAAGCACACTTTGTAGACCGTTCCAGTGAAGGATTTCTTGTTCAATAATGTGATCTCGGCTCTGCTGAAGAGCCTACGCTTGTCAAGGGACCGGATTCCCTTGCAGTCAGCTAGGTCGCTGATGTCAGGGAAAGGTGAGGGAGGGGGAACTTTGGTCCTGAATATCTCTCAAACCATAAAGGTTTGAGAGATGGGACTGGGGGCATTAAGTTTTATTTTTGAATGCCTGCAAAAGTAATGTTTATAAATACATGGCAATACTATCCCTTTAATGCATATCAAATCACTTACCAGATCCAGTACAGATTCCCGCAGGGTCAGTTGAAGACATCCTCTGCTAATAGCTTGATATAGAACTGATAATATGGGATCTTTGCAGAAAAACTTCGACTCTGCTCAAACCCATGACTACTGCTTGTGCACAAAGCTGAAATCTGTGCTTTATGCATACATAGTAGTAATATTAGGCTTTATCTATGAGGAAGTTTGTCCCTGTGCAGAACCCATATTATCAATCACTGAACAAGCTATAAAAGGAAGCCTTCACCTGACTGCTATTCTTGGTATGGGATCAGATGTGCTACTCTTAACCCTTTGAGTGCCAGAGGGGGTACGCAACAAATTGGCGTACCCCTCTGGCACTCAATGGGTTAAATTGTTACCTCTGAGCTCCCAGAATAGCAATCTGTAATTGAAACATGACCTTTGCTCTACGATAGTTTAGTTTAGGGTTTGCCATTCCCTTAACCCCTTGTGGACCAGAGGGATGTGCACTGCACACCCACTCTGTACCTCCAGGGGTTAATAGCTAAATTTTATTGTGCATAGGTGCTCATATCACTTCTAGACAGCCGAGGGTGCTTCAGAAAAATATACAAAACAAAACAAAAAAAAAAACGTAGAACAGCGATTCTCAGTTTCAGTCCTCGGGTCAGGTTTTAACAACATCGCTAATCAAGTATAGGTAGATTAATTACAATGACCGAGACAAAGACTATCCACCTGTGATTCAGCAGGAGTAGTCTGAAAACCCGCTCTTTTGGGGGTGCCCTGAGGACTAACACTGAGAGAGCAATATTAATCCCAGCCTAAAACAAACCCCACCATGTTTGATATCAACAAGAAGTGATAAAGCAGTAAAGCGGAAAGGACTTCTCCAGTTCCTATGTTATTCTATGGAGCCTATGCACCAAGATCTCTTGAACTGGATACATGTTGATGCATTAGCTTCATAGAATAACATAGGAACTGGAGAGATTATCACTTTGGAGAAGTCATCTCCACTTTATCACCCCCCATGTATCAGAACAAGGTCATATTACTATCCTAATCCTATAGTAAATGAGCAGCAACCTATTTCAAGGCACTATGCAAAAGGAAGGGAAGAGATGGAAAAACAAAAACATTAAATTGGTTGAAAAGGATCTGCTAATGAGGGCTTACAGACAGAGGGGGAGGAGCAACTACAGGAAGAGGAGGGGAAAAAAGCTTTAGCAATTTACACTCAGACTAGTAGAGTAAAAATGGTGCAAGTGGTTTGCCCCAGAATTGCTCCTTTTTGTGGCAAACCAACTGCACCACTGGGGGAGAGGAGCAAATTGCATAGATTTTAACCTTTTGAATGCTAGAGGTCTCTAACAAATTGCAAAGCATTAGCGGCCTCTTTAGCATTCATAACGTTAAAAACCTGCTTTAAATCAATAAACATTTTGTTGCTTTTTTTTTTTTTTTTGGGGGGGGGGGTTATTTGCCCCATTATGGCTTCTACATATAAAGGCCCTAACTGTATACTAAGACCAGAAATACCACGTTGATCTAGGAACAGACTACCACATACCTTCAGCTGGTCCAGCCTTGTAGTCATGCCCTCGGGAACACTTTGCTGCCAAACCTCCTGAAACTCAGACAGATTAAACTTCACTGCGTTCTGCAAAAGCATCTGGGCCGTAGCCCTGCAGATCTTGTCTTCATCTAGAGCAAAACACACATCACCTGAATGAAAAAGGAATACAATTAAACACAAATATACAGCAGAAATGGAACAAGGGGCCCCTGCCTGTTTGTGAAGAGTACAACCGTTCTAAGGGTCTTATGTACAAAAGAAAAGAGGATCAGTTCTACAGCAAACCAAGTGCACCACATGCAGGACATGAAAACTCCCACTGATTTAAATGAGGCGCAACCCCTTCACTACTAAAGAGGTCCCATATGCTCTCCTTTTTGTAATGTAGACAGACCCCCAAGGTGCTCTTGTTACTCATGTAGGAAAAGACTGAACTGCAATACTGGTCTTGTGGTTAAAAAAGCTTGTTTATTTGACAATGGGAATTTAATTAAAATAAAAGGAGAGGCAAAATGCTGTCAACTGGATAATTCGTTCTGCAGAAGTTCCACTAATAGTCTAAGACATCTGTGATATTGAAATAATGTATCTTCATATTCTGGGCATAGTGCCAACTTTAAGAACATTTGTAACTGAGATGTGTAGTTTTTTTTTTCCCCCACTTCAGGTGAAACTGACTACAATTAAAAGAATGCATAACCAATCCTCTGCCCTACTGCCCCTGGGATGGATATATATATTATATTATATATATATATATATATATATATATATATATATATATATATATATATATATATATATATTACAAGAAAAGGAGGGGAGGGAGAAAGTCCACTATCCATTAGGAGTTGCAGACTCACAAAAACGTTTTGCACTGTCCAATGACTGTCTTGGCGCTCAGAGGATTGTTAAGGTTACCTGTTTTTACATCTTTCATCATCTACCACCTCTTCCATGTACTTGCAATCCTCTCTCTAAGTTTGTAGTGTCCTCCCTTGCTGATGTGCCCAGTACCAGGAGGAGACTTGATGTAACACAATGTCCATTGCTAGAATAACATTCCTGTCTATGTGCTTGCAATGGGCCGTAGGCTGTTACTGGAGGCACTTCTAAGTGCCAGTGGAACATTTTCAAAGTCTGATATTTACGGACTAACCATTCAAGCTCACAGTTGCCAGGTAGCAGAATAAATACCGACACTATTTTAAAAGTAGGTGGCTTCCTGATTGTCCACTTACTGCTCCAGGTAAAATCGTAATGTGTATGTTCGACAGGTAGGCAGTTTTCCCATAGGCCGCCGCTCGTCAACAATGCCAGACAGAGCAAGACGTTGCTTCAACAAGTAGGCAGCTCTGTGATCGGTCGCCACCTGTCCCCATCTTGTCGCTCCATTTCCCCCTGGCTGGGGAGCCAGTATGACAAGATTGAATTAGTCTGCTGGGCCCGGGAAATTCGATCAAAGTATGAACAGAATACAGCCGGGCCTGGATTGGTCGCCATTGTTGGCGCTACTTGTTGCTCAGATTCCCCAATGGTTGGAGATCAGAGCGGCAAGATTGAATTATGTTTTTTTGTCTTTTGTTTTATACTGTATACAAATGTGCTCATGTCCCCGAATAAAGTGTGTTAGTTTTGGAACTACAAGAACGTGCTGTTCTTTATTCTGGGAATGTTTAAAGGGTCCTTTTTGACCCCCATTCCAATACACTTTGTTCCAGTGAGACCTGTAGCCACATCAAGGAGAGGGAAACCCGGCATGAAGGCCAAGGGCTACCCTGTGTCCTTGGTTACCATTACAGTGCTGGAACTACTTTACTTTAGCGATGGATGCTGACATACCACGGGAGACAGACATAGGTAGGAGGACTACAAAATTAGGGTAGAGTGAAAGCATATAGAGAGGTCTGCAAATAGATGTGTGTGTGTGTGTGGTGGGGGACGACTGCAGGGGAGTGAAGAAAATGTGTAAATGCATTAAATGACAGTGCCAAAGCAGTGTTCAAAAGCATTATGCTGGGCAGCTCCTTGGCACTCGGAGGGTTAATGTACTAACAACATACAATGATGTATGCAAATACACAGGAGAGGGGAGGGGGTGGGAGTAGAAAATAGTAACACAAATATCTCTGCAGAGATTGAGATACCTGGGCATTTTAACACCATATTTTACTATGGCCATATAGCCAAATTCAGCAAGTCAGAGTGATGCAAACCAACTAAACAATAGGGGACAAACAGTTCCTTTTCTTTAAATGAGGCTTTTAACTCCTTGAATGCTGCATTCAGTTGACTGCTGAAGGGTTTAAAAAACCCCATTTACATCAATGGGAACCTGAGGGATTTGCTCGTGTCATCTATAGTTCAGTTGGTATGTCTCCGAGTGGCAGAGTGGTGCTCTGCAATGCACTGCATAGCTGAGGCACTTGGAGCTTTAAAAAAATAAAACGTTAAAATCTTTTTACTGAAAAGAGTTTCCCATCTGGAAACAAAGAGTTGATAAACGTACCTTCATCATCGAATTTCTTCCCGTAACAAATCAGGCAGTGTTCTATCATTTCCCTGAAAGTACATACAAGAGAATTGCTCTGTTACCATGACAAGTAATCATATCATACACACATAGTAATGTTCAGCCAGAACGATGACACCAGCAGAGCATTTCAGCCTTTGCTGCCATGAGCAGGATGACATACTATTACAATACGAGTTGACCTGGTGCCTCTCTTTTTAGATAAGTTCTCCTGCTTATATACATTGTTAAAACTTTAGATACAAGAGAGGGCTACAAAACATTGAAAATCAATCTAAGGCATTGTTAAATGCTGATACAGCGCCTGATATATCAGCAACAAGACTGAAGAACCACATTATTCTTATATTAAACATTGGACCACTTTCGGTTTACTACTGGGAGAGACCGTGTGGCAGGACCCCACTGCATCAGTATACTGGCTGCAAAAACACCCTCTCCCTTTCTTATAGATTGCAAGCTCATGGTGACAGAGCCCTCATCTCCCTCTGTTCCAAAGAGTTTATATATGTATTGTAACCAATCTTCTTGTCTACCACTGCACAGACCTGCAGGGCAAACCAGGGGTGGTCAGTTATTGGACCTCTAGCTGTTGGCTGGTTGATGATGACTAAAGATCAGTCAAAGGACTATCCCTGGATTAATTTGTTGAGCCCCAGGGGGTATGCTGGGGAGGGGAGAGCGGGAGACAATGCATTGCTGAGTGGTATCAGTGAGCAAGGAAAATCTACGAACTTCCCGTGCTGCATGCATAGCGTAATCTATAACGCTGAATAACAAACTATTTTTGTAAAGGAAAAATGTCTGCTATAATGTGATTTTGAAAGTCCTTTCAAAATTATCAAAGTTGTTTTAAGGCGACTGTCCCTTCAAAACTGCACAACTTACTAAATCGCACTCGCAGTGGTATTACAGGTCTGAGTAGGAAGATTGTCCTCGCACAGACATGGCAAGTCTGATCAAGTCACAAGAGAGGAGCACCTTCACATGACCCTTCAGAACTCACTGAGGGATCCAGTGGGTGACGCCGTAATTATGGAAGTCAAACTTTACTACATACACTGCTGTGTTCAGGGCAATACCCTTTAGACTGAGCACGTTTCACAAGGCTTACGATTGCTTTTGATTTGAATAAAGGATAATAACTGTAATTAAACTTCTGTAAAGGAATCCTGATACCGTCATATCTGTGTACATTTGGGGCAGACACAGAGTTTCAGTAGATGACCACGTTTGTAATGGTGACAGGGAGGTTCCTGTCGTGTAACTACGATACAAACCAAATGTACCACAGAGAAATGAAAAAGCGTCATTTAAACAAATGGGAATGTAACCCCTTGAATACTAGAAAGGTCTCCAGGAATTTCAATTAAATATGCTGGAGACCTCTCTAGCATTTATGGCATAAAAGCCCTATTTAACTAAATGGAATTTTTATTTGTTCCTTATTGTGCAGTTTGTTCACTCCGTTCTCCTTTGTTCCCCCGGTTCATTTCTCACATGGAGGGGAAGGATTATGGGAACTGGAGACCTGAAGGAGACCGTCAATGTCAGTCTATTACTGGCCTACAAACACCGGTCAGCTATTCATTGGATGTTGAGCAGGGAATATATTTTCTGCACAGCTGTGACAGACTGCCACACAAATAAAAAATGCTGTAATACGGATGTGTTTGAGCTGAATGCCCTATAGTTGCTCAAGTATTGCGTTAGCGACTAGTGGGAACAGCTATACACAATGATTTACATTTCTGTTGAGGAGAAAATAAATAAATGTTGCGTGTTACCCGGGTGAACAGGACCTTAGTGTATCAGCCTCACTGTATAAATGTAACTGTGGTGCAGACCAGCAGTGAAAGCACTAACTTTACTTTAGTAGTGCAGCAGATTGATTGTGCACCTGCTGCTCACTATGAACAGATGAAGTACCAAATCGCTCCGTCTCTCTCTGTCAGTGCTGGCACTGTTTACCTTACTACAAGCCTTCTGAACTCACAACTGATAGCAGCTTCTTAAAAGCAGACACAATCAGTTCACCCTCAGGACTGGGGAGTGGGAGGACTGGAATGTACTTTCCTTCCTAATAGACTACATCTGTATTCAGAACTACTATCATCCATTACAACATATATGTGCTGTCCTTAAAGGAATAGTGTTTATGTTATATTTCTGCTGAAACTAAGTGGGTTTGTTCCTGTTATTGTGAATAAAAGTCTAGGCTTCAGTTTACTCACATGCCCTGTGAAATGTCTTTGTTAAAGTACAAATTCAACAGTTTCAAACAGTAGTGGGGAAATGTATTTACAAGTACAGTTAGCCATAAAGATGTATTGTTATCTAAACATAACACTGTAATCTAAGAATAAGTGGCTTTTAATTTATCAGGACATGCCTAGGTAGGTGTCAATCAAATAGCAGCCAGTAATTTCAATTACCATTTTTATTAGCCTAATGCTAGTTGTTTCAGTTTCAGTCAGATAACAACCAGGGTCCCTTAGGATCCAATCAGGTCTGTGACACCTATTGTTTGCCATGAGGTGGTGTGATCTAGAAGCAGGGTTCAACAGAAAACACCATACGAGGGGGTGCTGATAAGTATTGATCCTTACCCAGAAAAAAATTTAGCTAGGAAGCTGTAAATTGAAGGGTGTACTGGCCAATTTGTCTATATTCAATGGGGCAAAAATCAACTACCTATGATTTTAACTTATATTTTTAAGGTCCAAAGTGAACATGGCAGCACCTCCAGAAAAGTTCAGTGTGGAAGAGCATAGGATCATAAACAAGTTCCTGTTTCTCCAAGGGAAAGGTGCAATGCAGATCCATGAAGAAATGTCACAAACTTTGGGTGCCAGTGGCCCTTCATATGCAGCAGTTAAATGTTGGGTTGTCAATTTCAAAACTGGCCATTTCTGTGTTGAAAGTGAGAAACCCAGTGAAAGACCTGTCTCTGTGCCTGCAAATGTGAAAGCCATCCATGACTTGAACACGGAGGACCGCCGAATATCAGCCAAACATATTGTTACATATCTGGGAATTTCACGTGAGAGAGTTGGTGTGATTATCCACAACAACTTGGAAATGAGAAAGCTTGCAGAAAAGTGGATCCCAAAACTTTTGAAAACCGAACAAAAGAGGAGACGTGTGGAGACATCGGTCGCTGTTCTGGAACATTTTGCAAGAAATGAGTCAGATTTCCTGGACAAACTGGTAACTGGTGATGAGACATGGATCTACTGTTATGATCCTGAGACAAAGAAACAGTCTAAGGAATGGAGGCACAGTGGTTCCCCAAGGCCAAAGAAGTTCCATGTGCAAAGGTCAGTGCAGAATCAAATGGCAACAGTTTTTTGGGATAAGAAGGGAGTTCTGCTGGTGGACTACCTCCAAAAGGGTTCAACCATCAATGCAACATATCATTGTGCTTTATTGACGAAGTTGAGGCAAATCATCAAGGAAAAACTTAGAGGAAAGCTCTACAAAGGTATCATCCTGTTGCATGACAACGCCTCATCGCACACTGAAGGAGACACAATGGCAAAACTGACCTCCTTAGGCTTTCAAGTGATGCCCCATCCACCCTATTCAACCAACCTGGCTCCTTCTGACTATCATCTGTTCCCCAATCTCAAAAAACACCTAAAGGGACAATGATTTGGGAGTGTTCCAGAGGCAACTAATGCTGCAAATGAGTGGTTTCACCAGCAGTCGGAAGAATTGTATTTGCAGGGACTTAAGAAGCTGCAGGACAGATGCTGCAAGTGCATTGACTTCCTGGGGGAATATGTAGAATAGTCTGGCAGTTACAGCTTCCTAGCTCAATTTTTTCTGGGTAAGGCTCAATACTTATCAGTACCCCCTCATATATAGGAAACTGCAGCTATTATGTAAAAGCAGATGTACCAGACTGCTGTATAAAGGACACCTAGGTAATTCAAAGTGATCAATTAAGAGTTACTTATTCCTAGGGTACACTTCCTTTTTTATTTGAGAAGAACAATCTTAGACTGGAGTGGATCACACAATAGTCCAGGATAAAGATTTATAAATAGTTTTGTATTGTAAATACAAAATAAGTTCCCTGTGTTTACTTATTTTGCCAAAAGACAATAGGCAAATCATTCCCAAATGGGAAATCCTAGAGAGATAAGCCCTGCTCGTGGTTCTTTAGAGTTATGGAAGAGATTCACACTCAGTAAAATGAAAGTGACCAGTTATAGAGGCTGGTGTACTAAGAACAACTAGGGGGAGATGAACTAAGATGTGATAAAGAGGTGAGAATGTGGAGATGACTCCCCTAGTGATGTCACTTCTCCAATTCCTAGGTTATTTTATGGAGCCTATGCATTAACATGTCTTCCACTTGTGAAATCTTAGTGCATAGGCTCCATGCAATAACATAGGGACTGGAGAAGTGATATCACTGGAGAAGTTATCTCCACTTTATCACTCCTTAACGCATCTCCCCCCAGGAGCAAATCAAATGCACCACATCAGAGAAATATTCCAGTTAACACCCTGAATGTAAACATAAGATTATTTTGAAGTGTGTTGAGACTTCTCTGGCATTGAAAGGGTTAAAAAACCCATTTAAATGAATAGGAATTCTGGAAAATGCTATGGTGCGGTTGGTTTACTCCAGAACTGCTATAACAGACTGCGAGAGAGATCATATAAATATACTACTGGGGTATGAAGGCCACGCACCTAGGTATTCAATCCTGTTATATCAAGAGCCACATACTTGTACACTATGTCCCCTTATAACATCAATGTAGAGCTGACACCATAGCACCACAGAGATCTACAGATTCATTCGCACTAACAGTCCAACAGAAGCAGAGTCCTGTGTGACCTGGTTCTCTGCTTCTCATTACAGTCTGCTGGATATAACTGTTTAACCCTTTGAGTGCCAGAGATATCAAACCTATTGCAACGCAATGTGTTGGATACCTCTCTGGCACTCAAAAAGTTAGCCCCTTGAGAACGAGAGGGGGTGTGCAACACATAGCTTGTCAATATGCTGTGCACCCCTCTGGCCCTCAAGGAGTTAATCACATTCAGTCATTACAAGGACTGGAAATCAGAGTGCAGTAAAGCGATCCTTACTCTGGCTCCAGGCATCGCAGTTCCTCCAGGCAGACTTTCACAGGAACCCGGCTGAAGGACCAAGACTCGGAGTCAATTAACTGGATGATGTGATTCAGGAGTTTCATTTCATAATCAAAATCAGGAAGTCTCCAAAATCCTGGAACACATTAACAAAGGCTTTAAAGCAAAAAAGGATTCCTGTAGAGAGACCAGCCCAGCACCTCTAATTACATAAAGGTCCAACAACTCTGAATAATAACCTCCCGGTTTCCTAACCATGGCCTGAAAATCCTAATGGCCGCTGTGAATTTTGCCCTGGTATCTACTAGAGAATATTACTTCAACCAGTCCTAAACGACATGACCAAGGAGGCCGCCATGGCAGTTGCTGGAAGTTTTGCATGAGCCTACTTAACCCTTTAATGACCAGAGGAGTCTGATATCCTGTGGTCTTGCTGGCAACTGTTTAAGTCTTCCTCCATGGACATGACGTCCATAAGTGATTGAAGATATTATTTCTTGAACCAAGGTACGGGGGATGATAGGGCAATAAGGATTTTAGGACCATGGAAAGAAAGTGGTGGGGTTATTAGGAGTTGCTAGCTCTCCTTTGAGAATTAAAAAAATTGTATTACACATACATGCACACACTTTTTTTCTACATTACTTCTTATGAAAGTATCTATTATATTGCTTTCCCTGCTGTATCGATTAGTTGTACCATGTGCAGAGTCTGAGGTCCTGCTGGCAATTGTTAAGTACCTAATCCATGAACAAAACATCCAGCACTGATCGAAAATATTATTTCTTGACCCAAGAAAAAAAAAAATAATAAAATCATAGGGCTATTTAGAATTTTTTGGCCATAGTAGGGAAAGTGGTGGGGTTAAAAAATAAAATAAAAAAAGTTTTTACACATACATGCCCACACTTTTTTTTCTAGATTACTTCTTACTGCTTTCCCTGCTGTATCGATTAGTTGTACCATGTGTAGAGTCTGAGGTCCTGCTGGCAACTGTTATGTACCTAATCCATGAACTAAACATCCAGCACTGATTGAAAAGGTTATTTTTGAACTAAGGAGCAAGGGAAATATTCATAAGGGCCATTAGGATTTCCATACCACAGTAAGTTAAGTGTGTGTGTGGGGCTGGTTGTTATCCTTTAAAGTGAAGTGGTAAACAGCTGATACTTTGCCAGTATGCAGGGCACCAGTTAACATATGTAGAAGCATACCTTCAATATTACATGCGTGTATCATTTTCAAGTGGTCCATTAATTCTTCATAACTTGCTTGAATCTGATTGAGAAGATCCTCTGTCGTGTACTGGGGAAACAACAAATGGAGGAATTAACCCTTTGAGTGTCAGAGAGGTAACAAACGCAATGCATTGACTACCTGTCTGGCACTCAAAGCGTTAACTAAATCTGCTGTACACTTTACAGAATAACATGATTACAATATAACCAATTATTGTTTATTGGCAATTTAAAATGGATCCATTATCTATTTTTTTTTTTTTTTTTTTTTAATCATCTTCGCACTGAATTCTGGGATGGCAGAGCGGCATGCAATTTAGCCCCAATTGTGACAAAATATTCCTTCCGGACTCTAAATGGCAGTCAGATGTTTCCCTGGATCAACATCCTATCAACTTTGAAGCCAACTGTCAATTTTTAATATTATTCAGTCCTAGTTATGTATCCATTACTTTTTTGAAAGCAGTTACCAATATTTGCAAGCACAGCATCCCGAGGCAAAGAATCCCATAACGTTATAGCCCTTACTGTAAAAAAAATCCCTGCCTTTGTTTTAGCCGAAAGTGCTTTTCCTCTAGTGTTAATGTATAACCTCTCGTTCTAAGCTCAGCTCTTTGAGTAAATAATTCCTTGGAGAGTTCTTTGTATTGACCCCGAATATATTAGTAAATGACAATCATATCACCCCTTAGATTTCTCTACTCTAATGAAAACAAACCTAGGTTTGGCTAGTCTCTCTTTATAACTCAGATCCTCCAATCCCCTTAATCAATTATGTTGCACATCTCCCAATTAATTTCTACAGTGCAAAACATAACCTTACATTATCTACATTAAACCTCATCTCTGCCCATTCACTCAATTTATCTAAATCCTTCTGCAGAGGAAAACATCCTGCTCTGTATACATCTCCTTACTCAGCTTGGTGTCATCATCAAAGATTGAGACATTACTTTCAATTCCCACCTCTAGATCATTAGTCAACAAATTTTAAATAGAATTGGACCCAGGACTGAACCCCACTTACAACTTTAGACCAACTTGAAAAGGTTCCATCATCATCACCCATCCAGAGTCTAGTTGGGAAAAATATGATTGGTAGTTCAACCATTCTCAAATCCTGGCTAAATACTTATCATGCAGATACCCTGACTCCTCTGTGCTTTCTGCTGGGGTTTGTTGGTAGTGGCTCTGATCTATGACAGTGATACCAGGGTCTGAGCTGGAACACACTTCATACTATGTATCACTATTGTGCAAGCACAACTTACACATATGACATTTGTAAACAGGCAGTAATGTCAGGCTTTAAGCAAAGATAAATGTTTTCCTTCTTCAGATACCATATAATTGGTTAGGGTTCCCAGCAGGAAGGAGGAACTGTCACCACCATCACCTGACTCCAGCAGAGAGGAATAGGTGATCAGCTGGGTAAGACTTTAACTCTCCCACCTTATATTGCAAGAGAGAACCACATGCCCTAATACAGGGAGGTTCAAACCAATTCAAGATGCCCCCCCCCAAACAGTGCATATCATCAGAATCTCCTCAGTTAAATACAAATGAATGTTGTTAACTCAAAGAGAAATTGAATATCTTCAATGTTAGGGGTAGGGGGTGCTGAGGACAGGTTTGAGTGCCTCTGCCCTATTGTGTTTTTTGAGGGTTGATTGTCCCTCTAACAGGACCAGATTCTAAAATGTTAGTGTCCAGTTAAAAATGACAATACAATTACTTTGCAAAATATGTATTAAAATTTAAAAAAAAAGTAGTACTCCTACCCAATTAAATCCTTCAGTTAAAGGGCCACTCATTTATATAGGTATAATATCCTACAGTTTCCTCCAACATGCAGCAAAATGTCTCTAGCATCCAAGAGGATAAAACTTGGGCTTGTAAGTTTCCTTTGCTCCCCAGTCACAAATGCTGTTCTGGAGTGCATTATTAAACTAGTCAAATCTATATATATAAGAATAAGCCTCATTGCATAATTTATGGTTCCTCACACACAGAACATAATTTATGTCTCCTCAGAAAACAAACACACATTGCACAGAATGCCTCATTACATAATTTATGTCTCATTAGGAGACACAACTCCCATTGGGTGATTCAATGGGGACATTACTGCTCCCATTGGGTGATTCAATGGGGGCATGTTTATCATACAGGGAGTTGGCCCGCCCCCCTCCAGCCCGCCTACCACTATCCAACTGACAAAAAAAAAATATATAGCTGCCTCTTGCTCCTGAAGTAGGGGATATCAATAACTTCTCCCGGTCCACACACACTCTCACTCAGGATCATGACCCCACAAACACACTGTTTCACCTCCCACAGATAATTTTAAACCTCCATACACTCTGTTTCAGTACGAGGGTGTAATGTTTCCATAAAATACAAACTCAGGGATAAACTTAATAGCAACTCTTTTATTTAACTCTTTTCATCTCTTCAGTCAACCTCACTAACTGTCTGTTTTCAAGGGTCACTCCAATACTTCCTGCCCTTTCTCCTTAAAGGGAGAGAGATGCTTTGCTGTATGTTACAGAGGGCAAGCCTCAAACACCACTTTCTATTTGTTCCCTCAGCATGTTGCTACGTTACCTCAACTGAAGAACCACCGTGTGTTATATTGCTATGTTACCATAGCTTAAGTAAGGAGGAGTTACTGCTCCCATTGGGTGATTCAGTGGGGGAGTGATTTAAATCATGCAGGGAGTTGGCCTGCACCCACTATCCAGCCCGCCCACCACTATCCAAGTGACTGAAAAAATAAAATGGCTGCCACTCTTTCCTACACCACAGACACAAACACACTCTCAATCACACACACTCTCTCTCTTGCGCACACACACACTCTCTCTTGCGCACACACACACTCTCTCTCGCGCACACACACACTCTCTCTCGCGCACACACACACTCTCTCTCGCGCACACACACTCACTCACACACCCTCTCACTCACACACCCTCTCACTCATTTATACTTACTCACTCACACTCACACCCCGGGAGCCAGCACGATCCACCTTCCATCATAGTTTTACTCACACTCACTAACACCCCAGGAGCCAGCACGATCCACCTTCCACCGTAGTATGTGCAATTTCAACTACATGAATGAATGCCACAGTGGAGGCATAAGTGCAAACACAAACTCATTACAGTGACACATAAGTCACCCCCTTATAACTCACTTCTGTGTGTGTGTGTGTGTGTGTCTCTGTGTGTGCCTGTGTGTTCCTCACTGTGTGTGTTGCATGTCTGTATCATGTGTGTATGACTGTGTCGCTCTTTATGCATTTCAGTAAATGCGTGTGCATTTGCATATGTGTGCGTGTCTTGCATCCGTGTGTGTGCATTAATTCCCTATATAGCCTGACGGGCAGCGCCACCCCACATTCCTAGTAATTATATAACAATCTAGAACAGTGATGGACAAAGGGAAGCCCACAGCTGTTGGCTGGAGGGTCTCACACCGGCCAACCCTGACCTAGACCTTCCGTTTTCTCACCAATGAATTATCTTGGCTTCTGTTTCTCTCATTCTCTGGTCCATTGTAAGTATTTTCCATAAGCAGTTTCTTCAGTTTCTTTAGCTTGGGCCTACACCTCCTCACCTCCCAGTAGTGGTTAGAGAATCCGGCGATCTGTAATGTAAAGCAGATTAGCGAGCTGTCTTGATGTGCCACCATCATTATACAAAGATGTCCAGTTTAAAGTGAAGATCCTCACCTCTGTCACCCAAGGACCAGATATAAATGAGTGACCAGCAATTGCAATACATATACAATAACTCAAACCACAATTATCATAATTAGCATTACCAGCAATTAAAGGGTTAACCACACACAGGCATATTCAAAAGGTATTGAATAACAATAATTGAACTCAGCAGCATAGAAAAGGATAACTGATCCTATAATTAATTAAAATACAGTTGGCAGCAGCATATACGAATACCTCTGCCCCAGAAACTGTATAAACTATGCTAATTGAGGTTCATGGTAGGTTGTCAAGTGAGTAAGCTTTACTATTAAGCCAGGTCTTCTGACAATTCTCCTTGTACCAAATGCAATAGCAAAATTTAGAGAAACTAACTGGAATAAAATCCCAGATTTAGAGCACTATAATTTAATTATCTACCGATTTTAATATTGTATACCATCTGAATAAAACATATAAATTGCATTCAATATAGTCAGTAATAGATTATACCAAGAATATACTCAGAATCAAATCTAATAATATATGTCTAGACAGTATACTAAACTTCATGTAACGTATATCATAAACATGACCATAGCAATCCTATGTAAAACCTATAGGGAACTCCAAGGGTTAATCACTTAGTAATATAGAATGCCACACCCAAGATGGTGGCTTCTTTTGTCTAGTGTGAGGTTTAAATAAACTTCTCACTGTACAAAAGTTTAGACCCAAAAACATACACAAAGAAACTCCTCAAAATAAACTATTTTACACTTCTCTGGCAAAATATATAATTTACCAATCAATTCTGCTTAATTTCAGAATCACTACAGCCAATATGGCTTATTATAATTTCTAAAAATGGGTGGCCAGTCCACTAAGAAATATAAGAAAATTATGTTTATTCAAATATAGAAGAAATATGCATTTGATTCTGAAATTTTGCAGAGTTAAAATAAGGAAAGATATAGTTACGAGTCGATGAGTGTTTCTTAGGATCTCTTTAGCAGCCAGCCAAGAATACTTTGATGAAGCAGAATCAGGAAACCCAGACAGCGAACTGCCTTAGGCCTTCCTATTTTATCAGGTAAAATTACTCTTATCAGAAAACTCCACCAATCCCCTCTTATTGGATAAAGAGCCATCACATTATGCCATGACATCATCAGTATTACCTGATTGGACAGTCTAAATTCCAAATTTCCATATAAGATCATGAATATATTAACACCATATTTGGAATTCTGCAAAACACGGTCTCTATTAGCCCTGAAGATGGCGCTCTAATACCATTTTTAATCTTCCCTATGACACCTGGGTCTGGATTCTGTCCTCAGTGAGGGGGTCACTAGGGCAACATATTTCATGTAAACACGTCACACTATAATCCTATGTCTGAGATTTCACATCTGATTAGAGGTGTTTTCTCTAGACACTGAGTCTCCAACTGGATATCAATAATCATAAAAGTCACTCAATATTTCACCCCCATATTGAAGCAAAGAGGCCCCCTTTGTCTAGAAGAATGAGCTAATTTAAACACATTTTAAACATACTTTCAAACAATTCTGCTTTTTAAAATTAACTCTACTCTCCACCAGGACAAAGTCTCTGACACACCATAGGGCAGGGGCATCACCCATATGTGGCTCAGCAGACATGAGGCCCACCTGAGATGTTTAACCCTTTGAATGCCAGGGGCTTTGCAACGCACTGTGTACCCCTCTGGCATTCAAAGGGTTAAAAAAACCTACGTAATTAACTAGCACACCAACTAGTAGGCCAGCAAGACATAATCCCATTCTTGCCAGTATTGTACAGTTCCAGGATAGAGGTCTACTAAATATCAGGATGTAGAAGAAGTCAGAGATGCTCAGCTCGGCTCATGAGCTTGCAAGGGAATGCAAAAGCTCACTAGGACTGCGTCCTCGCGCCAAGGGTGCATTCTCTTTTAGCTCACAAACACCATACACAGAGAAGAAATATTCTGAAGCATATCATACAGGTCCTGTCAAAATGACAGTCCAGCCACAACATGCCATAAAATTCTTCTCTGTACAAGGGAATCAGCTAACCCCAGACATACGTTTCGGCCTTGTTGGGCCCCGCCGGTGAGGTGCAGCTGATCCCTCCAGGCACTTGTGAGCAAGGGATCCACGTTTGGATTCCTCCATTACCCTTAGGGTGACAAACCCTAAGAGAAGAAGTCAGAGATGCTCAACTAGGCTCATGAGCTTGCAAGGGTATGCAAAAGCTCACCGGGATAACTATCAGGATGGTCATTGACATGATTAATAAATAAATATATCCATACTAGTGTAAAAGCCCATATACCCGGGCCTGCATTTGGGCAAATGACACCATGTCCAGCCGCATGTGCAGCACTTCCGCCAGACAGAGCGGCTGTTGCCAAGTACCCGAGCATGACGGCAGAGGACATAACTAACCATGGACAGCCACCAATGCACACAGTCCCAGCTTGTTCCGGTGTAATGCAGAGGGGGGAGACACACACACAGCTCTTCTCGTGACAGGAGCAACACGTACACCTCTCAGCATTCTGTGCATTCAGGCAGTTTCTACTGTGCACGACCGCATTGGACACACATACATCTGGCCTTTTATATAATAGGATTTTTTAATAACTGACAGGCTATAATTCACCACTGATCTCAATTACAAAATAATAATGCTTCCCTCGCACTTGCAGCTTTCTGATCATGTGGACCATGACTGAAAAAAACTTGGATGCCCCTTCCGTATGGGTACAACTAAAAATTCCCGCCGAGTTAAAGTGGTCCTGTCATCCTAGGACAAGTTTAATTTGTTTTACAGGGAATTAAAATCTGTTCACTAGCGTACTATTTTCCTGTAAAATATATAGATTTTGACTAGTTAATCTTTGTGTTAAAGGGGAACATTCACGTTCCCAAAAATGTTCACCATTGCTTTTAAAATGTAAAACAATATTAGTACTAGCTTTATTTATTTTCTCCACTGCCTAAGAGTGGAGATATTAACCAGTGAAATGTGGCACTTCCGCATTCTGGGGAACCGTGTTTGAGCGGCAGGACTTCCCACCTCCCTCCCAGAAGCCCCTGGGGCACGCGTTCACGCTTCCCTTCGAAGCTGCATTTTTCTGGGCTAACGTGACACCAAGCTCCGTTTACCATGTTACTGAGGCCTCAGCTCCAAAGGGAAGCACGAACGCACGCCCAAGGGGCTGCTGGGAAGGAGGTGGGAAGTCCTGCAGCTCCATGCCGCACATACACGGTGCCGCAGATCCGGAAGTGGCACATTTCAAAGATTAATATCTTCACTCTTAGGCAGTGGAGAAAATAAATAAAGCCTTTAATGGCACAATCTGGCACTTCTCAGAACATTATGCTAATGAGTTATATTTGAGGCCAAACATACCTCTCACGTTGATAGTAGAAATGTTCTCAATGTGCACGGCACTGTCTAGATTCAGCCATAGCACAGTGTGTGGTAATATGGTCCCTGCACAAACTAATTAGCATAAAGTGCCAGACCATGCCACACACACACAAAAAAAAAAAAAAAAAAAGAAGAGGTTAACTCTCAAAAACTATTTTATTACAAAGAAATGGATAGCACAACATAAAAAGTTTTTGATTCTCTTTAATATTAACTAAACTTGGAGTAACAGGTTCAATTTAAATGTGCTTTTAACCCCTTGAATGCTATACAGGTCTCCACTGCACTGCAAAGCAATGTGTGCGATGTCTCTAGAAATCAAGGTGTTAAAAGCCTTGTAAAACCCTTTAAAATACACCTCTCTGTTCCATAAATGGTTAAGTCAATGGGAATTATTACCCCTTACAATGCAATGGTTTTCCCCCGTAACTGTTCCATTCTTTCTTTGTGCATACGGTGCCTGAAGCCCTAAAGATGTCCGTTTGAGATATATTATTCATACGAGTAACAGTCATACCTCACAGTGAAGCACATTGAGTGGCTGTTGGTCAGGAGGTAACAGGTCTGGGGTTCTGCATCCAGGGATAAATAGCAGCAAGTTGGATGTATCTGCAATTTTAAGGTCGTACGTTTTATCCTTACTGCAAAGGACGGCGTGATCACCTTTGTCTCCCCGGATCACAAGACTATAGAAGGAAAGAAGTGAGAATATAGGTACTTCAATTTGTATTCCAGAAAGCAAAGCAGGGACTGCTCGCCAAAACTGGTACCAAACCAGATAATAAGTATTATAGAACAGTAAGAAATGTAATCAAAATGCAATGTACATATTACCAGTGAGTAACTACAAAGAAAATATACCAAACAAGGTGATCCACAAACTTCTGTATGTGATTATTAGAGTACGCCCTTATAGAGGCCCCACTTTACTGCTATGCAGTTCTCAGAACAAGGCAGAAGAACACACGTGTGGTCTCTCCATTTGTACAGCATAAGCAAAGTAGTGCAGTTGAGACTCTATAATGACGAGCACTGATAATGACAGACAGCAGCTCTGCACCTTGGACCTGGAAGCACTAGACTGGAGCCTCCATAACAAACCACCTTGGCCAGCGTGAAAGCACAACCTGCTGGTTGATTACCACTCTCATAAACCTGATATATACAATGGTATGCTAATGGTGATGGGAAGTTGTAGTCCAACAGTAACAAGAGGGACACAAATTGCCCATACATGATTGGAGTTAAAGCAGAACTACCATCAGACACAATCTTTAGCTTAACTAAGTCCCCATCTGGCTACTAGCTGCTTAGTAGCGCTAGTCGCCAGAATAATTACCTCATTTAATAGATTTCTGCTCTCTTCTATGGCTGACAGGCAGGACGGAGTGCGGATATCTTGCCATTGTGACGTCCGCGCGCCTGCGCTGTCAGTCCCAGCCAGGTCTAGGAGGCGTTGCCAGGAGCCATTTGGCTCCGACTGGGACTGACAGTGCAGGCGTGTGGACATCACAATGGCAAGATGTCCGCGATTCGTCCTGGCTATCAGCCATAGAAGACAGCAGAAATCTATTAAATAAGGTAATAATTCTGGCGACTAGCGCTACTAAGCAGCTAGTAGCCAGATGGGGACTTAGTGAAGATAAAGATTGTGTCGGGTGGTAGTTCCACTTTAAGCAGGGAATAAAGGGCTGCCCTCTACTCCCTCATGACTGATGTGGGCAAACACAAATTCTCATTTATTTAAATTGGTATTTACCACTTGAACGTCAAGCAATAATTTGGAGGCCTCTAACATTCAAGCAGTTAAAAGACCAATGTAAATCAATTGATAGTTTGAGAATGTTTAATTTACTCCGCTTAGTGCAGATGGTTTGCTCCACTTTTAGTATATCAGCCTCAAAACAGACATACATGCCTCAGACTCACACACTGCCTCAGGTTTGGGTGCAACTCACCTTAAACAAAAGAAGAAAATTCCTCTATACTAAGAGAAGACAATAGCGCACTCCTCAATATTGGTCTAAATGTCAGTATGACTATCCGGACTACCTTCCTTTTCTTTTAAATACAATTTGACGTTTTAGTTACATACAGGGTGGATAAAAATCGATGATTTAAAATAAATACATTTTAAAAATAAATAAATAAAAAAATTAGATTTTTTAATTTAAATCAGATTTTTTTTATTTAAATCAAATTAATATTAATGAAATGCTTTTGGAGGAAAAATCTATCTAAATATAGCTTTGTATTTAAGACACATTATAGTTTAAAGGTTATTCAGCATGAAATAGAGCTTAGTTATGTACCTGACGCTGTATAGTCATGCAATGATATTTTATGTTATATTTTATTATATGTTCCAAATATGAGTGATTAATCTATTAAACTACAATCAGTTCTGATACTGCTGTTTTACTGATCTGACAGGTTATATTCTAAATAGGACTTCTTCACCAGGTTGCAAATATTGATGGTTTTAATTACCAGCAAGAATGAGTTTTTGCATTTAAAAATCATGATTTAAATCGAGTCTTACTGACTAGTGATTTAAATTGACTTGATTTCAATCAAACCCATCCTGGTTAAATAATAAATAATAAACTGAAATTTACATAGACAGACCAATAAATAGAAAATTACACATAAGTATACACTTTAAAAAAAGTGGGTCTGGGCAATAGAAAGGGGGGAGGGGCTAGCCACATAAACTTTTCCTGGTCCCCAGGATTTCTGCTGGCTGCCCTGGATGCAGGACCCCAATCTCCTCCCATGGAAGTCTAAATAAACTTCAGTGGGAGTGCAAAAAGAATCATGGTTTCCTCCATGGACATGATATTCAGCTCCAATTAAACATTGTTTGGCGAACCAGCCCTCACAGAACAGATTTGTAACGCCCAGAATGATTTTACGCCCAGACTGAGGTAAGTGGGGCTTATTGTTAACCCTTTGAGTGTCAGAGGGGTACGCAATGCATTGCAAAGCAATGCGTTGCGTACCCCTCTGGCACTCAAAGGGTTAAGAAGTATTAGTCATGGGTTTATTTCCTATGGTGCAGTTAGTGTGCACCAAAATTGATCCACATTGTACTTATATCCATGAGAGAGAGAATATTACAGTCTGAACATAACAAATACTTTCAATTAGAGCACTTTGGACCTTAAAGGGACAGTAATACTTCATTTTAACTTTATTTTATTTTGTAGGCATTAAAAAACATGAATAATGATATAAGTCTTATCTCTGAAACCTTTATGGTTTAAGAGATATTCACAAAGTATCCCACCCCTGTTCAACCAGATCAGAAGGGAGGTGCCCAGGTAGACTGCAGAGAGGGACAATCTTCAATTAAGATAATGGAAAAAGCTGAAAAACTTGTCAAGGGGGGAAGGGCTTTCATTGTTTTCATACAAAGAAAATTGTCCCCTTCTGTTATCTGTACTGTCATACAACCAGACTCACATCTGAGAAGAGATGGCTTACACTAGGTAAAAGGGGCGGGGAGGGGAACTTTGCTTGTGAATATCTCATAAACCATAAAGGATTGAGAGATAAGACTTATATCATTCTTCATGTTTTTTTAATGCCTACAAAATAAAATAAAGTTAAAACGAAGTGTTACTATCCCTTTAATCTTCAAGCTAAAATGGTGCAATTCTGGACTAAGCCAACAATTATAAGGTTTGAAATTAAAATTCCCATTTATAAAACCTCTCTAGCATTCAAGGGGCTTAGTAATCCCACTGAAATCAATGGGAGTTTGCAGAATTTTCATCCACCCCATTATGCAGTTGGTTTGCTCCATAACTGTACCACTTTTTTTTGATGAATACGGCCTCTTGTGAGGTTTTTTAAATCAAGTGGTAAATATGTTGCTGTTTTCCACTGAATCGATGAAAGCAGGAAGAGAGGAAAGATGAAGGTGAATCTTTCACCTTATGTCTACCCCATGTATGCTTAAATTCTGTCACTATATTAACTTCTACCACTTCTGCTGGTAGGCTATTCCACTTATCTACTACCCTCTCAGTGAAGTAAAACTTTCTTACATTTCATCTAAACCTGTGTCCCTCTATTTTTAGACTATGGCCTCTTGTCCTAACAGTTTTACTCCTTTGGAAGTATATTTCAACGGAGTAAAACTGTTAGGACAAGAGGCCATAGTCTAAAAATAGAGGGACACAGGTTTAGATTTAATGTAAGAAAGTTTTACTTCACTGAGAGGGTAGTAGACAGATTGAATACCCTACCAGCAGAAGTGGTAGAAGTTAATACAGTGACAGAATTTAAGCATGCATGGGATAGGCATAAGGCTGTCCTTAACGTAAGAAAAGGCCAAGGACCAAAAAAGGTTTGAGGTTTTTACAGTAGGAAAATGGGCAGACTAGATGGGCCGAAATGGTTCTCAGCTGCCGTCAAATTCTATGTTTCACCTCTGTAAAAGTAAAAACTGATATTGACTGAAAAGAATATGATAAATTTTGTCCAACCTGTCTCCCGCCTCGATCTCCTTGCAGAGAGTGTCATCGAGCTCCAGCAGGCTGTACTCCCCTGCAGTGAAGTCACTACTGAATGAAAGGCAATGCACTGTGCTCCGCAAATCCTCAGGATTCACCTTTGCAGTAAGCAGAGTGGCCTCCACCTCTTCCCGGGTGCGACTCATTGGGAATTTTCCCCAAACCCTCTCCAGGTGTATGTATGACCTACAAGAGATAAACATGCAGTGACAGAGCTGCCCTAAAGGACAATACAGAACATTTGGCAGGGGAGTAACCAGGTTCCCAACACACACAGGTCTTGGAACAACCTGATGCATCACGAATGCACTGTGAAGTCTAATTGCACCGTTACATTAGCTGGGAGATCAGCACCACTGCAACAAGACCTGGTGGGTTCATACACTAAGGTGTGATAAAGAGGAGACCATGCTCCAGTGTTATAAAACACCTCAAAAGTCCTGTGTTTTGCATTGGCTCCATAGAATAAGATTTCTCAAACCACTGGAGCCATAGAAAACCATAGGACCTGGAGAATTTACAACAATGGAGAATTATGACTTTATCATACCTTAGTGCATCTCCTCCATGTGTGTTTAAAGGGACAGTAATGTCCCATAAAAAATGGTTAGAGTTTTGTAGATGGGTTAAAAAAATAAACAATATGACAGAAATCCTCTCTCAAACCATCAAACTGCTATAGTTTGAGAGATATCCTCTGTTGAAGTTCCCCCATCCCTCCCCTTCTCCTGACTTCAGTTGTAAGCTAACAGCAAGAGTTCCTGGTCCAGGGACCGACAGGTGGCTCTTCAGCAGAGCCAAAACAGTGCGATTTAAAAAATAAATAAATGGAATGGTCTACAAAGTGTGCCTGGTTTGCAAGCACACTTTTTAGACTGTTCCAAAGAAGTACTTCTTCTTAAATTGAGCTATTGCGGCTCTGCTAAAGACCCTCCTCGTGTCATCACCACCACCCCCCTCCCCACAGATGCCAATGCACTAAGAAGGACTGGAGTACTTCTAGAGCAAACCAACTGCACCACCGGGCCAAAAGTGTTCTAATTCTTACAAATTTAAAGGGATAGTAAACCCCCCAAAAAACTGTAACTGTTTACTATCCCTTTAAAGCGGAACTACCACCCAATAATAAGATAGCATCATATCATTGCCCATCTGGCGACTATCTGCTCAGTAGCGCTAATCGCCAGAATTCTTACCGGATTAAAGAGAAATCTCTATTCTTCATGGACTGACAGCAAGATGGCGCGCGGACATCTTGCCATAGTGACGTCCACGCGCCTGCGCTGTCAGTCCCAGACGGAGCCAAATGGCTCCTAGCAACGCCTCTTAGACCCGGCTGGAACTGACAGCGCAGGCACGTGGACATCACTAGGGCAAGATGTCCGTGCTCCGTCTTGCTGTCAGTCCATGAAGAATAGAGATTTCTCTTTAATCCGGTAAGAATTCTGGCGACTAGCGCTACTGAGCAGCTAGTCGCCAGAGGGGCAATGATGTGATCTTATTATTGGGTGGTAGTTCCGCTTTAAATGGGGCTTTTATAGCCTTGAATGACAGAGAGGTGACCAGTGTATTGCACTGTAATGTGTTGAAGGTCTCTGCAGTATTCAAAGAGTTTAAAGTCTTGTTTAACCCCTTAAGGACGAGTCACGTGCACTTGCTGCCGGCACTTAAGAACCATAGAGCTTCTTCTTCTTTTTTTTGGGGGGGGGGGGGGGGGTGATCCGACGCAGGGCTCCCCAAACGGCATGCAGCTGTGTGGGTAGCCTTGAAATCCATTACAGTCCTGGCACATCATGGGTCCATATCACATGTCCAACCCATGACATGCCAGGACCCTCATGGGTCCTTAAAGGGGTTAAAACAGTGAATGAGCATTTGTCCTATATGGTGCAGGTGGTTTACTCAAGATTTGCTCCTATTTACCTTATTGAATATGGTCCTTGGTGGTCACATACCACATGCAAATACAATGCAAGGTCCCCTCCTGTTATATAGTCTTGTCTAAACCTTTCTGGCACTGCAGCCTTGGAACTGAGTCCCCAGTGTTAGATCAGACTCCCCTTTAACCTGAAGACACATGAAGAAATATAAACTGCAGGGCTGCATGGGTCTCATGTTCTATAACTGTCTGAGTGTCAGAGAAGTATCCAACGCAATGTGTTGGATACCTCTCTGGTACTCAAATGGTTAAACTGTACCTTCAGCAAAGTATTGTGTACATTATGTGCATCCCTAACAGCTACCCCAGATTTCCAGGAAGAGTTGTACTGGGATTTCTGTTGGTACAGACAACTAGTGATGCTCTGCAATCCGATTGCTGTGTGTTTTGATGGCTGTGGAGATGGGGACTTCAAGGTCTTGTACGGGACAGGATTTAAGGATATCCCTGATTAAGCACAGATAAATTAACCAGTGGCTCATCCATTTAGATTAATCCACCTGTGCTTCAGATAAGTATCTGTATACTGCCCATCAATGTGTCACAGGGCTGGCTCTCACACGCACCAGCCACCCAATGAGGACTATTGTGAAAATGTTCTCCTCTTTCATTGGCTGGTGGTGTGTGTTGCTGTGAGTGACTGAAGTCATTGAGCTATCAACCAGAGCAGCACAGGAACGGAGTGGAAGATTAATACCTATGCTCCATTATTACCCAGCAAATCACTCATAAATGAATATGTTTATGGCTTTGTTTCATTCTGGGACTCTTTATTGTCCGGTGAGGGGTTACTTGGGACACAGACTTGAATTAAGGGACAGTCCCAGGCATTCCGGGACATGTGGTCACCCTAATCCAGATCTCGATTTTAATGGAAGGCACTTATGAAAACATAACTTTGCAGGGTTGCATAGGAAACAGTACAACACTGTAGTTTGTGTTTTTCATAAGTTTTCTGCAATAGACTGAAGAATTTGTCACGTATTAAATTTACTATGTGTAGGAATAAATAAATCACAAAAGACTATTCCTACTACAAAATTGTACAAATTAAGGGTGTGATTCATGTGTGGGCAGCCTATGCCTCCCTAGCTGATGTTAGACTACAACTCCCAGGAATCTCAGCTGAGGCTGATAGCAGGATTCCCAAAATGTAATCCACATCAAAGCATAGGGAATTAACACCCCATTCAATGTGTGTACAATCAAAGATGGGCAACCTGAGGCCTCCCAGCTGTTGTGGACTACATCTCCCATCATCCCATCCCCAGCAAGGTGACTCGTGGAGTTGATGGGAGTTGTAGACCAAAATATACCGTGGACGAAACAGGAGTCTTCCAGATTACATAGACAGGTAGCATCATACACCCTTCCACATCCCTTACCTTCCTGCAGTTGAAGTAAAACGTCTCAGGGTAACTTAAAAATCTATGAACATCTAATTTGACGCGCTCTCACCGGATTTGTCCGGCGCGCCGATGTGACGTCATATCTGGGCGCGCATTTCCGCAATTATCAGTGGTAGGGATGTGATCATTGTGGATGTGGTTGTGTTGCTCTTTTTCTTGTGGAAAGCAAGAGGGCTTTTGTTTGTTGTTGGATTATAAATCTCAACACCTTCAGTACACTGCTAACCAAAGTCGTGTTAAAGAGAAGTTATATATCAATACAAAAGTGCAGAAACTCAGATTGGCCGTCTCCTTAATACAAGCTGCGTGTTAGCCGTCTAAAACGGAGGCTGGTAGATTACCCAACAACAGCTGGAAGGCTTTAAGAAAGCTGTCTTCCACGGCCCTATTCTCGGAGTAGCTGTTTTGTGCTTTAGATGCTATCAACTTTGATTATAATTGGAGCTGTAGCTCAATAGTAGATGGACAGCATCAGATTGCTCGCCCCTTCTTCACTAGCAGGAGTGCCTATACTTCAGCTCTTGTTTGACTAACAGATGAGAGTTGGTACCGTGTTAGCCCTAGAAATACAAGAGGCAAATGTATTTGCCTCTTGTTTGACTAAAACACTGTGGTTTAATGATGATTGTGTATAACAGCAATAAGCGCATGGCATCAGATCTGACGCAATAAAACCTTGCTGTACACATGGAGGGACTGACTCTGGTTGTATGAATACTGCTGTGCGGAAATGTTATAGAGGAATAGAACAGTAGTGCTCACTGAATATAAGACCACTATATGGCGGGATGGTTATTGAAAGTGGAAATACCACTGCACAACATCTTTAGCTTAAGTCCCCATATGGGGACTAACTGCTTAGTAGCGCTAGTCGCCAGAATTATTACCTTATTTAATAGATTTATGCTTTCTTCCATAACTGACAGTAGCATGGAGCGCGGACATCTTCCCATAGTGATGTCCGCGCGACTGTGCCATCAGTCCCTTTTGGAGCCGGTGTTGTGTCGAAGTTGGTATCCCGTCGTCTTTGGTATCTGTCACGCCCAGGAGGTGGGACCTGTCAGAGAGGTCTGCCCGCTAGGCATGTACTGCCGCATCTGCTTGCTGTGAACTGCTCAGAGTGCACGAGCAGGCAGACCTGCTCTGGGGTGTGTGCACGAGCTTGCAAGCTTACTATCAAAGTTGGTATCTTATCGAAGATGGTAACCTCTTGATTTCATCCAACAATGCACACTTATCTTTAGTCCTATATTTTAACCCTTTGAATGCCTTACTATCCAAATTGGTATCTTATCGAAGATGGTAACCTCTTGATTTCATCCAACAATGCACGCTTATCGTTAGTCCTATATTTTAACCCTTTGAATGCCTTACTATCCAAGATGGTATCTTATCGAAGATGGTAACCTCTTGATTTTATCCAACAACGCAGACTTTTCTTTATTCCTATATTTTAACCCTTTGAATGCCAGAGCGGTATTCAGTGCAATGCATTGGATACCTCATTGGCACTCAGAGGGTGAAGTCTTTCAGGTTACCAACTTTGACACTACATTTTAACCCTCTGAGTGCCACAGAGCTATCCAATGCATTGCAATACAATGCATTGGATACCTTTCTGGCACTCAAAGGGTGAAGTCTTTCAGGTTACCATCTTTGACACTAGATTTCAACCCTCTGAGTGCCAGAGAGCTATGCAATGCATTGCAAGACAATGCATGGATACCTGTCTGGCACTCAAAGGGTTAAGGCTTGGAGGTTACCATTTTTGACACTACATTTTAACCTTTTGGGTACCAGATGCATTGGATACCTCTCTGGCACTCAAAGGGTTAAGGCTTGCAGGTTACCATCTTTGACACAACATTTTAACCCTCTGAGTGCCAGAGAGGTATCCCTTTCTGGCACTCAGAGGATTAAGGCTTTAAGGTATCCATTTGTCGCCGACTTCTGCCTGATCCTGAGTATCTAGGTAAAGAACCCAAGGCATACTCCTATTCTGTTTGAAGGACATTTCGTCTAAGTTATTAACTTACATTCAGGCATCTGCAAACATAGACACCAAGGTGGGCTTGAGCACCTGCCCTTTTTGTCCAAAGTGCCCTTTTAAAATAAATAATTATGAGAAGTGCCATTTTTTTTCATTTGAGCCCCTGCCCCCCAAAATGTCTGTGCACATCCCTGCTTACATTCATTTGAAACTAATTAACACTTTTGTTATTATTATTTAAAAAAATCTTATTTTCAAATTTGTATTATACGTGGGTAAAATGGATTATGGTTGGATAAAGGTATAGATCCTATACACTATAGGGCAACTATACTAATCAGCTCTTAATTTAAGAGATAAATTTGCTTAGGTAGGTGCCCTTATGGCAGTCAGATATATCTGTGTATTTTCACATCATATCTTCAGTTTCACACATATAATGATTTCCAATTCAAGACTCGTTTTAATGAGATTGTATGATCAAAGAATGTGTTATAGAATAAAATCAGTAGATAAAAATAATCAACTTCGGTATGAAGGACAATTCGTTTTGTACGTTCTTCTGAAAACAATGGATTTTATTAAGTCTTCTTAAATGGGAACAGATGGCAAAAAAGCTTGGGTCAGTACCATGGTTGGACCAATATGGACAGGGCAGGTTATAGATTATTTTTCCCTCTCTTGCAATTTACTTAATTAGAAATACATGCGCACACACCAACACACTCAACCACACACATTGACCGACCCACACACACACAAACAAGCACACACTCCCCCATGAACACAATCACCCACACACACAAACACCCCCCACATCCCCCCCACACCCAAACCATTAAAGGGGACAGAGCAGAGTAATACACCATTAGAGAACACAGAGCAGGGCAATATATCATTATAGGAATCCAGCAGGGTGAAACACCATTACCACCTCAATCCCCAGCCTTTTACCCTCTTCCGAAGTCTTTTATCCCTTCTTTCCTTCCCCTGTCTTTTATCCTCTCTCTCCCTTCATGGTCTTTTGTCCCCCGTTTTTCTCTTCCCCAGTCTTTTATCCCCTCTTTCCATCCCCCGATCTTTCCCCTCCCCCTTTCTCTATCCTCCAACCTTTCCCCTACCTTTCACCCACTATTTTCCTCCTCGACCCACTAGTTCCCCTTCTCTTCTTCTACTCTCCTCTAGTCCTTGACTTGCCAGTCACCCATTCCATTTCAGTAGCCTGTTGCATACATCCCTAGCATTCTAGGGTTGTTCAAGGGGACTCTTTGCCAGTCTCCCATTCCGTTTCCTGTAGCCTGTTGTCTGCCTCCCTAGCGTTCTAGAGATCTGTTCTGTAGGTCTCCTTCCTGCTGCATGTTACCTACATTATGCCGTCAGCGGTTGAGGTCATTGCCATTGCCTAGCCTGAGGGACCCTACCCTCTAGTAGGTTGTTGCCTTATACCAGTACTGATACCAACAGCGGTCTATTGGAGTGTTCTATTTTTGGTCGAGGAACTTTACTATTTTTGACTAGCTTTTGCCTTCATCTCCACTAGTCAGTTCCTATACTTTTCCTGGGTCACTTGAGACTAGTCTCTCTCTGTGAGCCTGTACTGTCTCCATACCTGACCCATGACATTGCTAGGAAGTATTACGGTACTGTCCTCCTCTGGGGCCATGTGGGTTGGGGAAGTGCATATTTCCTTGCTATTTATTTACCTAATAAAACTTTGTTTTACCTAAACTGTACTTGTCTGAGTGTTCTTACAAATCCATGACAGACCATGACAATGCTGAAAGAGAGTGAACAACCATAAATCGTCAATTTTAAAAGCGCTTGAGGGACGTCTGGACAACAAAGACTTTCCTTGCCAACCAGTGGCCAGACACTTTCAATTGCATCAATACAATCTGATTTCTGCCCATCTACCCATCGTCATGGTGACAAGACCATTAAAAGGTGGGGATCGCCACCAAAGTCTACTCAAAAAGGAGTCCCATCTGATATTTTATTTTAATACTGTTGATCCCAATGGATCTGACAATGAATTATAATTTTCCTGCTTCTTCTAAGCTCTAAGAGACAATTTTAACTAGTGGATTCATACACATTGTGCAACTGATGACCTCCCAGTGGTGGTACAACTGGCAACACCTTCCGTGGGTGTTAGGCACCAATCCGCCACTGATGACTGTCTTGGAAATGGGCAATCCCTGTGTAAAAACATAGGAATGAGCCCTAATATTTCACATAATGATGGATGAGGCTACCTTTGCTTCTGTATCTTTTACATTATGGGCACTGCTCGTGTAAAGCACACAGGAAAGGGTCAAGTTACATACTTGTTCAGTAATTGTTTATGGAATCTGGGATATTATACCTATAGTTGCTCATCCTGCATCCTGAACATTTGTTTCTGATAATCTATGGTGCATGTATACCATATGGCAATAGGATGCCATTCAAGCCACTTTCTGCACATGATATCTATTGATTTAAAACAGACATTGGGATTATATTGATTGATGATTAGCTCTTTGAGCCCTTTGGAACTGGAATTATCGATTTACCCCTTGGAGGACATAGTGCCTTTAAATAACTGATTGTCTTTGAAAAATATTGACATCATGGATTATACCCCAGTGGGAATGCACATTAGTTATGTGACTCATTAACATCATAGACTGCTCTCCTGTTTAGTATAGATAGATACAAAGTCTGTTGTCTCCCATATTTGTTTGAAACCACCTCTTGGTTTGATTCCATATATGATAGTGTTACCGGTTTTAACTGGGTCAGCAATAATGTAACCCAGAGATATTACACAAGCAATAACCCATCTGGTAACAATAGATATTTGTTTATGTATTTTTCTTTTGTTACTTTATTTTCCCATTAGTTTATTCTAGATTGGTTTCCTTATGATCGTATAACATGTTCCCAGTAATATGCATTACTTGTATCTGCCTTCAGCCAGCAGCGCTGGCTTGATCGTGTTTAGGTACCAGTCGCTTAGCAACGCACCTCTTGTATTTGGGTGACTTCACCAACCACGTTGAGTGCCCGGGAAAGTGGAGATTTTGCACTCCAGTGCTGGTGGCAATGTTGTTGTCAAGTTATTCCTTTTCCTGTCTTTTTTATATAGATAGTAGTTAATCATAGTCTGACCCTTTTGCCCTGAGGAAGGTCCAGTATAGGACCAAGAACGTTTGGCTCTTTATGATGCTACAGTAAAGGATTTTACCTGCTGACTACAGATGTGTGCTGTCTCCCTCTGTAACCCGGGATTCGTTAGTGTGTGCCATCGCCTTTTGCATATATTTTTCATGTAAATCTCCAGTGGATATCTGTCATAAGAGAGTCCCAACTCTAACTGGAATCCAAGTCATTGACAAAGAATATCAGGTGACCAAAAACCAGAAAATGTGACTGACATCCCACTCTGAGTTTAGCCCCTAGAACTCTTGTCTTCAACTGGGAAATCCAGAACGCTTCCCGCTTGTTGATCAATTTGATAATATCATCACCCCTCCACGGCAGCCTGACTCTTTAGGTTGCAATAGCAGAATCCTTCCTACCTTTCAGCAATGTATTATTGATCAGTGCCTACGTGGGTTGGCCAGTCACTGGAGGATGCTAATAGAACTGCATGCTCCATAATCGTCCATGTTAATGATCTGGGTGGGGGCCCATAGGCCGGCCTGCTGATTACCAATAACCAGGAAGTGTGTAACATTTGCTGATTTCCAGTACATTCTGCCATGCAGAAATCACCCTTGTGAACAGCACCTCTGGGGGCATGCCCTTCTACATGGGGACATTTATCTCAACATTGATAACTTTGTGCTAAAATCGCTCATGTGAGTATAGCTTAAATCATTGGGAATGTTTATTTGATTCCTGTGGCATTGCTGGTTTGCTCCAGAATTGGCCAACTTTCTTAGTTCATCAGCCTCAATGGCTCTTTCTCCAGTTTGGTGGGTTCACTGGTAATCCTGTCCATGTTTGGTTCTGGAGTGATCTCTTTCAGTGAACCGCTGTATGCCAATTCACCTATTTCTGCACTGAGATCTTCATTAGCTTACAACTATGCAGAAGGGGAAAAAATCTTCTAAATTATGCCTGTGCTAGTCTTTTAGCCAATGTAATACGTAAGTACTGTTAAAATGAGTTTACAAATAAACAAATTTACAAATAAGTTTTAAAAATATGCCCAATTAATCCAAGGTGACAGGTCAACTTTAATGCATCTTCATCCAGTCTGTTTTCTATTCCATATTAGATTTATGTCACTAGAGGGTGCTAATTGATTATATATGTATATATTTATATATATATATATATATATATATATATATATATATATATATATATATATATATATTTATAATTTATATCTATCTATCTATCTATATATATTCAAAAGACCAAATATCGGAAATGGCGCCTATATAGATCTATTTAACCCTTAAGATACTACCCAAATACAGAACTATTGCTACAATCCCTGTTCCCGATGGTGCACAGGAACAAAGAAAATACAAAAGAAAAACAGAAAAGATGGGAGAGCACTAGTAAAAAAATTAAATTAAAAAACGAGTTTAATATAAAATAATAAAAAATTGACACAGGATATAGAAATATAGAATAACATATATAAGTAATAATAGATGAACATCTATTATGGCACAAACTTTGGGGGTCCAATGGATAAACCAGGGTGATACAATCCTACGCTTTTCGTATCGTGGCTGAAACTTCCTCAGGGAGCCATCCTATATAATAATTCGCTAAAATATGCGTAACGCCGCAGTCATGTGCAGTAGAGACTGCCCGCGCCGCGGCTGATACAGAGTGGGGCGCTCCGAATATTAATTTTCCAAATAGGCCAAATAGGATTAAAAAATACATTAATTAAGAAATCTACCTAGTTGCTATTTAAGCTAAAATTTAACACACATTTGTATAGGGGGGATAGATCCCCTTTAAGCCACATTCAGACTATGCATATCTGGGAACTCTCGGGGTTTGACCTAAATTTCAGGGTGAAGGGCCAAATTCTCAGGATGAGAGAGTCCAGTGTTTTCTGCTGTATGATTTGTCCCAGTTAAATGTCTCATTTGTTTCTAAATTGGTACTATTTGTACCAGAAAGCAGGGCTGGCGCTACCATTAAGGCAGGACAGGCAGCTGCCTTATGGCGCCGCAACGGAGGGGCGCCGAATAAGGGGAAGTTGGGAATATTTTTTTATTTTAAATATATATATCTGCCATGAGGGAGCTCTGATTTACATTACCAAGCGCTCCCTCGCGGCGTCTATGTTACATTGCAGAGCGACTCAGGCGCTGTAGTAATACAGAGAGCTGGGAGAGCTCCCAGCACTCTGCATTACTGAGAACAGCGCGCGGGAGCTTCAGCTCTATGCCAAAGGAGGCACAGAACTCTCTTATGGCATGCCGCTAGATTACCAGGTACTCAAGGTAGGGGATCAAGGGGCATGTGGAGATGAAGGGAGCATTGTGGAAGGGGCAATGTGGAGGTGGGGAGAGTGTGGAGGTGAATATGTGGGCGGGGGCAGGGGATTGTGGCAAGGTCAGGGTGGCAGGGGATTGTGTCCGGGTCGGAGGGTGAGGCATCGCCTGTGTATACAAAAATCCTTGCACCGGCCCTGCCAGAAAGACAAGGGACGATGTACTGCTTGTCTTGTCTGTGTCTAGGCAGTGACATCTCTAAGGTGTAACATGTTAAAGGTTTCTCTCGAACCGACTGGCGCGCCTCTGGGTTAAAGCAAGCCGGTACATATTGAATAAAATCTACATCATGGGAAGCTTTAAGGGTTAATATTCCAAAGATCACAGGGTCAGCTCATTTTGAAAGTTCCCAGATATGAGAATATGACAGTCACATTGCATAATATCGGAATGCAGTACATGTCATAATCATGTCCTTTAACCCGTTAATGCTAGAGCGGTATGCAACGGATTGCTTTGCAATGTGTTACATACCCCTCTGGCACTCAGAGAGTTAACTGCTGTATTCTTTACTGTTGTTGTTTCTTACTAAGCAATGACAACAGTAACTCCAGTTCAGGCACAGAACACACTCATCCATTTAAAGGTGTAGTGTTACGGATCATTTGGCATCCATAGTAACATAATTAGTAAGGTTGGGTGTATGACTTCAGGTCCAGGTGCTTTATTTGGTTTAACCTTGTCCAGTCTCCTCTGAACTTTGTCCTCAGTAAGCCATGCACATGTGAGAGGAAATTCTGTGATTCACCATGTTTGCCCAAAGTTTACCACCGTTGCTTCCTTTGTATACACAGAGGAAAGTACTTTGTTTACTGTTCGGCCATTACCTTATCATAACTATTGTATTCTACTGCTCAGTTTTAAAGGCATAGTAATACTTAGTTTTACCTTTATTTTATTTTGTAGGCATTAAAAAAACATGATGAACGATATAAGTCTTATCTCTCAAACCTTTATGGTTTAAGAGATGTTCACAAGCAAAGTTTCCCCTCCCGCCCCTTTTACCTAGTATAAGTCATCTCTTCTCAGATGTGGAATGCAGTCCATAGACCAGACAGATAACAGCAGGGGACAATCTTCTTCCTATGAGAACAATGAAAGCCCTGCCCCCCTTGATAAGTTTTTCAGGTTTTTCCCTTATCTTAATTGAAGATTGTCCCTCTCTGCAGTCTACCTGGGCACCTCCCTTCTGATCTGGCTGAGCAGTGTTACATCAGTAAAAGGGGCGGGAGGGGGATATTTTATCATTGAATTACTCCTAAACAACAACTCTGACAGAATTGAAATAACACTCTCCAAAGTCCAAATACTATGATGATTAATTAGAGCTGCTTTTATTATGAAACATTACTATCCCTTTAAGGGGCCCAATAACAGCCTCCATGTTTGGGTTACTGCTGTCTGTATTAACCCCTTGGATGCTAAAGATGTCTCCAAACAAACTGAAACATCTCTAGCATTTTAATGTGTTTAAAACCCCATTTAAAGGGTTAGTAATGTCTTACAGAAATAAAAAGTAATATTGTAGATAATCCAAAAAGAAATCGATTGGTGCAAGTCCTATCTCTCAAAACTTTACGGTTTGAGAGATAGAATGTTTTAAAGTTCTTCTCTCACTGATGTCAGCTGTAAATCCGGCAGCAGGAGAATTGAGTCGGCCCACTCGAGGCGGCTCTTCAGCAGAGCCGAGATACAGAAATGTAAATAGAAATACTTCACTGGAACTGGTCTACAAAGTGTGTCTGGTTTGCAAGCACACTTTGTAGACCGTTCCAATTAAGTATTTATTTTTAGATTTCGGTATCTCGGCTCTGCTGAAGAGTTGCCTGCCAGTCTGAGAACTAGGATCTTCTGCTGTCAGGTTACAGCTAACGTCAGAGAAAGGAGAGGGAGGGGGCACTTTAAATCAATGGGAATTATGTGATTTTTTTTGTTTGTCCTGTATGGTGAACTTGGTTTGCCTCAGAGTTACTCCATTTCTACTTAGTACATCACCCTCAGACACAGCATGAAGGACCAAAATACTGTGACACTGCCTCTTATCTCAAAGTTATAACATACCTCCCAAGTGTCCTTCTTTAGGAGGTACAGTCCCTCTTTGAGACCCCAATCCCTCTGTTGCTCTGTCCCACCCTGGTGTCCCTGAGATCAGACTGTGTTGTGTGTATAGAAGTGTATCACCCTGGTGTCCCTGTGGTTAGGAGATCAGACTGTGTGGTGTGTATATAAGTGTATCACCCTGGTGTCCCTGTGTTTAGGAGATCAGACTGTGTGGTGTGTATAGAAGTGTATCACCCTGGTGTCCCTGTGTTTAGGAGATCAGACTGTGAGGTGTATATATAAGTGTATCACCATGGTGTCCCTGTGTTTAGGAGATCAGACTGTGTGGTGTGTATATAAGTGTATCACCCTGGTGTCCCTGTGTTTAGGAGATCAGACTGTGTGGTGTGTATATAAGTGTATCACCCTGGTGTTCCTGTGTTTAGGAGATCAGACTGTGTGGTGTGTATATAAGCGTATCACCCTGGTGTCCCTGTGTTTAGGAGATCAGACTGTGTGGTGTGTATATAAGTGTATCACCCTGGTGTTCCTGTGTTTAGGAGATCAGACTGTGTGGTGTGTATATAAGCGTATCACCCTGGTGTCCCTGTGTTTAGGAGATCAGACTGTGTGGTGTGTATATAAGCGTATCACCCTGGTGTCCCTGTGTTTAGGAGATCAGACTGTGTGGTGTGTATATAAGTGTATCACCCTGGTGTCACTGTGTTTAGGAGATCAGACTGTGTGGTGTGTATATAAGTGTATCACCCTGGTGTCCCTGTGTTTAGGAGATCAGACTGTGTGGTGTGTATAGAAGTGTATCACCCTGGTGTCCCTGTGTTTAGGAGATCAGACTGTGTGGTGTGTATAGAAGTGTATCACCCTGGTGTCCCTGTGTTTAGGAGATCAGATTGTGTGATGTGTATATAAGTATATCACCCTGGTGTCCCTGTGTTTAGGAGATCAGACTGTGAGGTGTATATATAAGTGTATCACCATGGTGTCCCTGTGTTTAGGAGATCAGACTGTGTGGTGTGTATATAAGTGTATCACCCTGGTGTCCCTGTGTTTAGGAGATCAGACTGTGTGGTGTGTATATAAGTGTATCACCCTGGTGTTCCTGTGTTTAGGAGATCAGACTGTGTGGTGTGTATATAAGCGTATCACCCTGGTGTCCCTGTGTTTAGGAGATCAGACTGTGTGGTGTGTATATAAGTGTATCACCCTGGTGTCCCTGTGTTTAGGAGATCAGACTGTGTGGTGTGTATATAAGTGTATCACCCTGGTGTCACTGTGTTTAGGAGATCAGACTGTGTGGTGTGTATATAAGTGTATCACCCTGGTGTCACTGTGTTTAGGAGATCAGACTGTGTGGTGTGTATATAAGTATATCACCCTGGTGTCCCTGTGTTTAGGAGATCAGACTGTGAGGTGTATATATAAGTGTATCACCATGGTGTCCCTGTGTTTAGGAGATCAGACTGTGTGGTGTGTATATAAGTGTATCACCCTGGTGTCCCTGTGTTTAGGAGATCAGACTGTGTGGTGTGTATATAAGTGTATCACCCTGGTGTCCCTGTGTTTAGGAGATCAGACTGTGTGGTGTGTATATAAGTGTATCACCCTGGTGTCACTGTGTTTAGGAGATCAGACTGTGTGGTGTGTATATAAGTGTATCACCCTGGTGTCCCTGTGTTTAGGAGATCAGACTGTGTGGTGTGTATATAAGTGTATCACCCTGGTGTCACTGTGTTTAGGAGATCAGACTGTGTGGTGTGTATATAAGTGTATCACCCTGGTGTCCCTGTGTTTAGGAGATCAGACTGTGTGGTGTGTATATAAGTGTATCACCCTGGTGTCACTGTGTTTAGGAGATCAGACTGTGTGGTGTGTATATAAGTGTATCACCCTGGTGTCACTGTGTTTAGGAGATCAGACTGTGTGGTGTGTATATAAGTGTATCACACTGCTACACAGCAATAAAACTCAAATTAATGTTTAGTTAAACATCAGTGTATGTGTTTATACATTAGTCTGTGTAAATGAAATAATTTGGTCTTGTTCTAAATCATTTATTCAGTGAAATAAAATCTGTTAATAGGTCACTAACTAACCTAAAAATTCTCAGCAATGCCCCCTCCCACCAGCCATGCTCCCCAGCAACACTTTAACCCCTTAACGACTGATGACATGCTAGGACTAGTGTCGGTTCTGGCACATCATGGGTTTGTTGCTCACAGCGCTCTGGAGTCTGAAACTGACTCCTCCAAGACTGGAGAGGTCAGAATCAGACCCTTGTTCTGCAAGCCGGCTCACGTGATCAGTCACATGTGCCAACTTGCTGAATTAGATCAAAGTGGTCCTTAAGGGGAATCCACTCCCCTGGACCACCGTCATTAATGAGTTAGACAAAAGTGTCTCTCTTTGGCCATTTAAATATTGGGAGGAATGTTATAAAGGGAGCATAAGTGGCTCTTCATTTGTGGAGAAGAATGGCTGATGTGAAATGAAGAACTACACCATAGCAGACAAATAAAGGTTCCCCAAATTCATCTTGATTTAAAGAAGGTTTAACTGGGGGCAACTTGAAGCCCTCCAGCTGCTACCAGACTACCAATTGGTGCAGCTGATGGGCCTCACATTACCCACCATTGTTTTAAACCCTTGGATGCTACGGTAGACTCCAGCTGGAGAGTACCACCTGTTCACACTGGTGACATTAGCACCGCTACTGAATCACTGCGCTGATTGCCAGAAAACAGAACTTCTGGGCCTGTTCACACTGGTGGCTGTTGCCACATATGATGAAGGGATGTTGCCATGAGCATCAGCAGAAATTTTTCTGGGTAGTGACAAAGCTAAAATATGCCCCCCGGGCTGGATTAATATGGGGGCTAGGAGGGCTGGCCCCGGGGGCAATTGCCCCCTATCCTCTCAAGGATACCCATTGATACGGCATAATGTCCCACCTCCCACCCTGCAACACTGCACATCTCTTATGGTCTTCACTCCACACTTGACACTACATCACAAAAACAGCAGCTCCAATTAATCTTCATAGTATTTGAGCCATAGAGAGTGTTATTTCAGTACTGTCAGAGTTGTAGTTCAAGAGAAATTGAACAATAAAGTATCCCCCCTCCTGCCCCTTTTACCTAGTGTAAGCCACCTCCCCTCAGATGTGGAATCTGGTCCTGGGACCAGACAGATCACAGCAAGTAACAATCTTCTTACTGTGATAACAATGAAAACCCTGTCCCCCTTGACTGGTTTTTCAGGTTTTCACTGAAGATTGTCCCTCTCTGTGATCTATCCGGACAGTCTTGCTGCTCTCAGGTGAGCAGCATTACATCAGTAAAAGGGGCGGTAGGGGGATACTTTATCATTCAATTACTCTTGAACTACAACTCTGACACTATTGATATAACACTCTTTATGGCCCAAATACTATGAAGATTAATTGGAGCTCCTTTTTTGTGAAGCATTACTATCCATTTAACACAACTTAAACATGCTAGAAGGCACTGATTTTGTACAACTAAGGCTCTTTATAAATTATTTACCTTATTTGTGTCCCCTATCCTGACAAGAACTCTAGCACTGTATTCCACACTTGACCCTCATGTACTCTGTATATCTCCCAGTACCACTTTAGATTGAAAGCTGCTGGGCAGGGACCTCACAACCAATGTTTCACTCTACAAAGCACCTGTAACCCTGTACTGTCTAAACCCTTACATTGTAAAGTGCTACGTACACTTGTGGCGCTATATAAATAACTATATTCATTCATTCATTGCAGTGATGATTATCAGCACAGTGGCTTTCTGGACATCCATGCAGACTGTTCACGTTGGTGACACAGGAGGTTGTGATGCTCACTGGAACCTCCAATGAATGGCTGGCCATGCAGGTCTCAGTCAATGATATGTACATAATGCCAGCATGGGTCAGAAGTTAGTCCTGTATAAGCCACTTATCTCCCTACTGATAGACTCACAGGGCAAGCACAAGGACAGTGCATAGAAGTAAACTGTGATATGGATCTAGTTAGAATGCAGTTCTTTTCAAAGCTCTTGTGTCAGCAAAATTAAATATCACTTTGGCATCAGTAGAAATTTTTCGTTTGGGGGATGGAGAGTCAAAGCCAAAATATGACACACACACATACCCCCCACCCCGGGCCAACCCTCCCAACCCCTATGTTCATCCAGCCCTGGGGGGGGGAGAAGTGCACCATTTTTACTCCCTGTGAGGATGACCATTGGATACTGCAGTGATGATGATCTGCTATGTGGCCTTTGTGACATGTAAGCAGACTGCTTATGTTGGTGGCTTTGTGGGTTGTGATGCTCACTCGAACCTCCAATGAATGGCTTGCCATATAGGTGTCAAGTCAATGATATGTAGATAACGCCAACATGGGTCCAGCAATTAGTCACATGTACACCAATCCCTCTCCCTATTGATAGAATCACAGAAACAAAGCAAGGACAGATCAGATAAGTGACTGATGATATGGATGTAGCTATAATGCAGCTATATTCAAAGCTCTATCACCCCCCCCCAATGAATTGTCACATTGCAGAAATAGTTCTAAAGATTAGCTTGCTGTCAGAGGCGTAACTAGAAGCCTCCGGGCCCTGGTACAAGAAGTGCCACGGGCCCCTCCACCACCACCATATTGGCCCCCCCTGACAACATTGACCCCCTCCACAATGCCCCCATCTCCTACCTGGAGCTCCTGCGCGGTCCTCTTACTAATGCAAGGTGCTGGGAGATGATGTCATCTCCCAGCGCTCTGCATTATTAGAGTGCTGGAGGGAGATTGCGGGCACCAGGTGGAGGGGTCACAGGGGGAGATCGGGCCCCTGGAGTGCACAGGTCCGGTCACAGGTACAAGCCCCGCGACCCCTATAATCACGCCACTGCATGCTGTGCTGCATTCACTAAACAAGAGCTTCTCAGCCTTTTCAGTAACAAGTACCCCTGCACTTCTAAACATTTCCCTAAGTGTCACAACACGCAACTTCTATTCATTCAATTCTGTAAAATGAATAAAACCCTGTGATATCAGTAAAACAGGGCCGAACGAACATTAGGTTCCTCTGTGTTATAGCAATACGAATACTTGTACACATACAAATCCAGGCTGTGCTTCTTTTTTAACATTGATTTCTCAGATGGTATTGTATATCTTCATTCCAAAGCAATCCACTGGAGACCTCTCTGGCATTCAAGGGTTAAAAGCCCAATTTACTTTAACAGGAATGTTTATTTGTCCCCTTTGTGCAGCTGGTTTACTCCAGATTTGCTGTTATACAAATGGGCATTTGAGCTTTAATCAGGAAGCAAAAAGATGAAGATCTCTGGAACAAACCAATAACACCATAGGGGGTCACATGAAAATGCCCACTGATTTATATGGGTCTTTTAACCCCTTAGTGACCAGGGATTTTTTACACTAGTGAGCCAGAGCAATACTGGCCTTTTCAGTATTTGTTTTTCAGCCATATTTGCCTCTGCTTCCTTTAGTACATCCCACCCAAATAATATACCATTGTTTTATGGATAAGAAGGGCTTTCTTGTGATGTCATATTTATATGTATAATCCGTCATTTACTTTGATTACAACATGAAATAGAGGAACAAATTAAAAAAAAACTTTTTTATAGGTTTTCCTGTGATGTTTTGTGCTCAGTGACTGCAGTAGTAACAGGGACTGGTAAAAGGTATGATCATTCATTCATATCTACCAAGTGTCCTTTTTTAACCTCTTAACGACCCTTGACGGTCATAGTACGTCATGGGTAGATCTGAGTTAACGACCCATAACGTACTATGAGCGTCATGGAATTCCGTGCTCCCCCCGTGGCTGCACGCCGTTCGGGGTGTTTCGGAATACAAATTAAAAAAAAAAGTTCCATGGTCCTTTAGTGACCTCCGCGTGCCTGTGCAGCCGGTCGTTAAGGGGTTAAGGGTTAATGTACCTCTGACATGAAAACCCCTCTGTCCCTATTTTCCACCCTGATGTCCCTCTTTTAGGAGATCAGAGTGCATCACACTGCTCCACAGCAATAAAACTCACATTAATGTTTATATAAACTTCAGTATCTGTGTATATAAATGATTGTGTGTAAATAAAATAAAAGTGCCCCTCCCTTTGGCTGTTGGACCTGTTGAGAGCTCTGTTCTCTGCTTCTCTCTTCCTCAAATGCCTTTGTCATGTGGATTCACTGGCACATGTGAGTTCTGTAGCAGTGATCACATGTGTGGAGACCAACTGGAACTGACTGCTCCCATCCTGTAGCAGTCATTTACAGGCTCCCCACAACGATCACAGCACGCCCTGACATGCCAGGACCTTCAGTGATCCTCAGAGAGGTTAAATTGTGATTCTTGGCATGCCATTGGTCCTTAAGGGGTTAAAACCTTGATTGACAGACAGAATATTTCATAATGTGTTGGAGGCCTCTATAGACAATTTCAGAGATTTTTTTTGTTTTCCCCACAACTCCAACATTCAAATGGCTAAAGAGATACACTTCTGTTTTAGGTGGGGTTTCTGGGGGCGTGGCTGGTGGGCAGGGCATTAGCAAAATTTATTAGGTCATTTCTTGACCTACTGACACCTCTTTGTGTAACTGATAAATTATTTAGAGCAAGACCAAATGATTTTATTTACACTGATTAATTTATAAACACATATAATGAAGATTGTTTTATTCCTGTGGAGCAATGTAATAAGCACTGCTCATTCTGTTCTTCTAAAAAGAGGGACAAAAAGGGTATAAAAGAGGGGCAGAGGGATTTGGGTCTCGTATAAAAGAGGGACACTTGGGAGGTATGGTTTTCCCTGAAGTGCACTTGGTTTGCTACAGAATTTCTCATATTGAAGTTTGTGACTATGGGCCATAGGCGTACCTGGGAACTCTCCGGATCTGCCCTGGGGATCAGAGTTAATTACCAGGTCTCCAGGGACACAGGCTGATTCTACAGCTTTGTTGAGTTTCCTGGGTAAGTCTACCTGCTTCTTATACATTCCTCCTACTTCCCACCATGTTCCTCACACTCTCAATCATGATTAAGCCCCAACCACTTTATGATGAGACTAGTTTAAAAGACTGTGTACACAGGCCACAGTGCCACCCAGCAGCCTCAGCTGGTGCCCTGAGCCTCTCTGCTCACTGCTCGCGCTGCAGTCACGCACAGTACAGAGTGCTCGAACGCACCACGACTGATACAGAGCTGGGAGCTCCGAATTTGGACCGTAGTACACTCTGCGCACCTTCCTGGGACCAAGCGGTCCGAATTCGGAGCACCCACTTAATATCAGCTGCAGCGCATTCGGGCAGTCTGTATACTGTGCATGAGAAACATCCTAGCTAATTATTATATAGGATTTGCTTAATTTAGACATGCCCATGAGCCCTCTCCAGGTACTCAACAAAAGAAAGCTCCTTCTAAGCTAAAGGGATACAATTCTGGAGCAAACCAAGTGCATTTCAAGGGATCCGAAAGGGGCATGAACTTTCTGTCAATGTGGATAGAAAGGTCCTGGATGGACCTTTCTTTGTCGTACAACATCAGTGAGAAGGAGAACGGCAAATTCAAGCATGCTGCCCGCTGGACCGGTCTCTTGGAATCCTGACTTTTCCTGTATCATAGAGGTGGTGGGAAGGGGGTTTACTCGGCTGTCCAATGAAAGGACAGCGAGGACAGCTTGCCACATGCCTAGGATGATTACTTGCTAATATCACAAATAATTTCTCTACAACAGTCACATGACAAATGGACCATATGTTCAAAAGAAAAGTGGGCTATTTCTGGGGCAAACCATTTGCATTAAAGGGGAGAACTAAAACTTACCATTGATTTAAATGCTGATTGTAACCCCTTGAACTCTACAGCGGTCTCCAACACATTGTGAAGGTGTTAAAAATGCCCATTGAAAACTATGGTCATTTTTAGTTCTCCCCTATAGTGCAAATGGCTTGTCCCAGAACTCCCCCACTTTTCTCTTGAATATATCGACCAAAGTGTCACAAGTTGTCTACAGGATCGTACAACTCGACAGCACCTGGAAACCTTGTACAACAGACCAAAGGTCATATAACCAGAAAAAGGGGAGCAATTCAGGGGTAAAGAAATTGCATCTTAGGGGACAAATTAAGAAGTCCAAATTTTGCACTCATTTAAAGGGACGGTAACCCTTTATGTATTCTGAAAATGCATATTATGGAAAGCCAGATTGCCTATATTTGTTATTATTTTATTTTCATCTTCATAAATGTTCTTCTCACTTTCATGTCATTGACTTTGAGCTCCCTGAATCTGGTTGCAGAGAGCCTTCTCATGCATTCAAGGGGTTAAAAAGCCCCATTTAAGTTATGGGAATTATGGGAATGTTATTTGTCCCCATAATGAAGAGAAATGTTCCATTTTGTCTTTGTGCATATGGCCATTAGAACTGCACCTGTACAGCGAACATGCATTATGAGTACCAAAATACTATGTGACTCATATAAATGTACAGTATTAGGACATGCTGGGAAGCGCAGTGCCTATTAACCTCTTAAACCCAAGTACTGGGAATACAGGGTTAAATTATATTTTAAAATCAGGGACAGCAGGATCCAGAGACAGAGATACAAAATTAGTATCACTGGAAATTGGGAACACTTGGCAGTAGGGCTTGTTGGCAGCCAGGTTATGTCAGGTGAGGCTGATGAACTGGCACCTTTATCACAGTAGAGCAGCAGTGCTAGACACTATTACATGCCACCAGCAAGGCATAAAGTCTACATGCCAAACTCTCCTTTCTTCACCTTAAATAACCTGGGAACAAGGCAAGTAAACAACATGCTAATCACCTCCCCATGTACCTGGAGAGTACTAAATCAGTGTTAGACAGGTACATTTGTAATGAGAGATCAGGATTTAATGTATTTAACCTGTTAACGTAGGGGTGTCCAACCTGTGGTCCACTTCTGTACTATATGCATCCCACCACATGAGGCAAATTGCTGCATGATGGCCATAGACAAGTGCCAAGGCTGCAATGCACCCAAAAACAAAAGATCGGACAGCACTCCTCTCTCATAAAACATATCCTATATAATAATTCGCTAGAAAGTTTGTAACTACGCAGACATGCGCAGTAGAAACTGCCCGTGACTAGGCTGATACAGAGTGGGGCTCTCTGAAGGAGCAATACAATGTAATTCAGCAGCTCTTACCTCGGTGAGTAACAAATCCTTTTGACGTGGAAGACAAAGTTTATAAATTAGTGTAACGTCATACAATCAACTGGATCGGTAATAAGTACAGTTCTCTCCGAGCGATATGGGAACTTCTCCAGCAATTCCCCAATCAAGCAATGCAAGTAAATGGAATGAATCGTTGACACAGATAATCCGTACTTTAATTAAAAACAATATATCCTTTATTATGAAAACACAAAAATGTATAGATACCTAAACAACATCGCGGAGTTATGGAACATTAGAAGAGAGACTTGAAGAGGACAATCACAACATACCAGCTAGGTGTATGGACCTCGGCCCCTAACTGATCAGCTCGTTTCACGCAATATGCTCTTACTCATGACTCTCTGAAGGAGCATCCAGCTCTGTATCTGCCGCGGCGTGGGCAGTCTCTACTGTGCATGACTGCCCCGCGACCGGCTGGCAGTGGCACTGTGGCCTGTGTAACGGGCTCTTCATCTAGTTGAATAATAATATACATATGAGTGCATAAATATAACAATAGTATCAATAATGTCTCTGGAATATAAAATAAAAGCCATGAAACTCTGACAAAATAATGTCCAAACTGAAAAGTCCACAAACTGATTAAGGAATAGATACATAAGGAATAGAAGAGTTACTGATCAGTGGAAGCATTGTCATTCTCTCCCATTTTCTGTATGTGTGAGGTAGTGGGACAAATACATAATCACATGATTGAAGCAGGCAGGGGTCCTAGTGATCATCTGGTATTGGATCCTCTCCCATTTAAAAGTGTTACCTTTGTCTAGTTCTATCTGTACAGAAATAGTTTTTTTATTTATTGCATTGTATATACATGTTTCTGGGGCTGGATATATGTACAAATACTAGATAGAATAATCATCAAAGTCCACAGAGTGTATAAAGAGCACACATGTGATAATGCCACTGTCTATCATGTGGCTGTGTTCATTAAAATGTATACATGTTAGCGCAAACACAACTTTTCTTACTTATGAGCCCTCCCCCCGCTCCGCTATGGTCATTTTGTCTTGAACATTTGACAAAAAAAAAAGTTGGAGATCCCTGTGTTAACATATTTATCTCCCCATGATACCCCCTCCCGCACTAACGTGGTCCACACATAATGTCTTATTGTGGGCTGGCACTATGGTAGCCCACCTCAGGTACGGGTCATGATCAGCCCCCCCTTCCTAGGTAGCTTATGACTTCACGCCTCTAGGTGTTGTTGCTGGCAATGCCCACTGTGATATAAAACCCAGACAAAACTAATTTAATGGGTCTAAGGAACACACCAAGCCTCTTGTCTGACAAATGCACTCCACTAAATTTGTAAAAGTTACTCTCGGTATAGCTAATCTCAATATGATGAATAGACTGCCCCACCCCACCCCTGGGAATACATGCATCTGTCATCATGTGTTAATCTTCTTCCTGGAATCCTCCACTGCTCCCATCAAAACTGTCCCTCACCAATGCATCTTGGAAATTATATAGACCAAACCAAGAGAACGCAAAGGCATAAGACCAATATCCTACAGCATGTCTGCATGTCCAAAATTATTTAAGGGGGATTAGAGCATTAACCCATGCATGCAGCACTACCAGATTAGTACTTCCCCACTGTTTCTTGTCCTTCTTACACGTGCCATACTCATACCCACCTTAGGCCCCTTTTACCCAGCCACTTCACCTTCATGCCTTCTTATGTGATCCGTAACTGACTTACAAAGGAGCTTGATGATGGAGATCTTTCTGCCCTGTGGATAAAGGAGTGCCCTATGATCCAAACTTGCAGTGGAGTTGTCCTTCTTCGCTCAAAAAAGATAATCATGTAAGGTGTCAACTGGATGAGATTATTTCTTATAAGTCCTAGAACACCATCTCCCAAGCCTCTAATATCTCACTGTGAGGAACTGTTAGGGACCAGGAACCAGACAGGACACAAAAAGGTAAAATGCAATGCACCTTTGTTAGTGCAACAAAAACAGAAGCATGATCCAAGAGCACAAACCAAAAGACACGCCAGAGTCAGGAACCAAGACAGGTAGTCAGCCGAGCCGGAGTCAGGAAAACAGAAATCTGCAAAGTAAGGAACAAGCCAAGGGTCAGAAGCACAGAAGTCCACAATGTCTGGAACAAGCCAAGGGGTCTGAAACATAGCAAACAGGAGCACAGGAAAAGTCCACTGCAGCCAGCAGCAACAGGTTAGCACACAAACACAAGGACATTAGGGAAGTGAACAAAGCTGCTATAAATACCCTGAGTGGTTTGGCTGATAACAGTCAGGTGAGTAATCAGAGAGGTCAGGTGATTCAGCCTGAGCCAGAAACTCAGAAGACAACAGCAGTGGATAGCAGAGCACTAGATTTGCTCAGACAGCAGAATCAATAGGCAGAATGGGAGCAGCTCAGCAAAACCTTGACAGTACCCCCCCAACGCCCCCCCACGGGTCAGGACCAGGTTTATGGGGAAAGCGTGCATGAAAAGTACGGAGGAGGGCGGGGGCATGCATATCTGCAGCTGGAACCCATGAGCTCTTTTCTAGACCATAACCCTTCCAATGGACCAAATTTTAAAGACTCCCTCGGAACCTACGAGATTGACCTCATACTCCTCATGGCCATCAACAGGCACTGAATGAGGTTGAGGAGTGACCATAGTGAAATGATTACATACCAAAGGTTTCAGCAGCGAGATATGGAACACATTGTGTATCCGCATATTGGGAGGAAGGTCTAGGGCATAGGCCACAGGGTTCAGACATCGGAGGATACGGAAAGGCCCCACAAAATGGGGATCCAGTTTCTGAGAGGGCACTCTCGGAGGTGAAGCTTTCTGGAGGACAACCAGACCCTCTCCACGACCTGGTAGGAAGGTGCAGGTAAGCATTTACAATTAGCCTGGAGCTCCTGGGATTGTTATGAGCGTCCCAACGACTCTTGGACCTGCACCCATGTGGAACGGACTCACTGGAGATGATCCTCCAATGACGGGATACCCTGGGGAGTGAACGAATCTGGAATCATTGAGGGTTGATACCCATAATTAACCATGAAAGGGGAGAGCTGGGTAGAAGTCGAGTACTATGAGCAAACTCTGCCCAAGGTAGCAGGTCCGACCAATTGTTCTGATGGACTGATATGTAGCACCGCAGGAATTGCTCCAAGGCCTGATTAGCCCTTTCCGCTGCCCCATTCGATTACGGGTGATAGGCCGAGGAGAAGGAAAGTTGGATACCTAGTTGCACACATTAGGCCCTCCAGAATCTCGAGACAAACTGGCTGCCCCGGTCGGAAACTATGACATGGTCAGTGACCATGAGGATGAAAGTGTGACCATTAGACAAAGGGAGGTCGACTATGAAGTCCATGGCAAGGTGTGATCATGGCTTCTCCCCATTGGGTATGGGTTGGATATGGCCCACTGGAAGGTGATGGGGTGATTTGGTCTGTGCACAAACTGGACAGGCAGCGACAAAGGCAGCAACATCTTTGCTAAGTTCTGGCAACCAGAAGAGACAGGAAACCGACCAGAGGAGCTGGTTCTTTCCAGGATGACCTGCTGACTTAGTATTATGGTAGGTAGAAAGTACCTTGGTACGGAGGTTAATAGGTACAAAACAGCACCCAGAAGGAGTCTCAGCAGGTGCATCTACTTGGGTGGCCCGTATTGAATGAATGAATGAATGAATGAATATGTTTATTTATATAGAGCCACAAGTGTACGCAGCGCTTTACAATTTCAGGGTTTAAACAATACAGGGTTACAGGTGCTTTGTAGAGTGAAACATTGGGTGCGAGGTCCCTGCCCAAAGGCTTACAATGTAAAGTGGTAATGGGAGATATACAGAGTACATTAGGGTCAAGTGCTGAATACAGTGCTAGTTCTGATGATGATAGAGGACATCAGTAATGTAAATAATTTATAAGAGCATTCATTGTACAACATCAGTGCCTTCTAGCATGTTGGGATTTTATCCATGAGGTGCATTTTCAAGCGAGATTTGAAGGTTATCAGAGAGGTGCAGTGGCGAAGGTTGGATGGTAGAGCATTCCATAGATATGGAGCAATAAGAGAAAAAAGTTTGATATGTGACAGAGCTGTAGAGACAAAAGGAGCTGAGAGAAGACAGTCATTGGCTGAACGTAAGTGGCGGGATGGGGTAAAACGGGAGATCAGAGTGGAAATGCAAGAAGGAGTAGAGGAGAGAAGTATCTTGAAAGAGAGAAGTAAGATTTTGTAAGATATCCGGAGTTTGACAGGCAGCCATTGGAGAGTTTTGAGGAGGAGTGGGGCAGGGACAAACCTAGGTGGCAGAAGAGTAATTCATGCTGCAGCATTCTGTATAGATTGAAGTGGTTGAAGATGGGAAGCAGGAATGCCAGACAGAAGAATGTTGTAATAGTCCATGCGGGAGAGGATGATTGCATGTATGAGAATTTTAGCTGTGGAAGAACAGAGGAAGGGACGGATTTTTGCAATGTTACGCAAAAGAAAGCGACAGGATTTAGTAATGGCATTAATATGAGAGGAAAATGAGAGAGAGTTGTCAATTATCACCCCTAGACACTGTGCTTCTGATACTGGATTTACGGTAGTGCCATTTACAGTCACCTGGAAGGGCGCTACAGGGCCAGGTCTAGGTGGGATGAGGAGCAGCTCAGTTTTGGACATATTGAGTTTGAGGTACCTATGAGCCATACAGTCTGAGAAAGCCGAGAGGCAATCTGTGACTTTAGCCTGGATATCAGAAGTGAGTTGATGTACAGATAATTAAATCTGGGTGTCATCTGCATAGAGGTGATATTTGAGACCAAATGAGTTAATAAGATCACCAAGTGTTATTGTATAAAGAGAAAACAGAAGCGGTCCTAGAACAGAACCTTGAGGAACCCCAACAGAGAGTTGGATGGGGGAGGATGAAGAGGTGGCAGAGGAGATACTGAAGGATCTGTCAGATAGATAAGAGGAGAGCCAGTCCAGTGCTGTGTTGCGGATTCCTAAAGAGTGAAGAATGCGGAGGAGGAGTGCATGATCAACAGTATCAAAAGCTGCTGAGAGATCAAGCAGGATAAGAATTGAATAGTGACCTTGAGATTTGGCAATGTGAAGATCATTGACAACTCTTGTAAGAACAGTTTTAGTGGAGTGAGCAGTACGAAATCCAGACTGTAAAAGGTCGAGCAAGTTGTATGCATTGAGGAAGTCAAGCAGGCGTGAGTAGGCTAAGCGTTCCAGGAGTTTAGAGGCAAAAGGCAGAAGAGAAACTGGTCGATAACTAGAGGGTGTGTTACTGTCAGAAGAGTTGTTCTTAAGGATAGGGTTTACTAAGGCATGTTTGAAGTCATCAGGAAAGGTAGCAGTGGCAAAGGAGGAGTTAAAGATTTGTAATAGGATAGGGATTAGTGTGGGGGAGAGGGATTGGATGAGGTGAGAGGGGAGCGGATCAAGTGCGCTTGTAGTGGACGGAGCGGAGGAAAGTAGGTTAGTCAGTTCCTCCTCCGTGACTAGTAGAAAGAGTCCAGAGTGCCAGGAGGGGAACGAGGGAGGCTAGGAGGAGATATACAAGGTGGTATATTATCCCGGATGGAGTCCACCTTGGCTTTGAAGTAGTCAGCAAAGTCTTGTGGCTGTATGGGGTTAGCGGGGGAAGCAGATGGAGGGCGAAGGAGGGAGTCAAAGGAAGAGAAAAGTTGTTGGGGGTTAGATTTATGAGTGTTGACTAGTTGTGAGAAGTAAAAAGCAGAGTTAAAGCAGGAAAGGAGGAACCTGTAGTGGAGAAAGTGTGCCAGAGAGCCAGACTTTCTCCACTGTCGTTCAGCTGAACGGGTACAGTAGCGGAGGAAGCTGGTGTCTTTATTAAGCCATGGCCGCGGGTTAATTCTGCGAGCCGATCGGAGAGACAGAGGTGCATGCAGGTTCAACAGGGAGGATAGGACTGAGTTGTATGTTTTGACAAGGCTGTTAGTGTCAGGATTAATGGGAATAGATGAAAGTCCAGTAGCCAGGGAGGAATGGAGAGCCGTGAGATTAAGGGATTTCAGGTTACGCGTGAAGCGGGGAGAGGAAGCAGGGATTGCGGAGGGTGTATAAGTAGTGCTGAAAGTTAGAAGATGGTGATCTGATAGTGGAAGAGAGAGATATTAAAATCCAAGAGTGCACAGCTTCTAGTAAACACAAGGTCTAGGAAGTGACCGTCCTTGTGAGTACTAGCATTCGTCCACTGGGTAAGTCCAAATGCAGATGTTAAAGAGAGAAAACGGGATGCCCAGGAGATGGAGGGATCATCCACATGACAGTTGAAGTCCCCCAGAAGAAGTGAAGGTGTGTCTGATGAGAGAAAGAAGGATAGCCATGATTCAAAGTCAGAAAGGAAGTCTGAAGGTGTAGTGGTAGGTGGACGATAGATGACTGCAACTTGTAGAGAGACTGGAGCAAAGATACGAACAGCATGCAGTTCAAAAGAGGAGAAGCGGAGAGAGGAGGGGGGAGAAATTGGTTTGTAATGACCATAGGAGATTGTTGCCTCTAAAGCAGTGTCAGATTGAGAGAGCCAAGTTTCAGTAATAGCAAGTAAACTGAGGGAGCGAGAGAAAAAGAGATCATGCACAGTGTTATGTTTGTTAGTAATGGAGCGAGCATTCCACAAAGCACAGGAAAAGGGAAGAAATTGAGGTTGAAGGCAGGGAATGGTGATTAGATTTGAATTGTTCCTATGCAGACTAGAGTGGTAGAGTGTTTGTGAATGGAGATGGGGCCAGGGTTTGGAGAGCTATCTCCAGCTGCCATTAACAGAAGAAAAGAGAGAGACAGGAGATGAGAGAGTGATTTGTGTGTATTTGGTTTTTGGTTTGTGTGGGGTGGAGGAGTGCAGGAGCGGAGAAGAGTAAGGAGTTGGTGTGTAGAGGTGAGTGTGGATGGTAGAAGTGAAGGAGAGATATAAACATAGGGTGGAGGAGATGGTGGAGGGTAGAAGGAACCAGATATTTTAGTGAGAACTGCAGCTATGGAGAGAAGGAATATTAGGTATTTAGATACTGTTTGCAGAGGGCATAATGTTGAAACAGTCCAAATGGGCTGAGTGCACCTTCTCATGATGGAAGAGTTTGTTTTGTCCACAAGATGTGTTGTACAGAGAATCTTGAAGTTTAGTAGAATTACAGAACTTCCATTTAGGTGTTTGCTTCACGTCCTTTGTAGCTTTGTTTAGGGAGGTGTTCTTTTTCCAGTTTAATCAGTTCTGTCTCTTGCTCCACTCCTGGTCAAGTCCTGCTTAAGTCTTCTTTTCACTTAAGATGGGTCACTTATAAGTCCTGCTTAAGTCTTCTTTTCACTTAAGATGGGTCACTTCAGATGGGGAGCCCCTTAGTGTGTCACCCTGTAGGGCTGTCACCCTATACTGCTGGTATTATATAGCGGTCTTATACACATGAGGCTTATTTAGCTTAATTAACAATCAAAGGCTGACCAAATGACTATCAGAACTGATAAGCAAGTTATTTCACACCCATGTGAAAGAAATGACCAAAATCAGACCGCAGAAAGAACACAGGATGAAAGGGAAAGGGGGTAGATCAAACAGAAATGAGATTAATAACAATAGCTGCAGACAAACAGATATGGGATGCTAAGGGTTAATGTCATACCCAGTAAACAGGAGTTTAGATGTTAAGCAGCGGTGCAGAGAGACAGATGATATTGTGATGCTAAGGGTTAATGTCATACCCAGCTCTCACCAAGGGGAGATGTTATGCTGGTACGTATGGTGGCCAGTACTTTGTCCTGTGGAATAATAGGACTAGGAGGACTCTACTCTTTAGCACCTGAAAACTGTCTGAATAGGGCATCAGCCCGGACATTTTTGGTACCTGGCAGGTACAATACCACATAATTAAAATGAGACAGAAATAAGGCCCACCTGGCCTGCCTTGGAGAGAAGCACTTAGCTTCAGACAAGTAGGTAAGGTTTTTATGATCCGTAAGGATTAGTACTGGCATGGAAGTTCCCTAGGGCAAATGCCTCCATTCTTTGAGAGCCAGTATTATCGCCAGAAGCTCACGGTCTCCAGTTTCATAATTGCACTCAGTGGGACTTAGCTTCTTCGAGAAATACCCACACGGGTGCAACTGGCTCTCAGGAGTAGGACGGTGAGACAGGAGGGCGCCTACTCCTGTCTCAGACGCATCGACCTCAAGTACAAATGGAAGCTTGGGTTTTGGGTGTGCAAAAATAGGTGCTGCTGCAAAAGAGGCTTTCAATGACTCAAATGCCCTGATGGTCTCCAGGGACCAGTTAGTGGGATCACCATCTTTTTTGGTCATGTCAGTAAGGTGTTTTACAATAGAGGAAAAATTGTGGATGAATTTCATATAGTAGTTCGCAAACCCAAGGAAACGTTGAAGGGAGCGGAGACCTACGGGTTGCGGCAACTCGAGAACAGCCAAGAGTTTTTCAGGGTCCTTAGCGAAACCGACCTCTGAAATTACGTAACCCAAGAAGGTGACCTGTTTGGGGTGGAACTCACACGTCTCTAATTTGCAAAATAGGTTATTTTCTATTAATCTTTGCAAGACTCGGTTTACATCTGCATGGTGGCTTTCCATGGAGGAGGAATGGATCAGAATGTCATCTAAGTATACCACCATGCACTGTTGGAGCATGTCCCGGAGGACATCATTCAAGAATTCTTGGAAAACCGCAGAAGCATTGCAGAGACCAAAAGGCATTACGAGGTATTCCAAATGCCCGCTCCTGGTGTTAAATGCGGTTTTCCATTCATGGCCCGCCTTTATTCGTACCAAATTATACACTCCTCGCCGATCGAGCTTAGTGAATACCTTAGACCCTTCCAATCGATCGAACAGCTCAGTAACCAGTGGAATAGGGTAGGCTTTCTTAACCGTGACATGATTGAGCCCCCTGTAGTCAATACAGGGTCTCAGTTCACCACTCTTTTTCTTCATGAAGAAGAATCCGGTCCCGGCAGGAGATAAGGACTTGCGGATGAACCCCCAGGACAGAGCATCCGCAACATACTCCTCCATAGCCTTATTTTCCGCGACAGAAAGAGGGAAGACTTGACCTCTGGGAGGTATGGCACCCGGTTGTAGTTCAATGGTACAATCGTATGGGCGGTGAGGCGGAAGCTTAACAGCCCGACCCTTATCGAACTCTCGGTACTCGTTAGGCAGCAAAGAGACCGAGGATGTGGTTAGCACCCTCCACACTTTTGCTAGGCATTTATTAGAACAGTTGGGTGACCATGCCATGACTTCAGCCCTTGCCCAGTCGACCGTGGGATTGTGTTTGCACAACCATGGGTAACCCAGGATCACAGGATAGTGAGTAGAGTGGATCACCTGGAAGTTTCATAATGGAAAGCCCCTACAGCCATAGACAAAGGAGCGGTTTCGTGGGTGACCTGCAGCGGCTAGAGGGGTCTACCATCAATCACCTTGAGGGCAAGTGGAGAGCTATAGAGCTGCAATGGAATGGAGTGCTTCTGGGTGAAGTCACTGTCAACAAAGAGGCCCGCTGCACCGGAGTCAATAAGTGTCTCTGAAGTAAAGGAACTTTTGCCCCAAGAAAGCCCAGTGGAGACTAGTGGTTTATCAGTATGAATATCCAGGGACACTGAGATGCCACCTAAGGTCTGTCCCCTATAAGACCTTAGGTGCAGTCGTCCCGGATGTGTGGGACAATTTCGCAGTAGATACCCTGCCTTACTGCAGTAAAGACACAGGCCCTCCCTCCTCCTCAAGGCCGTTTCTGCAACTGAAAGACGAGAAATTTGGTGGATTGCCTGCGTCTTCTGAGGTCATGGTCCTTGTGTACTGTTAGGGACCAGGAACCAGACAGGCCACAAAAAGGTAAAATGCAATACACCTTTATTAGTGCAACAAAAACAGAAGCATGATCCAAGAGCACAAACCAAAAGACACGCCAGAGTCGTGAACCAAGACAGGTATTCAGCTGAGGAAACCAGAAGTCTGCGAAGTCAGGAACAAGCCACGGGTCAGAAGCACAGAAGTCCACAATGTCTGGAACAAGCCACTGGGTCTGGAACACAGCAAACAGATGCACAGGGAAATCCACAGCAGCAACAAGTCAGCAAACAAACACAAGGATAATGGGGAAGTGAGCCAAGTTGCTATAAATACCCTGAGAGGGTTGGCTGATAACAGTCAGGTGAGCAATCAGAGTGGTCAGCTGATTCAGCCTGAGCCACAAACACAGAAGACAGCAGCAATGGATAGCAGAGCACTAGATTAGCTCAGACAGCAGAATCAATAGACAGAATGGGAGCAGCTCAGCATAACCTTGACAGTAACCCTACCCCAGTCCTAAATGAATGAGTGCTACACAGTGCTGGATCCATACCAATACTTTCCAGGACCCTTTTCATAAATGTTATGAACTGATACAGCAAAAGGATTGATCCATTCTAATGCCTCAATATGACCCCCCCTCCCAAGAAGCCGGGAATAGCAGGCAGCCACCTGAACTGGACAAAACAGCTCCTTCCCAAGAGGCATTACTGCCCACTGACCTTAACTTTCAAGTCTTAGATTTTGCTACAGTGCAGTCCATAAGTATTTGGACAGTGACACAACTTTTGCTGTTTTGGTGCTATACTCCAGCACATTGGATCTGAAATGAAACAATGAATAAGAGGATAAAGTGCTGACAGTCAGCTTTAATTTGAGGTTATTTGCATCCATAAACCTTGAATCATGTAGGTATTACAGACCTTTTTTATACATATTCCCTTCATTTTAGGAGACCAAAATAACTGAACATTGACGGCTGCTCAACTGTTTCTTGGCAAGGTGTATGTCATTGTATCATTAGTTTATGCACAAGAGAGCTAACAAATGTTCTAGACATGATTCTAGATGTAGCATTTGCAGCTGGAGTCTGTTACTGTTGTCTCTCAACATGAAAGTAAAGATGTGTCAATGCCAGTAAAACAGGCTTAAAAATATGAATGAATAAATCAATCAGAGACATAGCCAAAACATTAGGTGTGTCAAAATCAACTGTGTGGTACACTGCTAAGAAGCAAGAATGCACAGGTGAGCTCAGCAATGACTAATGACCTGGAAGACTAGGGAAGATCACTCTAGTTGGTGAATGAAGAATACTTGCAATTGTGAAGGAAGCCACCTTGTCAACCGTCAATAACTCCCAGGATGTAGGCATAGAAGTATCATAGAGTATCATAAAGAGTATACCAGCATAACCACAGAGGGTTTACCACAAGATGCAAACCTCTGGTAATCCTCCAGAACAGAGCAGAACAATTTACAGTTTGCATAAAGACTACATAACAATCTGTAGTAAAAATTAACCTGTACTAGAGTGATGGAAAGAGGAAAGTGTGGAGTAAGAACTGCCCATGTGAAACATGGTGGAGGTAATGGTATGGCTTTAGCATGTATGGCTGCCATTGTAATTGCGTCACGTGTCTTTACTGATGACGTGACTGCTGCCAGCAGCAGGATGGATTCTGACGTTAACAGAAACATCTTATCTGCTCAGATCCAACCAACTACCTCAAAACTCATTGGAAAGCACTTCGACTTACAGCAGGACAATGATTCTAAACATACAGCTAATTCAACAAACACAGCAAAAGATGGATTCACTGGCTTTGAACCTCCCTATACATCTATATACAGGGGCAGATTGTAGAGGAATAAAAGCCCAGGCAATTTTTTTTTAAAACTAGCCCACTAGCTGGTATATATATATATATATATATATATATATATATATATATATATATATATATATTGGCACTCATAGGGTTAAATACAACCCTAGCAACTCCCACCCCCTTTCCCCCACTCTCTCTTCCCCAGCCGTTTTCTACACTCTCATTTCCAGCCTATTACCCCCTGTCACTTTCTACCTACAGGCCCCTTTGCTGCTTCCTCTCTCCCCCAGTCTATTTCATCCCCTCTTCCCTGCCCCCCTCCACTCTCTCCCATTGCTTCCCCCTCTTCCCTAATATTGCTCAGTCAGACCTCCTCAGTTCCCTTCTCTTGCATTCACTGCTGGTCCAGTGTGGGGAGTGAGAGATCCATGCAGCCTCCAGCACCAATGTCCCTATCATCGCCCCCTTGTGGTCCCTCTGCCGCATGGGAGTGCAGGCTCCAGGATATTATGTCATATCCTGGTGCTCTGCTTTAGCAAGGAACGCGAGGGCTGTCACAGAGAGTGCCGGTGGAAGCATAGACCTCTACTTTAAACTATTGTAGGAAGGTCAGGTGAAATCTTTTGATCTCTCCAACTGGCCCATGATCTAGCGGCCCACCGGGGGATACGCGATCCCCCGATAGGACAATCTGCCCATGTATATATATATATAATAACCAGCTGTGACAGTGCCTATAAGAGCTGCTACTATTCTCATAGACATGGGAAATCTATATAAAACTAAAAAAATAGGAATAGGGAGGAGCACTAAAACTACTACCAATATATGATTTATATATAAATATAATATATTTGTTATACCAGAAAGGGTAGTTCCCCTAAAATAATAATGGAGGTCTGTACCCTCTTTGGATAACAACAGCTAAAGCAATTAAAGGCAGTGAGGCAAGACATATAAACAAGTGCTATAAGTAAAAACCTATATACTGTTTTAAAGTGATAGTAATGCCTGATGTTAACAAACTTTAATATTGTAGACATTAAAAATATAAATTCAATGATGTATGCGTTGTCTCTCAAACTTGTATAGTTTGAGAGATATAAGGTTTTAAAGTTCCCCTTCCCTCCCCTTTCACTGACGTCAGCTTCTAGCCGACAGCAGGAGATTCGGGTCGTACATCATTGAATTTATATTTTTAATGTCTACAATATTAAAGTATATTAACATCAGGCATTACTCTCCCTTTAATATACAAAAATGCACACAAAACTATGTTCAAAACATGACAGAAAATGCCCCAAAACACTAGCCAACAAGTCCGCTTGATGTTATGAACTACAGGCAGATGTATATTCACTTTAGAGAAACATTAATATACAGCTTGGAAGCAATGTTCCTTCCCCGTCTATTAATCCACCTTAAAGGGATAGTAATGTTTCACAAAAAAAACACCTCCAATTAATCTTCATAGTATCTGGGTCAGGGAGAGTGTTATTTCAATACTGTCAGAGTTGTAGTTCAAGAGTAATTGAATGATAAAGTTTCCCCCTCCCGTCCCCATTTAGCTAGTGTAAGCCACCTCCCCTCAAATGTGGAATCTGGCCCTGGGACCGGACAGATCACAGCAAGGGACAATCTTCTTACTGTGACCATAAGGAAAACCCTGCCCCCCTTGACAGGTTTTTCAGGTTTTCCTTATGCTCACTGAAGACTGTTCCTCGCTGTGATCCATCAGGACAGTCTTGCTGCTCTGAGGTGAGCAGTGTTACATCAGCAAAAGAGGCAGGAGGGGGAAACTTTATCATTCAATTACTCTTGAACTACAACTTTGACAGTATTGAAATATCGCTCTCCACGGCCCATATACTATGAAGAATAATTGGAGCTGCTTTTATTTTGAAACATTACTATCAGTTTAAGGTGTAACAAAGTGTGCCAATGATAGAAAAAGCAGTCAGAGGTCCGCGATCCTTCTTATCACTCACCACCACACCACTTTCATAACATTAAATGGACTCTTCCCTTTAGTTTTCTCTTTTTTATAGTTTCATACAGCTACAGGGTTTTCTTTTAAAAGGTTGCATTAAAAAACGTTGTGTGGCCACACGACACATTAACCATGGTTAAAATGGTGACACGAGAATCTCGCACTGCATGAAAGCATGAGATTCTCATGTCGCTTCCTGAAACGGCGCTTCAGCCCGCATCGATAACTGTGACTGCAACATATGTTCCATGGCGTTAAACTTTTAATTGCTAATCATAAACACAAATTAATTGCAACCGATCAAAAATATTCAAGCCGGCTAACAATGTATTACTCTGCTTAGATGAAAAAAGAGAGACACATAAATCTTCGCTACATAGTTAGCGGTATGTGTCTAATTCACTAGTTACATTGTACTGTATCAACCTGAAATAGCTAATAGTGTCTGCTCATATCCAGATAATAGACCCAGAGCCGTGGGTCCACACACAAGTAACAATGTTCAAAAATGTAAAAACTCATCATGAGTTGTTATTAGATAGTTATCATCAATTAAAAACATAATGTGATTGTGATTGAAGCCGGGTCTGATCTAATGGCTTAGTGAATGTGACTGTAGCCTGATCAGACCAGATATTTATTCATTTACGTTTATGATTAGCAATGAAAGGTCATCAATGCCGGCTGAAGTGCTGTTTCAGGAAGTGACTGTCACAGTTACCTTAGATCCAGTGATGCCTTGTGGGTTGATGCAGGTATATGATAGCCTGAAATGTCGCTGCGGCGTCATCCCATGCGTCACTATGGGGACTGGGTCTGGGCATGCTGAGCGTCTTCAGCGGCCGCCCATGTCCTCGTGTGAAGCAGATCTGCTCGGGGGATTGACGCAGGCAAGAGTCAGAGGTTGGGTGCATCTCGGCACCATGCATCACTGTCGGGCACATGGTCACAGGAATGACGCTGTGAGAGTTGGAAAGTAACACACCGAGTTCCCGTGTGTCAGTTTTGGGCGAGGTTGCAGTAAGCTCTAGTCCCTGTCTTATATGAGTGGAGGCCTAGTAGCTCCACCTATTTATTTCCTGGCTGCCTTTTTTAAGGGGAACTGGATCTTCGTCCAGTGACCCTTACGTTGTTGTTCTGTGCAGTTCTAGTTCCATTTGTTCCTGTATCCATGTATGACCCTGGCTTGTCTGACTATCCAACATGGTACTGACCTGGGGCTCTGTCCTAATATCCTCCCATTGTTACCTACTCTTATTGGGCATCCTATCTGTGGCTCTGGCTGACTACCCGCTCCATGTATAACCATGGCTTTTCTGACTATCCAACCTGGTGCTGACCTGGGGCTCTGTGCTAATATCCTCCCATTGTTGCCTACTCTTATTGGACATCCTATCTGGTGCAGACCTGTGGCTCTGGCTGACTACCCTCTCCGTGTATTACCCTGGCTTGTCTGACTATCCTAACTGGTGCTGACCGGTGGCCTTGTCTGTTCGCTCCGCAGTGTTGCCCGTTTCCCACAGACATCCATCTTGGTGCGGACCTGGGGCTCTGGCAGATTCTGGCCTAACTGACTGCAGGCGTGAGTCAGTAGTCTCCATTGTTGCGATCCTTATTGGAGACGAGCTCTTCTGAAGTGACTGTAGGCGTGAGTCAGTAGTCTCCACTGTTGCGTTCCTTATTGGAGACGAGCTCTTCCCTACTGTCTGCAGGAGTGAGTCAGTGTTCTCCCTTGTAACTACTTGCGGAAGACTTTCGGGTTCTATCCTGGGCTCTACTAGTTACCATTAAGACTACCAGTTGGCCTTGGCTTAGTCTCTAGCAGTTGTGGTTGACATTGTGGCGGCTCCTATTCCTGATAGAGCCTGTAGCCTATCTAGTCACCCACTGCTCTATACTACCATTGATATCATTTATATGATCATTCTAATAAAGGTGATTTTAACTACACCGTCTGACTCCTTGTCTTGCTTGATAACCATAACAGCGGCATGAGAATCTTGCGCTTTCATGCTGTGTACAGGCCTGGCAGAGCATCCCAGGGAAGATACCCAACAACTGGTGATGTCTATGGGTCTCAGGCTTCAGGCAGTCATTGAGTGCAAAGGATTTGCAACAAAATATGATGACTTTGTTTAAGATTATGTTATTTGGAGGGGCTCTGTATAAAAATGCCTGTAATTCCTACATGGTTTGGGATTTCTGGATGTAAATATCTTCAAATTAAAGCTGACAGTATGCACTGTGTCCTCTTAGTCATTGTTTAATTTCAAATCCAATGTTCTGGAATACAGAGCCAAACCAACAAAGCCTGTGTCACCATACCTGAGAACTCGCCAGATGTGGTCCGGAGACTCTGGTTTTCAGGATAAGTTTCTGGATCTCCGGGGGGACAGAATCTGATACTCCATCTTTGTGAGTTCGGTGGTAACCTCATCCTACTTTACCAACCACTCCCACACTGTTTCTCCCGCTTCCCTGGCCCTTTAGGTGTAAATCCCACTTCTCAGGCCTCCAACTCTGTATCAACTGATTAAGCCCCCTCCCACATTATGAAGTGAATAAGGTCATTTGTACACACCCATCTCAGTCCAATTAAGCTCCTCCCATATCATGATGATAATAGAATCAATTGGACATTCCCATCCAGGGCCCTCTGTGTTTCTCCAGGGGCCAACAATGAGAAGGTTTCCCAGGTATCTGTGTCACTGCCCAAGTACTTACAGACTGCACTTTAAGACGGTTAACCCTTTGAGTGGGAGAGGAGTACCCTTCACCCACTTAACCATTGTCTACTTCTCTCTCTCCTTAACTTTTGTCTGCCTCTCTTTCTCTCCCCTTAACCCTTGCCTACCTTTCTCCTTAACCCTTGCTTACCTCTCCCCCCTCAATCCTTCTTCCCATTTTCTCGCCTCTTAATCCTTTCACTCCGCCACTTACTCCCTTATTTTTTTCCCCTCAACTATTTTTCTGCAAGTCCTTCCCCTTCTCTCTGTCTCTCCCAACCCTATTGCCTAAGCTGACCAGATCTCACCTTTAACCGGGGACACATAGGAAATAGGCATATTTCAGTACTTCACCAAAATCAAAGCAGTCCTGCAGTATGCATTTCTCCTATGCATCCCCGGTTAAAGGTGAGGTCTGGTCAGCCTACTATTGCCCCCTCTTTCTCCAAAACATTTGTTGTCTTTTATTTAAATAAAAACAATAAAAAAAAAATTTGTGATTTTTACATTTGCCTACATTTCCAGGAGAGGAGTTGGGCCTTTCCCTGGTGGTCTAGTGCAAAACAACCATTCCCCGATATACCCTGTGGTTCTGATGAACAGAGGGGATGGTTTGCCAGTGGCCCACCTGGGATATGGCCCACCGGAGCGTGCCTGTAGACTGATGGGACAATCCACCCTTGAACACTGATTGCAGTGCTAGAACATGATATCAGCGCCCAGTTTACTAAGGGAGAGGTCCATTCAGCGCTGTCACACACCTCACTGAATAATACAAACGGCTTCTGTTTACATACCCTCCAACATTTCACAAATGAAAAAAAGCATACTCTCAGCGCTGCCCCCTCCCCAACCAACAGACCACTCCTTTAACTCTTTATGGATCAGGTGTGCAATGCATTACAACACCACTCTGGACTTTAAAGGAACACCACCGCCAAAAAAATTATATATATTAATATAACTAAATATATTTACAGCTAGCATTTGTAAAAATGAACGATTCATACTTTAAAACCCTAATATATTATAGTAAACTTGCTTTTTAACTGGTGTGTAAATTATCCTGTTTGCTGAGCATTTACTTAAACAGATAGTACTGTGTACTTGTGAAATTAAGGTTGATTATTCATTATACTTTTTTATAATGAACTGTACCTTTGTAAGTGTCCATAACATTGCATTCTTTGTATAATTTTATTCTGAAGTTTCCCCTTCCCACCCCCTTTCCCTACGTCATGCAGAGTTTCCTCAGAGCGGATAGCCGGTCTGGACAGATCGCAGAGCGGGACAATATTGTGTCAGCATAAGGATACACCTCTCCGTCAAGAGGAGAAGGGTGTTCCTTATACTGATAGACACAATACTGTTCCTCATTGCTATCTGACCAGCTTTCAGATCTGAGGAGACCGTGTGATGTAGTGAAAATGGGCGGAGGGGGAACTTTAAAATAAAGTCAAATGAAGAATACAATGTTAAGGACATTTACAAAGGTACAGTTCATTATAAAAAAAAGTATAATAAATAATCAACCTTAAAGTGATAGTAATGTCTATGTAAAATTAGTTGCCCGAATCTTCTGTATATTAAAGGGATAGTAATACTTAAAAATTACTATCCTGCATCTTGTAGCCAGTAAAAAACTGAGTTAAAGGGATAGTATGCTGACATCAGGGGAGAGGGAACTTTGAAAGCGGATATCTCTCAAACCATAAAGGTTTGAGAGTTGCCGCTGGGCTGATTTTACTCAGTTTTTGAAGGGCTACAAGACGGGCAATAGTAATTTTTAAGTATAACTATCCCTTTAAAGGGATAGTAATACGTAAGTATTACTAATCCCGATAGCAAAGTACTACTAAAAAAAAAACATATTGCCCCCAGTGTCATCTCTCAACCTTTATGGTTTGAGAGATGACCGCTTTTAAAGTTGCCCTCTCCCTCCCCCTTCCCAGTAGTCAGCGTTCTAGCTGACTGAAGGGAAGAAAGTCATACGACTTTCAGGTGGCTCTCCAGCACAGCTGGATCGCATTCCTAAAAAAGAAAACTTTCACTGAAATGGTCTTCTACGTGTGCTTGGTTTGCAAGCACACGTAGAAGACCATTTTATTGAAAGTTTTTTTATAATTAACACGATTGCGGCTCTGCTGCAGAGCCATCTGATGATCTATGACCGGATTTCCCTTCAGTCAGCTAGCATGCTGACTACGGGGAAGGGGGAGGGAGAGGGCAACTTTAAAAGCAATCATCTCTCAAACCATAAAGTTTTGAGAGATGACACTGGGGGCAGTATGTTTTTTTTTAGTAGTACTTTGCTATAGGGATTAGTAATACTTACGTATTACTATCCCTTTAAAGGGATAGTTATACTTAAAAATTACTATTGCTCGTCTTGTAGCCCTTCAAAAACTGAGTAAAATGAGCCCAGCTGCAACTCTCAAACCTTTATGGTTTGAGAGATATCCGCTTTGAAAGTTCCCTCTCCCCTGACGTCAGCATTCTAGCTGACAGCAGGGGAATCCGGTCCCGGGACTGGCGGAGGCTCTGCAGCAGAGCTGAGATCGCTGTAATAAAAAAGAAATCCTTAACTTAAAAGGTCTTTTATGTGTGCTTGCAAACCAAGCACACGTAGAAGACCTTTTTAGCGAAGGATTTCTTTTTTTTTTACCACAATCTCGGCACTGCTGCAGAGCCGCCGGCTGATCCCAGGAGAAGATTCCCCTGCTGTCAGCTAGAATGCTGACGTCAGGGGAAAGGCAAATAGAGGGAACTTTGAAAGAGGATATCTCTCAAACCATAAATGTTTGAGAGATGCTGCTGGGCTCATTTTACTCGGTTTTTGAAGGGCTACAAGATGGGGGGGGGGGTAGTAATATTTAAGTATCCCTTTAAATGAGCCCAGCATGTTTTGAGAGATATCCTCTTTCAAAGTTCCCTCTCCCCTGACATCAGCGTTCTACCTGACAGCAGGGTAATCTGGTCCCAGGACCGGCGGAGGCTCTTCAGCAGAGCCGAAATCACGTTATGGAAGAAGAAATCCTTCACTGAAACGGTCTTCTACATTTCAGTGAAGGACTTCTTCTTCCATAACGCGATCCCGGCTCTGCTGAATAGCCTCCACTTGCTCAGGGACCGGATTGCCCTGCTGTCAGCTAGAACTCTGACATCAGGGTAGAGGGAAATTTGAAAGTAGATATCTCTGAAACCATAAAGATTACTGGCTACAAGATGCAGGATATTAATTTTTAAGTATTATTATCCCTTTAAAAGGAATATATTGCGCTATGTCTAAGCGCTTACTTCTTTGTAGTTCAAAAGTTATGAAGCACTGAAGATTCACCACCCGCCCTTCTCCCCACATCACTCAGAATATGCAGTTTTGGTGAGGACGGCTGCAGCAAGGGACAAACTTCAGTAAGCAAAGGGAAATCCTGCCCTCCTTCGTCAAGGGGGGCAAGATTTCCCTTATACTTACTGAAGTTTGTCCCTCGCTGCAGCTGTTGAGTCGCACCACCCGATTACAGATTCCATGGGAGGCGGCTAGAAAGGGGCGGGCAGTGGATCTTCAGTGTTTCATAACTTTAGAGCTACAAAGAAGTAAGTGCTTAGACATAGCGGAAAATGTTCCTTTTAATATACAGAAGACTCGGGCAACTAATTTTACATAGACATTGCTATCCCTTTACTTTCATTATACACACATTACAAAGTGGAATTTTCATACTTTGACATTCCTAGCCTCATTCCTTTTAATACCTTTAAAGCAGAACTACCACCCAACAAAATATTTAGCTTAAATAAGTCCCCATCTGGCAACTAGCTGCTTAGTAGCGCTAGTCACCAGAATAATTACCTTATTTAATAGATTTCTGCTCTCTTCCCCAGCTGACAGGCAGGATGGAGTGTGGACATCTTGCCATTGTGAGGTCCGCGCGCCTGCGCTGTCAGTCCCATCCAGGTCTAGGAGGCGTTGCTAGGAGCCGTTTGTAGAGTAGTGTGTGGAGGAGAGGATAAGAAGTGGGGAGGAGTCAGAAGAAGGAGGGAAAATAGACTGGATATGAGAGTCAAGTGAAAGGATGGGGGGAGAGAAGAGGCTGTGAGTTACTCATATATATATACGAGTAGTAGTGGAAGAGGGCATCTTAACACTTTGAATGCCAGAGAGGTTCGCAAAGAGTTAAGGCACAGATGGAAGAGGTAAACCTTTACATTTTGTCCACTTTGTTGTTATCAGGCACATGCACACATAGACACCAAGCACCTGCCCTTTTTGTCCAAAGTGCCCTCGTGCCCTTTTAACAAAAAAAAAGTTGCCTCGCCGCCCACACTAACCCCCCCACCGCCCAGTCAGGTCTGTGCCTCCTTCAGGACAGACCTGTAGATGCTGCGCTCCCTCGTCGGCTTTTTTGTATTACAGAGCGCTGGGAGATGACATCATCTCCCAGCACTCTGCATGAAGAGAAGACTGCGCGTGAGCTCCAGCAGCTACAGGTCTGTGCCAAAGGAGGCACATACAGACCTCTACTGCCGCTGGACCACCAGGAAAGAGGTAGGAAACGGACACTGGGGGGCAATGTGGAAATGATGGGGCAATATGGATCTGATGGGGGGCAAGATGGAGATAAACCATAAAGGTTTGAGAGATAAGACATATCGTTCTTCATGATTTTTAAATGCCTGCAAAATAAAATAAAGATAAAATGAAGTATTACTATCCCTTTAAAAGGCAGTGGACCTAGTGCTCCACTCTCCACTTTAACTGTATTGGAGAATTGTCCATTTACAACCACTCACTGTTCCCTATCCTTCATCCAGTTATGTATCCAATTGCAAAGGTTATCACCTAGCCCAAATTTCCTTATTTTATACCCCAGCCTCCTGTATGGCACTGTATCAAATGCCTTTGCAAAATTTAGATATACGACATCAACTGCTTTACCATTATCTAGGTTGGTACTTGTTTCTTAATAGAAACTGAAAAGTTTAGTTTGGCATGATCTATTCCTCATAAAACCATGTTGATTCCTCACAGGTCAATAATTCCCAGGTTCTGTTTTAGTTCCCTTCTTAAATAGAGGCACTACATTGGCTCTATACCAATCTTGTGGCACTAAGCCTGTGGTGAGAGAATCTTTAAAGGGATAGTAATACTTCGTTTTAACTTTATTTTATTTTGTAGGCATTAAAAAAACATGAAGAACTATATAAGTCTTATCTCTCAAACCTTTATGGTTTAAGAGATATTCACAAAGTATCCCCCCACTGTTCAACCAGATCAGAAGGGAGCTGCCCAGGTAGACTGCAGAGAGGGACAATCTTCAATTAAGATAAGGGAAAAAGCTGAAAAACTTGTCAAGGGGGGAAGGGCTTTCATTGTTTTCATACAAAGAAGATTGTCCCCTGCTGTTATCTGTCTGGTCTTACAACCAGATTCACATCTGAGAAGAGATGGCTTACACTAGGTAAAAGGGGCGGGAGGGGAAACTTTGCTTGTGAATATCTCTTACACCATAAAGGTTTGAGAGATAAGACTTATATCATTCTTCATGTTTTTTTAATGCCTAAAAAATAAAATAAAGTTAAAACGAAGTGTTACTATCCCTTTAAAGAGTAAAATGAGGGATCTTACTAACACTGCACTGAGTCCCTGATGAGCCCTTGGATCTATACCATCAGGACCCAGTGCTTTGTCAGTCTCAATTATGTTCAGTCTTCCCATGATCTTTTATTGTGTTAACCCAATATCTGATAATTGTATTGTTTTATTTGTTTATTTGATTTGATGAGACTCTTCTACCATTCCTTGTTCCCTTGTATATACTGATGCAAAGAAAGTGTTTAGAACATTGTTTTTTTCCTTATCCTCACTAATCAACTCACCCATCTCATTTTTGAAAGGTCCAATGCACTTAAGTTTTTTGCTATTTATATATCTAAAATACTTTTTTGGATTAGCCTTGCTTTCCCTTGCAATTCGAGTTTCATTATCTATTTTTGCGAACCTAATTGCCTTTTTGCAATCTTTGTTGCGCTCCCTGTATTTTAAGAAAGATTGTTCAGTTCCTTCAGACTTAAATAGTTTAAATGTTTTTTTTTCCTTGCCATTTCCTTCTTTACATTTGCAGTTAACCACCTGTAGTTGGGTATATTTCTGCAACCTAAACTTGAATTCTGACCATTATTCCTCAGCATTTTGCCTTTAAATAATTTATCACAGTCTGTGTGTTGTACTGAAGCTCTTAACAATTTGAAGTTAGTTTTTTAAAATTAAGAGTTTTGTTCAAACCTATGCAGTTGTGCTTTGCCAAACTGATCTCAAATGTAACCATGTAAGCCCAGTTCATTTTTACATTTTGGTGTTCCTTTAAATGGTTAATGCAAAAATGGTAAATGCAAAGTGAAGGCATTTTGCAGAAAACTTGTACATCGGCATATAACAGTCACAAGTGCACACATATGCGCACTGATTGTCAAAAACTCTCACAGTCTGGGAATTGTGGTTTGCGAGTGCAATAGCCTTGGGCAGAAACAATATTGCTTGCTAAATAGTACCAGCATGCAGTGATAGCAATTTTAGCATTTGATTTAATAAATGTACAAAATGCCCATGCTGTTTTATAAGGTACAAAAAGCTCCATAAAGGTACTGTACCTGCTAATAAAGTGCGATTGGAAAGTATGTTTTTACACTTAAAGGGTTAAGAAAGTGGATGTGTGCTTTGAATTTTCCAGACAGGGGCCATATCCTTCTCTCTAGCTGTTGCTGGATTACAACTACAATCAAATAATGGCTATATGGTTGTAAATGTAGTAGTATATACCTCCCAACATTTCAAACTGCCAAAGAGGGACACTTGTGTTCCAGGGGGTGTTGATGGTGGGTGGGGCATTCCCGATAATTTTTAGACTATTTCATGACCTATTGACACCTTCTTGTGTAACCTAACAAATGACTTATAACGAGACCTAAGTATTTTATTTATACAGACTAATGTATAAACACATATACTGACTTTTAAACAAACAATAAAGTGAGTTTTATCTCGATAGAGTAATGTGATACACTTATAAATAGACCACGCAATCTGATCTTCTAAAAAAAAGGGACATCAGGGTGGAAAAGAGGGACAGAGGGATTTGGGTCTGAAAGAAGAACTGTCCCTCCCAAAGAGGGACACTTGGGAGCTATGGTAGTGCAACTTGCAGATGGAGGTAATGATAACATAAAGTGGATGGCTGCTTTAGTTTTCAACAGACAGGAGCGACCTCTGGCAGTTGCTGTTGTACTACAACTTCCATCAGCCTCGATTAAAAATTGTAGTCCAACAACAACTGGAGATAAACAGCTTACACACTCCTCGTTTACATTGTACATGAGTAAAATAAATGGATGTGTGGTTCGATTTTCACCAGACACACGCTGAGGATCATGGAAATTGCAGACCAGCAACAGCTGGAGGGAAATAGCTTGTACAACGCTGGGTATCGGCTAAAAAGAGTGAATGTGCTTTGGTTTTTAAAGATTTGACCTTCCCGGACACCATAGCAAGCTTTGGAAGCCTTCACCCCCTCCTGGCAGGCTTCAGAACTCACAGGGAGAAAGGGAGCCTCTGGACTGTCACTATTCAGCCCTTCTAGTCGCTCAGTGTAAGGGGACTTTCACCCAGTCTTTCTGCAGCTTTGACATGTCTTTGTGCACATTAGAGGCGGCAGCTGGGATTGCTACAAGGTTGCATATTGTGTCTTTTTCCCTCTGACATTCAGATCGTTGTTATTATTTTTGGAAGACTTTTCTGGCAGACACATGAACATGCTAGAGTCAAAGACATTGCACAAGAGAGCATGCACGGAACCGCGGCTGTGAGTGCAGGGTCTCACTAGAGATTTAAACAGGGGCAGCTATGTGCATGGGAGCTGCCTGCTGCTCTGCAAGACTGCAAGGGATCGCTGTGCTGCTGCTAACTGCGGGATATAAGAACAGATCAGTAGCTGACAGCGGTGTCAGAACCGGGAGGGAAGCAGCGGAGGCTGGTGACAGGAGTCTGACAGTGACAGAACTGGGATTTGTACACTTGTAGGACTCCAACAACATTATAAGCTCAAAGTTCAGCCCTGACCTGTCATTCTCATCCTTATCTTGTCAGTTTTGAGCTGCAAATACCACAGGATAGGAAAAATCCCAGGAATCCTGACATTTTACTTTTAATTTTGTTTGTGTACATTCAAACTTTAACTGGCTCCTAATTTTCCCAGTTTCTGTCTGGCTGAAAAGGTTTTATATTTGTTATTCTACCCCTGTATCTCTGGAACACTCACTGTTCGTCACCCCTGTGCCTAATTCCTGGGGACTTTGGATACATTAATTTGCCAGTGCTTTGGAATTTATTGCAATCAGGAATATACATTATTGTGGCTGGGAAAATAAAAGCTGAAATCTAAAGGTCAGTATATGTAGCAATTAATTGGATGAATACTCTTACCAATCAAATTTATCTATCTTTAACTATTAATGGTATGGATCAAATTTGATCTGATTTGTTTAACCCTTTGAGTGCTAGAGGGGTACGCAACTCATTGCTTTGCAATGTGTTGCGTACCCCTCTGGCACTCAAAAGAATTAATTTATCCTTATTTGCTTCTGCTCCTTTCTGTATGTATCCACTTGATAAATTCATTTTAGTCAATGCTGCTGTTCAAATATTGCCATCATGCTATTGATCACTGGTATACTTATCCCTATAAAAAGTGGGGAAAGTCTTTTCTTTATACAGAGGAACAAGTAACCTCATATTATGATGTCATAGTTTCCTTTAACCCGTTGATGACCAGAGGGGTGTATAAATTTGAAATATATGGCTGTAGCAGAAAGCAGTTTGTTCGCCAAAGGGCTGGAGAGAGGTACAGGAATGAATGTCTGCAGGCAACAGTAAAGCATGGTGGAGGTTCCTTGCAATTTTGGGGCTGCATTTCTGCAAATGGAGCTGGGGATTTGGTCAGAATTAATGGTCTCCTCAATGCTGAGAAGTACAGGCAGATACTTATTCATCATGCAATACCATCAGGCAGGCATCTGATTGGCCCCAAATGTATTCTGTAGCATGATAATGACCCCAAACATACAGCCAAAGACATTAAGAACAAGGAGTGATGGTATGGCCCCCCACCGAGCCCTGATCTCAACATCATTGAGTGTGTCTGGGATTACATGAAGAGAGAGAAGCAACTGATGTGCCTAAATCCACAGTAATAACTCTGGTTGGTTCTCCAAGATGTTTGGAACAACCTACCTGTTGAGTTCCTTAAAATTATGTGAAAGAATTGATGCTGTTTTGAAGGCAAAGGGTGGTGACACCAAATATTGATTTGATTAAAATTTTTCTTCTGTTCACTCATTATCATTTTGTTAATTGATAAATATAAACTATTGACATGTCTATTTTTGAAAGCATTCTCACATAATATGTTCCCAGTACTGCCCCTCACACACACACACTGTATATATGGGCAGATCTTGAGCACCCTCTAGTCCTAGTCCACTCTTTTTTTACAGATTTGTAACTGGCCCTTTAGTGGTTCTAAACCAGGGTACCGTGGCACTTCGGTGTGCCATTGGCACTAGCTTAGGATACTGTGATTTTTCTTTGAAGACTTTACCGTAAATGTAAACGTTGAGATATAAATGTCATGGAAATTGTTATACACAATATGCTCATTTTTCCCATTCTGAGAAATGTAAGAATAGCTATATATTTATGTATTTTTACCATCTTTAAACCTTCCTAGCAAGTGACCTATAAGATATTAGGGGTGCCCTCAGAATTCCAGACTGCATATTAGGGGGTACCCTGAGCAAAAATAAGATTAAGAACCACTGTTTTAGCTGCTGCATGACATCTTGGGAAGCAAAGCTATCAATCACAGCTTAGCTTCTCTTTTTATAGCAATGTCCAAGACTGGGGGAGGCAGAGCAGTGTTTGGGACCCAAACCATTAACCATTTGCCCACCCTTCTGGCCTCAACAGGTTAACCCTTTGAGTGTCAGAGGGGTACGCTCAAAGGTTTAAAACCACCCCAGCCAGGATTGAGGGTGTTTATTGTCCTTCCTGCCATCCATGCCAGGCTGCTGGTGCAGTTTCTGTGTTAAAGCGACAGTAATACTTAAAATGTAAAAAAAAATATGTTTACCACCTGAGTAAAACAAGGGTACGCTCACTGCTTAAAGGTTTTTTATTCAAAAGTTATTACAGCTGACATGTTAATTTTTTAGGTGCAATATCACTGTGGCCTGAAATTGTACAGTGGCGCTGTTGCTACACCATCCTATGGACAGCTCTGGTCAGTTTGCCATAAATCTCCATAGGATGGTGTAGCAAAAGCGCCACTGTACAATTTCAGGCCACAGTAATACTGCACCTAAAAAAAATTAACATTTCAGCTGTAATAACTTTTGAATAAAAGACCTTTCAGCAGTGAGCATACCCTTCTTTTACTCAGGGGGTAAACATATATTTTTTTACATTTTAAGTATTACTATCCCTTTAAACAATATTAAAGCACTGGTAAGATATGTGTGTAGTTAATCTGAATTAATAGAAGTCTTGTTACTGAACTCTGCATACCGATGGACACTTTTGAAGATACTTTACTTTTAACCCCTTAGTTGTTAAAGAGGTGTCCAGAGCAGTGCTTCACCATGCCTTAAAGACCTCTCTAGTATTCCAGAGGATAAAGTGCTAATGAATTGGTGTGTAGAGAGCAATGTACAGTGAGATTTACAGCCAATAAAATATTGACAGTCTTTAATTCTCTGCAGTTAGTGGAATAGCTGAAGCCTTAGTTGGTGTTTCCTTTGTTCTGATGACAGATATGGATACATTTGGCATCGCTGTGCAGAAGAGGGCAACCGAACTGGAGCAAATGGCGGAGATTCTTATCATTGGGGAACAGTTAAGGTAAGAACATTTTACCAAAATCAGTGCATACAGAACAGCAAGTAGATTGACATCCTATATAATAATTCGCCGGGATGTTTGTCAGAAGCCGTCATGTGTAGTAGAGACTGTGCGCATTCGGCAGTCTCTACTGCGCCTAACTGCATCGCCTGGAGCAGTGAGGTAGTGGCCGCTTAACCCTTTGAGTGGTACTCAAAGGGTTCTGGACCTTGGCCCGTGTACACGGGCTTTTACACTAATATATATATATATATATATATATATATATATATTCGGAAGGATCGAAGCTTCGATCCTTCCGAATACATACAGATTGCCTTTTGATGGCACCCTGGCGCTTGTCATCTTAATTGTGAGTGCTTCCATCCGACAATGTGTGTATATATATATATATTCTATATAATAATTCGCTAAAAGTTTGTAACGACGCAGTCATGCACAGTAGAGACTGCCCATGATGCGACTGATACAGAGCGGGGCGCTCCGAATTCAGACAGTGGTCCTCTCTGTTCACCGAAGGGTGCACAGAGATGACCGTGATCTGAATTCGGAGAGCCCCGCTCCGTTTCAGCCACGTCACGGGCAGTCTCTACTGCGCATGACTGCACTGCGACCGGCCGGCACTGTTGACTGTGTACACAGGCTCTTCAACTAGTATATATATATATATATATATATATATATATATATACACTCAAAACATGCACAATCTTTCTTTCTTTTGAAAAGAGGAACGTATTAGGATTACTAACTGAGATCATAGTGAACTGTGAATGTTTTGTTCTCAGTAGCGACCAATACACACTCTTTAAACCTTTCAGTCACCGGTCGTTAAGGGTTTAAACTTTTTTTAATGCTTTTAATAAGGGTACACCCATTGTTGGATTATCATTCCATTCATTTCGTTTTCTTTTATTTTGAACGCATCTATGTGAGTGCTTGAGTCATAGACCACAGCTGTCCGTAGTAAGTGATGAAAACAGGGCCACCTGGTGACCGCAATAGAAAATTGCAGTGTTAAAAACAAAAAATAATTTGACCTATAATAACATTTGAATGAAAAATCTCTCAGCAGTAGAAGCATACTTGTTTTACCTGGAAATAAAAGCACTATCAAATATACATTCATAAGAATAATTTCACTGCTGTTTTACATTTAATAGAACAGTTAAAAAAAAGCAATAATTTAGTACTAGATTGTAAATTATAGTATTTTGTTTGACCTGTTTAAAAAAGAACAACATTTAATTCCAGCTGTTGGGGACTACAACTCATATCATAACAATCGACAACCCCTGTTCTATAATGTTCGAGAACCCCCTTTCGGAATAAGCAAACCAAGGTAGAAATTGGGGCACTATATTCAATAAGTCCTGATAACTGAAATTGTTGATTAATCAGTCTAAAAAAGCCCTTATGTCATTGTCCGTCAGTTCCCAGACATATTACAACCATACTTTGCATTCAATTCCACTTTCTCTGTCAAAGGCAGAAAAAAAGAAAAGCAGTTTTAACCCTTTGAGTCCCGGGGATGTCAAATATATTTTTTTCCAATGTGTTGGGCAAATCTCTGCATTCAAATGGTTAAAAGTGGATATGGCTTAATTTTCCTTCATATTGTAAGGTGTTTTTTTTAAATAACCTCCTAGCAGTATTTTTTTTTTTTTTATTAAATTTCTGTAATTTTTTCGAACAAAATAAAAATAGTGTAGTTTGAGAAGACGGTTTAAAGTAATATTAGCAGGTAAATGTGGGAAGCAGCAATGTGGAGTTTAATTGGCAAAAAAAATGTATTAATTAGAAAATTGGGTGTTTCAAAGTCAAAAGACAAAAATTCTAAATTTAAAATTGTATTTTAAGGCAGTGTTCATGAAGCTCATTTGCCAGACGTTTTTAGTTCTTTTTCACCACACATTTTAACCCTTTACAATGAGTTGTGTACCCCCTCTGGCACTTGAAGGGTTAAAAAAATGACAGATCTACGTCTGAAAATACTGTCCTCCTTTAATCACCAACCCATGATCTGACATGATGGGGGAGGTTCACTAAGCAGTGATAAAGAGGTGATAAAATGGAGATATGTGTAAAGAAACAAAAACAGGAACAGGGGCGCATATGGTGAAATAAGTATGCACAATTACTAGAAAGTAGTGAAAATACACTCACATTGAGTCGATGTCAGAGCTTTGGTATCAAAGCCTCTGACTAACAGGCATACGGAGACTTTCACCCCCTCTCCGTTAGGGTCACTCACTCTTCAGATCTCTCCTTGAAGTTGTCAACTCGAGTTGAGCAGCAAACACAACAGCACAAAAACAGCAGGCGGACTCTTATTAAAATTTATTAAAAGAAAAATATCATATCTTATAATAAGATATTATCATATCTTATTATTGTAGGCTTATTCCAGCTTTGATAAAGCGGTTGTGTTAACCGCGAAACGCGTTAGCGTTTAAGCCTGTTATTATTTTTCTTTTAATAAATTTTAATAAGAGTCCGCCTGCTGTTTTTGTGCTGTTGTGTTTGCTGCTCAACTCGAGTTGACAACTTCAAGGAGAGATCTGAAGAGTGAGTGACCCTAACGGAGAGGGGGTGAAAGTCTCCGTATGCCTGTTAGTCAGAGGCTTTGATACCAAAGCTCTGACATCGACTCAATGTGAGTGTATTTTCACTACTTTCTAGTAATTGTGCATACTTATTTCACCATATGCGCCCCTGTTCCTGTTTTTGTTTCTTTACACATATTTATCACCGCTGAGGGGAGCGAGAAGTTGAAGGGAGCTGCAGTGGATTTGGGATCCCCCGAATACTGGTTGGAGACAGTGATATAATCTCCTCCTGCCTGTAAAGTCAGTACCGACGTATGTCGTTTACTGGCATCTTATTCTTGTGAGTGCGCACTACAAAGGGTGCGGTGGTGGTGATTTATTCAGTTTATAGTTTGATACACACAAGGGGCGCCTCTTGTTTTGTTCCCCCGTCCTTTTTTCTGTTTTACACAAATAAAATGGAGATGACTTCTATGTGGAGACTCAATAAGTCGAGTCTATGCACGAAGATTTCTCCAACTTTGTAAATCTTAGTGAATAGGCTCCATAGAATAACATAGGAACTGGAGAAGTGATAAACTGGAGGGGCAGATTCACTAAGCGGTGATAAAGTGGTGATAACTTCTCAAGTTTATCACTTCTCCTGTTCCTATGTTATTCTATTGAGTCTATTCACTAAGATTTCCAAGGCTGAAGAAATCTTAGTGCATAATTTCCATAGAATAACATAGGAATTGTAGAAGCATACCTCCCAAGTGTCCCTCTTTAGGAGGGACAGTCCCTCTTTGAGACCCAAATCCCCCTGTCCCTCTTTTCTACCCTGGTGTCCCTCTTTTTAGGACATCGGAGTGAGTGGTGTATATATTAGTCTATCACATTGCTCCACAGCAATGAAATTCACATAAAGGTTAATTAATCCTCAGTATATGTGTTTGTAATTGAATCTGTGTAAATAAAATACTTTGGTCTTGCTCTAAATCATGTATTCAGTTACAGAAAGAGGTGTCAATAGGTCATAAAGTAACCTAAAAATTCCCCGCCCACCAGCCACGCCCCCAGAAACACCACCTATAACACAAGTGTCCCTCTTTGGCCATTTGAAATGTTGGGAGGTATGTAGAAGTGATATCACTTTATCGCCTCTTTATAACTGCTTAGCGAATCTCCCCTGTTGTTTCTCAACATAACGCACCACTGATGACATCCAGAGCAGAGGAATACTTTTGCATGATAGATACAAGGTAGCATTTCATATGACAGATAAACAGAACAATATGATTTATAACATGTATTGTATTACTCATCCCTGCCTAATGAGATATTATGTATAATGGATACTTCACAGTGTTCTCACGCATTCTACTTCACTTCAAGCTCTAAACCGCTTTCTCACTTGCTTACGTATTTTATCCTGTGTTAACCCTTTTAGTGCCAGAAAGGTATCCAATATATTGCATACCTCTCTGGCACACAAAGGGTTAGCCCCATGGTTGCTAGATATGTTTCCATTATAGCATCCAAAGGTTAAAAGAACACATGCTAAAACACAGCTTGCTGTTATATTAAATAGGATGTTATATCGTACAGATATATGTGTAAAAAGGTTCTGTATAGGACTCAGAGATACTATGATGAGGATATTGCCCTATCAGCAGAGTTGACGAAGAAGCCAGGACTACATTGTGAGTCTTGCTGGACCAATGGGAGCAGGACAGGACTCCAAAATAGACCCTCAAGGCTTTCTGTGTTGGCCCCACAAAACGAGACAGTTGTTAGACTGAAGTTTCCCAGTTTATTCTTGTTCATCTGCTTGATGCAGTCCCCCGAGGTCAGAGGTGGGCAATGTGGGGCCCTCAAGCTGCTGCCAGACTACAATTCCCATCATCTCTTGCCGTTGGAGAGGGGATAATGGAAGTTGTAGTCTGGCAGAAGCTGAAGGGTCTCACATTGCCTATTCCTTCTACTGAACCTATTCTCCAGGCTTGTAATCCAGACACAGCCAGACTATGGTGGCTTTACAATATTTCTAGCTGATACCCTGATACCTCTCAGGTTGCATTCACGGTAAGGGAGTCAGTTTTTAGACACCCAGAAAAGCTGATAGAATCCATTTTGTGGTTACACGGAGCCATACGGGGCTTTTTAATATGTTTATTCTCATAGACGCATATGTAGTAAAACATAAAAATTGCCCTTTATGGGGTTAGATTAAGACTAGTCCTATGTTCGAATGGAGTAATTCTGGTACAAACCAACTTGTTCTATAGGGGAGAAGAAAAATCAGTTGATTTAATTGGGGCAAGGAATTAAAAGCCCTATAGAAATCTATGGGACTTTGGGGAATTTATGTTTGTGTTTTGTGGTACAGCTGGCTTACCCCATATTTACACCACTTTTCTGCATTATGCAGCCCAAAAATGTCTCCTGTCGGCTGTTTGATGGAGGTGGGCGACCCCACTGGGCTATCCCGGTAGTCTGGACACAACCCTGTAGTCTGGGTTACAGACACAAACTGCTGGGATGAGTAGTCACATGGTTTTGTGAGTGGCACACACAGCCCTCTAGACTGCCAGGGTCAGGTATGGAATCCTTTCACTAGCAGTGTGTGGGGATTATGTGCCAATCCCCATATAGATATGACTATAGATCTACTGAAGAAAGTTCAGAGAAGGGCTACTAAATGGTGAATGGTTTACAGGATAAACATTATCAGGAAAGACTAAAGGATCTGAACATGTATAGCTTGGAGGAGAGAAGAGAGAGAGAGGGGATATGATAGAAACATTCAAATACATGAAGGGATTCAACAAAGTACAAGAGGGATGTACAGGGAGTAGAAATGTCAGTACAAGAGATCATAGTCTAAATTAACATAGTCTTAGATGTAATGCAATAAAGTTTTACTTCACTGAGAGGGTGGTACATACATGGAATAGGCTACCAGTAGAGGGGGTAGTGGTTAATACAGTGACGGAATGTAAGCATGAATGAGATAGACATAAGGCTATCCTGAACATAAGACAAGGCCAAGGACCAAATAGGGTTTGAGGTTTTTACTGTAGGAAAATGGGCCGACTAGATGAGCCGAATGGTTCTTAACTGTTGTCAAATTCAGTGTTTCTATGTTTCTTAATCTCCACATAAAATGCATTTGTACCACTGGCATTCTGTCACACATAATAATAACCCCACTTATCTTAATTTGGGGAGAAAATCCTAATAGCCATTATGAATCAATTCTGCATGTATTCCTACTCCCAGATGATTGATTGATTAGTTCTCTATATCATGCCCATGGAGGCATACACACTGAAAGCTTCCTAAGAGTAATTCAGTGGCAGAAGTTTGTATTTTTTGAGTCTTGCAGAAGGTATCATGTCTGCCTCCATGGGTGTGATAACAGCAGAAATTAAAGATTCATTTGTGAGAATCAATCCGCACAGAATTAATTTGTAAAGCTTAATAGGATTTTCTGCCCAGATTAAGATGAATATAGGTTTAATTTTAGAAGATTTCAGTGTTCATCTAACTCCCTGGATTTTGGAGATGTCTCTACAATACACAGTTCTGAACACATTGCAGTTAATACCTCTATCAGGGGTTTTATCCACACAAGTATTCATAGACTTCAGTGTGAATCTGTTAGGTAAAACCAGTGATAAGCACTGATCAACTTTGTAATCTAGGCCCAAGAGATTAATCTTTGTCTTTTTTTAAAGAGGGACTATTATCATAATAACATTGGCCCCCAATGCATTACTAATATAGCGATAGGCAAAGCCATACTGTATTATGCTGAATAATTCCACATTATTGAAGAAAAATAACTTCTTCGGCAGGCATCGGCTGCACAGAGTTTACAAGAGAAGCTCTGTGCGCCTGCGCCATCAGTATCTTCTGGTATCTTAAGGTACCAGGGATGACACTCACCAATCCGGGCAGTGAATGGGACACACAGCACAGACTCAGAGGTACCTTTCCTCTAAGATGTCTGCTCTGTTGTCCGCTGGTGGCTGTAGAAGAAGTTGGTTTTATTCAATAACATGGATTTATTCAGCATAATAGAAGTATGCCTTGGCCTATGGCTATATTACTAGTGAATTGGGGGGCAATATTATGATGAGGATAGTTCTGCTTTAATGACCATTTTATTTCAGAACCCTGGAGGTTAGTAACTGAGCTAATTAGTTTGAGGAGGGAGTCTGGTTTGTGACATTTCATATTACTAAATTTGTATGACAAAGAGCAAGACAAGACTGTTTACTAATTAGAAATGACAATCAGACCTACAATTGCAGGCATTCTGTGGGCAGATCATGGTTTTCCTTCCGCAGAAAGACACCGCTAAACCTGCTTTACTGTCTGTAGGCAATTGAACATGGGATGTGACATGGTTTGCTGCTCTGGATGTGGCGACTATTTAAGCCATTGAGTGCTAATGGGTGTGCAGTGCATTGGTTATCAAAGCACCCCCTTCTGGCACGCAAAGGGTTACAGGAACTGTAATGTTTTAATGAACCCCTTGAGTTCCAAAATTGTATCCAATGCAGTACCCATCTGGCACTCAAAGTGTTAACATTATCATTATTATTTTTATTATTTGTATTGTTTTATTTTACTTTCTGGCTTCCTTTCATTTTTTTTTTTTTTTTTTAAGTCGGCTGTTTCAGTCCTTCTCTTTCCTTGTCCTCCTTGCAGTTTTAGTGACATGAGCGCCCCCTTCTTGAAGTCTGTAAAAAATGTCTGTGGGTTTTATGCATAAAGGCAAGGTAGAGCAAACCATATCTGCTGTAGGAGACAACAATTATCATTGTTTTAAATGGGGCTTTTAACTCCTTGGTTGTCTATCTTTGCTTGGACTACAATTCTCATCATCCTTAGCCAGCCAAGGGTAGCTAACGTATAGTTATATGCACCATAAACTTTGGTCAGTATTGGGGTTCTAAAGCCTTGTGTTCTTTGTGCCTAATAGTGTAATAGAGAGAATGGGGAGTTTTCAGGCAACTGGTAACACCCTCTCAGTTTACCCTTGTATTTATGGGTTCACATTGAGCAAACAAAATCATGTCGTCTGAAAAACAAAATAGGGGAAAACCTGAGCTTCTCATAGAGTAATAAAAATTAGGCTAACAGATATAAAACCTCAGAATTCCCTGAAAAAGTACAAGGGGTTTCTCAGAAAAAATGTTATAATTATGGACAGAGGGCCAAGGCTGAGGCCAGACAGTCAATGTGTGATTCTGTGACTACCAGTGGATGTTGAATACTGAACAGTGGAACAAGGCTGTGGTGTTAAAGTGTTAGTAATGTCCAAGTAAAAATATGTTGCATTGTGTAGAGCTGAAAAAGTTGTATTGAATGCAAAAAAACGTATCTCTCAAACCGCTATGATTTGAGAGATATCTGCATTCAGAGTTTGATGTTTCCTGCCATCAGCTGTAAAGCTGTCAGCAGGAGATCCGTGTTGGCCGACATGGAGGCTCTGCAGCAGAGCCGCAATAGCTTTATTTAAAACGAATGTCTTCATTGGAATGGTCTAAAGAGTGTGCTAGCAAACCAGGCACACTTTTTAGACCATTCCAGTGAAGTCATTTCTTTTAAATAAAGTGATTGTGGCTCTGCTGCAGAGCCTCCGTGTCAGCCGACACGGATCTCCTGCTGACAGCTTTACAACTGACAGCAGGAAACATCAAACTTTGAATGCAGATATCTCTCAAATCACAGCGGTTTGAGAGAGATATTTTTTGCATTCATTTCAACTTTTTCAGCTCTACACAATGCAACATATTTTTACTTGGACATTACTAACACTTTAATGTATGTGTGGTTCTGTGACTACTAGTGAATGTGCTGATGTCTGAACAAGGCTGTGTGTCAGTGTATGTGTGGTTTTGTGACTACTATTGGACATATGGATGAAGACTGGGTCAAGGCTGAGGTGACAGACAGGTTTGTATGGTTCTTTGACTGCCAGTGAATGGGTGGAAGATCGAACAATGAAATATATGTTTGGAAGATTAAACAGTGGAATAAAGCTGGAGTGTCAGCTGGTATATGAATGTTTCTGTGACTAACAGTAAAAGACTGGAAGACTGAACGGTGGAGACTGTTCCATTTCACACAGTGCAGTTTTGTTTTTTTGTTACGTTTATCTCCTAAACAGCACTGTAACACCCATTTCTGAGAAAATAATCAGATACGCTACCTGATACATTTATCTTAATAATTCAGTGTTAAATTACAGGAACAAGGCTGCAGTCAAATATATTTGACATGGATGATATGGTAACCCCTTGAATGCTACAGATATCTCCAGTGCAATGAGTTTGAGATCTCTAGCATAAAAAGGGATTACATAATTTTATATCAAAGGAATGGAAACCGTTTAATTTGACTTTACATATTCTGCAAATACATCATATACTTCTTCTTATTTTTTTTTCTGTTTTTTTATTCCATAACAATGACCTTCCTGGATCTGTTTGCAGGGAGAGCTTTCTGCCAGGAAACATGAAAGCAGGTCTAGCAATACAATGTAAAAAATAAATCACACAGAGCATTCACTGCATTGTATTTGATCATCAGTTGACATGAGATCTCTTTGGAAACGGAGATCCATGGAGTTCACTGTCAGTGACATAAAAATATTAAAAAAAAAGGTGAAAATGGAAAAAATATTAAATAGTATAGGCAATTTGACTGTACATATTAATAACTTAAGGACCAATTCCATGCAGAACTGTCACATCTGTCCTGGACTTAAGGACCAGTGATGGTCATGGCACGTCATTGAATTCAGGGGTCCCCGCACAGCTGTACACCGCTTGTTGATCCCTGAATCGAATGCCAAAAAAAAAATAATAATACCCCGTGGTCGGTCCTTAAGGGGCTAAGTCAAAATTAAGGGTTACTTTTTCTTTAAGGGTGTCAGTGGGATTCAGTCTGAATTTTAATAAAGAACCATAGAAACATGGAATTTGAGGCCAGATAAGTACCATTTGACCCACCTCGTCTGCCCATGCAGAAATGATTTATAATGTCCATTATCATTTCCTCCACAAATTAAGATAAGTGGGGTTATTAGGTGTTACTGAATTGACAGAATTTCAGTCTTACAATTCCAAGTTATGTGGAGTTTAAGAAACATAGAAAAGTAAAATGTGACGGCAGATAAGAACCATTCGGCCCATCTAGTCTGCTTGATTTGGTCCTTGGTCTTGTCTTATGTTAAGGGCAGCTTTATGCCTATCCCATGCATCCATCACTGTATTAACCTCTACCACTTCTGCTTCCACTTATCTATCAATCTGTCAATGAAGTAAAACATGTACATCTAAGCTTCTGTCTCTCTAGTTTTGGACTATGGCCTCTTGTCCTAAGATTTCTACTTCTTTGATATGTACTTCCCTCCTGTACTTTGCTGAATTCCTTCATGCAGTTGAATGTTTTATATCATATCACCTCTCTCCTCCAAGCTATACATGTTCAGATCTTTTAGTCTATTCTGATAATTTTTATCCTGAAAACCATTCACCATTTTAGTGGCTCTTTTCTGAATTCTCTCTAGAGTATCTATATCCTTCTGGAGATGGGGTCTCCAGTATTGTACACAATAGTCTAGTTGAGGTCTAACCAGCGATCTTTATAGTGGCATGATCACTTCTCTCTTCCTTCTACTAATGCCGCTAGCTATACAACCCAGCACCCTGCTTACATTCCCGACCACTTTGTTACATTGCCTGCCTACCTTTAACGATGGGTCCAGTGTTTAAAAGTATAGAAAAATAAAAACAATTAAACCCCCTATAGGTGGGAGACGACAACAGCCATAGTTTAGGTTTTAGTTACCAAGATCTAAATTAAAACCATGACTGATGATTTAAACATCAAACAAAGACAAGTTTACGAAACTTAGACATTCAAACAGAATTCCCCTGATCTGAACAGGTGAACGGAATATTATTCAATGGGGAAAAATACACTAATTATGAATGAACATGTGTTTTTGTCAATGGCATTTGTAGGATTTTACTACCAGTGAAGTCCTACTAACATACACTTGCACACTGTAGCCAAGTGTATGTTACATCAGAATGAAACCTCTGTCATTGATAAAGCCTGGAAGGACTTACTGAGCTACTGAGTAAGATAAGGGTCTTACACAGAAAGCAAAAGATGTACAATTCTGGAGCATACCAAATTCTGGAGCATACCAAACTTCACAATGATTACTTTAGCACTCAAGCAGTTAGGCCGTTGAGTGCCAGAGGGGTGACCAATTTTTTGCTTTGCAATGTGTTGGTCACTTCTCTGGCACTCAAATGCTTAACCCCTTACCGCCCGATGACGTACATGTACGTCCCGAGCGGATGTCCCAGGTGGACAGAGGACGTACATGTACGTCCCTGAAATCATTTTAAAGAATAAAAAAAAATGTTCGGCGGGTATTAAGTGCCGGCCCACTAAGGGGTTAAAAACCCCATTTAATCAATGGGAAGTCTGTATTTGTGTCCTATGGTGCGGTTGTTGTATATTTCTAGACTTGTTCACCTTTTATTTTCTGATTAATGGCCTACGTACGCTGCTTCCTCTAACTCTTAGTGCATTTCTGCCTTTGCGTTATGTATGAGCTGAAAATAAGTGAACAAAATGAAGTTATTGGAGGAAAAAGTTACATATACGTTTTTATCAAGTAAAGGACATTTTCTCATCCTGTGATTCTTACATGTTTTCTTTATAAGTGCAAGTTGATTTTGTCATTTGTGTTCTTCCAGAGCAATGGGTCTCAACCAGGGTGCCAGGGCACTGTGATGTGCGGTGGTCTCCAGTAAAGGGTGCTTCACTCATGGTTGGAGGGCTTTGTTTAAAAATAGTGAGATAAAGGAGTAAAGGAAAATGTAACTCAGTAATGCATTGCACACCCCCTCTGGTTCTCAAAGGGTTAAGCAAATGTAAAAAATCTTCTTATGTGCCAGACATGGCCCCCTCAGTTTCCTTTGCAGTGCAAATAATTTTCTCAGGGGTAGACAAATCTTGTAACCGAAGGGCTACATTTAGAGTTTTGTGTTTTTTGGCGGAGACCAGAATGATTATCTGTTTGTGCACACGCAAATGCACACATGTACACACACACACACACACACACATATAAAATCTAAGTGGTTTCTGGTTCACTGTCAGCCATGTCCTGGGGCATCACAAAGGAGGAGTTATGCAAAACTCGCCTTTGTGCCTCCAATGGGATGTGACTGAGGGCTACAGTGTACATGATGATTAACTCAGGAGGCCTCCTCAACCAGCTACAACATATACAGTGCATACACCGTCATTGCCTCAACCATTACACACACACACACACACACTTCTGTGGCTGTGGGCGGCCCCTCTTGAGAAACAACTAGCACAATTTACACCATGATTGGCTTCACCTCCTGCCTCCTCATCCAGCTACAGTGGCATGCAACCTTTTATAGCATTCACCATGTCTCCATGCTAAAAATGGCAACCTGAGAACCTCGCAGTACATGAAAGCGCGAGATTCTCAGGTCGCACTATGAAAAGTCGCAGTCTAGTTTCGGGGCTGCTAGTTCTGTTTTCCCTGGCCTCATCCCGACTCACACCCCGGCAGTGTTGGGCTCTCTCTCTGCATGCAGACTCACAGAGTGGAGCACGCAGAGAGAGAGGGAAAGATCAACACTGCTGGAAAGCTCATATCCTATACAGTTGTACAAGATTGGGAGACGGGATGAGGCTACACTACAACTCACAAGCTCATTAAGATGGATCATCTGTGAGAACACCTGAGGGAATCTCACAAGATCTTTGTGAGTATTGTGTTTTCCTTTCTGTCTTAGATGCAATGCGTGCAGCCAGAGCTTGATGCACTCGGAATCTCTCTAGCAGACCTGACACTAGACTGCGACTTTTCATAGTGCAACCTGAGAATCTTGCGCTTTCATGCACTGCGAAATTCTCAGGTCACCATTTTTATCATGGTGACATGGAGAATGCTATAAAAGGTTACACACTCTTTTGCTTGCGACCCATTAAACGTGAACCGCTGCAGTGCACCTTCTAAACAACATGTTGGGTTGTTGCCTAGCAACAGCTGGTGATCAGTGTGAGTGTGTGTGTTTTGTGAGTGTGTGTGAGTGAGTTCTTGCTCAGCAAATTTATAAAGAAATTATGCTAATTGCAACAATTTAACACTGATTTTTCTCCAGAGTTTTAATACCAGGTATAACCTGTTCTTAAGCATTCCAGTCCATAACATCAGATTTCTAACGCCATATATAATAATGCCCTTACTCATTTATAAATAGGACCAGACCAGTTGCTATGACTTAAAAACTATTCTTAAAAAAATACTGAGAATGATGTATATAAAATCCCCCACTCCCCAGTTCATTACTTACATACCAACCCATTGCCTGCTTCTTTTCCAAGGTATACAGGAGCCGTACAAGGTGGTGAATGAGGGATAGAGCTGTTGCCTTCTGTAGAGCACTCTGTTAATTAAAAAACCTTGGCAGTACATCAGGGCCTGCGGAATTGCCTAGGCTGTCCAAGTCTACCTGCAGTGATATTTCAAGCTGTGAACACTTTGTTTGTTTGGCTTTCCTGCTTTCTGCACTGCCGTCTACATCAGTCCGGTTTGAGCAACATTTCCTGATTGCTATGGGGATATTTTTTGTATCTGCATGTGGTCATTACACTTGGTTTTTATAATAAGCAAAATAGTGTAATGACCTTGAAAGTGTACCGGTCCTGAAATAATTTGCAGATTAACCGCTTGGGGAGTGAATAGAATTGCTTCTGAAAACTGCAAGAATACATTATTCATATGTGTGTATATTTAATTTATATAACGCATACTTAACGCTCTACAGTTTACATTTAGTATAGAGGGGATGCAATAAGTGCAGTAGTTAAACAGACGATTATTATAAGGGTAGATTAGGTATACATACATTGTAATAGGAGGTCCCTGCCCCATAGACCAGTGGTTCTAAACTCCTGTCCTCAGGACCCACTAACAGGCCAGGACTTAGGGATTTCTCTGCTAGAGCACAGGTGTTGTGATCAGAGTCTCATTCACATTGATTAACTCACCTGTGCTCTAACAAGGGAATCATGTGATCAGAGGCTCATTCACATTGATTAACTCACCTGTGCTCTAACAAGGTAATCATGTGATCAGAGGCTCATTCACATTGATTAACTCACCTGTGTTCTAACAAGGTAATCATGTGATCAGAGGCTCATTCACATTGATTAACTCACCTGTGTTCTAACAAGGTAATCATGTGATCAGAGGCTCATTCACATTGATTAACTCACCTGTGCTTTAACAAGGAAATCATCAAATCTTGGCCTGTTAGTGGGTCCTGAGGACAGGAGTTGAGAAACACTGCCATAGAGCATACACTTTACATATGATTCTTAGACTTTATTATAAGAGCAGGAACATTTAAGAAGCTATTTTATTTCTAAATGATCTAATTCAGGAATTAATTAGGTCATTAGATCAAATCAGGCAGATTGGGGCACCCAGCTGCCTGCCTGACTCCAGTTTTCATCATCCTCTGCCAGCTGAGGATGATGGTAGTTGTCATGTTACAACAACTGCAAAGCTACAGATTTCCCATCTCATGTAATGGCAGACTTGGGGTGATATTCTATTAGGACAACATGTAATCTTCATTTATAGACCTGTGAGTTTGACCTCTGTAGTGATAAAACTGCTAGAATGGATAATAAGGGATTATATTCAGGATTACACTGCAGAAAATATGATTATTAGCAGGAATCAACATGGTTTTATGAGGAATAGATTGTGCCAGACTAATCTTTTGAGCTTCTATAATGAAGTAGCAACCTAGATAACGGTAAATCAGTTGATGTAGTATAGCTAGATTTTGCAAAGACATTTGATGCAGTGCCACACAGGAAGCTGGGGTATAAAATAAAGAAACTGGGGCTAGAGTGATAAGCTTTGCAATTGGGCACCAGTTCTGAAAAAGGATATTGTAGAACTGTACAGAGTACAGAGAAGAGCAACAAAATTAATTAAGGTAATGGAAGATGAAGTATGAGGAACGTCTAGACAAACTTGGTTTATTTACTCTAAAGAAAAGACAACTAAGAGGAGATCTTATCACATTGTACAAGTATATGAGCGGTCAATGCAAGGATTTCTAGTGTAGCTATTCATTCCAGGGGCTGATAAAATAATCAGGAGCCACCCCTTGAGATTAGAGGAAAGGATGTTTCTACTTCAGCAAAGAAAGGGTTTTTTACAGTAAGGTCTGTTAAATTGTGGAATTCCTTGCCCAAGGATGTGGTTATGGGAAATACAATGCATACATTTAAGAGAAGATTAGATACATTTCTTTCCAGAGGGAGCATACAGGGTTATACTGTGTAATAGTAGGCAAAACAGAAAGTCACTGGGTAATGAGGCAAATGTTGGACTCAACTTAATTTACTATGTTATATTACACACTTTTATAGGGTTAATTGCTCCTTAATCATTTATTTGTTATGGGAACAGTAAACCTTTTTGAAATAAAAAGTAGGGCTTTCCTGCTGGGAGATTAATCTTTTCAGAGTTATTACAGTTTAAACAGTTGACGTTTTTAAATTAACTGTGCTCTCTATTGGCCATATAGTTAACCTACAGTTAGTTTACCTGGTGTTCAGACAGTTTTGACTTTGCATTCTATGGAAGAGGTTGGCCCGTAGTGTTACAGCAAGCTATGATTAGAATTATACTGAGGTTACAACCTCAGTATAATGCTAACCGGAGCTTTATATAACGATAGAAGCCATTCACAGCACACAGAAGGGAAGCGTGAACGCGCTCCCTGGGGCAGCTGGGAGGAAGGTGGGAGGAGAAACAGGAGGGTCTGAAGATCTGTGCTGTGCACATAATGCGGAAGTGCACAGCACATAAAAGCCATTATATCTACATATAGTAAGATTTTTTTTTTTTTTTTTTTTTTTTTTTTTTTAAACAACTTTCCTAAAATAACTTTTAATAACAAAGCGGATGGTAACACCTTTTTATAAGGTGTTACATCTGCTTTAATGAGATTACTTATAAAGGTGATTGAGGAAATATATTAAGCTAATCTTGGTAGTGGCTTCCTTTGCATAATGGCAACTCGAGGTTCATATTTATATACTTTTATATTGTAAAAACATCACAAGAGGCTGTGTCGCGTCTTGTGTTTCCTCTTGGTCTTATGATTATTTTATCATTAATCTGTAAACTTCTCTTTTTGTACTACAGTTCTAATGTGCTGAATATTAATTGAGATTGTACACATTTAGCCCCTTTGGAAACTAGTACAATACTGGAGTAAACCAACGGGATCAAGAGCTTCCCCAAATAATTTATTTATTTTTCATCTACAAAACATGAAGAATTTTTTATGGGACATTAATGTCCCTTTAAGAGCCGGCAGTATTTGGAATCATAAGTTCATATGAAACTAACCTCAAGACGACAGTGCAGACATCTTGGTGAGGAGGCATCTGTGCTCCTGCGCTGTCCGTCCCTGTTCCCTCACTGGTTATTTGCCAAAGGGGGAGTTGCACTGTACTGCATAGTACAGGTAGGGACTGAGAGCGCAGGAGCACAGACCCTTCACCAAGATGTCTGCGCTGTCATCTTGAGGTGAGTCTCATATGGACTTATGATTCCAAATAATGCCAGCATTTAATAAACATTATAACACTATTTCAATGATCACTGCTATACTAACAATTGGACGGGGTTATACCTGCGTGATAGTTCCACTTTAAAGACCTGTATTAGTCATTAGAGCATGTTACTTATCCTGTACAGTGCAGTTAGTTTGCCGCAGATCTACTGTAGTTGTTAGTAGATCAGACTCCATGTTGATTCCAACATACCTGGGACATATTCAGGAAGAAAACAGATCAATTCTGAAGAAAACCAACTGTTCCATGGGGACAAATAAGATTGCTCCAAATTACCTTTGAGGCAACATCTAATAGTAATCTCACGCATACCTAACTATGGCCAGAAAAACCTAATGGCTCATACTGATTGTGTGTTGTATCTTTGTTCAAGAGAGAACGTTTTCATTTCTCTGGCCCTTAACCATTTGAGTACCAAAGAGGTATCCAACGCATTGCGATGCAATGCTTTGGATACCTCTCTGGCACTAAAAGGGTTAAGCAGGCTCATGCACTCTGCCTGCTTCAGTTTGCCAATAGCCATCATGTCTGACTCTATGGCAGGGACATGCACAGACATTTTGTGGGGCAGGGGCTCAAATGAAAAAAAGGGCACTTCTCATAATTATTTATTCAAAATATATATTACAAAAAAGAAAAGAATTTACATCTCAGGAGCCTGTAGGCACAGAAATGTGAAGAGCCCCCCCATTGGCCATCTCCACTGGACACCTCCACAATGCTCCTAATCTCCACATTGCCCCCCCATCATCTCCATATTGCCCCCATCAGCTCCAACTTACTCTCACATTGCCCCCATCAGCTCCATATTGTCCCTTCAGCTCCATATTGCCCCATCAGCTCCAACTTACCCTCACATTGCTCCCATCATCTCCATATTGCCCCATCAGCTCCAACTTACCCTCACATTGCCCCCTTCATCTCCATATTGCCCCCCATCAGCTCCATATTGCCATCAGCTCCAACTTACCCTCACATACATTGCCCCATCATCTCTACATTGCCATCATCTCCATCTTGCCCCCTATCAGATCCATATTGCCCCATCATTTCCACATTGCCCCCCAGTGTCTGTTTTCTACCTCTTCCCTGGTGGTCCAGCGGCAGGAGAGGTCTGTATATGCCTCCTTTGGCACATACCTGTAGCTGATAGAACTCCCGCGCGGTCTTCTCTTCATGCAGAGCGCTAGGAGATGATGTCATCTCCCAGCGCTCTGTAATACTAAAGAGCCGACGAAGGAGAGCAGAATCTACAGGTCTGTCCTGAAGGAGGCACAGACCTGACTGGGCGGTGGGGGGTTAGTGTGGGCGGCGAGGCAACTTTTTTTTTTTTTTGTTTGTTAAAAAGGCACGAGGGCACTTTGGACAAAAAGGGCAGGTGCTCAAGCCCCCCTTGGTGTCTATGTGTGCACTGCCTGCTCCATGAACATGACATACAGGACTGACTGACAATGATCTCTCATGAACAAAGTCAGAAAGGCAAAATTCAAAGGGTCATTAGGATTTTCTGGTCATAGTAAAAGTAAGTGGGAGGTATTCGGAGGTTTTACTTCGCCTTTAAATATACTATTAACCCCTTGAATGCTAGAGCGGTCTCCAATACATTCAGAAGAATGCATTAGAGATCTATTTAGCATTAAGGGGTTAAAAGCATAATTTGAATCAGTTGTAGTTTTTTTCCTAGTACATTTGGTTTAACCCGGACCTGTTCTTTTTATTATCCCGAATACGGCCCTTTTATCCTATAAATCAGATACAATGAAATTATAGGAGTTCCACCATGTTGTATTTAAAGAAAGCAGGTTGTGATACTGTCTCTTATTATTATTATTTACCTTAGTTATATATTGTGGTATAGGCTGTATCAAAATGTCTGCTATGTATGTGTGCCAGCATATAACCGAGTAAACAGAGACAGTAAATACCCATAGAGAACAATCATAGACCATAAATAGGAGGGAGATACATTTATGTCGCCATCTATTGGGCGACCACCTACATTCTGATGTCGCCGTTTTTATTCAGGGGACTTTTTTAATGCACTGTTTTGATAGTCGCCCAATAGATGGCGACGTTTTAATAGGATACTGATGCATACAGTCTACATGGAAAAAAATGGGCCATATGTATAAAGATAGAAGAGGGGCAGTGCTGGGGCAAATCAGTTGCACCATAAGGGACAAATACAAATTTGCATTGGACATGCTGGCATGAGTTAGGTACTTTAGTAGCTTTAGAGACCATTGTAATTCTGTGTCTGTGTCAGATTTCCACAGGCTGTAATAGCAACAGAGCCGCCTTGCTGCAAAGCATCTTGTACTCAAGCTTTTGAAATTAACATTTCCAAGTATTGGGTGTCCCCTTGTTTTATTCTGTAGGAAAAATTGTACAATATCATACCGTGCTAGCCATTTGTTTGTGATACAAATAGTTTTTGTAAAACTAACCTTTATTTGTTGGTGTTTCAGTGTGTGGCATTGTATGGTGATTAGTTTCTGTGCTTATCCAGTACAGGGCCGGCGCTACCATTAAGGCAGAACAGGCAGCTGCCTTAGGGCTCCGCAATGGAGGGGCGGCGAAAACAGGGAAGCTGTTTTTTTTTTTTTTTTTTTTTTTTAATATAAATATCTGCCGCGAGGGAGCGCTGATTTACACTACCAAGTGCTCCCTCGCGGCGTCTATGTGACACACCGCAGAGAGACCCAGGCTCTGTAGTAATACAGAGCGCTGGGAGATGACATCATCTCCCAGCGCTCTGCATTACTGAGAGCAGCACGCGGGAGCTTCAGCTCTATGCCGAAGGAGGCACAGAGCTCTAAGTTATGGCTCACCGCTAGACTACCAGGGACTCAAGGTAGGGGTTGAAGGGGCATTATGGAAGGGGCAATGTGGAGATGAAGGGGCATTATGGAAGGATCAATGTGGAGATGAAGGGGGCATTGTGGAAGGGGCATTGTGGAGATAAGGGGGCATTGTGGAGATGAAGGGAGCATTGTGGAGGGGCATTGTGGAGATGAAGGGGGCAATGTGGAGATAAGGGGGCAATGTGGAGATGAAGGGAGCATTGTGGAAGGGGCAATGTGGAGATGAATGGGCAATGTGGAGATGAAGGGAGCATTGTGGAAGGGGAATTGTGGAGATGAAGGGGCAATGTGGAGATAAGGGGGCATTGTGGAAAGGGCAATGTGGCGATAAAGGGGCAATGTGGAGATGAAGGGTCAATGTGGAGATGAAGGGAACATTGTGGAAGGGGCATTGTGGAGATGAAGGGGCAATGTGGAGATAAGGGGGCATTGTGGAAGGGGCAATGTGGAGATAAGGAAGCATTGTGGAAGGGGCAATGTGGAGATAAGGGGGCATTATGGAAGGGGCAATGTGGAGATAAGGGGGCATTATGGAAGGGGCAATGTGGAGATGAAGGGAGCATTGTGGAAGGGGCAATGTGGAAGGGGCATTGTGGAAATGAAGGGGCAATGTGGAGATAAGGGGGCATTGTGGAAGGGGCATTGTGGAGATGAAAGGAGCATTGTGGAGGTGGGGAGAGTGTGTAGGTGAATATGTGGACGGGGGCAGGGGATTGTGGCAAGGTCAGGGGGGGCAGGGGATTGTATCCGGGTCGGGGGGGCATCAAAATGCACCTTCGCCTGTGCATACAAAAATCCTTGCACCGGCCCTGATCCAGTATTACCAGAGACAGTGCTATGAATTGATCTAGACAGATAATAGCACAGTGAGAGGCAAACTGGCCCTGGAACAGATCTAGTTAACATACTGTGTAGGGAATTAGTATAAAGGACCACATTGAGCCACCAAAACATGTATTTTACAGGAAAGTGATGAGTATAATGTATAGGCAGATTATAATTCTCTGTAAAACAACCCAATCTTTAGGAGACAGGTCCGTTAATCTGCTGCGGTGGATATCTTTATTTGGGAAGCCTAATCCTATCAAATCCTTAACTTTTCTACTCCTGTGCTTTAGAAGCCCTGTTTGAATCATTGGGAGATGTTGATTTGTTCAGTATGTACAGTTGGAATGATTCAGACCTATTCCATTTTTCTCACTAGGCCTGTTTCACAAGGGTGACAGAACCATTGCCCCCTCAGACAGTTCTGTCTTTTGTGTATCTTCGCTCACCTCTCTCCTGCATTCCACCAGTGACCGGAATGCAGGGGAGGTGTGTCTGATGGCCGACCCACATGATCATTTGTCATTATTACTCGCTGGTGCCCACGTGGATCAGATATTCATTGGATGCTGTGTTGAAGATTTCATCCTCCATCAGTGCTACTGTGAAAGGTCTTCTGTTGGCAACAGAGGCCTCTACAAAATAAAGTGAATGCATGTTGGCAATAGCTGTCCATGTGCAAGGCACCAGAGTTCAGCATGTTAACTTCCACCACAGGTGACTTATCTATTAATTTGTTGCCTTCACGAAAGGGGCCTTGTTCACATTGCCTAATGGATACATTACTCTAAGAGCCTCTGCACAAAAACAACACATTCATCTTTATCAGAATAGCAATTATGTACTGTACATTATCTGCACTTTGTAAAAACACTTTTTATACACATTCAGCTTTTGAAGCACTTTCTTATCTGTAACACTCCAAAGATTGTTTTTTTTTGTGTGTAAGGAAAAATGATATTTTAGTGCCTCTGTGACAGATAAGAGAAAGCACTGGTAAACATCAGGCTATATATACTATGAAAGCAGATTACTTTCTAAAGGACCACTGTCGGGATAGGCAAACTCTGGCTCTACCTGGGGGGGGGGGGGCGCATTAAGATTCAATAAGGGTGTTGGGGGCTATATAGAGGCAAATTTGACCTGAGTCTAGCTCGTCAAATGCACTAAGCTGCATTCAACATTTTTTTGCCTTTTATTAAGTGTCAAATATGTCCTTATCGCAATGATGTGCCCCATGATATTAGTATGTTTGTGTAGTGTATTAATAATTTTTTATATAGTATGATTGCTTCCACAATAATCTGTTACTATGGTAATATCTTATGGGGAAGCTAAGCCTCCTCTGACCTTCGTTATTTTTTTTCCTATGATGTTGCCGCATTTACAATGTTTGACTATATCCTTTGCCAGTGGCATATTTAAATATTTAATTTGTATCCCTACAGAGCCTTCGCAGTGGAGTTGGCTTTATATAACCTCTTCCAGGGCAGATGCCCAGTAGGGAACTGCTCAGTTGAGTTCCATGGATAACTCTTTGATAATCCCTCCTTAAAAAACAGTTTCACCTGGGCCTCTCTGAAACTCTTTTGTTTTGGGGTTCCCAGTAGTCTGGAGGACCATATCTAACTGTCCTCCCTGGATTGCAGATACCTGTGTGAATGTCAATGTAGTCCTGCTCCCAGTTCAACTAGTTAGGGGCTTCTTAGGCTTGTTTGGTTCCTGATCTATCTGCACTAGAACCCATGCAGATTTGACTCACTGGAGGCAGACTTTCCCCAGAAGAATGAACTACAAGAAGGATCTAGAATCTATGTCTCTACCGTGTTGGTGCTGGGCATCTCCTTCACATCTATCCTGTTTGTGTCAGACAGATAAGAGTAAGCACAAACTGCTATCTTCACTGGTTGACACAAGACTAATCATCTTGCTACTCACTGTTCCATTCCTATTTTCTTATAGTGTGACAACAACAGCTGCTGACTGAAGCCTTCGTAGATTCTGGAGCCAGTAGGTGCTTCATCAGTTATCCGCTGACTGCCTCTCATCAGATCTACACATCTAAAAGAGATGGTCCAAGTTGTTGATGGTTCTCTTATCATCCGGTCTAGAGATTGTACTCATCAAGGCTTAGTCTGACTGTTCTCGCAAGGAATGTATCTTCTTTGACCTCTGCTTCCAATGATCCTGTAGTTTCCATGGCTAAAGGCCCATAAACCTGAAATAGACTGGGCCACCCATTAATTAACATTTTCTTGATCTTACTGCCTTCACCAATGCCTTGTAATATCTAAAGTACACATCCTTATACCTATGTTAAAAAAACGTACTTTCGGAACAAAATCTACCAGCATACTATAAAGAATTTCTAGATGTTTTTGAAAAGAATGAAACAGGCAGTCTCCTTCATCAGGGAATCCATGACTGTCCCATTTAACTACCTAGATCTGAGATTCCTAGTGGACTTATCTTCCCTCTGTCAGATTCTGTTATTATTGGACTATATTGATGAAAACCTCAAAAAGGGTTTAATCAGACCCTTGACTTCTGCTGATGGAGCTGAGATATTTTCTGTGGAAAAGAACCACCACTCCCTCAGACCTTGTGTGGACTATAGAGCAATAAACAATATCAACGTCAGAAACTGTTATTAATTGCCTTTGATTTAAGTTGTTTGAGTTCAGCCAAGATCTTCTCTATTTAGACTTTTGTTGAGCATTCTATCTGGTCAGAATGCGTAAAGGCCATGAATGAAAAACAGCTTTCCTTACCAGATACATACATTTTGAATATTTTTGCTGTTAGGGTTATGTAATGCCCCAGCAATGTTCCAACATTTTGTGAAGGTTATTGTTCAAGACCTGCTGGACTTTTGTCTAGCAGTGTATCTGGATGATACCCTGGTCATCTTTACATTCCTGATGGGACATCATATTCATATGAGGAAAGCCCTGTCAAGTTGGAGAAATGCACATTTGATACTAATACTGTTGAATTTCTAGGTTTTATTATTTCTCTTCTGTTAACAATATTGATCCCAGTTAGATCTCTGCCATCCTTCTGACTGCAAGGAGGTCCAGAGATGCAAAGAATTTGCCAAATTTTATAGAACATTTTTTTCGGTCTTCTCAAAGATCATTTTACCCATTACCTTCCTGACTTGCCATTGTACATATTTTGTATCGACAGATGAAGCACAAGAGGCTTTTTAAAAATTAAATGTTTCTTTTACTGTGGCCCCGGTTGTGGTTTACTCTGACCGTTTTATTCCCTTTATCCTGGAGGTAGACACCTCTGAGGCTGCTATCAGGGCTGTTCCTCTACAGTGACAAGGTCCTCTTCAACAAAATTTTTCCCACCCATGCCAATTACGACGTGCATGACTGAAAACTACAAACTAACCTGTCCTTTAAAGAAACTGGGAGAGCAATGCATTGGCCCATTTTCATCTCAGCTATGGTCAATCTTGTTGCAATCTGCCTTCAGCTCGCAATTTCTTTCAACATCCACGTGGAATCTCCTCCTGAACTAGTTGTGGGATAAAGGCATTTGAGGTGGAATCCATTTTGCATTGTCACAGAAGGCGGATGGGCCTGAAGAGAATTCTAGGGTACCTGTTTCCAACCTGCATGTTCCTTTTCTGATTTGTGAGTCCTGCCATAGACACCCAATTGTCCAATCAAGTGCCGAAGACAGAGAGGGTGCTCAGCAGCTAATAGATATCTGTGCCGAAGAAGGGGGGGCGCCAGGTGGGGGCCCCTGTTGTTACGCCACTGTTCTGATCTGATTCCAGATCAGTCGGAACTGGATATTTGACCTTTACCACTTAGCTAGTATTCACAGAGATGATACATTCACAGCTGACACCGCACCCTTGTGTAGCACTGTAGTTTATCATACAAGCCTCTGCTGGTAGCAGTGGCTTCAGGTAGGCTCAGCTGCTCCTCCAGCTCTGCACGGCTGATCCTTTCCATGAATCTCACTCTGTGGATTCTGGCATTTTCCCTACCAATTGACTTCTATGAGTTATGAAAATTGTTTTAATTAGAAATACAAATTTGTTTAAGCACACATTACTTTCTATCATTATTAATACTGACAAATGTAGTCACAATCACTGTTTGTTTTGCTCTGCATAATTAACCTGTTAACGCCAGATGACATGCAAGGGCCATCACAGGAATCCGTCCTTTGAGGATAGATGATGGTCCTGGCATGTCATGTGTTAATGATCACAGTGAGCCTCAGAGTGCTCTGTGAGTATGGTGGGGAGGTTGTAACTGACTACTGCAGAACTGCTGCTACAGAGATCACACGTGCCAGAGGAGCCACATGACAAAAGTAATGTATGTAAACATTCCTTCTGCCTTTCTCCTCCTCAATGTGATCATGAGGCAGAGAGAGAGAGAGACAAAGAACATGCCTCACACAGAATCAAATGGCCAAAGAGGTGGTGGTGCTGAGGCATTACTGGTGGGAAAAGCATTTACATAATTTTTAGGTTCCTTTTTGACCTATTGATACCTCTTTGTGTAGCTACATAAATGATTTAGAACAAGGCAAAAGTATTTTATATTCTCATAATAATCTATAAACATATACTGACGGTTAAACAAACAACGTGAGTTTTATTGCTGTGGAGCAATGTGATACACTTATATACATACAATGCAATCTGATCTCCTAAAAAGAGGGACATCAGGGTGGGAAAGAGGGACAGAGGGATTTGCTTCTCAGATGGACAGTGGCCCCCTAGAAAGGGACACTTGGGGGTATGAATGAACATTCACAATTTTGATGCAGTACCTGTTAAAAAATGCACTAACTGAGCACAAATAAAAGGAAAAACATAACAAATGTGGATTTTTTCACTTTTTTATATTATTATTAAACAAAATTATGGATTATACCTCTTACTATGGCAAGAAAAAAGCCCTACTTATGATTAAAGCAGAACTTTCAGTACATACGATAGTCTCCATGCATTCATTAAACGCATGGCGACTAGCTTTGAAATAGATGTTTTACCTTGAAAAAATAGCCCAGTGTAAAGGAATCCTTCCCATTTGGAGACCAGAACCAAGGCTACAGCGCAGACATCTTGTCCGTGCGCCTGAGCTGTCAGTCCCGGTCTCCATTGAGTAGCACTGCAGTGCACCATATGGTTACCGGAAGGGACTGACGGACCAGGCTCGTGGACCGCACTAACCTGCCCGCCAGTCCCCAAATGGGAATGATTCCTTTACACTGGGCTATTTTTCAAGGCAAAACATCTATTTCAAAGCTAGTCGCTATGCAGTTAATGAATGCATGGTGACTAAGTATGAACTGAAAGTTCAGCTTCAATCCTCTGAGTGCCAGAGAGGTACGGAATGCATTGCTTTGCTTTGCAGTGCATTCCGTCTGCCTCTGGCACTCAAAGGGTTAAAGAATATGTATACTTGATGTTGGTGTATTAGGGAAAAAGTATGGTTGGACAAAGACACACTAAAAAGGCCAAAATTACTCTTGTCCTGTAGTTTAGAAAAAGTCATTGCCACTAAGGGGTTAAAAAGTCATTTTATTAACCACTAGAAATGTATTTCAAACATCTTCAAACTGTCTAAATTGAAACTTCTCATCTGACTTAAAGGGTGACGTTTAACATTAGACAGCTATGGAGAGGCCTGAAATACACTTTTGTAGAGTAGTTTCAAATTGACAACTTTGGACAACTTTGAATTGAAATACATTACTATTCAGTGGTTTTCATTAGTCTGGTTTTAGATTCACTGCAGACTTATACAGTTACAACATGTAGGCAAGCTTTATGCCAAAATAATATACTAATGACCAATGTCTCTACCTCTCCTCTTGAATACATCGGCCGTATGTATAAAAGTGAAGTTGTGCAATTCATAGGGGATAAATAAAAATTCCAGTTGATTTGAATCAAACGTTTAACCCCTTGAACGCTAGAGATGTCTCCAATTCATTGCAACGCAATGTGTTGGACATCGCTCTGTAGCATTCAATTGGTTAAAAAGCCTTACTGAAATCTGTGGCAATCTGGAGAATGTTATGTGACCCTGTGGTGCAGTTGGTTTACCCTAAAATTGTACCACTCCGTGATTCTTAGTACATATGATGAAGGTTATCTTATTCGCCAAGTGGAAGCGCTCCATAACATCTCCAAAAACACTCATTACCATAACAAACCTGAGTGTAGCTCCTCCCAGCTGTGAAGACTACCACTACCTTCATCCTCAACCAGTTGTACTCCCCAACAACTGGAGAGACAAAGTTTCCCTTACACTACTGTGTTCAAAGTAGGAATATCAGTTTAAAGCTAGTTTTTGGTTCATTTGGTACTAATATTATCAACAAGTGCTTTAGCTGAGCAATGTTTAGGTTTGTTGAGTAGGTTTAATTAATTTTCGCATAGTGAAACAATACCTATAGGAAAAGATGGTTTTTAATGTGATAATCAGAAGCACTTACCTATCGATTTGTATATTTTTTGCATAGTATCTGCAGTTGTCTGTTTGCTGTGCATCAGTTTAAGTCTGTTTTCAGATATCACCTCCGTACTATGAACAGCACACTTTATCATCCTGAATGACATTAGCCATAGAGAGAGAGAGAAAGAGATATACCCACCAATGATTATAATGGTACATGAGAACCTTTACCAAAATGTGAGAGGCTCTGAGCACCAACATAAAGCACAGTGGCTTGTTCTATGGCTAGTCACAGATCAGCAGCTGCATGTTTTAGCTCTCTAGTGTCATTACAGAACAGAAATATCCACGTACATATTAGACAGGCAAGTCCTTTCTGCATGGGAACACTAGCAAACCCTAGACAACCATTTTGGCCTAGTTGAGCCTTGTCAATGAGGTGCAACTGGTTTCCCTAGGCAATGAGAGCAAGGGGTCCATGTTTGAATTACCCTTCACTCTTAGGGAGACCCACTAAGAATATTCAAAAATACATATCAAAATGTGAGAGGCTCTGATGACAAACAAAAGTGCAATGGCTTGTGGTATGGCTAGTCACCGCTGAGCAGCATTACGTGTTAACTCGCTTGTGCCATTACAGAGGAGAAATGTCCATGTACGTATTAGACCAATCCCACCCAAAAGGGCAGACCAGGTCCAAAATGATAGGCAAGTCCCCACTGCACGAGAACACCAGCTAACCCCAGATGTATGTTTCAGCCATGTTGAGCCTGATCAGTGAGGTGCAGCTGGATTCCCTAGGAACTGAGAGCAAGGGATCCACATCTCGATTACCCTTTACTCTTAGGGAGACACCCTAAGAGTATTAAAAATACCTAACAAAATGTGAGAGTCTTTGAGGACGAACATAAAGCACAATGGCTTGTTCTTCAGCTAGTCACCCCTCAGCAGCGTCACATTTTAGCTCTCTTTGTAAGCCTATCCCTAACACTCATTATTTCGCTCAATTACTCCTGGACCATTATATTGATATTGATGGGGCAACATGAGCTGAGAGAGCTTTGCAGGATTTCAGTAGCTGACATCATCAGATAAAAAAATTAAGATAAAATACTCTCCCAGTTGCCATAGCAAAAGAGAAATGTATATAATTATACAAATAAGAGATACAAATGTAGATCTTACTCATTTTCTGCCCTTAACTTTGTCCCATGCTGTCAAAATAATTATAGTTGTTATCTTCTTTCCCCGATGAACAAGAGCACCCCAAAGATATGGCAGTTACAATTATTAGTATAATAATAAAACCATGGAAATGATTACGTTATGTTAGAAAATTTAGAAATTCAAGGTGACTATCAAGCAAATAGAATTCAAGGTGACTATCAAGTAAATGGAATATTCAGTATAACAAGTCCTTGCCTCTGGATTCCATTGTTCAGCCCTGAACAAAAATTACTGTGAGTAACTGGTGCAAGGACACATTGTAACGATAGAAGTGCAGAGACTGGGATTCTCTTCGCTGAACACTTGTGCCCTGGTGCACAAATAAAAGAGGATCAATTCTAGGAGAAATAAAAAGTCCCATTTATTTAAATTGGGCTTTAATCCTTTGAGTGCCAGAGAGGTATCCAACGTATTGCGTTGCAATACATTGGATACCTCTCTGGCACTCAAGGGATTAAAACCTTTTAATCTCCTACACATTGCTTTTCAATTCTGTGCATTTTTTATGGATGCTGGTTACTGGGTAGTAGACGAAGCAACCAGGGAAGGGCTGGCCTGGGGGGCAGGGTGGAAATTGCCCCCTGGGCCGGTCATATGCCTGGACCTTTGGGCCACTGCCTCACGCAATATCTTGCTTGCTGCTATAAATAGAGCTACACTAGTGATTCCACAAAGCTACAATCCAAATGGAACTACACTAGTGATACCACAGAGCTTATAATTGACATGGAGCTACACTAGTGATACCACAGGTCCACAATCCAACTGAAGCTACACTAGTAGCATAACCCATTTCTCTTGAAAGCTTAATGGTATTGCTCTTGCAGCTTTACTTAAAGGAGCAGTAAACTTTTTTTATGAAAACACATATTTTATAGATCATTTCGTGCTGAATAAAACAAGGTCACTCCCACTGCTGTCAGATGATTTATTCAAAATGTATAGCAGTTTAAATAACCAGGAAGTGAATTTACTGTTTACTTCCTGATATTTCTAACTGACAGGAAGTGACAGGCAGTTTCTATCACATTCTATGGAGAACTGTATGTCTCTGACTTTTCTGACTTTCCTCTCCATTAGAATCTAACAGGAAATCTAATTAGAATTTGACCACTAGAGGGCACTGCTAATGTAAAAAAACATGGGTTTAAACTGTAATAACTCTGGAAATATAAATCTCTAGGCAGTGGGAGTACCATTATTTTACTCAATAGGAAAATCCCTACTATATATATTTTTTCATAAAAAAAGTTTACTGCTCCTTTAAATTGTCAGCTCTGTGGTATCACTAGTGTAGCTCCATTTCAACTGTAAGCTCTGTAGTATTACAATTGTAAGTTATGTGGTATTACTTACTTCAGGGGTGGGCTGGGACAGTGGGCTCAAACGATAATTGAAATGGCCATTTGACTGAGCTGGCCTCCCAGGCCCCAAGCTGCCAGCCCTCCCCTGACGGCAACCCCACCCACAAGCACTCACAACATTGATTAATATGTTCAGTCTACATTCAGTGACTTCGGAGACAGTAATCTCAGACCTGCATATCGTTTTTTCATTTTGCCAGAGTCTGGTCATTTAATTTATAATCATTATAATGGGTTATTTTAATATAAAATACTTTTTTCACTAATTATACAAAAATGGTACAGGAAAATCTGACGTTATCCCCCCATTCCAGAAGCCAGAGGGAGATTGGAGAGGACTGAAACTACGTCCTTCCAGCATGCAGCAAAGTCCCACAATTATACATAAATATGTTTTTGGATAATGTGATTAGATCCTCTCAAACAGAACATTTTGTATTATTGCTGTCTAAGGCCTGCAGCTTTGAAGGTGATTTGTAGGAAAGTCTATCTCTGAGCATAACAGTCTCGATCTGGATGTATAATAGTCGTATGGGTCAAAATGACACTTGGTGACTAACCAGATTTGAAATTGACCTATGAGGAAACTTGGGTACAGTAAGCTGTGACAGTTTGAGATTTATCAGCTGCTTCTCTTAAAGGGATAGTAATACTTCGTTTTATCTTTATTTTATTTTGTAGGCATTAAAAAAACATGAATGATATAAGTCTTATCTCTCAAACCTTTATGGTTTAAGAGATATTCACAAGCAAAGTTTCCCCCTCCCGCCCCTTTTTCCTAGTGTAAGCCATCTCTTCTCAGATGTGAATCTGGTTGTAAGACCAGACAGATAACAGAAGGGGACAATCTTCTTTGTATGAAAAGAATGAAATCCCTGCCCCCCTTGACAAGTTTTTCAGCTTTTTCCCTTATCTTAATTGAATATTGTCCCTCTCTGCAGTCTACCTGGGCACCTCCCTTCTGATCTGGCTGAACGGGGGGGGGGGATACTTTGCTTGTGAATATCTCTTAAACCATAAAGGTTTGAGAGATAAGACTTATATCGTTCTTCATGTTTTTTTTAATGCCTACAAAGTAAAATAAAGATAAAACGAAGTATTACTATCCCTTTAATCCATTTAACATTATATAAAAAATCCTGAAATACATTTCCCTTCACAGAGTGATTTTGTGATTTGTGTAACTGACCTATGGCAGTGGTTCTCAGACAGGGTTCCTCCCGAAGAAGAAGGGGTTTCATAGAACAAATGTAAGTAGTGGTGGGGATGGGACTATGGCTGGGGTAACAAACATTATATGTATGGTTCTGTGACTATCAGTGTGTCATTTTACTTTGACGTCTTGTTCTCACCTGTATGCGTTCGTAATTGTGTGGCTTTTATATCTGTATGCAAATTTTCCATAACGTGTTTGTGGTTTATTTTACCACTATTACATCAGTTATCTGTATAAATACTCAACAAGGTCCATTTACTTGAATATTTAATATACAGCAATTCACAAATCCACAGTGCAGTCCTTTCTCACACACTGCACCAAGGCAACAATTCTCTACAACAGGGCTTATGATATGAAGTCCTTTGCTACTAGCCAGACCTGAAAAGTTACTCACCACTGCAAGCCATAACATACCCACCAGGGCTGAATTTCTACTCGCCAGGGCTAAATTTTCACTCGCCATTGGCTAGTGGCGAGTGGAAATTTTGAGCCCTGCTCTACAACACTAACTTGATTCATATCTTCCAGAATCACTCCAGGTCATCTAATCCAGCTTAGGAGAATAGCAAAAGGGTAAAAAGACAGTGATGGGGATGAAATTGGAGGAGGGCCAGAATCAGACAGAAGGGATAGGGACTGGATAGAAAGACTGGAACTCAAGAACACAGCAACAAAATCCTTCCGAGCAGCCTGTGCCCTGTTCTTTTACATGCATTTCCTCCTTTCTATCGACTAAAAGATCATGACATCAGCATCATTACCCCTCCACCATGTGCAAGTCACCACAGTAGTTATGTCAATGCTGGCTACTATTTGCTCAGCCTATATGTACTGACCAGTGCAAAGAGTTTATTCTGTTTGTTTTCAAACTTTTTGTTGGTTATCCAGTATACTGGGATTTGGCAAGTTTACCTGCTTAAGAACCAAATACAGTTTCCCCGACCTTTCTCCTGTGTGTTGTCTGAGAGTCTGATCCTCCTTGCCAGACCTTTTGGCTTGTTCCTGGTCTCAAGTGATGTTGCCCATGCTGCAAATCCTTAGCAAAAGAGGTGTCTGGAAATCCAGCCATAGGAACAAAATTGTGGGTGGAGTATTCATTGAATTCTGCACCTTGTGACCCAAGACTCATAAGAATACAAGAGCTCCATACAAGTCTTACAGAGGAAATGAAGGCTATTCTGACCTATAGATACCTGCAGGAGGATTTGGATGGCCTGATTGCCCTTTGCCATAGTCTGTTCCTTTGGATGCTTAAAAGACATTTGGAACATAAGTATTCCTGTAAGGACCAATCACTCTTGGTCTCTAATACTCCATGTCAGTCAGTTGTTTGACCAATTCCAGCACATCACCTACATGGATCTATGACAGTGGGGAATCTGAAATACAATTCAGGGGTAAACTTATAAGTTTGATCACCTGAAGCCATGGCGGCCTGTGAGAATCTAAAGGCGCAGTAAACTTTTTTTATGAAAAAATATATATTGTAGGGATTTTCCTATTGAGTAAAATAAGGGTACTCCCACTGCTGAGAGATTTATATTTCCAGAGTTATTACAGTTTAAACCCATGTTTTTTTACATTAGTAGTGCCCTCTAGTGGTCAAATTCTAATTAGATTTCCTGTTAGATTCTAATGGAGAGGAAAGTCAGAAAAGTCAGAGACATACAGTTCTCCATAGAATGTGATAGAAACTGCCTGTCACTTCCTGTCAGTTAGAACAATCAGGAAGTAAAGACACTTCCTGGTTATTTGAACTGCTATACATTTTGAATAAAACATATGACAGCAGTGGGAGTGACCTTGTTTTACTCAGCAGGAAAAGCTCTATAAAATATGTCTTTTCATAAATAAAAGTTTACTGCTCCTTTAAGACCTTTATGAATACTTTTTTTCTCGGATGCTATTCTCCATTATTCCATCCTCTTTTTCTGGAATTTGATACCTCTGAGGTGGAGGTGGAGACATACTCCTTCAAAGAGATCAAAAGACCAACCACATCCATTTTAGCAGCAGTAAACTCTTCGGAGAAGAATGAAACAAGAGGAACTACAACATCGGGAACTGGGAAAATTTGGCAATTAAATATCCCTGGAGGTGTGGTGACCCCTCCTAGAAGGTTATTTTGTCCCTATTAACATACTGACAGACCACAAGAACCTTTCTTATCATGAAACTGCAAGATGGACCTTTTTTCTAACTGATTCAGTTGGTACTGGCATCATTACACAATGGATGTGTGGAATAATTATCAATGGATTAAGGCTGGGGTGTCGGAAAGTGAGAGAGCTGTGTGTGTGTGTGTGTTTCTGTGACTACCAGTGGAAGTCTGGAAGACTGAACAGTGGAAAAAGGTTGCAATGTCAGACAGTGTATGTGCTTCTCCGACTACCAGTGGACACATAGAAGACTGATCGTTTTCATACAGTACATTTATGTTTTCAATTACATTTCATCTGTATAGTCACCTGACACCTTCTAAAAGAGAAAAAAAATATTTACGAGAACCAAGTAAGTCATACCAGATTACACTGTAGCCTATTATAGCTTTAAATTACTACTACAAACCTAGCACTGCATCTGATATTGACACTATGACACAACACATTACTGATCATTGTAGCCTCTAGGGGAGGGTAATCTAAGGTCATCATTTTGCTGTGGACTACAACTTCTATCATTCTGGCCAGAAAACGGCTGGTTGAGGATGATGGTAATTGTTGTCTTCAACAGTTGGAGTATCTCAGCTAGCTCAAACCTGTTCTAATGGGTTAGATGAATTGATTGTTAGAGATCCATTGGAATTTGAAACTAAAGGGTTCCCCACAAAGACATAACTACAGGAAGGGGCCAGAGAATGCAGCTGTAATGGGTTCCGACACCCAAGGCTCTACACTATCTTGCAACCCCTTAATAAGATCAGTCTAAGATAAGAATAACATTGACGAGCCCCTTCCATTTTCTTCACTAACAATTTGAGCAGCAGAGAAATGTACAGCGTATTACAAAGGTCTGGTGTACTGTATGTGTGATCTTGTGTGTGTTTAAGTATGTAAATACTAGTTGAAAAGTCCCTTTACACAGGCCACAGTGTCAACCAGCAACCGGCCGGATCCTGTCTTGTCAGTGGCCGCGCTGCAGTCATGCGCAGTACTGAATGGCCGAACGCACCATGGCTGATACAGAGCAGGGAGCTCCAAATTCAGACCAGAATCCTCTCTGCGCGCCTTCCTGGGACGCATGACTCCATCGCGCAGCCGTCTCTGCTGTGCATGACGGCTTCTGACAAACATCCTTAGCAAATTATTATATAGGATGTGTGTTTAAAGATGCATAAATGGATATTTGGCTGGTTACTCTTAAACGACCAGTGAGTTATGCAACTCCTTGCTTTCCTATTTGTTGTACATTTTTCTCTTCTTCAAAGTGTTAAAGAAAGTAATAGCATCAATGAATCCAAGGTCATATGCTGTTACTCAAATTGGAGCCTTATGTGAAAAGTTTTATGTAAAACTATACAGATTATATAACTGATTACAACATTTCCAACAACACAGATTAGTTCTTGTAGAAACATTGTTTGGATTTTGTAAAATTCTGTATTCAGAAAACAAAATATGACAGCTTGTGCGTAGTTTTTGATTCGATAACATAATACTCCCTAAGTTAATATTCTGTTTTAGTTCAGTTTGGCATGAATGTGCAAATGGTGTTCCATCTCGGTCAAGCAGGAAACAGTTAATTATTTCCTGTTTCCAGAGCACTTAAATGCAGCAGAGCCAACAGAAGGAGTAATTGCTGAGTGTATCTAACAATGACCCATATTTATAAAAGCAAAATGGAGTTATTCAGGAATAAACTAACTGCACCATAGGGGACAAATAAACATTTCAGTTATATTAAATTGGGCTTTTAACCCTTTGAATGCTAGAGAGGTCTCCAATGCATTAAGAAGCAATGCACTGGAGACCTCTCTGACATTTAAGGAGTTAAAAAGCTCTATTTCAGTGCGTAGGAATTTAGGTATTTTTAATTGTCCCCATGGTGCCGTTTGGTTTACTCCAGAATAACTGCTTTTATTTATATGGGTCAATGTGATAAAAAGCCACATACACTTTTATTTCCTTGACAGTGACCTTACTGGACTTGTTTGCAGAGAGGTTTCAGTCAGGGAACATGATTGCAGGAGACTAGTAATGCATTACAAAAAAAAAATAATGAAAAAAAGAGCATTCTGGGCTGCAGCTGCCTGTATTGTGACATTGTATCACTGTCCTGCTTTGATTCTCTATCAACCGCAAAGCTCTCCAGATTTTGAGATACAGGGAGCTTACTGCCAGTAGGGTTGCCACCCAGTCGGTATTTTACAGGCAGGCCGGTAAAAAATTGGCTTCTGTCCAATGTTAAGTCTATGGAGGGAATGCCATGGCCGGTATTTTTTTGAAGCAAAGGTGGCAAACCTGTCAGAGATATAAACTTAACCCTTTGAGTGCCAAAGAGGTGTCCGCATTGGATACCTCTTTGGCACTCAAAAGGTTCAAACATAGGTAAAGATGAACAAAAAATATTAAAATGTGTAGAAAATATGACTATGTATTATGCACTTTTCCATATGAAGCAGACCTCTCAAGCATTCAAGGGGTTAACAGCCCCATTTAAAGGGATAGTGATACTTAGTTTTATCTTTATTTTATTTTGTAGGCATGAAAAAAACATGAAGAACGATAGAAGTCTCATCTCTCAAACCTTTATGGTTTAAGAGATATTCACAAGCAAAGTTTCCCCCTCCAGCCCCTTTTTCCTAGTGTAAGCCATCTCTTCTCAGATGTGGAATGCAGTCCATAGACCAGACAGATAACAGAAGGGGACAATCTTCTTCCTATGAGAACAATGAAAGCCCTTCCCCCCTTGACAAGCTTTTCAGGTTTTTATCCTTATCTTAATTGAAGATTGTCCCTCTGTGCAGTCTACCTGGGCACCTCCCTTCTACTCTGGCTGACCAGGTGGGGGAAACTTTGCTTGTGAATATCTCTTAAACCATAAAGGTTTAAGAGATAAGACTTATATCGTTCTTCGTGTTTTTTTAATGCCTATAAAATAAAATAAAGATAAAAGGAAGTATTACTATCTCTTTAAATCAATGGGAATTTTAGGAATCATTATTTCGTCCCTGCGATGCAGTGGGTTGTTCCCACAAATTGCTCCTGTTTGTACTGACACATTAGGGACGATTCCAAACTGCTCCATAGGGGAGAAATAAAACTTCCCATTAAATAAAGTGGTGATTTTAACTCTTTTAATGCTAGAGAGAGACTTCTTCGCAGTAAGTTGAAGACCGCTTTAGTGTTCAATGTGTTAACCCTTTGAGTGCCAGAGATGTACCGAACGCATTCTGTACCCCTCTGGCACTCAAAGAGTTAAAAGCTCCACTGAAATGAGTGCAAATTTGGGGAACGTTTATTTGTCCCCTGTCAGTGCAGTTGGTTTGCACAGAATTGATACACTTTTATACATAATAAGGCCCTTTGTACCCCTATGACCATACCTGGGGACTTTCCTAATCTGCCCCAGAGACAGTGGTGTCCGTAGACATTTTTCCAGGGGGGGCAAAGCCATTATATGACCCCCAGGCCAGCCCATCTAGCCCCTTTATTTATATGGAGGGGGGTAAATGTAGGGGGGGCAAGTGCCCCCCCTTGCTCCCCCCTCCGGACGCCCATGCCCAGAGACTCCAGTTTCTGGGGACAGAGACTGATTCTCTATCTCTGTAAGTTCAGTCTAACCCTGAACTCTTTCCAGACTGTTCAGCCCATTCCTGCTCCATTCCGCCTACTTTCCAACCCATTTCATAGCAATCTCCTCCTCCCAATCACCTACACATGCCCATCTGATTAAGCTCCACCCACAATATTACACAAAACACGTTATTTGGACACGCTCAACGTTGATTGTGTCTCTATGGGGACTTGGGACAAAACAGGTTCCCAGCTATTCTGATGACATTAGTAACTTACCAACAGCTCTTATATTTCTTCTATAGTAAATATTCCATGGGGGGTTATGCACTAAGTGGTGATAAAGAGGTGATAAAGTGGAGATAACTTCTCCAGTGATATCACTTCTCCAATTCCTATGTTATTCTATGGAGCCTATGCAACTCCAACGTTGGAGAAATCTTAGTGCATAGGCTCCATAGAAAAACAAAGAGACTGAAGTAGTAATATCTCCTCCACTTTATCACCACTTTATCACCGCTTTATCACAGCTTTATCACCGCTTTATCACCACTTTATCACCACTTTATCACACCTTAATGCATAACCCTCCATGTTGTGTAGTGATTAAAACAAGTGTTCGTTTGTGCGTTGTCATTTCTGTTTTTAGGAATGTTTTAATCTGCTTTCTCAAATTCACAGTCACAGGATCTGACACAGGGTGCAACATGTGACATAACATTTAACCCCTTGGATACCAGAGCGATCTCCAGTTCACTGCCAAGCATCCAAGGGGTTCTACAGTTTCACAGCCTGCCAATGTGTTAATTTAAAGTGACAAACACTGAAAATGCACTGAACTGGAATTCTATTTCAAGTGGAACTACCACCAGACACAATCTTTAGCTTAACTAAGTCCCCAGAATTATTACCTTATTTAATAGATTTATGCTGTCTTCTATGGCTGACAGTAGCACGAAGTGCGGACATCTTGCCATTGTGACGTCCGCGAGCCTGCACTGTCAGTCCCAGCCGGGTCTAGGAGGTGTTGCTAGGAGCCAGCCGGCTCCAAAAGGGACTGACAGCGTAGGCGCGTGGATGTCACTATGACAAGATGTCCACGCTCCGTGCTACTGTCAGCCATAGAAGAGAGCATAAATCTATTAAATAAGGTAATAATTATGGCGACTAGCGCCACTAAGCAACTAGTCGCCAGATGGGGAGTTAGTTAAGCTAAAGATTTTGTAGGGTGGTAGTTCCGCTTTCAATTTACTTTTAAATTAGATGCTACAGCCATGTTCCATGTATTGCAAACTATCAATGTAAGTGAATAATATGAAGATGTAGGATACAATGAATGATGGTTTTACAGGGATAGTAGTAATTTAGCTCTGAATCTTCTTTATGCTTTTTATAACATTTAGCCCTATGTTTAATTACTTACAATTCTGTAGTTCTAAAGATATTCAAGCTGAAAGGATCCCCCTCTCTCCCCTTTCCCTATGTCATGCTGTCTCACTGTCTGGTCCAGATGGGAGCAGCGGGGGACAATCTTCAGTAAGCTAAAGGACAATCTTGCCCTCTTATATCTATTGGGGCAGGGTTTTCCCTTATACTTTCTGTATGAAGATTGTCCCTCGCTGCATCTGTCCAGTCCCACGACCAGGTTCCAGATCTGATGGGAGGAGGCCAGAAGGGGTGGGAGGGAGATCCTTTCAGCTTGAATATCTTTTGAACTACAAACATGTAAGTAATTAAAGGTATAGTAATGTCATTTATTAAGTAATTGGTATGTTGTAAAAAAAGAGATTAATTGAGGTTAGTCCAATATCGCAAAGCATTATAGTTTCAGAGATATACAATGTTAAACTTCCCCCCTCCCTCCCTTTTCTCATACGTCAGCTGTAAAACTCTGTGTAGCTGACAGCATAAGATCCTTGTTCCCGGGACTAGGCACACTTTGTAGATCATTCCAATGAAGTATATATTTGTAGTTATCGCTCTTTCGGCTCTGCTGAAAAGAGCCTCCGTTTGGTCGCTCGACCAGAATCTCCTGCTGACAGCTTTACAGCTCACATCTGAGAAAGGGGAGGGAAGGGGGGAAGTTTAACATCATATATCTCTCAAAATCGGACTAACCTCAATTAAAGGGATGGTAATACTTAATAATTACTAATCCCTATATTAAGTCCTATTAAAAAGAAATGTATTGCCCCCAGTGTCAGTTTTCAAACCTTTATGGTTTGAGAGATAGTCGCTCCTAAAGTTGCCCTCCCCTTCCACAAAGTCAGTGTTGTAGCTGACTGCAGGGAAGCCTGTCATACGACCGCCAGGCGGCTCTGCAGCAGAGCCAAGATCTCGTTAATAAAAAAGAATCTTTCACTGAAATGGTCTTCTACGTGTGCTTGGTTTGCAAGCACACGTAGAAGACCTTTTTAGTTAAAGATTTTTTTTTTATTAACGTGATCTCGGCTCTGCTGCAGAGCTGCCTGATGATCGTAAGACCGGATTTCCCTTCAGTCAGCTACAACGCTGACTTTGGGGGAGGGAGAGGGCAACTTTAGGAGCGATCATCTCTCAAACCATAAAGGTTTGAGAGATGACACTGGGGGCAATACATTTCTTGTAACAGGACTTTAATATTGGGGTTAGTAATTATTAAGTATTAATATCCCTTTAATCTCTTTTTTTTTTATATCTACAATATACCAGTTACTTAATAAACGACATTACTATCCCTATAAACATAGTGCTGAATGTTATGAACACCGTACAGAAGACTCATATCTAAACTTTAATATAGACATTACTATCCCTTTAATTTCACTAATACGATATGTCTGACTTGGCCTTCAAAATGCATTGCACACACGTCTGGTCCTTAAAGGGTTAAACATCACATAGATGCCTTTCTTCTTCTTTTTTTAAATTTTTGTTTCAAATTTGGAAGATATTAATAGTTTGGGCATTATGTATTATGGCACAGTTTAACAATTCTGGGGACATATACAAATTCTGAAAATGTTCTAGTTTATTTAAATGTGGCTTTTAACCCCATAAGTGCTAGAGATGTCTTCAACGCATTGTGAAGCATTCAAGATGGTAAAAACCCCATTTCATTCTGTGGGAAGTTTTACCCCATCCCCATGGTGCAGTTGGTATGCTCCACAATTACTCTTCATTGTTAGGCGTGCATTGAAAATTCCAGATTGAGAGGGCTAATCAACTGAGAGGCTAATCCAGACTGAGAGGCTAATCCAGAGAGGCTAATCCAGACTGAGAGACTGCAATTGCACTGTAAGGGGACAAATACAGTTTCCTGTTGATTTAAATGGGGATTTTAAACCTTTGAATGTTAGAGAAGTCTCCAGTGCAAAGCAAGGTGTTGGAGACCTCGCTAACATTCAAAGGATTAAAAGTCCCAGCTCAGCCAATAGGGACATTTGTTTTTCCTACAGTGCAATTGGTTTGCCCCAGAATGGAGCCCCTTTGTCTTTATACATAAGGCCTGATGACTGAAGGTGACAGAGTTCATCAGTTTCACTCTGTTTATCCAATTTCACAGTCACATGTAATACCAGATTTTCACTTATCTGCTCATATGACAGGGTGTAATCCTTTTAATGTCAGAGGAGTGTGTATATACAAATTACTTTGCAACAGGAACGTAACTACGGGGAGTGCAGTCGTGGCTGAACCCAGCATCCGGGGGGGAGGGGGCATTGCCACCTGTGACCACTAATAATCAGGTCACTTCTTCATCTTGGCTGACAGCCACTGACATAATCACACATGGCCACTGCCAGCCAATAAAAATTTCTTTGGTGAGCCCCACCTCTTCTTCATTAACCTTTTGCACACCATTCAGTCTAGGGTGACCACATTTCCCTTCTGCCATTCCGGGACGTGGTCACCCTATTGCCTTACCTTGAGTCCCTGGTGGTCTAGCGGAGTGCGGAGTGCAAAGTGCTCTGTGCCTCCTCCGGCACAGAGCTGAAGCTCCCACGCGCTGTGCTCAGTAATGCAGAGCGCTGGGAGATGATGTCATCTCCCAGCGCTCTGTATTACTAGAGCGCTTGCCTCCAGATCAGGTAAGTTGCATTGCCGCCCTGGATGTCAGCCTGCAAGCGGCGTCCATGATGTGACACACCGCTTGCAGGCTGACATTCAGGGCGGCTTGGCTTCATTCCGGGACACTTCATTGTCCCGGTTGAAGGGGACCCGGGACGCGGGACATGTCCCTGAAATAAGGGACAGTCCCGGACGTTCCGGGACCCGTGGTCACCCTAATTCAGTCACCTTGTGTTACTAAATGGGTTTACTGTCAGCATGTTATTAATCATTAGGAAACAGCTTTCTGTCTCTTTCTTTCCTCTTTAATGATAGACCTTCTGAAATCCTCTGGTGGTGAATTGTACCTTGAGTTTTTGTCCATTCCTGATTGAAGCATGCTCCAGACCATGAAGTGCGGAGGGAGCTCAGCTTTTGTATCAGGGCCCATTAGGTTCTAGTTATACTCCTGCTTTGCAATCTGTTGCTCACAATCCTCGTACACTCCAAAGGTTAAAGGGATAGTAATGTTTCAAAATAAAAGCAGCTCCAATTAATCTTCATAGTATTTGGGCCAGGGAGAGTGTTATCTCAATACTGTCAGAGTTGTAGTTCAAGAGTAATTGAATGATAAAGTATCCCCCTCCTGCCCCTTTTACCTAGTGTAAGCCACCTCCCCTCAGATGTGGAATCTGCTCCTTGGACCAGACAGGTCACAGCAAGGGACAATCTTCTTACTGTAATCATAAGGAAAACCCTGCCCCCCTTGACAAGTTTTTCAGGTTTTTCCTTATGTTAATTGAAGATTGCCCCTCTCTGCCATGCATCCAGACAGTCTTGCTGCTCTGAGGTGAGCAGTGTTACATCAGTAAAAGGGGTGGAGGGGGGATACTTTATCATTCTGTTGAACTACAACTCTGATAGTATTGAAATAACATTCTCCATGGCCCAAACACTATGAAGATTAATTGGAGCTACTCCAGTGGGTGCAGAATTGTAAACAAGCCCAGGGCTGCAACAAAACAGCTTATATCAGCTATTTGGGAAAATCAGAAAACTGGCCCCTTGGCTGGAACATAATCCAGAAGTCTGTGAGTGAGATACAGAGGTGACAAAGTGGAGATTACTTGTACAGTGTGATAAATTCTCCAAGACCTATGTTATTCTGTGGAGCCAACGCACAAAGATTTCTCAAGCAGGAGAGATCTTAGTGCATTGGCTCCATATCCTATATAATAATTTGCTAGGATGTTTATCAGAAGCGTCATGTGCAGTAGAGACTGCCCGCGCTGCAGTCATGCTCAGTACAGACTGGCTGAACGTGCCACGGCTGATACGGAGAGGAGCTCTCCGAATTTGGACCAGAGTCCTCTATGTGCACCTTCCTAGGACCACTTGGTAAGCAGAGGGGCTCCGGGCACCAGACGAGGTTGCTGGGTGGCACTGTGGCCCGTGTACACGGGCTTTTAAACTAGTAATAACATAAAGATTTGAGAGTTTATCACACTGGATAAGTTATCTCCACTTTAACACCTCTTTATCACACGTTAGTGCATAACCCCCTGTGTCTCCCAGCCACAAACTTTAGGGCTGCATGCACAGTGCCCATAGACCATCTGTGTTGGGCTTTCAAACCTTATTCAGAGTATCAACTGGGAACTGTATTGTGCTGGACAGGAAGCTGTCAGTGAGATTCAATTCAGTGCCTTTCTAGGAGAATATTGCGGGCTTCCCTTTTTAGACCCTTGTTCTGCTCCCCTATTGGTAGATCTGCTCCTAGGATAACAGATCTGCTGATATTAGGGCACTATCCCAATCTTTTAATGTGTCCATCACCTGAACAATAAAAAAGCACTTTGGGTCACAGAGGGCATTGCAACTTATAATTCGTTTTGAGTGTGAAAAACATACATAAAGTCCCATAGACCTCAGTGCTATCAGTCCTGCTGCCACTGGGGTGCTTTGAGTTGAACTCATCAAAGTTGTAATGAGTGTGAAATCTTTACAAAATACACTTGTTCACCTCATTTATCAAAAGTAAAATCTCTTCTAAGAAACAAAATGAATATTTTCAGAAACATTGAGGTATGTGAATTGTTTACTCTAAGCACTGAAAGAACATTCCAGAACCCTTTGGACACTGGAGAGAGGTCTCCATTGTCATGTCACTAGCACTCAAAGGCTTAAAGGGATAGTATTACTTAAAAAATATTAATCCCTATGTTAAAGCCCTTGAATAAAGATGAAAAATGCCCCAGTGGCATCTCTCAAACCCTTATGGTTTGAGAGAAAGCTACTTTCAAAGTTCGCCCCTGGCTGATGTCAGCATTCTAGCTGACAGCCTGGGAATCCGGTCCTGGGACTGTCTACGGCTCTGCAGCAGAGCCGAGATCACAATAACAAAAAAAAAACCTTTCACTTAAAAGGTCTTCTACATGTGCTTGCAAACCAAGCACACGTAGAAGACCTTTTTAGTGATGGATTTCTTCTTTATTAACGCGATATTGACGCTGCTGCAGAGCCACTGGCTGATCTCAGGAGAGGATTCCCCTGCTCTCAGCTAGAATGCTGACGCCAGCCAGGGGCGAACTTTGAAAGCGGTTATCTCTCAAACCATAAGGGTTTGAGAGATGCCGCTGTGGGCATTTTTCTTCTCTATTCAAGGGCTTTAACATAAGGATTAGTATTTTTTAAGTAATACTATCCCTTTAAAGGAACACTAACAAATCTTATCAATAATCCCCCACTTGCCTTAGTACAATAGGTTGCACACCCCTATGGCACTCGAAGGGTTAATCAGGACAGGCAATGGCCACTGTGAATCAATTCTGTGTGAATTAGTACCCCAAATTAAGACTAAATTAGTAATGTGAAAGCTCCAGATCCCTAAACACCTCGTACTGATGTCTCTCTTTAGTAGGAGGAGTTTGTGGTCCTATAATCCTGCAGAGAGTCTTACCCACCTTCATGGGCATGATATTCACTAATAAAGTCTGGGCTGGGTGAACCAATCCACATAAAATTGATTTATAGCGATCATAAGGATTTTCTGCCCAGAGTATTGGAGAACTAACGCCTCCTAATAATTACCCCAACTTACTTTTCTATAGCCAAAAATCCTAATGCCCCCTATGAATCTTTCCCCTGTGTCACAGTTTGCAGGCAAAAGAAGGACAGACACAAATATAAAATATAACCACCTTTATTTATAATGTACAGCAATAATGGAACAGCCCCCACAGAACCCCAGACATATACAAACAGGACCCAAGGTCCCTCCGGAGACACACACTGTACTGTGCACTGCACTACTCAAGGTCTCAAGACTACAGGTCAGGCAATCAGGTATTGTAAGGAGCGAGTAGGCAGCCAGAGTCACAGGTCAGACAAGCCAGGGACTACACCGAGCAAAAGTAACCAGGCCCACAGAGAAGGAAACTGGAGGCTACAGTGAGTGGGTAGTAGCCAGGGCCACTGGTCAGACAAGCTGAGGACTACAAAGAGTGAAAGTAACCAGGCCCACAGGGAAGGTAACCGGAGGCTACACTGAGCAGAAGCTATCAGGAACACCACGTAAGAGCAATGACTCCCAGGCCCAGGGAGGTTTGTAAAGGAGCAGGAGAAGGCTGGATCCAATTAGGCCACACAGAATAGGCCCATAAACAGGCGTCCTAACCAGTGCCTGTTTCATGATGAAGCAATGCAGAGGTGGCCGCAACTATGCCGGCCGACAGACCACAGAGGAAGGAAGCACAGGCTAACTAGACCTCCAAGGTAGACTGTGATAGAACCCCCCCTTAACGACCTCTTCCTCACGGAAGAGGACCAGCAACAGGGGAATGATGGGAGTGGAAATCACAGAGAAGGACAGGTGCATGTAGATCTCTCTTAGCGACCCAGGAACTCTCCTCAGGTCCATACCCTTTCCAACTAGATATTGTACCTGGCCTCTGACCCTGAGAGTGTCCAAAATACTTTATACCTCATACTCCTCATGGTCCCCCATTTGGACAGTTCTGGGACGGACAGGAGCAGTAGTATATCTGTTACAATACTACTTGTCCTGAAGTCTTTCTGTGGACTATGAAATTCCACCCAGTGTCTGTCCCCTACCTGACCCTAGGTGTGCGCGTTTCCTGGCCGTAAAGGGCAAGCATGCAACATATGGACCAACACTCCACAGTATAAGCAAAGGCCCCTTCTCCTGCGCTGAGCCCTCTCCTCCACCGAAAGGCATGTAAAGCCTAGCTGCATCGGTTCCCCCACGGCGGGGTCAGGACCAGGAGGTGTGGGAGGTGAGGGAGGACAGGGTGGGCATAAGAAGCTAGGTGCCAGCCGAGATAAAGGTTTATGCCCCTGTTCCTTGAACGAAGGCCTCTCACAGATTCTTGTATCAATCAGGATGGTGACTGCGATTAGCTCCTCCAGATCACCAGGCAGATCTTGGGCTGCCGTCTCATCTTTAATAGTGTCACAAAATCCCTGGGAGAAAGCAGCAACTAGGGCTTCATTGTTCGATCCTACCTCCTCTGCCAGAGTACGAAACTCAATAGCGTAGTCTGCTACTGTACGTGAGCCCTGCCGTATTGTCATAAGTCTTTTGGCAGCGGAGGCTGTGAGCCCAGGAACATCGAAAACTGTCGAGAAAGAGGCCACTAATTCTGTGAAATTATGAATCATGGGTTTTTCTGTCTCCCAGATTGGGTTGGCCCAAGCCAATGCCTTGCTGGACAAGAGGGAAATTAGGAATCCCACCTTACTTCGCTCAGTAGGCAAAGCATGTGGTACCATTTCCAAAAAAAATTCACAGCTGATTAACGAACCCCCTGCACAGTGTAGGTTCCCCATCATATCTCTGGGGTAATGGAGCGGAGCAAGACAACCCTCTACTCATGCCAGGCTCAGAGGAAGTTGCCACAATCGGTGCAAGTACTGGGGAAGCCACCGGTTGTTGAGCGAAGTGATCAAGGTGAGCCGTGCGATTCAATAGTGTCTGCATAGCAGTTGTACTGACTGCAGAGGAAGTCTGTCGTACGACAGGCTTGCGGCTCTGCAGCTGAGCCAAGATCGTGTTAGTGAAAAATAATTATTTCTCTGAAATGGTCTTCTACATGTGCTTGGTTTGCGATCTCGGCTCAGCTGCAGAGCCGCCTGATGAAAATCAGACTGATATCCCTGCAGTCAGTACAACGCTGACTTCAGGGAAGGGGAAGGGAGAGGATAACTTTGCTTTCACTTATCTCTCAAACCATAAAGGTTTGAGAGATGAACCTGGGAGCAATTAAATTCTTTTTCAAATATCTACAATATGGGGAATAGTAATAATAAAGTATTACTATCCCTTTAAGCAGGAAGTTAGTGTCATGGACGAAGGACAAAGACACTCATCCTTCTAACAATTTTTTCAAGGCATATGTAGCTGTAGAACTCACAACTTTTACTTTCAGCTGTTTAGTTCTCAACTTCGGTATCCTTTTAAAGGGATAGAAATATTTAAAAATTACTTATCCCTATTTTGTAGCCCTTAAATAAAGAAGAAAAATTCACTTAAATAAAGAAGAAATCCTTCACTAAAAAGGTCTTCTACGTGTGCTTGGTTTGCAAGCACACGTAGAAGACGCTGACGTCAGGTAGGGGAGAACTTTGTAAGCGGTTATCTCTCAAACTATAAGGGTTTAAGAGATGCCGCTGATGGCATTTTTCTTCTTTATTTAAAGGGATAGTAATACTTCGTTTTAACTTTATTTTATTTTGTAGGCATTAAAAAAACATGAAGAATGATATAAGTCTTATCTCTCAAACCTTTATGGTTTGAGAGATATTCACAAGAAAATGTTCCCCTCCCGCCCCTTTTACCTACTGTAAGCCATCTCTTCTCAGATGTGGAATGCAGTCCATAGACCAGACAGATAACAGAAGGGGACAATCTTCTTTATATGAAAACAATGAAAGCCCTGCCCCCCTTGACAAGCTTTTCAGGTTTTTCCCTTATCTTAATTGAAGATTGTCCCTCTGTGCAATCTACCTGGGCACCTCCCTTCTGATCTGGCTGAAAAGTGTTAAATCAGTAAAAGGGGCGGGAGGGGGATATTTTGTCATTGAATTACTCCTGAACTACAACTCTGACAGAACTGAAATAACACTCTCCAAAGTCCAAATACTATGATGATTAATTAGAGCTGTTTTTATTATGAAACATTACTATCCCTTTAAGGGCTACAAAATAGGGATAAGTAATTTTTAAGTATTACTATCCCTTTAAAATGTTGTATGCATAAGAGCGTGCAACATGAAGGCGCATTAACCAGGTTGCCGGCTTTAAAATCACCACATCAGAATCTCGCCCGAATCAAAAGTGCGAGATTCTAATATCTCAGCATACAACGTCACTTCCATCCATTGCACTGCCCGCATACCTTAAGCAACATCACTTCCATCGTGGAGAATAATAGCAAATCACAATGAGCATAAGTATAACATAAAAACGTGTGTGAGCATAATCAAAGGTGGTTGTAGTGCGGTACTCCAATGCATTGCACCGCAGCTCAAGACGACAATATGTAACCCACTGATTGAACTGAACAACTCCAGCTAAATGAGTCATAGCAGTACTACAATACCTTGCACCACAGCTATATGGGCACAAAAAGGAGAAAGAAATGCACATTTACTGGACTGAACAAAAAGCTATGCAAGCTAAATGCATCGTTTAAATGCTCAGCACAGTAATAAAACAAGTAATTAAAGAGCGGTAACAATGGTACTCAAGGGCACCGCAGAATAAATGGTAATTACATTGAACTCAAAGTGATGCCAGCTGAACCCTTTATATGCCTGCTTGCCATTATTTTATTATTAAACAGCTTTTGTTGGAGCCGCTGTATTGTGCACACTTTGTTACATCAAGACATCTTCACCGCAGCTTTAAAGTGAGCAGTAACCGGAGTTCCCCAAGCAGAGAAGGTTATAGTATATGCCTGCTATCTGTGCCAGGCTTACCTGACTAACACATTTGTCACTATTGTGGTTTCATCTTATTTACACTACTAGGAACAACTATGGCCTCATAGTAAAGAGAGATCAGGGCCATACCTAGGTGTCTGAAGTGAAGCTAGCACAGAAAGTTAAGTGGTGGCCTGGGTAATTGAAGCATTTCTACCAGTCAAACAAGGTATGCTGACAATGACCGGGCAATGGGTTAATGCGGGAACAAGGTATGCAACGGGAACAAGGAACTAGGTCTCACTTGTGGCGCTCAAAGGGTTAAAACACCCTGGCAAAGTCACACAGCATTGTTATCTCCGGAGTTTAATAGGTAAAGGCAGTGGCTGTTGAATATTTTGATTCTCGCTTTTCTCGGTTAAATGTATGTGGGCTGGGTTGCAGCGACCTTTCAGGATGCGACATGAGAATCTCGCTCTTTCATGCAGGGCGAGATTCTCATGTCGCCCTTTTGATCATGGCGACATGTTCAATGCGCCTCTTAGCCGCGTTATTTTCTGTGCAACCTTTTAAAAGTGAACCATCCACTTCAGCCCTCAGAATAAATAATATTGTGGCAGGAATTCTTGCAATCGTAGAAAACATAGGTGAAAAATGGCAATGTTCCCACAGGAAATTGATTGGCAGTGGCAAAAAGGAGAAGATTTTATGTAGTTTTGCAAAAAAAGCAGGAAATTGTTTTTTTCACGAAAATTCCTGCGGGAAATTTCTCTGACTTTTCGCCCATCCCTAGGTCTGACGGTTGATCATCCCTGGCCTAAAACAACTAAGGAATGAGCCCAGTGCGCTGCAGGTTTAAATAGTCATATCTTGGCTTCAAATGAGACAGAGGTGCAAGCAAAGCTAAGCCGTCACAACTCCACCCTACGTAGCTATGCAAACCCGCACTCTGCAAATGCACCCACAATTGCAATAGGTCACAAGCACATACCTGTGAATGTGCACTGAGGAATCATAACATGCAAGTGAATACGCAGGAAGCTTTGTAACTGTAATGTGTCCTTGATGTCCCATTGTGAAGGGATTTTGCATTACCTTTGTGGATGGTAGGCATTTTGTGACTGTGTGCTTTATTCAGGAATATAAAAAGGTATAATTCTGGAGCAAACTACTGCAACTTGAGGATACATGAAAGTTCCCATTGATTCAAATGGAGCCTTCTAATTTAAGGGGTTAAAAATCCCATTTCAAGTCAAGGGGAATTTGGGAACTTGCATTTGGGTGCAATACTTCTATGGCCTGAAATTTTTCAGTGGTGCTGTTTTTGCACAGTCTATGGACAGCTCTGATCAGCTGACCATAAACCATAGGCTATTGTAGTAGTAACGGCACCACCGTAAAATTCTAGGCCATGATGGTACTGCAACCAAAGACTGAACATTGTAGTTATATTATTTTTTTTAATAAAACATCTTTCAGCGCTGGGACTACCCATGTCCATGTTTTCCTCAGCAATATATATTATTTCAGTTATCCCATACTATGTTATTATCCATTTAACTTTGTGAGTGTAGTCCTCTGTTCTCTGCAGTGTTTTCAGCTACACTTTCATGTACTGCCATGTTGAGGTGGATTCTAGGGACTTGGTGGAAGGGATATTGGTTAAAGGGACAGTAATGTCCCATAAAAAATATTCTTATTTTGTAGAGGTTAAAAAATAAATTATATGACACAAATCCTATATCTCAAACCTTTATGATTTGAGAGATATTCACATGTAAAGTTTCCCTTCTCCTGATGTCAGCTGTAAAGCTTACAGCAGGAAATTCGAGTCGACCTCCTTGAGGAGGCTGTTCAGCAGAGCTGCAATAGCACGATCTAAAAAGAACTACTTCACTGGAATGGTCTACAAAGTGTGCTTGCAAACCAGGCACACTTTGTAGACCTTTCCAGTGAAGTAATTCTTTTTATTAAATAATGTGATTTCAGCTCTGCTGCAGAGCCACCGGCTGGTCCCCGGACCGGGATCTCCTTCTGTCAGCACAGCGCTTACGTCAGGAGAAGGGGAGGGAGGAAGGAACTTTACAGGCGAATATCTCTCAAACCGTAAAGATCTGAGAGATAGGATATGTGCAACATAATTTATTTTTTTAATCTCTATAAAGCAAGAATAATTTTGTATGGGACGTTAGTGTCCCTTTAAGCCTTCGGGTTTAGTATTTGGCAGCAAGTTTCAACTCCTGTACAGTTTTTAACCTTTTGAATGCTAGAGACCTCTCTAACACCCAATGAATAAAGTTAACCCTTTTAGTGCCAGAGGGGTACATAACGCATTGCTCTCAATGTGTTACGTACCCCTCTGGCACTCAAAGGGTTAAAGTGATCCTTTTGGTATTTTACTGCATCGCTATTCAGCCATTTGCCTGTATAAAGGTGACTTCATGTTTTTCAAAGACTCTTTTGTAGGAAATCAAATAAACCTAGTTCTGAACATAGTTCAGCTAAAACACTGATTTGGGATTTGGTACCCAACCAACTAAAACCTAGCTTCAGGTTTCTATTCCCGCTTATGGTAACACTGCTCTTTTGACTAAAGCAGATGTACAGTGCTGCTGTTGTACTAGACTAGAGGTAAGCAATAGCTGGCTCTCCAGCTTTGTGAGACTACAACTACCTAGGAACTGCCCCGGAGACTCTGGTTTCTGAATTCATTACTGGGTTTCCAGGACGGAGGGTGATTCTCTAGGTAAGTTAGCTCCTTGGTGACTATACCCTCTTTCTGCCCCATCCTGCCTCTTTTCAGGACAACCCCTCCCTTTTCTCAATCCAATCCCCCCACTTCCTTTAAAGTGGACCTGTCACCTTGATGTTTTTTACATATTTGAACACTTTGTTCAAAACTGTCTATGTATCATGTTAACCAAAAGTTCAGCAGATGTATATTTTAGGAAACATTCACACTTTTCTTTCTGTAAAAAGTGAAAGTCTCCCTGTGCAGTACAGTGCTTCATTAACATGAAACATCATTGGAAAGCTTCATTAGCATATGAAAGATCACTGGCACTGCAACTGGCATATACTAGCATACAATACCAAACATTATTGTCTACTTAAATGTACATTCGCTGACCTTTTGGCTAATAAGACACATAGACAGTTTTTAAAGAGACACTAATGTCCCATAAAAAAATCTTCTAGTTTTATAGAGGTTAAAATAAACCATGTGCCAAAATCCTATCTCTCAAACCGCTATGGTTTGAGAGGTATTTGCTTTGAAAGTTCCCCCCTCCCTCCCTTTCTCCTGACGCCAGCATCTAGCTGACAGCAGGAAATCCTGGTCCGGGGACCAGCCAGTGGCTCTGCAGCAGAGCCGAAATCGCGTTATTTCAAAAGAATTACTTCATTGGAACGGTCTACATAGTGCCTGGTTTGCAAGCACACTTTGTAGACCGTTCCAATGAAGTAATTATTTTTAAATAATGAGATTTCGGCTCTGCTAAAGAGCCTCCTCAAGTCATACAACTTGAATCTCCTGTCAGCTTTACAGCTGATATCAGGAGAAGGGGAAGGAGGGGGGAACTTTGAATGCCTGTATCTCTCAATCCACAGAGGTTTGAGAGATTGTATTTGTAGAACTTATTATTTTAACCTCTACAAAATTAGAAAAAATTCTGGGACATTAGTGTCCCGTTAACCTCTTAACGACCCATGAAGGTCCAGGAGACTGGAATCGAATGCAAAAAAAAAAGCTCTGTGGTCCTTAAGTGACGGCCGCATGAATGCACAGCCATTCCTTAAGGGGATAATGAAGTTTTCAAATATGCAAGCTTGAATGAAGGTGACAGATCCACTTTAAGCCCTTCACACATTATGACATGTAGCGCATCATTGGACACTCCCACCCCCAACCTTAGTTGTTAAACCGGGAGCTGTGGACTTCCAGGTTCCCTGGTATGGAATCAACTGGCTGGGGATGATGGGAGTTGTAGTTCCCAACAGCTGAAGAGCCGAAGGTTGCCTGCCTTTTTACTGAATCCAGAACAAAGACAGGGCTATATGTGTAAACAAGAGGAGCATTTGTAGGGCATGCCAACTGCTCCATAGGGGGAAACTAAACAGTGTTATTGATTTAAACATGGCTAGAATGCTAGGAAGTTCTCCAGCACACTGCTTCTCAATATGTTACTGAAGTATCTAGCATTTCAGCCCCATTTAACTCAAGGAGAATTTAAATCAATGAGAATACTGAGAATCCTTATTTGTCCCCTATGGTTCAGTTGGTTTGCTCCAGAATGGCTCCCCTTTAACTTCCTGAAGTAGGCCACAAGAGAGTTTTTGTCTCGCACAAGAACAATAATACACGAGTGTCACAGATAACAATGTGTCCCTCTCCCTGTCAGAAGCAGAATGTATATGTCACGTGTATTCCTATTTCACTCACTCTGAGTTGTGTTTCTACTTGCAAAGTGCTGATAATGGACAGCACACAAGTGCTCTGCAGATAAAGATAAATGTGTTGTTGTTAGGCAGTCTCTCTTAGAGAAAGTAATACGTTATGGGTCACATTTATCAAAGCAAAACATGAGCAATTCTGTAACAATACAATGACCTGGACGCGCATTAGCGAGAGAGCGCCAGGTCACATGCCAGAACCCTCAGGGAAAAAGGCAAGCATACCTGGAACTTGCCGGCTTTCACCCGGAGACTCCGGATTTAGAGCTCTGTCTTCGGGTTGAAACCTTCAAAGCTGTGGGTAACGCTAACTCATGTGGCATTTGCGATTGCGAAGCTTAATTATAATTATAATGGATAGTATTACTGCTGCTGAATGTCCTTGCAGCTTGCCTGCACACTTTTCCCAGTGCGTCCATCCACCTCCGCTTACCTTGTGACCCACTCACTGTCATCCCACACCACCTGACTTAGTGACACATACCACTGCGATTTGCGAGCCAGCCAATTATTGCTGCTGGCATTGCTAGGGAAGAGCGACGCTAACGTGATGACATTGGCGTCACAAGGGAGCCGCACAAGGAGTGCCAGTGAGTGGAGGGCTGGAGGCAGAGCATGGTCAGCGGACTTCAGTAGAAGTGGAACCTCCGAACTGGCACTCAAAGGGTTAAAAGATCTCCTGGTCAGTCCGTTTGAAAAGTTCCCAGGTAGGGATGGGCGAAAATTTTCACCTCAAACTGAAATCGGCAAATAATGGCACTTTCCACTTGGCGAAAAATTTCCCTCGAAAAGTGCCATTTTTCCGCTTTTTTCAGCCTTTTCCTCCTGTTGAAATCAATGGGAAGAAAAATATTTCTCCACCACATGAAAGTTTTCTACAGCCATATAAAAGGGTGTCAGGCCCTCACAGCAGCCATTCTGTGTTTGTGAGAGGAGAGAGCAGCATGTTTTTAGCTAGAGGAGATAAAGGGGAATTGAAGTTTAGTTTAGGGAGTCATTTAGGTAGGACATTTGTTCTCTGTATTAGGGGAATCTGGGGGCACTCTAGGGGATAAGAAGGAAGGAAGGAGGTTGACCCCCAAATACTGAAAAAATTCCATGTGACTGGCAGCTAGAGACCTATCTGCTTGCTGATCTTGCTGTTATTGTCCTTGTGCTGGGTGGGGAAGTCTGGGGAAAGACGTTGATTTTGTTTTTCAGTTATAATTTTTTTGGACAGACTGTGATAAGGCAACAGGGTGGACAACTTAAAAAAAAGTAAATAAATAAATAAAAAGAAAATAAAAAAAAACAAAACAAACTAAATATCTTAAGTGACAGTGACTGACAGCTGACTGGGCTTAGGCAAGGCATCATACAGCTGCATCAGTTGTGTTGTGTACTGTACAGTAAAAAAAAACAGTGTAGTTGCAGAATGTCCAGCAAATGCTCAAGGGGAAGGGGGTTGGGGTGGAGCAGTGCAGGGACGTGAGAGTAAAGTAGTAGTTCAAAAACCTACTGCAGCAATGGTTGTTGCAGTGTGTGCAATCAGTGATGATGATCCCTCTACTCCAAGGGAGGATGCAGTTTGTCAGGGTCCCAGCAAAACTAGTTCCAGCACCACCAGTGCCAGTAGAAATAAAGAACCATATAAGAAGAACACTGAAGATGACAACAAGTCTCATTCAAGTGTCGATGATGCTGGCAATAGCATAATAGAGGAAGGTGTAGCAGCTGAACCGCCTGCTGCATCAGATAGTGAGACAAACAAGCACCAAAACACCCATAGTAGGGAAGTTTGTTAAAGTAAAAGTAAAAAGAAATAGTGTGAGACTTCCAAAAAGCTTAGAGGAATATAAGGGTAGTAGTGGGCAAGAACTGTCAGATGCTGCTGAGGATGACCTGTTGATCATGATGAAGATCTAGAATATATCCCTCCAGCATCCTTCTCTTGTTCAGATACAGATGAAGTTGAGAGTGAGGATGGTGACAGGGCTTTAAGATTAGCAGAAAGTCAAAGGCTGAATCTTCCACCACTTTTAACCCCTTAACGACATGTGCCGTACTATGACCGTCACGGTCCTTGAAATACTCAAGGACCGATGACGGTCATAGTAGGTCACATACTTTTTACTTACAGCGCTCTATCGGGAGCGCTGTAAGTAAAAATAGGGCCTGAAATTGACCGCTCCAAGATTGGAGCAATCTCTATCAGGCCCCATAATGACGTTCCGATATACGCAACAGGTCATGGGATGTAATCGTCGCAGGACCGCCAGTCGTTAAGGGGTTAAGGAGCACTGTGTCTGTCTATAAAGTGTTTGAGAAAGCCATTGGAAAGTTTGACCCTGGACAAGCACAGATGTCAAAAAGCACACAGTCACTCTATCAGTCATCATCAGCATCATCGCCTCTTCAAAGTCCAAGTCCCACTCAGCCACACACACCTGTTTTGAGTACCCAGCAACAGCAACACAGGTTTACATCCACAGTGTTAGATATGACAAGTACCTCTGGTGCTGCTGCTGTAAGTGTTGCACATTTGACACCCAGTAGTAGTGGCAGTAGAATTACATCAACATCCAGCTCCAGTAGTAGTAGTAGCAGAAACCACACATGACAGACAAAGCCAGGACATTAACAGCAGCACAGATGAGGAGGTGGAGGACAGATGGGACCACTGCTATGACCGATAAGTAATGTGTGTCAATAATTTGAGAAGAAGGATAGAGTACGACAATGGTAAAAATACATACACAGATCACACCATGCTAGTCCCCCACCACCACCACTACAATACATATCTACCACATTGTAGTTTGTTGTTTATTTTTTTTATTACTTGATATCATCCTGAATATGTGCCAGTGTCACTTAAGCAAGAAAGTGGGCAAAGGACAAATGCATTCTGCATGTTAACACATTTTTCAAGCCATATTTTGCTGTAGGACTCACAACTTTGACTTTCAGCCACTTATTTCTAAACTTCAGCCCTCAGAAGAAGTGATACTACAGTGGGAAATGTAGTACCTATAGGAAATATAGGCAAAAAATGTGTTAAAATATGCAGAAAATGTGTTAACATAGGTGGAAAATTTGTTAAAATTGGAGAAAAGAAGGACATTTTTGCATAGGCGGAAAGGCAAAATTTTTCGCGGAAAAGCAAAAAATCGTCACGTTTTCGCAAAATTTTTCACGGGAAATTTTTCACACTTTTTGCCCACCCCTATTCCAGGTATGAAGGCAAGTCTTCGAGAGGGGAACAGACAAAGACTGACAAGCTACGGTACAGAGCTGCACCCACAGCCTGTACATAAGTGACATCACTGGCTTGACTTTAAAAGCTAATATCTCCGATAATACAGCACCATAGTAAAAAAAATGTAGGATCAAAGATTCACTCCATGGGTGGATTCAGATTAAGGCTACTTTAATATAGGTCAGAGATCCCCTTTAATCGCTTAAGGACCGGCCTCACGCGCACGCGGCCGGCACTTAAAGACCACAGACCATTTTTTTTAATGCGGTCCGATTCAGGGCTCCCCGAATGGCGTGCAGCTGCACGGGGAGCCCTGAATTCCATGATGTATATGTACATTCTTGGTCCCTTAGGGACCTACACCCCGTGAAGTTCATGTACGTCATGGGTCAGTAAGGTGTTAACATGATATATCTAGCTTTATTTATTTGCCAGTGTATGAAGGTGCACCAGCCAGATACTAACATTCCACACTGCTTTCCATCCCAACTGTCATTCCCTGGCAGTCAGTACTAGCTGATTTGCTTAAACCGACAAGTAAAGCTAAATGTCTCTTAGCCATATGACTAACATAACATTGTGATACCTATATGCTACAAATTGGCAGTCCTACATTAAAAGCCCCATTTAAAATAATGTTTGGTATTCATATTTGTGTCCTATGGTACAGTTGATGTCATCCAGAATTGCAATGTTTAGCTTTCTGCTAGGAACATGGCCTAAATAGGGTCACAGAGAGAACTGGCACGTGATTGACTTCTAAGTGATTCCGAAATCTCTCTCTTTATATATATGGAAAGTGCATAAATGTCTTCTTTTAGGATAAAAAGTCCTTGTATGTTGCTGGGATATTAATGGGAATAGCATTAACCATGAACATAATCACAGCTGCGTGGAAGTGTAATGTTTGCTCTGTGCGGAGAATAAACACTAGCTGCTGTTTTGATGTCACCATTCCAGTTGACTGGAGAGGACAAACATGATCCCATCTGACACAAGTGAAAGCATGGGCTGGGTTACTACAGGCCGGTGTGTATGAGCTCTGTTGCAGTAGTGACAATTAACGGACCTTAAAAGAGCTGTACATTTTATTAACCCTTTGAGTGCCAGAGGGGTGCACAATGCATTACTTTGCAGATTGATTACCTCTGACATTCAAAGGGTTAAAGAAAAAATGTATATGCTATATGAGTAAAACAAGGGTACTACTTCTGCAGGAGTTTTCATTCAAAAAGTCGTTACAGCCCAAACTTTATTACTTGTAATGAAACTGTTAGAAATGGCACCAACTGGTATACAAAAGGCAAACTGTACTGTATTTTTATAATGCACTTTATGGGAACATTTGAGTCACTGATTATGGCTTTCTATTGTAAGTGATATTAAAAGTACCACCTACTGGCCACAAGAGAAAGCCACAATAATCGATGTCCTGATCAGCCAAGGACTAGATGGAGCTTACATCAATATTCTCCAATTCATATATGAAACTTCAGCAATACAGATCAACAGTAATTCAGTCCAGTTTAACATAGACAAAGAGGTCCGAAAGGAGACACAATCTCCTCAGAACTATTTTCTGCTTGTTTAGAAGAAATTTGCCTCAAACTAAATTGGGCCAAAATGGACTTAAGATAAATGGAGAATACCTACATTGCTTACGTTTTGCAGATGATATCATACTCTTTGTCAGTAGTCCTGAAGAACTGCAGGAACACATTGAAGAACCACCACAGGAAAGCAAAAATTTTGGCCTGAAGATGAATATCAACAAAACGCAAGTCATGTTTAACAAATTTACCAGACCAAGAAAAATCACAGTAGATGGACTAGAACTAGAAAAAGTGGACAAGTGTGTATACCTTGGACAGGAAATGTCAATGGATGGAAACACCATGATGGAAATAGAGCTCTGAATTAAATTGGGATGGCAAGTATTTGGAAAACTTAGTGGTACTGCCTTTAAGACAAATTTACCACTCTGCCTCAAGTGAAAGTTGTTTTTGACCAATGTATCCTCCCAGTCCTTACGTATGGCTGTGAATCATGGACAATAAATGCCAAAGCCATACAAAAACTTAAGGTTACAGAGAAAAATACGGTGCAGCGAATTCTAAACATAACAAAAAGAGTCCGAAAAACGTGTGCATGGATTCAGAAGCAAACAAAGGTCTACGACATCATTGAAAGAGTAAAGCTCCTGAGATGGACCACTCGATACTAAACTCCCAAGAAGAAGAGCAAAGACAAGATGGGCAGGTTAAATTTATCGGTACACAGTGGCAACAAAAGAAACAGGACCGAAGTTGTTGTAGGCTTGCTGAGGAGGCCTTCATCCTGCAGTGGATCGACAAAGGCTGGAGATGATGATGATATATTGATATGTATATATGTATATATATATATATATATATATATATATATGTGTGTGTATATATATCCTAAATAATAATTCACTAGGATGTTTGTCAGAAGCCGTCATGCGCAGTAGAGACTGCCCAAACGCACAGAATGCTGGGAGGTGTAGGAATGCTGGGAGCACAGAATGCTGGGAGTTCTGTGCTGGGAGCATTCTGTGCTCTCAGGCAGTCTCTACAGTGCATGACTGCGTCGGCAGCAGAACGCAGAGCAGGACCGGCGTCTAAACCCTTTGAGTGCCAGAGGGGTATGCTTTGCGGACCCCTCTGGCACTCAAACGGTTAACATCACCCGGAGTTTGGCCCGTGTACACAGGCTTTTACACTAGTATGTATATAATCAACTGTATACTGTGGAACCAATTGTTATATACCTTTCATTTAAGGAGTTAAAAGCCCCTTTGAATCAATGGTAATTTTTATTTGCTCCTATGATGCAGTTGGTTTGACCCTGAATTGCCCCAATTCTTCTTAGTAAATCAGTTTCAGAGAATCTGCCTGTCTATAGGAAACAGCCTCCCTAGTTCTTCTACCTTAACTGTTTACCTAGTGCTTGTTCCAGCCCTGAATACAGATGTACTTACAGTAGGAACATAACCCTATGAGTGCCAGAGGTGTATGCAACGCCTAGCTAAGCAATGCATGGATACCCCTCTGGCACTCATAGGGTTAATGCGAACTTGTCAAGCCAAATACAAAATGCTAACTTTACGGGGGATGGTATAGGAAGCCTTGTAAACATGAAATGTGCCATTGTTTCTGCAATAAATGAAGCATGTGCATGTAAATATTATCTTTGTCCCCCCCACCCCTTTTCTCACGTCTGCAGGAGCAGATATTTTCCACATCTGATGGGTTGTGCTTCCTCTGTCACCACTCCTTGTCACCAGACACACACATTTTTTTCTGCTTCTCAGCTAGTCCAGGGTCAGGCAGCTCAGGTTACCCAGTATCATACAGCTTCACCGCCAGGGGTGAGGTGATCACTGATTTACTGGATGATATTCCCTGCTCCATGCCTGGAGTTTTACGCCTAGGACCTATATTTTCACAAACTGACCATGTATCTTGTTACTTTATACACCATGTTTCTGTGTCGTCTTTCTCTCAATAGTCACAGAGAAAAAACCATACTTGTGTGTATTCCTAAAAAAAAAAAAAAAAAAAAAGGAATTGCATTGTAACCCATGCAGTGCTGGAGGTAATGGAACATGTATAATGGAGGTAGACTTCCATATGGATGTGTTCAGTTTAATGCAATGAATTGTGTCAGAGAATGAGACTAGGCAAAATTTGGTGGATATAAAGAACTGCAGTAACACTCACCACTGACTGGCAAAAATATTCCTCTGCTGTTCATAAGATACAGCATTGAAATTAAGGGCTGATGTCACCAGAAAGGGGTAGGATCACTAAAAATTGTTTTAATGTGCCTAAAATATACACACTGCAGAGACATTGCAAAACAATGTTGTTCTTTCTAGCTACAGTGAGGGAAAAAATTATTTGATCCCCTGCTGATTTTGTACGTTTGCCCACTGACTAAGAAATGATCAGTCTATAATTTTAATGGTAGGTGTATCTGAACAGTGAGAGACAGAATAACAACAAAAAAATCTTGAAAAACGCATTTCAAAAAAGTTATAAATTGATTTGCATTTTACTGAGTGAAATAAGTATTTGACCCCTTTGCAAAACATGACTTAGTACTTGGTGGCAAAACCCTTGTTAGCAATCACAGAGGTCAGATGATTCCTGTAGTTGGGCACCAGGTTTGCACACATCTCAGGAGGGATTTTGTCCCACTCCTCTTTGCAGATCCTTTCCAAGTCATTAAGGTTTCAAGGCTGACGTTTGGCAACTCAAACCTTCAGCTCCCTCTACAGATTTTCTATGGGATTAAGGTCTGAAGACTGGCTAGGCCACTCTAGAACCTTAATGTGCTTCCTCTTGAGCCACTCCTTTGTTGCCTTGGCCATGTGTTTTGGGTCATTGTCATGCTAGAATACCCATCCACAACCCATTTTCAATGCCCTGGCTGAGGGAAGAAGGTTCTCACCCAAGATTTGACTGTACATGGCCCCATCCATCGTCCCTTTGATGTGGTGAAGTTGTCCTGTCCCCTTAGCAGAAAAACACCCCCAAAGCATAATGTTTCCACCTCCATGTTTGACGGTGGGGATGGTGTTCTTGGGGTCATAGGCAGCATTCCACCAAAGAGCTCAATTTTGGTCTTATCTGACCACAACACTTTCACCCAGTTCTCCTCTGAATCATTCAGATGTTCATTGGCAAACTTCAGACAGGCCTGTACATGTGCTTTCTTGAGCAGGGGGACCTTGCAGGCGCTGCAGGATTTCAGTCCTTCAGTGTGTAGTGTATTACTAATTGTTTCCTTCGTGACTTTCGTCCCAGCTGCCTTGAGATCATTGACAAGAACCTCCCGTGTAGTTCTGGGCTGATTCCTCACTGTTCTCATGATCATTGAAACTCCATGAGGTGAGATCTTGCATGGAGCCCCAGACCGAGGGAAATTGACAGTTATTTTGTGTTTCTTCCATTTGCGAATAATAGCACCAACTGTTGTCACCTTCTCACCAAGCTGCTTGGTGATGGTCTTGTAGCCCATCCCAGCCTTGTGTAGGTCTACAATCTTGTCCCTGACATCCTTGGACAGCTCTTTGGTCTTGGCCTTGGTGGAGAGTTTGGAATCTGATTGATTGCTTCTGTGGACAGGTGTCTTTTATATATGTAACAAGCTGAGATTAGAAGCACTCCCTTCAAGAGAGCGATCCTAATCTCAGCTTGTTACCTGTATAAAAGACACCTGAGAGCCAGAAATCTTGCTGATTGATAAGGGCTCAAATATGTATTCACTCAGTAAAATGCAAAGCAATTTATAACATTTTTCAAATGGGTTTTTCTGGATTTTTTTGTTGTTATTCTGTCTCTCACTGTTCAAATAAACCTACCATTAAAATTATAGACTGATCATTTCTTTGTCAGTTGGCAAATGTACAAAATCAGCAGGGGATCAAATAATTTTTCCCTCAGTGTACACATAGTTTATTTTGCGGGACAGGTTCTCTTTAAAGCATAACTACCACCCCTTCTAAACTTGCCCCCAAATAATTACCCATCTGGTGACTAGCTGCTCAATAGTGCCAGTCGCCAGAATTATTACTGCGTTATTGAGAATTCCTACTGTTCCTAGGACTGACCGCCAGGAAACAGAGCAGACTTCTTTGTATAGTGACATCTGTGCGCCTGTGCTGTCCATCCCAGTCTGCTCTAGGAGGCATTGCTAGGAGCCTTCCGGGACCAGAAGGGGCTGACAACGCAGGCATCACTATGTAAAGATGTCTGCACTGTTTCCTGGCTGTCAGTCCCAGGAACAGTAGGAATTCTTAATAATGCGGTAATAATTCTGGCGATTAGTGCTATTGAGCAGTAGTCACTAGATGGTTGGTAGTTCTGCTTTAAGACCATAACTTATGTAACTGCAGAATATTGAAGCTGAGCATCAGACAGAGAAAGAGAAGGAAAATAACAGAGCGAGCCAACTAAAGCAGGTCAGCCTTACCACAGGAAGAGGGAGGTGAAACACGACATAATCGTGGTGTTGTACACCCAGTGCTTTTGATTGATATTCTGTTTACAAGGACCTGCCAGGTGTTATTCTGCTACTATCCATGAAATGCTTTTTATCTTACAGCTTGTAAAGATTTCTTGGGTAGTTCTGCAACCTGCAAATAAATCACAGATGGAACTATGTGGTTTCAATAAATATGTTTCAAGAAATGCAGGACCTTATGCACAAAATTAATGAAGAATGGAGCAAACAATTTGCTCCATTGGGAATAAATTAAAAAAAAACCAAGTATACATTTATTTACATGGGGCTTTTAACTCCTTAAATTCTAAACCATATGGTTTCAGTAGATAGGTTCCAAGATATTTAAGACCTTATGCTCAAAGGAAATGCTAGTATTTGCTTGGCAGGGAGTGGAAGGTGTGAAGGAGAGAAGAGTGAAATGTTAGATCTGGCTTGCAGGGAGACACAGATATGAGGGAGAGCTTTGTGTAATGTTAGTATTTGGCTCGCAGGGAGTGGCAGGCGGGTGGGAGAGAAGACTGGAATGTTAGATCTGGCTGTCAGGGAGATGGAGACAGGAGGAAGAGCTGTGTGTAATGTTAGTATTTGGCTGACAGGGAGTGGCAGGTCCAAGAGAGAGAAGAGTTGGATGGTAGACGTGGATGGCAGAGAGACTCAGGTAGCAGGGAGAGCACTGTGGAATGTTAGTATCTGGATGGCAGGGAGACACATGTAGGAGGGAGAGCAGTAATGTTAGTATTTGGCTGGCTTGGACTGGAAGGTGTTATTATAGAACTTGGATGGTGGGTAGAGGCAAGTGGGAAGGAGAGCAGAACAGAATGTTAGTATCTGCCTGGCAGGGAGATGCAGGTAGGATGAAGAGCAGTGTGTGATGTTAGTGTATGGCTGGCAGGGAGTGGCAGGCAGGAGGGAGAGCAGAATGGAATGTTAGATCTGGATAGCAAGGAGACACAGGTAGGAGGGAGAGCAGTGTGGAATGTTAGTATTTGGCTGGCAGGGAGTAGCAGGCGGGAGGGAGAGAAAAATCTTACTACATGACTGGCAGAGAGTGACAGGTGGGATGGAGAGAATAATGGGCTGTTAGTATCTGGCTGGCATGCCAGCCAAAGCTGCCTAATTTGTATAAATTGACAAATAATGTGAAATCTCAATAAGTATTGTTAAAAAAAATGGCTAGAGTAAATAAAGGTGAGTTTTGAAAGCTCTTTCAAAATACCCTAGGTTAATCTTAATTTGTTGATTCCACTTTAAGTATTAGTGGATCAATTCTTGGACAAGTAATTGTGAATCTGGAAAAATATAATAATAATAACCCTGTTGGTTTAATTGGGTTTATAACCTCCTGGAATGCCAGAAAGGTCTGCAGTGTATGTGTGTGTATGTATTTATGTATACATGCTCAACTAGGAACAAAAATGCTAGGATATACAGCAGACTGTATAGGACTGGTAGGAACCTTGGGTGTAATGTCTTTCAGCTCCCAGGTATCATACAGAGAAAAGAAATACCCCGAGGCACATCATTCTCATCCGTCCAAGATGACAGCGATAGGCAGATATGTGCGACAGAGGGAACATAATAGAAAGCTGGGATGATTGGAGTGAGCGCTTAAAGGGAGGGACAACACATAGAGGAGAAGGTGGTGAATGGGAGAGAGGGCATGTGCACAGGAGTTTGAGAAAAGGGAGACGGATGTGAAACTCCTTGCAGAGAATTTGACAGGAGTGGGCATCTTGTCAAAAGCACGCCCCTTGTATTTTTAAACAGGCAGTAAAGACATTAGCAAATCTCCTCCTTACTGCCTCCCCGGATGTGACAGGTACGGCCATGGGATTCTCTGTCACTTGACTGCCTACTTTTTTGTACTATAGAAATTTGTATAAATCCCATCCTGGTTTTGGCAAGCACACTATAAGGTGAATTTCTCCTGCTTTACTCACTTACTAACTTTAATTTACTTTACTCCCTTTAAAGACGAAGGGCATACATGTACTTCATGGGCAGAATGTGCCTAAAGGACCCATGATGTACATGTACGTCCTGGAATTCAGCGGTATCCTTGCGGCTGCACGAGACTCGGGGATTCCTGAATCGGTTGAATGAAAGAAAAAAAAATCTGCGGTCCTTAAAGGGATAGTAATGTTTCATAATAAAAGCAGCTCTAATTAATCATCATAGTATTTGGATTTTGAAGAGTTTCAGTTCTGTCAGAGTTGTAGTTCAGGAGTAATTCAATGACAAAGTATCCCCCTCCCACCCCTTTTACTGATGTAACACTGCTCAGCCAGATCAGAAGGGAGGTGCCCAGGTAGACTGCAGAGAGGGACAATCTTCAATTAAGATAAGGGAAAAACCTGAAAAGCTTGTCAAGGGGGGCAGGGATTTCATTGTTTTCATAGGAAGAAGATTGTCCCCTTCTGTTATCTGTCTGGTCTATGGACTGCATTCCACATCTGAGAAGAGATGGCTTACACTAGGTAAAAGGGGTGGGAGGGGAAACTTTGCTTGTGAATATCTCATAAACCATAAAGGTTTGAGAGATAAGACTTATAGCATTCTTCTTGTTTTTTTAATGCCTACAAAATAAAATAAAGTTAAAACGAAGTATTACTATCCCTTTAAGTGCCGGCCGGGAGGGGATTAACCTGAGAGCTGAATCTTTGCCAGCTGTACACACTGATGGAGAGAAATTCACTGACAGGCATTATATAGTGTCCTAAAGACAATGAACATTGCACCTGGGGGTGGGAGGGGTGCTCAAACCAACAGAAGCCACTATTAAGCCAGAGTAATTGAATGATAAAGTATCCTCCTCCCACCTCTTTTACCTAGTGTAAGCCACCTCCCCTCAGATGTGGAATCTGGTCTCTTGACCAGACAGGTTGCAGCATAAGGAAAACCTCCCCCCCTTGACAGGTTTTTCAGGTTTTTCCTTATGCTCACTGAAGACCGTCCCTCAGGATAGACTAAAGGATCAATGTACAGCTTGGAGAAGAGAAGACTGAGGGGCGATATGACAGAAACAGTCAAATACACTAAGGTATTAAACAAAGTGCAGGAATGAAGTACATTTCAAATGAGTAGAAATGTTAAGACAAGAGGCCATAGTCTAACACTAAAGGGACTTAGATTAATGTAAGAAAGTTTTACTGCGTTGAGAGGATGGCAGAAACATGGAATAGCCTATCAACAGAAGTGGTAGAGGTTAATACAGTAATGGAATGTAAGCATGCATATGATAGGTCTAAGGCTATCCTGAACATAAGAAAAAAGACCAAGGCCAAATAAGGTTTGAGTTTTTTTATACAGTAGGAAAAATAGGCAGACTAGATTGGCATAATAATTTTTTCTGCAGTTATATTCTGTTTCTATGTTTCATTCTCACTTGAGTGCTTTCATTCTCTCTTGAATTAGTTAACTATTTCTTGCTTTCTCTCACTAAAATGTGATATCACTCTGGCATGATCTGTCTTGCTCTCTTGTATTTGCTCTCTCTACTTTACTATGCATGCTCTGTCTTGCTCTCTTGAATGCATTCTCTTGTATCTGCTCTCTCTGCGTTATTATGCATGCTCTGTATTGCTCTCTTGTGTCTGCTCTCTCTGCGTTATTATGCATGCTCTGTATTGCTCTCTTGTATCTGTCCTCTCTGCGTTATTATACATGCTCTGTATTGCTCTCTTGTATCTGCTCTCTCTGTGTTATTATGCATGCTCTGTATTGCTCTCTTGTATCTGCTCTCTCTGCGTTATTATACATGCTCTGTATTGCTCTCTTGTATCTGCTCTCTCTGTGTTATTATGCATGCTCTGTATTGCTCTCTTGTATCTGCTCTCTCTGTGTTATTATGCATGCTCTGTATTGCTCTCTTGTATCTGCTCTCTCTGTGTTATTATGCATGCTCTGTCTTGCTCTCTTGAATGCATTCTCTTGTATCTGTCCTCTCTGCGTTATTATACATGCTCTGTATTGCTCTCTTGTATCTGCTCTCTCTGCGTTATTATGCATGCTCTGTATTGCTCTCTTGTATCTGCTCTCTCTGCGTTATTATACATGCTCTGTATTGCTCTCTTGTATCTGCTCTCTCTGTGTTATTATGCATGCTCTGTATTGCTCTCTTGCACACTGTGGGCTGGATTCTATTGCAGGTGCTAAATGTTAACACCTGTTTTATCAAACATTTTCCTACTGAAGTCTATGGGGGAGATAAACGCAGAGATAAAAATAGCATCTCCCTTTCATGCATTCTTTCCTGAATATGATCCTAAATTGATGTTCTATTGTCCACCATGCCATGCCATACTATGTCAGCATATAGTTACCAAAAAGGGATTAGTCCATTTTGTATTTTTAGAAGTCTGCACAACTGCTACTATTTGAGTGATAATATGATTAATAATATTGTTATAATTTGAGGGGATGAATGTTACCATCTTAATTAGTTTTTTTGTGTTCATTTTTTTTTTAAATCATCATATAGTTACCTATTGACAGAATAGCTCCCCTGGTAATCCAGGCCTGCTGAATTGTGAACTACAGTGCACCAGAATTGTAGCAACAGGGGCATCTCAGAACAGTGGCTGACCTTGGGGGGGCAGGGGAAAATTGCCTCCTGGGCTGGTCATATGTCTGGGCCAGTGGAGCTCTGCCTTGTTCCATCTCCCATTTGCTGCTGTGGAGGTACACTAGTGATACCACAGAGCTTATAATTGAAATGGAGCAAAATAAATGATACAACAGAGCTTATAATTGAAATGGAGCAACATAAATTATACCAAAGAGCTTATAATTGAAATGGAGCGACATAAATTATACCAAAGAGCTTATAATTGAAATGGAGCTCCACAAATGATACCACAGAGCTATCCTCCAAATGGAGCCACACTCGCATAAACCATTTCCCTTGTACGCTCTGTAATATTATTGGTGTAGCTTTACATAAATTGTTTGCTCTGTAGTACCACTAGTTTAGCCCCATTTCATCTGTAAGCTGCATGGCATCACTTGCCTTACTTCACAACATTAATGCCAATTTAAAAATGAACAAAATGGGGTGGGCTGATACTAGGCTCCAATGATAGTAGAAATTGGCCACTTGATTGTATTTGCCCCATTGGACCACAAGTTGCCAGCCCTCCCCTGTCTGAGAAGGGAACAATAGGTGTCCATCAGTGCTGCATCGTGTAGGACAGATTCCATAGACCCTGTGTATGGAGCATGTCTATGGTGAACGTATCTATGTTCCAAGCATTTAGATTAGTTTTTTGACCCCTCGAAATGCTGATAGGAGTATATTGGTGCAAACTTAGTAAAACATGATAATTACCCTCTAACGCTTTGAGTGTCAGAGTGGTATCCAACGCATTGCAACACAATGCTTTGGATACCTCTCTGACACTGAAAGAGTTAAATAGCATTGAATTAGCATACATGTATCAAATAGACACCTCTAAAGGGACTTCACATAACATTTTGCATTTAGTAAAGAGTAGTTAAATGTTTGCAGTAATCTCCCTTTAAGGAAAGCAGGAAGGCATTGCAGTTAAAGCAGCCAGTGGTAATATTAATCTAGGGTCGGCACATCCAAGTAAAACAAACACTTCTCAGTTGTTTTTCTATTCTGCTTGCGTTGGCTAATCTTTCCTGATCTCTATGTTATTACTTCAAAAGCCATATATTCCTAGATGATTCTGGACAGTGTACAAGTGGCTACATAGTTTATTGGACAAACATGCAACATCAATATTGTAGCAGTTCAGTTCCTTACAGCAATGCTTTAAAATAAGCAAATAAAATATACACATATAAGTGTTTAGAGCAGTGCTACTCTCACTTCTTCATGTCAAGGTACCCTTTAGTTTAATACTAATCTCTGTGGAACTCTAACAATTATACTTTTTAACCGTCTTCACAATGTTCTGGAGACCTGTTTAGTTAGGTTGTTATTTCAGTACTATCAGAGTTGTAGTACAAGAGTAATTGAATAATAAAGTATCCCCCTTCCACCCCTTTTACTGATGTAACACTGCTCATCTCAGAGCAGCAATAGTGTCCGGATGGATCACAGAGAGGGACAATCTTCAGTGAGCATAAGGGAAAATCCGAAAAACCTGTCAAGGGGGGCAGGGTTTTCCTTATGCTCACAGTAAGGAGATTGTCCCTTACTGCAACCTGTCCGATCAAGAGACCAGATTCTACATCTGAGGGGAGGTGGCTTACACTAGGTAAAAGGGGCGGGAGGGGGATACTTTATCATTCAATTACTCTTGAACTACAACACTCACAGTAATGAAATAACACTCTCTATGCCTCAAATACTATGAAGATTAATTGGAGCTGCTGTTTTTGTGAAACATTACTATCCCTTTTATTTTGGTTCAGTATCATATGTATCTTAAAGTAGGACTATCATCTTCATAATAGTGTTCCCCAATACATTAGTAATATAGCGATAAGCAAAGGCATACTTGTATTATGTTTAATAAGTCCATGTTATTGAAGTAATCCACCTTCTTCTCCAGGCATCCAGGGCACAGAGCTTACAAGAGAAGAACTGTGCTCCTGCGCAGGCAGCAACTTCCGTTACCTTAAGGTAACCAACAAACTTCACCACTAATCCGGGCAGCGCACGGGACAGACAGTGCAGACTCTGGGGCAACTTTCCTCTAAAATGTCTGCGCTGTTGTCCTCTGGATGCCTGCTGGAGAAGATGGATTACTTCAATAACACTGACTTATTAAACATGATACAAGCATGCCTTTGCCTATCTCTATATTAGTAATGTTTTGGGGAGCAATGTTATAAAGATTATAGTTCTGTTTTAATGCTTTTTGGTACTGTAACAGTAGATTATCAGGCTAAATTATATCAGGTAAATGTTAGTATTATTTTCATCCGATATTACTGAAATGTGTTCTGTGGATCCCCTTGAACTACTTCAGGAGGCCCTGGGGTTCCGCAAAACACAGTTTGAGAACCACTCCTTTAGAGGATCTGCATTTCAAGGAATTATTGAAAGGGACATACATACAGTATATAAGAAGTGAGGGAAGAGAGGAGAGCTCACTGGCTATTATAGGAATGGATCACTCCAATCTGGACAAATATGGGAACTGGAACTTCAGTAGAAACAAAGCAACAGGGCGCGAACAACCATATTATAGGAGGAAGAGAGGGTAGATGGATACCACTGATGACTCAGTTGTTCTTTACTGGTCTCTAGGCTTGAATGTAAAAGTATATATAAAAACATGAACAGAACAGACACCACTACTGATCAGCCTAATGCATTTCATTTAACAGTGCGGCACTTCCCCCATTCAAGGCATTTAAAGTCCAGTATAAACTAAAGGCGATTTGGCTAATTTTTTTGCAGTTGGCGTACTCCAGAATCGCTCCACGTTTCTCTTTTGCTCAACGTTATATAGAGGGATTTTTTTTATTCAATAGTAACTGTTTTTTTTTTTTTAACACCTTTTTTAAGTAGCAATAATGAGTAATGACAATATGAATACATACTTGTATTGCCTCTGTATTAAAATCCTCTGCTTAAAGCAGATATAATACCTCTTAATAGTAACACCCCACTAACCTTACAATTTTCAGAAAATCCTTATATCCCCTAGGTTTTTTTTTACGTTTTTTTTTTTTTTTTACGTTTTGCCTTTGTTCAAGAGATACCATGTTCCGTCAGTTCGTGCAGGCGGACATGACAGGTGCTGGCAGTGTTTTGTTAAGCTGGAGCAGGCAGACTGCATGAAACTGATTAAGATTACCATGTTCAATGGGTGGAGCATGTCCTATGGTCTTCCCCCTCAATGGATGTGACATCCAGGACTTACTGAAGCCTTGAATAAAGGCACAAGGACACAATTCATAGAGGCCATTAGGATTTTATGGCCATAGTAAGATAAGTGTGAAGTTATTATTATTATTTTTTAATACACTGAATAAAGTTTCTTGTTAAAGGGATAGTAATACTTCATTTTATCTTTATTCTGTTTTGTTGGCATTAAAAAAACATGAAGAACGATATAAGTCTTATCTCTCAAACCTTTATGGTTTGAGAGATATTCACAAGCAAAGTTTCCCTTCACTGACCAAAACAGTCAAGTCTGCCATCTAGCTGTCAGATTTGGAATCCGGTCTGCGGACCGGCCGTGGCTCTACAGCAGAGCCGAGATCGCGAGATATAAGAAGAACTACTTCATTCGAATAGTCTACAAAGTGTACCTGGTTTGCAAGACCACTTTTTAGACCCTTCCAATGAAATAGTTATTTTTATATCTTGTGATCTTGGCTCTGCTGAAGAGCCAGAGGTTGATCTGCGGACCAGATTCCAAATCTGACAGCTAGATGGTAGACTTGACAGTTTTGGTCAGTGAGGGGAAACTTGTGAATATCTCTCAAACTATAAAGGTTTGAGAGATAAGACATATTGTTCTCCATGTTTTTTAATGCCTACAAAACAAAGTAAAGGTAAAACGAAGTATTACAATCCCTTTAAATCATTGATTACTCACTTTTGGACGTGTCTCAGTTTATCCTACCTTTTGCATCTGTGATGTATTTCAAACAAAAAATGGAAGCCTCAATAAGATTTTTTTTTCTATTCATGACACAAATCCATTTGTGAATGGTGACACTATGCAGTTTTTTGTTTTAAAGAGCAGAACAATTAACTACAGGAAAGCATATATTTGGAGGGTTTTTCCTAAAGAGTAAACCCAGGTTCAAAAGTTATTGCAGTTTAAACAGATTTTGTTATATATTAAACTGTTAACAGCAGTGCCACCTGATGTTCAGACAGATATTCTATTATATTCTATGGGAGAGGTGAGCCACTGGCTACTACCCCCCACTTCCAGAGTTGGACTTAATTTTATTTTACATAATAAAAGTTTGCTAATCATTTTTATTTATTCTGCATAACTGCAAGAATGATGTTCATCAGGAGTAGTCAATCTGTGGCCTTTCATCTGTTGTTGGACTACAATTTCCATCATTCTTAGCCAACCTTTGGATGACAGCAGATGAATTATAGTCCAAAAGTAAAGAAACACAGATTGCCCGCCTCGCATATACACAGTCAACTTGCAACTTGACACACATATTAAATTAACACCTAAACTACAGTTTTTCAATCTCAAGTTAACAACTCTCCTAATAACATGATCTTAGAGTAAAGTTGCCAAGATCCTATTCTGTCCAGAAAAGCACTACTTACGTTTCCAACATAAATCCCTCTAACTGAAATGTGCTTTTTTCTTTCAGACTGAGGCTACACGAGGAGAAAGTCATTAAAGACAGAAGACATCATCTGAAGACTTACCCAAATTGCTTTGTGGCCAAAGAAGTGATTGATTGGCTTATCGACAGAAAAGAAGCTTCCGATAGGGAAACAGCAATAAAACTTATGCAAAAAATGAACGATAAAAGCATTATCCATCATGGTGAGTGAACTTCCTATTACTGCACTTTTATAAGATGTAATAACTTGATGATGTCTGGGGTTGTATATAAATGGGTGGAACATCTCAGATGTTAGATAATAAGAAAGATTATGGTAATGCTTTGAACAAGGGCAAAATGAACTCTCCCCAGCAGACAAAATTGATGAGTAAGAGTGGAAATATGTGAAACGCGTGGTCTTTTTATTCTCTGCATGTGTCCTGAACTATGCTCCATCCAGTGCCCATGGGAATTAATGGTTTAAAGGGATAGTAATACTTCATTTTATCTTTATTCTATTTTGTAGGCATTAAAAAAACATGAAGAATGATATAAGTCTTATCTCTCAAACCTTTATGGTTTAAGAGATATTCACAAGCAAAGTATCCCCCCCTGTACAGCCAGATCAGAAGGAATTTGCCCAGGTAGACTGCAGAGAGGGACAATCTTCAATTAAGATAAGGGAAAAAGCTGAAAAACTTGTCAAGGGGGAAGGGATTTCATTCTTTTCATACAAAGAAGATTGTCCCCTGCTGTTATCTGTCTAGTCTTACAACCAGATTCACATCTGAGAAGAGATGGCTTACACTAGGAAAAAGGGGCGGGAGAGGGAACTTTGCTTGTGAATATCTCTTAAACCATAAAGGTTTGAGACATAAGACTTATATCATTCTTCATTTTTTTAATGCCTACAAAATAAAATAAAGTTAAAACGAAGTATTACTATCCCTTTAAATAAAAGTCAGGTTTTACTTATAACATAACTCCCAACATTTAAAATGGCCAAAGAGACCACTTGCACAGGGGTACTCCTCAAAAATATGATAAGTTTTGGGGCTGTTGGCAATTAAGGGCTCCACATAGTTGGGACTGAAGAAGTAAGGGGGGCTACCTGGGTAGGCATACTTCTATACATACTCATGTACATTATGCCCTTTGTGCTGTCACGCTGTAGACAGGGTGGATGGGACTTATTGCCTTCTCAGGGGATGTGGGGCTGTCTGGCTGTACGGGGTGGGTGGGGGAGAGAGAGAGCTAAGGGAAGGAGAGGGTGGGTGGTTGGTTGGGAGCGGGAGGGTGGGTTCTTGGGAAGGGGTGTGAGTTTTAAAAAGGGGGTAAAAGTTATGGGCTTGCTGAGCTGATAATATCGCTGTGTACACTGTACTTTATTTTCTATTGTTCTGGCTACATGTACCTAATATGTATAAGTTTCATTTTGTACGTAGTTGGCTTGGTATGGCTTGTTAATAAAAACAATAAAAAAAAATAGCCAAAAAGAGACACTTTATCACGGTGCCCGTGCTCCCCTTGTGACATTCTGTCAGTCTACACTGTGCTTTACTCCCATTGGCTATTCTATGTTTTGTCCCACCCAGTATGGCCTTTATATACTGGGCTCTGGCACTCCCCCGGTGCCCTTTCGTGGTATTCCTGTACCAGTGCTTGTTCCTGCTCTCAGTGATTCCCAGCGTACCAACTTGGCCTGCCTGACTACTCTGCATCTCGTCTCCTGCCTGTGTACCGACCGGATTGCCTGACCATTCTTCTGCGCCTGCTCCTGTGTACCGACCCGGCTTGGCTGACGTTCCTGCTCCTGTGTACCGACCAGGCTTTGCTGATGTTCCTGCTCCGTGATTCGACCCGGCTTGGTTGACGTTCCTGCTCTGGCTGCCGCTGTGTCGCCTTGGCGACATTCCTATCCATCAGGCATTTGAGACGCTTCCGGTTGGTTACGACCTATGGGCGAGTTGCTCAGTTGCCCAGTCAGTCCGGTCACGGCAGTGTTCAGTTGTGTCTCCGTTACAGCAGAGTGCAAGTGGCCTAGTCTCCGTTACTGCTCCGGCATTGTGCCATTGGCCTTGTCTTCGTTACTGCTCCTGCAGAGCGCAAGTGGACTAGTCTCTGTTACTGCTACGGCAGTGTGCCATTGGCCTTGTCTCCGTTACTGCTCCTGTAAAGCGCAAGTGGCCTGGTCTCCGTTACTGCTCCGGCAGTGTGCCATTGGCCTTGTCTCCTTTACTGCTCCTGCAGAGCGCAAGTGGCCTAGTCTTCATTACTGCTATGGCAGTGTGCCATTGGCCTTGTCTCCGTTACTGCTCCTGCAGAGCGCAAGTGGCCTAGTCTCCATTACTGCTACGGCAGTGTCATATGTTGCTCAGTTCCTGATATTACTCTGGCAGTTCACGTTTGTTCTGCTAACCTATTTCTGGGCATTACGTATCCTTAAGCTCTCTATATTGAGTGAGCTCCATCACAGACCTCTCTTCACATGGGACTGTTTACACTCATTGAAGACCATTAACCCATGCAGTACCTTTCTCCTGGGAATTCATCGTATTCTGCCTGACCTGTGTCAGTATATGCTGTTATGGACTCTATGGTTATACTGGACCTGTGTAGGCATATGTATATGTAATCTGTCGTATGTCTCTATTATTCTGCTTAAATACTACAGGACCTGTGAGGGTTATTATATTACTGTGATTTCAATAAATGTGTGTTTTATCCTAAACCACTATGTCTGTGTGTCAAACAAACCGTTACACACTTGTGTTTTTGGTGGTGTTGCAGGGGTTGTGGCTGGTGGATGGGACATTACAGAGAAGTTTTAGGTTATATCATAACCTACTGACACCTCTTTGTGTAACTGAATAATGATTTAGATCAATAGCAAAGTATTTTATTTACACAGACTAATATATAAACACATATACTGAAGTATATATAAACATTAATGTAAGTTTTATTGCTGTGAAGCAATGGGATACACTTATACATACAACATACAGTCTGATCTCCTAAACAGAGGGACACAAGGGTGGGAAAGAGGTACAGAGGGATTTTAGGCCTCAAAGAGGGACTGTCCTGACTAAAGAGGGACATTTGGGAGGTACGTTATAATTATGTGGTGTCGGTGACCTGACATCATAAATGTTTGGGAGTGGCGGCCTGTTCTTTTGTATCAGCCTTCACTATAAGCCATATTCACAGACCATGCAAAAGTGCTTGACAACGTAGGTGAAATATTAACTCTTAATAAGATACATTAATTGAAAGTGCGTGCTGCTTTGATTAACAGTATGTCAGTCTTGTTGTTCAAAACTTAGTAATAAATAGTCACTCCTCAGATCTGAGAAGATTCCTGCAGGGTCAGGTGAAGCTTCTCTCTTCTCTTGGCTTGACCAGCAACTGGTAATATGGGGTCTGAGCTGGGGCAGGCTTCCTCCCTGGTCAACCCCTTAATAATTTGATGGTCCCATGTCTTTTTTTCATCTTCATCAACTGTGATACTACTAGGAATGCACAAAGCTTGTATTTCACCGTGCGTATGTGCAGCAGTAATGTTGATTCTGAGCAAGAAGGAAGTCGCTGAACACGCTGGGATAAGTAAGAAGCTTCACCTGACCCTATAGGAATTGGCATGGGCTTCGGTGAGCAACTCTGTAAGTACTCACAAGACTGACATAGTGGTAGTCAGGGTAGCATACCCTTTCACTAATGAAGTTTATTTATGAGCGTGACCTCCTGATTTGAACCCCTTCAGTGTAAGAGGAGTGTACAAGGCATTTCAAGGGAGATTTTGGGAGATCCTTTTCCTTCTTCAGGTCAATTGGCCAAAATTTTGTGTAAAACAGAGCTGAATTCTAAAGAAAGATAACTGCGTGTGGCAAAGCTGTTACATTTTACTAAGTTTGTTCCAATGAGCACCCTCAGAAATAAAAATCTGGGTTGTGTGCACAGTTTACACAGACTCACTTAAAGCAGCTCTGTTCACAATACATCACAGACTTCATTGGCTTTTCTGTCCCATTGGAGTATATCTTTCACTGGAACACCTGTCTCGTGAGTCCTGCCCTTTAAGTCAGGAGGTAGTAAGAACTCTACTGTGTAAAACATAACAAGAAGTGAGTAATGCATGGAAAATAGCTTCCCCAGTATGCCATAATATCGCACATGAGCATTTCATATAACCTATGTTCTTTTATGGTATGAAAAGTTTTATGTATACATTAGCAAAGGCTCCAGCATTTACTTTCATGTTGGAGGTAGTTGTATTTTCGCATTCCTTTAAAGGGTTTATCATTCAATAGTTCCCTATCGGCAGATCTATTCCCCTAACAGCTGTCCTATCAGTGAAGATCGAGCTGTATTTTGAGCCACAGGGCACCAAAGGGGAAGCACAGCAGGGTCTAAAACTCCCCTGATGCTACATTGTGTAGGATAGTTTCCTGTTCTGCATGATGCAGGTCCCTATAGACCTTCTGTGTAAAAGAGAACATGCTCCGAAGTGGGTTACTATTTTTTTGTTGTGAAGAGGAGGAAGTGAGGGCAGGTAAACTCCTTGCAGAGATTTTGACAGGTGTGGCCAAAGGGGCTTGGCCTCCCGCCCTCTCCTGTCAAAGCCACACACAACCTGTATCGCCTGGAGAGGCAGTAAGGAGAAGATTAGAATATCTGCTTCTAATTGCCGCTCTCGTGATGTGGCTGGCATGAACTGAGAATTCTCCATCACATGATAACTTCTTCTTTATAATATAAGATTTTTTTCACACCAAACATTTGGAAAGGGGGGGGGGGTCACCCTGAAATCACGGTCACATACGGTACATCCACCCTTCTAAGACTGATGAACAAATGAAAATTCTAGAATACCACTTTAAACAAACAAAAAAAAATATTGTTTATTTTAATGGGACTTTTAATCCCTTGAATGAAAAGGGTTTCTATAAGTCCCAGCAAAGGGCATCCATAAGTCCCAGTTTTCCCAGGAAGTTTTGGGAGCCTGTACCAGTGTCCTGACAAAAGCTGACCTGGACCATTCAATATCCTGTGTTTCTGCCTTATGAGAACACCGTTCTATAATTGCCTTCCCATCATCCAATCACATTGTTTAGAAAAGGGGTGGGGCACAGAGATTATGCCAGTGGTGCAACTAGTCATTGGAGAGCCCCAGTTCAAACATTTGTTTCAGGTCCCCTAACACAAAAATATTATCCCAGGGGTGTACCTAGGACCTGTTGAGGCATTTTTTTGTACCCCTTATAGTTACAACCCTGGACAATTCTGCATGGATCCAAGAAAAGCGAATGCATACTTCAGCTTCTACTCTGCACAAACATGAACTCAGGCTCTGCGGACGGGCCCGGTTTGGAATGAACTCACTGGATGCCCATCATCAAACAACACTCACAGGGGCCTGATTAACTATACGTTCTCACTGTTGCCTGTGTGCCCAGACATTTGGATCAACAAAGGCAATCTATCAGCCTCACCTGATAAGTAACAAAAATCTACAAATCATTGTTAACCCTTTAAGGACTGGAGGGGTACACAAAGCATTGTGAATCAATGCATTGTGTGCTCCTGGTCCTTACAGGGTTACAAATATAATGAACACTCGGAGAAAATAAAAAAACACTGACCACTGACCAATGCACCATGCAATTTTCCAGTACTTTTTGAGGGGTGACCGGTTGTCCATTTTTTTTCATAATTATGGGAGCTTTAGCAAAGTTCCTTTTTGATTATGACCCTAGGCTGCTGTGCACCCCTTCCTTACTGAATCTTTACTGCCTTCCTGCGTGAAAAGAGAAGATGCAGTATGATGGAGGAAGCGATAGTTGTCCGTGTGAAAGGCACAAGAGCCCAGCATTGGACTTATCACAACGGGCTACATCACCAGTCACCATTACCACATTGCATACCACCCAACATTTCAAATGGCCAAGAAGGAACACTTATGTTTTAAGTGGTGTTGCTGGTGGGTGAAACATTACAGAGAATCTTTAGATTTTGATTTAGAACAAGACCAAAGTATTTTATTTACACAGACTAATTTATAAACACATATACTAACAAACATTAATGTGAGTTTTATTGCTGTTTGAGACTGTGATACACATATAACAATATACATTCTGTTCTCTGAAAAGAGGGACATCAGCGTAGGAGGGATTTGTGTCTCAAAGAGGGATACTTGGAAAGTATAGGTTTGGTGTCACTCATGTGAAAGGGGCATAAGCCTTCAGACATTTATTTGTATACCTGGGAACTTTTTCTTGTGGACTCCCCAGAGATTGAACTCCTGTGGTGCTGCAGGGGGAGATAAATGACACGATTTGCATCAAAAGGGGTGGGGTTTAATCGTGAGTTGGGGTCAGAGCTTCTAAAACATAGTAAAATTTTGAGAAATTGGCTGGGGAAGGAGAAGTGGGTAGGGAGTGGGGGGAACAGATTGGGAAGACACAGAAGTGGGCAGAGTTTGATTAAAAACTCCCCACATCTAGAGAATCAGTCTCTACCCTGGAGACCCGGTAATTACCAGCAAAAACTGGAATCTCCGGGGCAGATCCTGAGAGTTCCCAGCTATGTTTATTTGGTTTGTGTGGAAGAGATAACAATAGTGAACAAAGGCAAGACCAGAGAAGTCCATTTCAGCCTCTCCCTCGGCGACCCAGTACATCTAATGGCTCACATGTACCAGCAAAGTGAATGTAATGAATCTGGTCCTAGCATGTAAAAAAAAAACTGGTCCTTTAGGAGTTAAGACACATTTTCAAACATAGTGGATTTACCTCTAAAAATACTGTCCTTTTACCACCAAATCACGATCCGACAATTTCTTCTTTATGACGACTTTTTGAGCATAGTGCCCTTAGGAAGGTCGTTTGTTTAACCCTTTGATTAACAGAGAGATATCCAGTGCATTGCGTTGCAATGCGTTAGATAGCTCTCTGGCACTCAAAGGGTTAGGACTAGGGTGATAACTGACCTCTGTCACCTGGCATGTTTAGCACAAAGAGTGTGAGTAAATGACATTATTATCATGTTAACTATTAACCTCAAGTTATAACGACGCCTTAATAAGTGCAAGTTCACATTAATGTTTTACACTGGAGCCTTTGTATTCACTGCTTTTTCTCTGTTCTCAAACTGAAGGTTAAACACATTTCCAGTGACCCTAATTCTAGACTTTCAAAATGTGTACCTAATTGTGTTTATAAGAACCAAGGGCCATTTTTACCAAGCTGAAGAGGAGCAATTCTGGAGCAAACCAACAATTCAAAATTCCTAACATTGCGATGAATTGAATGAGGCTTTTAAGTGGAGAAGCCAGATCATCCCCTTAAACGGATAGTAATACATTGTTTCCTTAATCTTATAAAGCTTAAAAAAATAAACTATGTGCCACAAACCCTATCTCTCAAACCGCTATGGTTTGAGAGATATTTGCAGTGAAAATTCCCCTCTCCCTCCCCTTCTCCTGATGGCAGCTGTAAAGCTGACAGCAGGAGATTCGAGTCGTGCGACTCGAGGAGGCTCTTCATCAGAACCGAAATCACAATATTTCAAAAGTATTACCTCATTTGAAAGGTATACAAAGTGTGCTTGCAAACCAGGCACTTTGTAGATCTTTCCAGTGAAGTAATTCATTTGAAATAATGCGATTTCGGCTTTGCTGCAGAGCCACTGGCTGGTCACTGGACCAGGATCTCCGGCTGTCAGCTAGACACTGATGTCAGGAGAAGGGGAGGGAGGGGAGGACTTTCGATGTGAATATTTCTCAAACCATAGCAATTTGAGAGATAGGATTTGTGGGATATAGTTTATTTTTTTAAGAGCTATAAAAGTAGAAGATTTTTTTATGGGACATTAGTGTCTCATTAAAGGCCTCCCAGTAAGCGTACGGCCCGTTACAATATAATTTCGAATTTGTCAATGTCATGGACAAGTCCATGAAAACTATTAAAACTTATTTTATGTGTTTTCATTCATATACGACAGACAACGCCATCCTTACATTGCTAGTATCCTAATATAATATCGAAAAGATGGATTTACAAATAACGGTTATTAGAAATAATTTCTGATTAGCAGATTAACCCTTTGGATGCATTGAGAACATCCCTAGTTTTATTATGGAAACACATCATATTGTAGTGCTTTCATGCTTTGTAAAATAAAGTACTCAAAGAGTTGGGGAATGTTTAGTTCAAAACGTTATTGCTTTCTATGGAGAAGTACAGTCAGGGGCAGGAAGTTCTACAAATGTGGCAAAATAATTCTGTGGTGTAGTTTGAATGGAACATCTCCCATACTTTTGTTTCATTCGGTGTGAAAAACACTACTAGACCTGGTGCTTTAACTCTTTTGGGTGCCAGAGAGATAGTTGGATACCTCTCTGGCACTCAAAGGATTAAGCATAGGTCCTGAAGCTTTAGCCCCTGCGCCCCTTACCCAGCAATGCCCCTTGTTTCTGATGATCATTCTAATTTTAGAACTTTTTATTCCTTTATGTATAGCTTCCCTTTAATGCCTGGAGCTTACAATGTGAGCTGTGTTATTTATGGTAACCTTTATCCACTAGTACAATATATCACTCTGTTCCTTTCTGACTTTCATGGTTTATTCAGAATGGAGTGCGTGAGTTATTTTTTTCTGCAATTCTTCCTTTAAATAGCCTACATTTTCCCATAACGCCTCCGTCGTATCCATGGAAAACTCCAAACAGATCCCACCAGATAGGACAATGATGACTGCCTCATCTTGATGTCTCCATGTTTTAGGCCAAGTACAGAATTTATTTATCATTATCTGTGATTATAACCTTGTGTTTTATGTTGCAGTGTGTGACGAGTTTAAGGAATTTAAAGATCTCAAGATATTTTACCGATTCAGAAAGGATGATGGGACATTTCCCCTTGAACAAGAGGTGAAAGTTTTCATGAGAGGACAGCGACTATATGAAAAGTAAGTTTCACACATTGTTTATATAGTATCAGTTCAGTTCTTGACACAACAATTTAGAGCTCAAAAGTAACTATACGACCCCATGTAGGTTCAATTGGTCAATACCGTGTTGAGGTGTGTCACCTGTGGCTATATAGATGTTGTTGATCTTCAACTCCCATCATCCTTAGCCCACCAACAACTGGAAACTCACAGTTTGCATTTGTGTGACTTTTATTTTTACAATGAGGACAGATGATAAACATATCACTCTATTTCATCTTGAAAATTCCTTTTGACTTGTATATGTGAATTTGTGGATAACACCAGTAGTTTTATTATTATTATTATTATTATTATTATTCAGCCTTGAATATAAAATGTGGTTATGTAGAACTGGGAAGTTCCTGATTGATTCTCTCCCACTGCTGTTTCCTCTATCTGTCAGAGTGATTGGATTACATGAGAATTTGTTGCTGTTTCCACTGCTAGGTCTAATATGATGAGCAAGACTCACAAAGAGGGCATCGGGTGAATAGGCCACCATCAGAATATATAAGAACATTTTGGTAGTATAGCATGTTTGCTATTAAGTCATCCCAAGTTCTGCTTCAACTCAAGTTTTTCATGCAACTCTCGTTATATAGTTAACTAGTTGAACAGCCCGTTACACGGGCCACAGTGCCGCCTGCGCCCTGGCTGATACAGAGCTGGACGCTCCTTCAGAGCGTCCAGCTCTGTATCAGCCACAGCGCCAGCAGTCTCTACTGAGCATGACTGCAACACGCGCAGCAGTGTCTACTGCGCATGTCGTGGCTTTACACACGATTTAGCAAATTATTATATAGGATGATCATGGGAAAAAGACAAGTTAATCAAATTAATTCTTTGGTCCTTTCTACTAAACTAGAGGAAAAAAAATAAATAACAACATACAACCAAGCAATCAAAGACCAATGATGGCAAATTCCTTAATTCTTTAGACGACAGAGAGCTCTCCAGTGTATTGGTTTTCAATACACCGGATGCTTCTTTTGCATCTAAGTACAAATGTGCGGACAGTGATGACTAACCACAATATGTGATGTAACCCCTGAAAAAAATCAATGCCTAACCTCATCTAGATCCACAATAAACTTTATACCTCTCGCATTGTGTACCCCTTTGGCACTCAAAGGGTTAAACAAGGCTTTTAAACCTACAGATTCTAGAGAGATCTCTGATGTATTGCATCGCATTGTGTCGGAGACCTCTCTGGCACTCAATGGGTTAACCAGTAGCATACTAGAGATGAGGTAGCATGCCAGGGGTTTAATTTATGATATATTTGCTTTAAATTAGCATTTTTACTAAATGAATGCAGTTTGCTGGATGTAAAGCAGCTACTGTAGAAATCGCAGCCATTAGAGTACGTCTACCATTTGTCACTTGTGAATAATCCCTGAGTGACTCCAGCAGATCTTGTGTAAATCCTCTCGGCTCACTGGGGTAATGGATGTTGTCCAACAAGGAGAGAGAAGCAATGTATCACAGCTGTTACTGAAGGCTAGGGATGAGAAAGCAGCGCTGAATTACATACACACCGGGGTGAATGAACAACAACCATTCAGTGCTAGATCACGAAGTGCAATCTGATATTTAGACCCTACTTGCTCCTGTTGCACCACTGCCAGTTGGTGTCCTGGTTTACTGTGGCTTATTGCATCATTGTTGGGATATAACAAGGACCATTAAAGAAGCAGTAAACTTTTTTTTATAAAAACCTATATGTTATAGAGCTTTTCCTTCTGAATAAACATACCTGGAGACAGTGGCTACTCTAGGAATTCTATTCAGGGGCACACACGGGGCCAGAGGAAAAAATGTGGGGCCCATTTAATGAGCAATGTCAACACCCTACACCTAAAATAATGACATTCACCCCAGTGGGTATGTGTGCACACACATTATATCAATGGAAAATGTTGGTAGACTGGTAAAACACTGATTTGTTGTTTAAAGCTCTAGCATGATGCATCTCATCACTGGTTCATTTGTATTCCTGTCTTAATCAGCTTCAGATACGTCACTTTGCATAACATATCTAATGGAACCAAATAAGCTGCTTGAGATATTATTTTTAACTATATTAACATATACATATGATAACATATGATAGAGCCATAGTTTGAAAATTATTGGGACCTTAGGACTAATGCAAGAGCTTTTAAACAATACAATTCACCTGTAGTTCATTAAGGTCAAAATAGTCAATTAAAAATAGTACTACAGAGTTTATATGTGCCACCACAGCGATGTGTCACCAGCACTGCAATACAGAGTTACATGCCACCACCAACAGAGCAATAGTTATATACCACCACCAGAGTAATAGTTTTATATACCACCACCAGAGCAATTGTTATATAACACCACCAGAGTAATAGTTTTATATACCACCACCAGAGCAATTGTTATATAACACCACCAGAGTAATAGTTATATACCACCAACAGAGCAATAGTTATATACCACCACCAGAGTAATAGTTATATACCACCAACAGAGCAATAGTTATATACCACCACCAGAGTAATAGTTTTATATACCACCACCAGAGCAATTGTTATATAACACCACCAGAGTAATAGTTATATACCACCACCAGAGCAATACTTATATACCACCACCAGAGCAATAGTTATATGCCACCACCAGAGTAATAGTTATATACCACCACCAGAGCAATAGTTATATACCACCACCAGAGTAATAGTTATATATCACCACCAGAGTAATAGTTATACACCACCACCAGAGTAATAGTTATATACCACCACCAGAGTAATAGTTATATACCACCACCAGAGTATTAGTTATAGATCACCACCAGAGTAATAGTTATATACCACCACCAGAGTAATAGTTATATACCACCACCAGAGCAATAGTTATATACCACCACCAGAACAATAGTTATATACCACCACCAGAGTAATAGTTATATACCACCACCAGAGCAATAGTTATATACCACCACCAGAGCAATAGTTATATACCACCACCAGAGTAATAGTTATATACCACCACCAGAGCAATAGTTATATACCATCAACAGAGCAACAGTTATATACCACCACCAGAGTAATAGTTATATACCACCACCAGAGCAATAGTTATATACCACCACCAGAGTAATAGTTATATACCACCACCCTAGTAATAGTTATATACCACCACCAGAGTAATAGTTATATACCACCACCCTAGTAATAGTTATATACCACCACCAGAGCAATGGTTATATACCACCACCAGAGTAATAGTTATATACCACCACCAGAGCAATAGTTATATACCACCACCAGAGTAATAGTTATATACCACCACCAGAGTAATAGTTATATACCACCACCAGAGCAATTGTTATATACCACCACCAGAGCAATAGTTATATGCCACCACCAGAGCAATAGTTATATGCCACCACCAGAGTAATAGTTATATACCACCACCAGAGCAATAGTTATATACCACCACCAGAGTAATAGTTATATACCACCACCAGAGCAATTGTTATATACCACCACCACAGTAATAGTTATATACCACCAGCAGAGCAATAGTTATATGCCACCAGCAGAGCAATAGTTATATACCACCACCAGAGTAATAGTTATATACCACCACCACAGTAATAGTTATATACCACCACCAGAGCAATAGTTATATACCACCACCACAGTAATAGTTATATACCACCACCAGAGTAATAGTTATATACCACCACCAGAGCAATAGTTATATACCACCACCAGAGCAATAGTTATATACCACCAGCAGAGCAATAGTTATATACCTCCAGCAGAGCAATAGTTATATACCACCACCAGAGTAATAGTTATATATCACCACCAGAGCAATAGTTATATACCACCACCAGAGCAATAGTTATATACCACCACCAGAGTAATAGTTATATACCACCACCAGAGCAATAGTTATATACCACCACCAGAGCAATAGTTATATACCACCACCAGAGTAATAGTTATATACCACCACCAGAGTAATAGTTATATGCCACCACCAGAGCAATAGTTATATACCACCACCAGAGCAATAGTTATATACCACCACCAGAGTAATAGTTATATACCACCACCAGAGCAATAGTTATATACCACCAGCAGAGCAATAGTTATATGCCACCACCAGAGCAATAGTTATATACCACCACCAGAGTAATAGTTATATACCACCACCAGAGCAATAGTTATATACCACCAGCAGAGCAATAGTTATATGCCACCACCAGAGCAATAGTTATATACCACCACCAGAGCAATAGTTATATACCACCACCAGAGTAATAGTTATATACCACCAGCAGAGCAATAGTTATATATCACCACCAGAGTAATAGTTATATACCACCACCAGAGTAATAGTTGTATACCACCACCAGAGCAATTGTTATATACCACCACCAGAGCAATAGTTATATGCCACCACCAGAGCAATAGTTATATATCACCACCAGAGTAATAGTTATATACCACCACCAGAGCAATTGTTATATACCACCACCAGAGCAATAGTTATATGCCACCACCAGAGCAATTGTTATATACCACCACCAGAGCAATAGTTATATGCCACCACCAGAGCAATAGTTATATACCACCACCAGAGTAATAGTTATATACCACCACCAGAGCAATAGTTATATACCACCACCAGAGTAATAGTTATATACCACCACCAGAGTAATAGTTATATACCACCACCAGAGCAATAGTTATATACCACCAGCAGAGCAATAGTTATATGCCACCACCAGAGCAATAGTTATATACCACCACCAGAGCAATAGTTATATACCACCACCAGAGTAATAGTTATATACCACCACCAGAGTAATAGTTATATACCACCAGCAGAGCAATAGTTATATGCCACCACCAGAGCAATAGTTATATACCACCACCAGAGTAATAGTTATATACCACCACCAGAGTAATAGTTATATACCACCAGCAGAGCAATAGTTATATATCACCACCAGAGTAAAAGTTATATACCACCACCAGAGTAATAGTTATATACCACCACCAGAGCAATTGTTATATACCACCACCAGAGCAATAGTTATATGCCACCACCAGAGCAATTGTTATATACCACCACCAGAGCAATAGCTATATACCACCACCAGAGCAATAGTTATATACCACCACCAGAGCAATAGTTATATACCACCACCAGAGTAATAGTTTTATATCACCACCAGAGTAATAGTTATATACCACCACCAGAGTAATAGTTATATACCACCACCAGAGCAATAGTTATATGCCACCACCAGAGCAATTGTTATATACCACCACCAGAGCAATAGTTATATGCCACCACCAGAGCAATAGTTATATACCACCACCAGAGTAATAGTTATATACCACCACCAGAGCAATTGTTATATACCATCACCAGAGTAATAATTATATACCACCACCAGAGCAATAGTTATATACCACCACCAGAGTAATAGTTATATACCACCACCAGAGCAATAGTTATATACCACCACCAGAGCAATAGTTATATACCACCACCAGAGCAATAGTTATATACCACCACCAGAGTAATAGTTATATACCACCACCAGAGCAATAGTTATATACCACCACCAGAGCAATAGTTATATACCACCACCAGAATAATAGTTATATATCACCACCAGAGTAATAGTTATATACCACCACCAGAGCAATAGTTATATACCACCACCAGAGCAATAGTTATATACCACCACCAGAGCAATAGTTATATACCACCACCAGAGCAATTGTTATATACCACCACCAGAGTAATAGTTATATACCACCACCAGAGTAATAGTTATATACCACCACCAGAGCAATTGTTATATGCCACCACCAGAGCAATAGTTATATACCACCACCAGAGTAATAGTTATATACCACCACCAGAGCAATTGTTATATACCACCACCAGAGCAATAGTTATATATCACCACCAGAGCAATTGTTATATACCACCACCAGAGTAATAGTTATATACCACCACCAGAGCAATTGTTATATACCACCACCAGAGCAATAGTTATATACCACCACCAGAGTAATAGTTATATACCACCACCAGAGTAATAGTTATATATCACCACCAGAGTAATAGTTATATACCACCACCAGAGCAATAGTTATATACCACCACCAGAGTAATAGTTATATACCACCACCAGAGTAATAGTTATATACCACCACCAGAGCAATAGTTATATACCACCACCAGAGTAATAGTTATATACCACCACCAGAGTAATAGTTATATGCCACCACCAGAGTAATAGTTATATGCCACCACCAGAGCAATAGCTATATACCACCACCAGAGTAATAGTTATATACCACCACCAGAGTAATAGTTATATATCACCACCAGAGCAATAGTTATATACCACCGCCAGAGCAATAGTTATATACCACCGCCAGAGCAATAGTTATATACCACCAGAGTAATAGTTATATACCACCACCACAGTAATAGTTATATATCACCACCAGAGTAATAGTTATATACCAGCACCAGAGTAATAGTTATATACCACCACCAGAGTAATAGTTATATACCACCACCAGAGCAATAGTTATATACCACCACCAGAGTAATAGTTATATGCCACCACCAGAGTAATAGTTATATACCACCACCAGAGCAATAGTTATATGCCACCACCAGAGCAATAGTTATATACCACCACCAGAGCAATAGTTATATACCACCACCAGAGTAATAGTTATATACCACCAGCAGAGCAATAGTTATATACCACCACCAGAGTAATAGTTATATACCATCACCAGAGCAATTGTTATATACCACCACCAGAGTAATAGTTATATACCACCACCAGAGCAATAGTTATATACCACCACCAACCAGAGCAAGACAGAGATATTGACACCAGCACTGCAATACAGAGTTATATGTCACCACCAGAGCAATAGCTATTTGCTAAAGTGGTATCTTATGTTTTTTAACTCTCTAAAAAAAGAAAAAAGAAACACCATGCTGGGAAATAATACTGAGTACCTCTGCATACAATGCTTTGTGTGAACAGAGAAAGCGACATTCTGCTTCTGGTCTAATGCACAGTGATCTGCAGCATGACAGTCTGCCCACAGGAACATTTACACAGTAGAGAGTACTGTATAATCTACATGCAGGTGAGGTGAGTACTCCATTACCTCACCTGCAGGTAGATTACTCAGTACTCTGTAAATGTTCCTGTGGGCAGACTGTCATGCTGCAAATCACTGTGCATTAGACTAGAAGCAGATTGTTGCTTTGCTCTATTCACACAAAGCATCAGAGGTACTCAGTATTATTTCCCAGCGTGGTGTTTCTTTTTTAAAGGGTTCTGCCCAGGAGGATTATGTGCCAGTCAGGAAGAGCATGTCCTTATGTATAACTCTGGAAATATGCATCTCTCAGCAGTGGGAGTAACAGGAAAAGCCCTACAATATATTTTTTTTCATAAAAAAGTTTACTGCTCCTTTAAGGATATATATATATATATATATATATATATATATATATATATATATATATATATATATATATAATATATATATATATATATATATGGGAAAATGGGACAATTCTGGTGGCGTTGCACCATATGTAACCACTATTGTCAGACCAGAAAGGCTGCAATCATTATAATTTTTATTTTCAAATCAAACCCATCTCACTTTAGCTCGTCATGGGCCGTGTTCAGGAAGCTAAACAAGTGCAATGCTGAAATGATCCAACTGCATAATAGGGAACAAATAATAATGTATATTGATTTAACTGGGGCATTTCACTCCTTCACAGTACACTGGAGATCTCATTCAGTAGGGTTGTCCCCTAGGGTGCAGTTGGTGTGTTCCAGAATAAGCCTCCTAGGGCCTTAACCTTTTGAGTGCCAGATATGTATCCAATGGGATAATTAAGCTAAACAGGTGATATTGTGGAGCATGCCAGCTGCACTGTGTGGGGATAAAAAATGCCAGTCATTTAAAGCGGAACTTTCACATTAATTACATTGTCCCAGAATATATTACTAACCTAGCGATATGCAAAGTTATACTTGCCTTAAAGGGACAGTAATGTCCCATAAAAAATGTTTAGAGTTTTATAGAGATTTAAAAAATAAGCTAAATTCCACAAATCCTATCTCTCAAATCGATATGGTTTGAGAGATATCCTTCGCGAAAGTTCCCCTTCTCCTGATATCGGCTGTAAAGCTGACAGAAGGCGATCCGTGTCGGCAGATATGAGGAGGCTCTTCAGCAGAGGCGCAATAGCGCAATTTAAAAATAATTACTTATTTGGAACAGTCTAAAAAGTGTGCTTGCAAACCAGGCATATTTTTAGACCGTTCCAAAGAAGTATTTCTTTTTAAATTGCGCTATTGTGGCTCTGCTGAAGAGCCGCTTGTCTGTTAACAGTTGACGTCAGGAGAAGAGGAGGGAGAAGGGAACTTTAATGGAGAATATCTCTCAAACCATAAAGATAGAGAGAGGATTTGTGGCATTTAGCTTATTTTTTAATCTCTACAAAACTCTAAAAATATTTTATGGGACGTTACTGTTCCCTTAAGCTCAATAAGTCCATGGTAGTTCAGAAAAATCACATCTTTTGTAGGCATTGGGCTGCCAGAGCTTACAAGAGAAGCTCTGTGCGCCTGCGTGGTTAGTCCCTTCCTGTGCCTTAAGGCACGAAGTGATGTCACCACCAATGCTGGCAGTGAACAGGACAGACAGTGCAGACTCAGAGGCACATTTCCTCTAACATGTCTGAGCTGCCTGTCCTCTAATTCCTGCAGAAGATGTGATTTTATTGACCTACCATGGACTTATTGAGCGTAAGACTAATATTACTTTGCATATCGCTAGGTTAGTAATATATTCTGGGGCAATGTAATTAACGTGAAAGTTCCGCTTTTAATGGGTCCTTTAACCTCTTGTATACTAGGAAGGTCTTCAACGTATACGAAGCAATGAGTTGGAGACCTGTGTAGCAGGGGTTAAAAGCACCATTTAGATCAGTGTCAATTTGCTGTATTATCATGTTAACCCTATAATACAATTGTTCGGCTTCAATAACTTGAATAAGGCCCTTATGCCAGGATGCAAGAAATGTGTCTGCTAAAGAAATGTTTTCGTGCGCAGATAGATATTGCGCATGTTCTAATGCAGGACGCCTCATATGGAACTCTTCTTGAATTGCGCTTAAAAAATATTTTTTTACGACACCAGTACGGAGACGTATAAATTAGTTTGCCATAGCACTTCCTGCATTATGCACATTTGCTATTCCACTCAGACAGATTTGTTAATCCTAGCCACGCCCACAAAAAAATATGCTCAGCTGTTCGCTAATCTTTCGCTAATCTTTTCATGCGCAATTCAACAAAATCATGTGCAAACCTATTCGCTAGTAGTTTTCACACTGGAAATAGCGATTGCGCATGTTTCCTGCATCCCGCCATTAGTCTCAAATGTCTTTCCATGTATCTATAGAAATTGCACACCCTACGCATTTCATATTCAAATACACAATTCTGACTTCAGTAAATGAAACTCCAGTTTAATCTCAGGTAACATTAATTATGTAATATACTGGCTTTCTTTCTACCAAGAGGCTTTCACTCCAGATGCATACTAATAGGCTTGTTTAAATGGTGAGTAATGTAAAAAAAAAAGTGTTTTTGCATTTAGAAGAGCTTAAACAGTTGAGCTAAATGCAAAAAAAGGATCTCTCAAACCGCTAGGGTTTGAGAGATACAGGCATTTAAAGTTCAATGTCTCCTGCTGACATCTGTAAAGCTGTCAGCAGGAGATCCATGTCGGTTGACACGGAGGCTCTGCAGCAGAGCCGCAATCGCATTATTGACAACGAATCCCTTCATTGGAATGGTCTAAAACGTGTGCTTGCAAACCAGGCACACGTTTTAGACCATTCCAATGAAGGGATTCATTGTCAATAATGTGATTGCGGCTTTGCTGCAGGGCCTCCGTGTTGACAGACACGGATCTCCTGCTGACAGCTTTACAGATGTCAGCAGGAGACATCGAACTTTAAATGCCTGTGTCTCTCAAACCATAGCGGGTTGAGAGATACGTTTTTTTGCATTTAGCTCAACTTTTTAAGCTGTTTTTTTTTTTACATTACTAACCCTTTAAAATCACAGCAATACTGTAAAAAATGTAAAAGCTGAAATATCTGTTGTCCATTTTTGTTTGAGTTACAGACATTTCTGTGCACCTCTTAAAAACTATTTAAAGTGTTAGTAATGTCTGAAAAAAGTTTTTTTTGCATTTAGAAGAGGTTAAAAAGCTGAGCTAAATGCAAAAAAAGTATCTCCCAAACCGCTATGGTTTAAGAGATACAGGCATTTAAAGTTCACCATTTCCTACTGACAGCTGTAAAGCTGTCAGCAGGAGATTCGTGTCGGTCGACACGGAGGAGCTTGAGAAGTGCCGAGATCTCCTTACTTACAAGGAATCCCTTCATTGGAATGGTCTGGTGTTCAGGCACATGTTTTAGACCATTCCAATGAAGGGATTCCTTGTAAGTAACGAGATCTCAGCACTTCTCAAGCGCCTCTGTGTCGACCGACACGAATCTCCTGCTGACAGCTTTACAGCGAACTTTAAACGTCTGTATCTCTTAAACCATAGCAGTTAGAGACATGCGGTTTTTTGCATTTAGCTCAGCTTTCTAAGCTCTTCTAAATGCAAAAAACTTTTTTTTAGACATTACTAACACTTTAACTGGTTGACTGCAAGAAGAATTGTCCAACACAATACACATGCAAAAAAACCCAGTAAATATATATACTGAACCTCCGCGTGAAGGATGCATATTTATGCAAGTATATATTTTAAAAGGCAATTATATTTTTCTTTATTTAGAAAATGTTTTACCAGGAAGAATAATACATTGAGATTTTTCTTGTTTTCAAGTATGTCCTGGAGAGGTTTACAGTAAAGAGTTACATATTTACAAAATAAAGAAATAATATATATACACACGTACAAAAAAGTTATACACAGTTAGATATTGTTTTTAGAGACAAAGAAGCATTTATTTTTAGGGATTTTAGACTGTTCCAATATGAGTAGACTTAGTAGAAAGGCAGGGGCTACACTCTTCAGCCCTAAAAATGGCTTCTGCCAGCCGTTCAGTGTGGTCAGAAAACTTGGTTGGCAGAGGGGCTGTTGTCTGCAACCCAGAAGTTTGGGACTCACAGTTACAAACTTTATGGAGTTGTGCTCACACCCCATCGAGTGTTGCTTTGTGTTTTCAGGCCTATGATATGGGAACTGCTAGGTCTGGTACAGCTATTGGTTCTGAATTTCGAGACTTAAGAGATGATGAGATCAGCAAGAGAGCACCTGAGATCTCTTTTTTGGGACTGGTGAGGTAGCACCTGGAATCTCTTTTTCAGGATCAGTGAAGGAGCACCTGGGATCTCTTTTTTGGGATTGGTGAGGGAGCACCTGGGATCTCTTTTTCAGGATCAGTGAAGGAGCACCTGGGATCTCTTTTTTGGGATTGGTGAGGGAGCACCTGGGATCTCTTTTTCAGGATCAGTGAAGGAGCACCTGGGATCTCTTTTTTTGGGATTGGTGAGGAAGCACTTGGGATTTCTTTTTCGAGACTGGTGAGGGAGTAGCTGGGATCTCTTTTTCTGGATCAGTAAGGGAGCACCTGGGATCTCTTTTCATTCTGCTCCCGGCTAGTGTGCTGGCTCTCACAGTGCACCCCTGACTTCATGTGCAGGTCTGCACCCCGGGTGATGGTTGCACTTTAAACAAATTAAGAACCACTTATTCTTAAAGGAGCTAAAAGGAGCCTATATCACTTACCTCTAATTTATAAATTAACATATGGGTATGCTAGATATATGAACCAAATCTGTATTTCAAAATTCACTAATAAAATTCACCCATTGTTAACAGGGCTGGATTTACATCCTAGGTTCCCTTTACGCAAGGCATTCTAGGTGCCCTCAGCTCCATCTATGACCACACCCCCATTCCTTACATGGACCCATCCATAAATAATAAATAATAGCTTGAAAACAGGTATAAAACTGGTGCAGGGGTTCTGGGATTGCTCTGGCCACATCCACAATTCAGAAGGTGGGAGTGGCCAGCACCCCCCCTCTAAATTTTGAGCTCTAGGCAGTTGCCTGCTCTGCCTATTGGGAAATCCGTCCCTGATTGTTAAATAAAACCCTAAATTTGTATATTTTTCCCATGACAGGATTATGAATACGGAAAACACTCTCTTGCAAGCGAGAGAAGAAGATGGTGTAAAATATGAGCGCACATTTGTGGCTTCTGAGTTCATTGATTGGCTGATCCAAGAACAAGAGGCAAAGACAAGACTTGAGGCTGAGCAGCTGTGCCGCAGACTCCTGGAACATGCAATAATCCAACACGGTAAGAAGGCACCACTTCTGTCTTACACTGTAATGCTGCATTGCTTTAACTCTTTAAGCCATATTCACAGAGTAAAAGGATCTTCTCCATAGAGAATAAATACAAATTCTCCAAATTCACATTGATTTAACCCCTTAGATTCTAGAGGTGTTGCCAACACATTGCTTTGCAATGCATTGGAGACATCTGTAGCAGCCAAGGGGTTAAATGGGGTTTTAAGCACTTGAATGCTAAAGAGGTCTCCCATTTATTGCAAAGTAAAGTGCTGGTGACATCTCTAGCATTGAAAGTGTTAAAGGGATAGTAATGTTTCATAATAAAAGCAGCTTCAATTAATCTTCATAGTATTTGGGCCATAGAGAGTGTTATTTCAATTCTGTCAGAGTTGTAGTTCAAGAGTAATTGAATGATAAAGTATCCCCCTCCCGCCCCTTTTATCTAGTGTAACACTGCTCACCTCAGAGCAGCAAGACTGTCTGGATGGATCACAGAGATGGACAATCTTCATTTAGCATAAGAAAAAACCTGCCAATGAGGACAGGGCTTTCATTGTTCTCACAGTAAGAAGATTGTCCCTTGCTGTGAGCTGTTTGGTCTGTGGACCAGATTCCACATCTGAGGAGTGGAGGCTTACACTGAGAGTATTGAAATAACACTCTCCATGGCCCAAATACTATGAAGATTAATTGGAGCTGCCGTGAAACATTACTATCCCTTTAAAATCCCCATTTACATCAATGTAAATTTTAATTTATCCTATATTGTGCATTTGGTTATTCTCCATATTCTTATGTCTTTTTGAATGTAGTACCCACATTTTCGACTCTTGGTCAGGAGGCTTCAACAGTTCTGTGGCTTCTGGAAAGAGGCCTTTCAGTTTCTATAATCAAAATAATAAAGAAAAAATAAGAATAATGCAGGAATGAAGAGAATGAAGAAATAGGAAAACAAGTGAAGGGAGGAAGGTAGTCCCTAATTGATGGGAATATCTTAACATATCTTTGCAATGCGCTGCATACCCCTCTGGCACTCAAAGGGTTAAACAAGGTGGGCGACCTCAAATGAACAGAGTTTACAGATGTACCTTAAAGTGGAACTATCAGTCTTACAAAACTGCCCTCCCGCCAATTAATTTTTACTCTAGCGAAATGCATATAAATCCTTTGATAATCTTTATTAGCTCCAGCATTATTTAGAAATTGAAGTTATTCGGAGACTCACCGGCAGGCATCTTGCTGAAGAGACATCTGCGAGTTTGCGCTGTCCATTCCTGTCTGTACCTTAAAGCAGAACTATCATCAAATTTAAATTAAGCCTGAAATCCTTAATACCATGGTGATATACATATAAATACTTGGATTTTGTTGCATAAGTTAGGCATTAGTGAGAAATAGAACTTTTTCGGCAGGCAGCAGCGGCAGGGATCTTGCTGTAGGCGCTCTCTGCTCCTGCTCTGTCAGTCCCTTCCGGTGCCTTAAGGTACCAAGGCATTCAACTGACCAATCGTGGAGGTGAAGGGGACGGACAGCACAGACTCAGAGATGCCTTCTCTGCAAGATGTCTGTGCTGTTGCCCCGTAGCTGCCTACCGAATGAGTTCGGTGTTTCATTAATGCCAGACTTATGCTGCAATATACAAGTATGTATATGTATATCGCTAAGGTATTAAGGATTTGGGGCTCAATTTAAGTTTGGTGATAGTTCCGCTTTAAAGTACAATGCAGCCCCCCCTAGCCAATTAGTGAGGAGATGGGCACAGACAGCGTAGGAGCACAGATGCCTCTTCGGCAAAATGGCTGCGCTGTCATCTGCTGGTGAGTCTCCAAATAACTTTCTAAATAATGCCGGACCTAATAAGGATTATCAAAGGATTTATATACAGTTTGCTATAGTAAAACTTAATTGAGGGGGCACTTTAATATGACTGATAGTTCTGATTTAACCAACTCACAAAAAAGTCTTATTTCAAGTGAAGGAAAACAGAACAGCATGAGAGAGAACCTACTGAAGTAGAATGGGAGAACAGAGTGTGAGTAGTATCTGTCTCAGAGCAGTCTATCCAGCTGAACCAACTGGACAACCCCAAGACAGTTACGTTTATTTATAGCTGGGAAGGGCTTTATTAATCCGGTCCAATCACAGGCTAACAAAGTAGGAAGACATTTGGATCCACTTGAGGACTATCATCTTTCTAGTATACAGAGCAATAAGGAAGGCCATTAAATGTCTCTGTGAGTCCTGGAACAACTTATCTACCAGACCCAGGAGGCATTAGTTGGAGGATGAAATATTAAAGGCATGGGAACAGAAAATGCTGACATGACCAAATCATCTCCATTCAGCATTTGGGACAAAGGTTGTTTACTTATTAAAGGTATTATGGAAAATTGAAAGAGAATTAGTTTGTCACTGTAGCTGACTACAGTAAGTGTAAGAGTACTAGGGATGACCCTTTTGATAAAAAAAAAATTGCACTACTGTTTGATAGTGTTTCTAAGTATGCCAGGCAGTACTATGGTATAGTAAAAGCAACTTCATTTATTCAGCAAAAAAGTAAAAAAAAAAACCATACCTGTGAGGCACAGAATAGAAAGAAAGACCACGGAGGTAAGACTTAAAGAGTGGAGAACATACAGTGCAGATGTCAAAGTAGAGCAACGCGTTTCATACCACTTCGATGCTTCCTCATGATCTCATTGGGTAATTCAGATATGTCTGATTATCTTTTGACAAAGGCCCTTTGTAGAGATGAAGGCTGATTCTCCAGAATAGAACTATATAGGTTAGATGGCAGTTTTTAGAGGAAGACTGTAAATTGATGGCAAAATCCCATTTGACTACACAGATTAAATTCAGATTGAACTAGTTTTTAAAGTGATTACCAAATATTTTAAACCATGAATAAACCATAAATAGCCCAGGACAAATAATCTTGCAAATTCAGAAATTCAGGACATTTGAGGTTCTCTTAGTAGATGGGTCTTACTTGACCAGAATGGAGGAGATTAAGACTAGGGTGACCAAGTGTCCCAGATTTCTCAGGAGAGTCCTGGATTTTAAATGTGTGTCCCATGTCCTGGGCAGCCCCCTTCTGGGACAATACAAATCCTGGAATGAAGACTTCAGAGCACAGAGTTCTGTCGAGGAATGCTACTCTTATAGATCAGATTCTCTGACAGTTCTAGAAGGAGAACTGCCCATTGCCTACAGGGACAGAAAGTAATGCCTCTGCTGGGCTACAAGAAAATGGCCTCCATACAGAGATCTAGTCATTAGAGAGAGAACTGAGCCTTGATCCTGACATCAAACAGGAGCTGCAGTGCAATTTTGTTGCCGTGTTATGTATGTATGTATGTATGTATCTTTATTTATATAGCGCCATACATGTACACAGCGCTTAACAGAAGTTGAAATAATACAATACAAAAACGACAGAACTGGGGTTAAGAGCATTAAGGTTAAGTACAATCATTACATTATTTGTGAGGGAACGTGCAGCAAGGGAATCATACACTAGGAAAGGGACCCTGCCCCAAGGAGCTTACAATCTAGGCTGAATTCATATTGACAAACAGAGACACTAGGAGGAGTATTATAAGTGCAGGTACAAGGTGTGGTGAAAGAAGTGCAGAAGGATTCTGGTGTGACTGTCAGTGTGCAGAAGGAGGACATTGCTATTGAGATGCCTCCCTGAGCAGGTGGGTTTTGAGGAAATGCTTGAAAGTGATGATTGTGGATGATTGGCGAACGGTGATGGGGAGGGCATTCCAGAGTCGAGGAGCAGCCAGTGAGAAAGATTGTAGTCGAGAGATGGCTCGAGTTGTGTAGGGAGAGGACAGGAAGAACCCTTGAGAAGACCGTAGGGGACGGGAAGGGGTGTAGCGGGAGATAAGGGCAGAAATGTAAGAGGGTGCTGAAGAACAGAGTGACTTACAGGAGAGGAGGAGAATCTTGTAAGAAATACGATACTTTATAGGTAGCCAATTGAGGGATTTCAGGAGGAGATGAGATGGAAGGTATCTGGGAGCAAATGTGGTGATTCTTGCGGCTGAATTGATAACAGATTGAAGTGGAGAGAGATGAGAAGCAGGAAGACCAGAGAGTAGAATGTTGCAGTAATGTTAGTCTAAGTCTTTGGGCATGATATACATTAGCTTGTAGGTATCGTTTTCAGTCAGTGGGCAGCTCTCCCTCTAGTGTTTACTATGTGGTGTGCTGAGTAAAGAGCAGGCTGTGCACTGATGTACAGTGATATACTCTGATGTATATTGACCCACTCCCACACAGCTGCACTAGAGCTAAAGACAAGTCCTCTACTGCTGTCATCTCTGTCATCTCTGTAATGTGCCTGAATAGCAGAATGGAAACATGGTCACCCTAATTGAGACAACATCTCAGGATCCTACACCAGGATTCAGGTTTTCACTGGTGTCTGAAAAAGACCCTGGAAAGGGCAATTCAAGAGGGCCTGAAAGGAGCCCAAAATACCTGTCTCTAATAGAGCCACAGGATTATTGAACTTTGACTGAAACCACCATGTTAAAAAAGGCTATCTGGGAAGCTAAATAGTAAAAGTTAAACACAGGAACAGCACATCCTCCTCTTTTAGTGAATGCTCGAAGAGTGTCTAAACGGAATCTAGGTGGGAAATTACCTCAAAAGACTGAGCAATGTATTCTATCAATGTACTTAAAGGGATAGTAATACTTCATTTTAACTTTATTTTATATTGTAGGCATTAAAAAACATGAATAATAATATAAGTCTTATCTCTCAAACCTTTATGGTTTAAGAGATATTCTCAAGCAAAGTGTCCCCCTCCTGCCCCTTTTACTGATGTAACACTTTTCAGCCAGGGCAGAAGGGAGCTGCCCAGGTAGAATGCAGACAGGGACAATCTTCAATTAAGATAAGGAAAAACCTGAAAAGCTTGTCAAGGCGGGCAGGGATTTCATTGTTTTCATAGGAATAAGAGTGTCCCCTTCTGTTATCTGTCCAGTCTATGGACTGTATTCCACATCTGAGAAGAGATTGTTTACAGTAGGTAAAAGGGGCAGGAGGGGAACTTTGCTTGTGAATATCTCATAAACCATAAAGGTTTGAGAGATAAGACTTATATCATTCTTCATGTTTTTTTAATGCCTACAAAATAAAATAAAGTTAAAATGAAGTATTACTATCCCTTTAAAAGTGCAGTGGTGAATCAAAATAAGGCAGTTGTGAAAGACTTTTAAACATATGGGAAGAGGTATAATTTGAATTACATTTTCTCTGTGAGGGACTGTGAAAGAGACACCCAGGAGTTTCTCTTCACAGTGAAAGAAGAATTCATGGGTGCTACATGTAAGTTATAATATGGGGTATGTCATGGACATGGGTAGATAGATATTCCCCCTTAGAGGGAAGATGTCGTGCTGACTGTACGAACAAGAGGTGGACCTGCATGGCACTGACCTGATGATCTGAACTAGCTGGCAGCAGTGAAGGGAAGCGAGACTGGAACCACAGTCTCAGGGGTGGAGAGGAAACAGAGCAGAGTGAAAAACACTCCCTAGAATGGAACATGGCTGGTGAGCTACAGGGTGGCAAATGAAGCAATCTACCAAGGCTACTGCGGAAGGGCTCCTTGAGTATGAAGCTGTGGGGCCCATGTCTTGTAACCCTGCAGAGATTATACAGTTTGGACACAATACCATTAGTTTTAACACAATTTTGGGGACCTTGATACAGTATTTTAGCAAGTAAATGAAAGCTGGACTGATTCTAATGTGGCTCATTACCTGCCAAAGGAATTCCCATTTGTTTGAATCAAACTCCTGAGTAGACTTAAACAACAGGATCAGTCTGGAACCAGAACTGGAGGGCAATGTCTCTAGGTTTGTGAACATTCATCTAATTAGTCGTTAAAGGGCCCTGGTGCATGTTTTGGGCCCCTAACACAAAAAATGTTCACAGCATAACTAGAACCTCTCGGCACAGCTGCACCCTCTTGGAGATGACTATAATAAGGACCAACATGTTAGGGAGATGGACAGACTCCATGGCCTCCAGATATGTCCGATGTAGCCTGAGCAATGATGTCAGGGAACTCAGAGAACCTCTTATACCAGTCCAGGGGAGGGCCATCAGGAGGAGTAAAGATGCCTATAAATTTGAGCCACGGTCAAGTGTTCATCTCTGTATTTATTTTTTTGCATTTTACCTGCAGTTTTCTGTATGAAGGGATCTCTGTTGTAGTATGCCTCTAGGTCACACATCACAACAAATAATGGGTTACTTACACCTGAATGGATAATAAGGGACACAAGCTTGTATCAGTCTATATAAGATAGTAAACAGAAACAACTAGCAGTACACTACAAGAGAGATCAAATGCTCATAATAAACTGTATTGATGCACCTGACTGCTGGACAATTGACATTTACTTAGGTAAAACATTCTGTTAAAGGGATAGTAATACTTCGTTTTATCTTTATTTTATTTTGTAGGCATTAAAAAAACATGAAGAACGATATAATTCTTATCACAAGCAAAGTTTCCCCTCCCGCCCCTTTTACCTAGTGTAAGCCCCCTCTCCTCAGATGTGGAATGCAGTCCATAGACCAGACAGATAACAGCAGGGGACAATCTTCTTCCTATGAGAACAATGAAAGCCCTGCCCCCCTTGACAATTTTTTCAGGTTTTTCCCTTATCTTAATTGAAGATTGTCCCTCTCTGCAGTCTACCTTCTGCTCTGGCTGAGCAGTGTTACATCAGTAAAAGGGGCGGGAGGGGGATACTTTGTCATTGAATTACTTTTGAACTACAAGTCTGACAGAATTGAAATAACACTCTCCAAAATCCAAATACTATGATGATTAATTAGAGCTGTTTTTATTATGAAACATTACTATCCCTTTAAACAAAATAAAAGCCTCTAATTATTAGGGTATAGTTCTGATTTAAGCTATTTCCCAACAAAGCTTTGCCCTGCTTGTTCCTGTAAATCTAACACCCCCACCACACCAGTGCCTGATCACAATATAACTTTGTAGATACAGCATTGAAAAACAATATATTGTAAACCCATCTGGAACTTAAAGGGTTAAATTAACCATATTCTTGTAATAATCATAGATCATGGAGAATATTGTCAGGTTCTGTATCAGCGACTCCCTGCCAGAACAGCATTATAAACACCTTCAAAATGAAAAATATTGCGACATGTTGGGAGAAGACCATTGCTTGGTATGAAGCCAGTGTCTTGCTCTGAAGTAATTATACTGTATCTGCATGGAACCCTTTTGCTGCTACTGGAAATATCCCCAAACCACTCACTGTTCTGCTTTTTAACAAAATGATGGAATATGATAGCTCATAAACGTGTTTAGACTCCTTCCATTGCATCACTGATGCAAAGTTGCAAAACAAAAAGAATGGTCAAAGGATACATTACAAACTGTTTTTTGTTAATTACATATAACCCATTGAGTTTCAGGCAAGTGCTCAAAATGAGTTTTCTACTTTTGATGGGTTATGCATTTTCCTTAAACTTGACTGAATGTGAACCACGTTGCTCAGCAAATGAGAGTGAAAACATAAAAATTCACTCTTTAAATTCCAGCAGACGTTTCAAAATTTTACTCTAAGGTGAATCATTAGAGTAATTGTTTTTGACAGTACTGAATCAGTAAAGTAAAAATGTTGGTTTCCCAAGTATCTGGCAATGGCGAGTTTTGTTTGTTAGCACTGAATTGCTAGACCTGGGGAGGTCAAAGTGAAAGTCATAGAGTTTGTTGACTTAAAGTTTGTATATTGAAAATGTCCTTTGGCTGACTTTACAAGGACTGAAAAATAACAGATAAAGAGGTTGATGTGCTAATAAGAACTGGAGCAATTCAGGAGCATACTAACATAGGGATTATGTTTTTAAATAGGGATTTTAATTCTGAGAATACTAGAGATGCCTCCAACACATTGCTTTGAATGATTTGACAAGTCTGTGTGTGACTTCTCTTATCAATGGATCCAGGGAATTAAGCCAAACTTTACTCTTTTCCACAGTCAGCTGAGTTCCTGCACATGGCTGGTGTGTGTGTGTGTTCTATACATACTTGGGAACTTCCCTGAGGGGACTCCTGTGGTGCTGTCGGGGGAAAAAAATAATGCAATTCATGTAAAAAGTGGATGGGGCTTACTCGTAAGTGGGTGGGGCTTAGTGGGAGTGTCACAAAGTTGGCAGGAAGTGGGAGGAGAGGAAATGGGAGGAACAGGCTGGGAAGGAGGAGAAGTGGGCAGAGTTTCATAAGAAACTTCCCACCACCAGTAATCAGCTACAAAAAACAGAGTTTCCGAGGCAGATCCAGAGAGTTCCCATTTACGATTCTATACATTAACCCTTTGAGTGCCAGAGGGATACCCAATGCATTGCTTTGCAATGCATTGGGTACTCCTCTGGCATTCAGAGGGTTAATAGCAGCACAAATCTTATTTTAGCCATGTCCACGAATTATGATTTCAAATTAATTTAGCACTGCTAGAGCAGAGAAGAGATTTTGTATGCACAAACATCAATATACATACATACATGTAGTCAAGTTTTATATGAAAAACACATTCATTTCCCCCATTGATTCTAAGTGGTCCAAATATCAGGTCAACTGTAGTCATTTCCTCTATATAATATTGCAATCAATATACAAGACAAGTATTGATTGTGAATGTTTTTAATAACATCTAGCTGCAGTGCTGCTTCTGTACACAGTAAGAAATAATTGACCATGCTCAGCTCATTGCCATTATAAATCGACTTCCTTACATGAAACCCACTAAGGGAAGAACTATAATCATCCATGGTCCTTGTCCAAGAAAATGGGAGCAATTCTACAGAAAGCTCATAAACATGCCTGGGAGCCAGTTTCCGGAGTACCAAGAAGGCTCGAGGGTGGGAGTGTCACAATTCATGTCATGATGTGGGGGGAGTTTAATAATGTGGGTGAGATTGGGAGGAGGGAAGGTGAGATTAGTCCTGAAAATTGGTGGGATGTGGTCAAAACAGGGGCAGGGAGTAGGCACGGTTACTAGGTAACTTACCGTCCTGGAGAATTGACCTGTTACCCCAACAGACTCTGTAATTAACCACGAAAACAGAATGTTCAGGGCAGATCTGGAGCGTTCCCATGTATGCTCATAAGGAACAAATGGAAATTACAATTGATTTAAATGGGACCTTTACCCCATTGAATTCTAGAGAGAGTATGCGTTGGAGACCTCTCTATTCAAGGCGGGATATGCACCTAGGAGTGAAACAGTATTGATAAAGCGGAGATGACTTCTCCAGTGAGAGAAATAGGTGCTCTGTTTAGAAACAAACCCTGTTTAAATCCCCTGGTATGAAAACGTATTGTACAATAGATGTTAATGCCAGTCATAGACAATTAGGACGTAGCATATGCTCCTGCGCCACAAATCTATCTTTCTAAAATTGACACTCTGTATAACTTATTATGGTGCTTTACACTCCAATGTAATTACACAACCCATCATTGTGATATGTATGAAGAACTAAGTTGGTTAACACTCTAATCTAGACGTGTCCTTCACCTCTCTTGCCTGGTGTATAACCACTTCTCTAGAAAACTACCAGACTACCTGAGCAGTATGCTCGCTCACTCCTGCTCTCCATACAAACTATAACCTCCACTTCACTGCTAACAAGTCACTGACTATTCCACACTACCTGAGCAGTATGATTACTCCAGCTCTCCATATTAACTATAACCTCCGCTCCACTACTAACAACTCACTGACTATTCCACACTACCTGAGCAGTATGATCACTCCAGCTGTCCATACTAACTATAACCTCCACTACTAACAACTCACTGACTATTCCACACTACCTGAGCAGTATGCTCACTCCAGCTCTCCATACTAACTATAACCTCCACTTTACTGCTAACAAGTCAATGACTATTCCACACTACCTAAGCAGTATGATCACTCCAGCTCTCCATACTAACTATAACCTCCGCTCCACTGCTAACAAATCACTGACTATTCCACACTACCTGAGTAGTATGATCACTCCAGCTCTCCATACTAACTATAACCTCCACTACTAACAACTCACTGACTATTCCACACTACCTGAGCAGTATGCTCACTCCAGCTCTCCATACTAACTATAACCTACACTTTACTGCTAACAAGTCAATGACTATCCCACACTACCTGAGCAGTATGATCACTCCTGCTCTCCATACAAACTATAACCTCCCCTCCACTGCTAACAAATCACTGACTATTCCACACGACCTGAGCAGTATGATCACTCCAGCTCTCCATACTAACTATAACCTCCACTACTAACAACTCACTGACTATTCCACACTACCTGAGCAGTATGCTCACTCCAGCTCTCCATACTAACTATAACCTACACTTTACTGCTAACAAGTCAATGACTATTCCACACTAACTGAGCAGTATGCTCACTCCAGCTCTCCATACTAACTATAACGTCCGCTTTACTGATAATAACTCAGATGTTTCCACATTACAAGAAAGAAGCTGATCAATCTGCCTTTTTTTCCAGAGCTCAGAAAGTCTGGAATAACCTACTTGGGAAAAAAAATCAGATATTCTCCTTAAAAATAACTGCTTCTTTATATCTAAAAACAATATGCAACTGTATATAATATGTTTAAAGGGATAGTAACACTTCGTTTTAACTTTATTTTATTTTGTAGGCATTAAAAAAACATGAAGAATGATATAAGTCTTATCTCTCAAACCTTTATGGTTTATGAGATATTCACAAGCAAAGTTCCCCTCCCCGCCCCTTTTACCTAGTGTAAGCCATCTCTTCTCAGATGTGAGTCTGGTTGTATGACAGTACAGATAACAGAAGGGGACAATTTCTTTGTATGAAAACAATGAAAGCCCTTCCCCCCTTGACAAGTTTTTCAGCTTTTTCCATTATCTTAATAGAAGATTGTCCCTCTCTGCAGTCTATCTGGGCATCTCCCTTCTTATCTGGCTGAACAGGGGGGGGATACTTTGTTTGTGAATATCTCTAAAACCATAAAGGTTTCAGAGATAAGACTTATGTCATTCTTCATGTTTTTTTAATGCCTACAAAATAAAATAAAGTTAAAATGAAGTATTACTATCCCTTTAATATATATATGTGTGTGTATATATATATATATCTATATATATATATATATATATATATATATATATATCTGTATTTGTACAAATACGTATCTCTTTACTGTAAACACTCCAGGACACACTTGAAAAAGAGAGAAATCGCAATGTATTCTTCCTGGTAAAACATTTTGTAAATAAAATAAAGGCAGTTCTTCAGTTCCTATATTATTCTATGGAGCCAATTCCCTAAGATCTCTCCAGCTGTGGAGATGTTAGTACATAGGCTCTATAGAATAACATAGAAACTGGAGAAATTATATCACTGAGGAAGTCATCTCCACTTTATCACCTCTTTATTACAACTGAGTGCATAACCCACAAAGGGTTAAAAGCCCCATTTAATTCACACCTCCCCTACGGACCAGTTATGCGCCAGAGCTGTTCCACTTTTGGCTTCTGCAAAAGGCCCTTCAAGAGGAACTATCACCCTATATAAAGTGCCCCCCAATAATTAGTCATAGGGTGATATGATTCATAACAGTGTGATTATCTGACACAAGTACCAAGTTCTGAAGTAATCCTTCTTCTTCTGAGAGCAGCGGCCAGGCTTGCACGCAGACATCTTGGCTTAGAGACATCTGTGAACCTGCTCTGTCCATCCGATACTCCTCTAGGAGACATTGCATGGTACCGTAAAGTACCAGAAGGGACTGACGGCGCAGGCTCACAGACGACTCTAAAGCAAGAAGCCTGGCCGTCAGCCTCAGAAAAAGAAGGATTGCTTCAGATTGTGGTACTTGTGCCAGATAATAGCACTATTAAGAAGCTAATAGCCATATGACTAATTATTGGGGGGGACTTTATATAGGGTGAAAGTTCCGCTTTTTATGTGTTTTTCATTGTAGAGCAATTCATTGTACACTGAAACCCTTTAACCCTTTGGGTGCCAGAGGGGTAAGCAACACAAAAGAAAAGTGGAGGCGTTTTAGGGCAAACCAATTTGCACTATAGGGGAGAAATAAAAAATTCCAGAAATTCTCATTGATTTAAATGGGGATTTTAAACCCTAGACTGCTAAAGAGATCTTCAAAGCATTGTGAAGCAATGTGTTGGAGACCTCTCTTGCAGTCAATGGGTTAAATTTAACATTTAAATCAATGGGATTGTGTCGTTTTTCCCTATAGCGCCAATGGTTTGCCTCCACTTTTCCTTAGAACATATGTCCCATCATATCGGCATGACACGTGCAGACACAGTCATGTGTATTTGCATTTGATCTTTATAAAACTACTGTGCTTTACGCGTTTCCTGCCATATCTATTACAGTCCAAGATAAACAGTGGATGTATCTGGCTTGTAGCAAAACCTGTCTGATCTGCTTCCATTTACAGTAAGAGTAGCTATGGTTTTGACATTAGTGATTTATTTTTACTCTGTACTATTGTAGCCAACCTGACTTTGACATATCCTATATTATAATTCACTAAGGATGTTTGTCAGAAGCTGTCATGCGCCGCGGCCAGTCAGTACTGTGCATGACTGCAGCGCCGCCAGTGTTGGCCCGTGTACACAGGCTTTGAAACTAATATGTATTGTAGTTTATTTTTTCCTGCAGAGTAAAACAAGGGTAATCGACATTGGAAGTCTTTTAAGTATCGAAGGGATTAAAAGCCCCATTTAAATCAGTAGGAATATTTATTTATGATACAGTTGGTTTGAATTTCATAATCTTTATTTAAATCAGTGGTAATCTACACACACACACACACACAGATAATCTGTGCATTTGAGAGTGAGTAAGAGAGAGAGAGAGTGAGTGAGGGAGAGAAAGGGAGACTGGGATGATGTACTAAGAAAATTGTAGGGTAATTCAAATGCACCATTTTGAACAAGTGGACATTCCATTTGATTTAAATTGTGTTTCCTTGGGTGGCAAAGAGGTCCCAAATCATTACTTTGCAATGCATTGTAGACCTACGTAGCATTCAAGTGGGGTTATGCACTAAGACATGTTAAAGAGGTGATAAAGTAGAGATTACTTCTCCAGTGATATCACTTCTCCAGTTCCTATGGGCTCAAGCCAAATGTTGGAGTTAAAACCAACGTGAAGAAAAAAACTGCCTTCGCAAGTTAACCAAGACTGGGTTAACGTGAGATTCAAATCTTCCTTATCCAGAAAGGCTAACGAGCGAAGAACAACAAAATACACGTTCACCTTAAATCTGCTTTGCATAGAAAATCTTCCCTAAAAACACATGATAAAAATGTTACCTAGCACCACAGCCAATTACAGCACTCCATAGTAGAAAGTTCAGTCAGAAAATCCAAAACCAACGTCGACAGTTCTGAACAGCATTCTCTGTGCTTCCCTACCCAGCCACTAGGGGAACACAGACATGGCTTTCAGCACCATGGACAGCTTTGAATGTCATAGGGATGTGCACTGCTCACCCCTGTGGCATTCAAAGGGTTACAATAAATAAAACTAGTAAACCAAGCACTACACAATGCCCCCTTCCACATCCCCCCCCCTTAGTATGTCACATATATTGCATATATGCGACATACTAACCCCATACACATCCACCTCAGGAACTTCCATGTAGTGGACAAATCTGTCTTTTATTCCACAATTAACCTTTTGAGTACCAGAGAGGTAGGAAAGCATTGCTTAGCATGTTTCCTACCCCTCTGGTACCCAAAGGGTTAATAGGCAAGGTATGGACTACATACCTTGTCTGTATATATATGTGTGTGTCTGTTTTAAACATTTTATTATTAAAATACAATTATTAAACACATATTAACTTAGCTTCATTCATTTGTAATGCCCTACCTCCTGTGTCCCATTGCTATTAGTACTTTTGCTCCACTCTTCGTTGGAGAGTGGAGCAAAAATACTAATAGCAATGGGACACATTATTAATGAATGAATGTAATACTTAAACTATTGATGAAGCAACCCTACGCTGACAGTAGCGCTCCCTTCATCATATTTCTTTATTACTATATTGTTGTGGGCATCAGCATGGCTGGGGACATTCTAGAGGACAGAGGCATTGGAGGAAGCGGGTGGAGGGGAGAGAGACATCGGAAGAAGCGGGTGGCAAGCTTGTATTTGCTGCCCGCTTCCTCCGATACCTCTCTCCGCTTCACTAGTCGACATGGATTCGCACACTGAACGAAGTCGCCAGCAGTTCCACGGCCCTGAAATCGGAATACATCCATCCTGTTCCTCCTACATTCCCAGTGGAGGAGCGGAGAGGATCCGATCAGACTTCAGCACCATAAAAAGCATAATTCCCTTAACCCTATGAGTGCCATATGAATGTGCTTTGCACATCCCTGTGGCACTGAAAGGGTTCCAGCCTGAGAGAATGGCAGGAAAGCTATATATCATAGCTTCTTTGCCCTTCTCTACTCACTGAACCAGCTGAGACAGCTATCCACTGATCAGCTGATTCAGGTGAACACAGAAGTCACAAGGCACTATTCAACTGAGAAAACAATGAGATGTAGATCTCACTTGGACAACCCTATAGTACCAGACACTGCATGAGGTATTGTCAACCCCTTCCCCAGAATCCAGTTAAGCCCATACTCACTGACCCGCTTGAAGTCCTTCTCCAGGAACTCTTTTTGAACATGTCCAGAGAACAGTGAACATCAGCCCCAATCCAGTGCCCAGTAAGCCAAGGAGGCTCTCACCGCACTCACATATCTCTCTTTTCTCTACCAGATCTCTCAGCTCTGCCCCAGATCTCTTCATCCCCCCCATATTCCTTCACTGTCTCTCTCAGCCTCTTTCTCATCAGTGAAGTGTAAAAAAGAACTGGGATTTCCATATGGGAAAACTCCTCAGCCCAGGACATATAAAGCAGGGAGAGCAGAGGGAAGCCCTGCACAGTCCCTCCCCAGCCAGCATAGGGACTTCACTCTTAACTGGTACCTAACTCTTCCCCACACACTTCGATATACCTTCTTGTAATTATTTCACTGTAAAAAAAAAAATAATAATAAAATGATTTAATATAAACAAAAAGATTGCATTTAGAGTGCCAGATGGCTGTGCAATGCAGGATGTTGCATACTTCTCACAGATGTACCCTTCCTTGAAACCTTCTTGATAATTGGAACTTGTATCGTCTGTCCGCGTCTAAGAAGTAGAGATCGGAGGCAGGGCGATCACTCCTAAGACACATAGTAACATTGTAACAGTAAATTAGGTTAAAAAAAAAGACAAAAGTCCATCAAGTTCAACCTTTGCCTCTTAACCCAGGGAAATGAGAATTATATAGCTTTCCTGCTGCCAGATAAGTTAGTCTTCATCAGATCTTCCTGTTTTGCCTACTAATACATAGTATATTCCTATAGGTTCCCCTTTGAAAGAAATGTATCTAATCTTCTCTTAAATTTATCCATTGTATCTGCCATAACCACATCCTTGAGCAAAGAATTCCACAATTTAACAGACCTTACTATAAAAAAGCCTTTCCTCTGCTGAAGTAGAAACCTCTTTCCTCTAATCTCAAGGGATGTCCCCTGGTCATTTGATCAGGCCTTGGAATGAATAACTCACACGAGAGATTCTTGTATTGACCTCTCATCTACTTGTACATTGTGATAAGAGTTTGTGTAGTCTTTCCTCATACGTCAAGTCCTTCATTCCCCTAATTAAATTTGATGCTCTTTGCTGTACCCTCTCCAGTTCTAAAATATCCTTTTTCAGAACTGGTGTCCAAAATTGCACTGCATATTTGAAGTGAGGTCTTACCAATGATTTGTACAATGGCAAAATGATGTTATCCACTCTTGCTTCAATACCCCTGCATGTTCATACTTGGGAACTCTCTGTATCTCCCCAGGAGACTCTGATTTTTAGTGTTAGTTACTGGGTCTCCGGGGACAAAGACTGATTCTCTGGTGGTGGTGGTGCATTTCCTGTGAAACTTTGCCCAGTTCTTTTTCTCATCCCGTTCCTCCCACTTCCTGCCCAGTTCTCCTTCTTCCAACCCTGTCCTTCCCATTTCCACCCACTTTATGACACAAGGTCAATAATACCCACCCACTATATTAAGCCCCAACCTTATGACTCAAATCATATCAGCAGCACATGAGCCCTCTCCAGGGGCTCAAGAAGAGGAAGTTCCCAGGTATGGACATGGTAAGTCCCTAAAGCCCCAGTGCATTTTCTGCACTCCAGACTCCTTGTCCAGCCATGCGGGGCAGAATTCTTGAAATGATTGTTGCTTAGTGGGTAGCTTCCGCCAGCTCCCTTACAGTCTGCCAGAAAACCAAGACGTGGGATTGCGCCATCTTCAATACAAATGCCTGAGTCAGGGTAACTAGTCCCTGCCTGCTCCCCAGCAGTCCTGGGGGATGGTCATCACAATGAGTAGACACAAATTCTCCTCTATAATCCCCTCCCCTTAATAAAGTGCAATTTTGTGGACATTACATGTTTTGGAAAAGGCTTTTTGTCTATCCTATATAATAATTCGCTAAGTTGTGTGTAACGCCCAACATGAGCATTAGACACTGCTGCGCGTGCGGCAGTCATGCGCAATACAGACTGCCTGCGCCGCGGCTGATACTCCTTCGGAGCTCCTTCAGAGCGCCCAGCTCTGTATCAGCAGTGGAGCGGCCAGTCTCTGCCTGGTGTGACTGCCCCGCGACCGGCTGCCAGAGGCACTGTGGCCCGTGTAACGGGCTGTTCAACTAGTATATATATATATGTGTGTGTCTAGTTGCTTCTCTTTAACCCTATAATGACTAGAATGATGCACAAATCAATGTATTACACACTCCCTGTAGTCTGTAAAGGTTTAGATTAGTTTTTATAGGTGCAGTGCCTCTTATGAAAAATATTGAGTACAATAGCATGTTAACTGGTGAAAATAAATCAGATCTGTGGTTTTTTTTATTCTTTCTCATCACATCTCTATTAATATACAAGTCTATAAAACAGTGTAACAAGCTTCTTGCGTTGCTGTGGCAACAGAGAGAGTCTTTACTCTCAGTTTCTCTTGGTGACGCTAGCTGATAACATCCCACCTATCCCTCTCAACTGGCTCTTCCAGATCTCCCTATTTGGGTGTGTGTGTTTGATCGTGAGTGGCGGCTTTAAAGGGACAGTAATATTTCATTTTCAACGCAGCTCAATTTGTTCAACAGAATGAATAGTATTTATTTATTTTTATTTATTTAGAAAATGTTTCACCAGGAAGAATACATTGAGGTTTCTCTCATTTTCAGGTATGTCCTGGAGTGTTTACAGTAACGAGTTGCTTATTTGCACAAATACAGAGACTTAATATATATACACACACATATACTAAAAATGTTATATACAGTTACATACTGTTTTTAGACATAAAGAAGCAGTTATCCTTAAGGATTTTATCCTGGAAGAAGATCTAATTTTTTCAGGTAGGTTATTCCAGACTTTTGGAGCTCTGAAGGAAAAGGCAGATCTTCCTGCTTCTTTCTTGTAGTGTGGAATAGTCAGTGAGTTGTTAGCAGTGGAGTAGAGGTTATCGTTAGTATGGAGAGCTGGAGTGATCATACTCTTCAGGTAATCTGGTACTTTTCTGGAGAGGTGGTTATGAACCATCAAGAGAGGTGAAGGACACGTCTAGATTCGAGTGTTAGCCAGTTTAGTTCTACAATATTCTCCCTCCCACCCCTTTTCCAGTTCTGATGCCGTCTCCTTCTTGTCAAACACTATCTGAAGATTGTCCCTTGTTGTTGGATCCCACTGTTGGATCTCAGCCTGAAGTGCTGATGTCAGGAAAACGGACGTGAGCGATCAGCATAAAATGACATCGTAACTATACAGTTTTGGATAATACGATCAGCAGCCGGCAGTACTATTCGTTCTGTTAAACAAACAGAGCTGCGATGAAAACAAAATATTACTATCCCTTTAAAGAAAAAGAGGAAGGGAAAGGTGTGGAAGAAGACCATCTGAATGTAGTGGTCCTGCAGAAATTCAGCTAATAAGGAAAAATGTCAGAAATGAACTGCAAAATGTAAAACCTTTGAGTGCCAGAGGGGTACGCAATGCATTGCTTTGCAATGCATTGCATTCCCCTCTGGCACTCAAAGGGTTAAGGTTTGCAGGGTCACTTAGAAATGTCAGAGTTAAGCTCTCAGTTGTCAACTTGGAAGCACTGCCCCTTTAAAATTTTAGTGTGCACAAAGTAATGTCAAGAAATGCTTATGGCTGCCTGGTATCTAGTTGGTTTACAATTTAAATGACATGAAGTACATGTGTTCTCGGCCCTTCAGAGCTTACTTACATAGAGGAACTGCTTCCAGGAACGAACAAGTCTTTGGTAATGAAGCCAACATGTGTATCTTTGTAATGATCCTAGTCTGTAAGGATTCAAAAGCCTTGTTTGATTTATTGCATCCAGATGTTACCGGACAAATGTGAAGTTTTCCAGGAACTTATACAGGACAATAGGCGTCATTATTACAGCGGGACTGAAGTACTGTGGAGTACTGCATTAAATCTGGAGCAAACCAATTACGCCATAGGAGACAAGTAAACATTTTCATTCATTTAAACGAGGGCCTTTAACCCCTTGAATACTAGAGAGGTCGCAAAGTTATTTTGAAACAATGTATTTGAGACCTCTCCAGTATTAAAGGGGTTCAAACAGATTCGCTTTTTATTTTAAATAGGGCTTTTAACCCCTTGAACGCTAGAGAGGTTTCCAAAGTACTTTGAAACAATGTATTTGAGAACTCTCTAGTATTCAAGGGGTTAAAATCCCTATTTAAAACAAAGGGAGACTTTTTCCTCCTATGATGCAGTAGCTCTGCCCCAGATTTAAAGGGAAAGTAGTGTTTCACAAAAACAGCAGCTTCAACTAATCTTCATAGTATTTGGGACATGGAGAGTGTTATTTCATTACTATCAGAGTTGTAGTTCAAGAGTAATTGAATAATAAAGTATCCCCCCCCCTTTTACCTAGTTTAAGCCACTTCCCCTTGACTGGACAGATCACAGCAAGGGACAATCTTCTTACTGTGATGATAAGGAAAATCCTGCCCCCCTTGACAGGTTTTCTCTTATGCTCACTGAAGATTGTCCCTCTCTGTGATCCATCTGGACAGTCTTGCTGCTCTGAGGTGAGCAGTGTTACATCAGTAAAAGGGGTGGGAGCGGGATACTTTATCATTCGGTTACTCTTGAACTACAACTCTGACAGTATTGAAATAACACTCTCCATGACCCAAATACTATGATGATTAATTGGAGCTGCTTTTATTATGGAACATTACTATGACTTTAACCCTTTGTGTGCCAGAGGGGTACGCATTCATCAAAAAAAATTGGGCATAGAGGGTCTGGAATTGGCAGTGAAGAGGGCGGAGTTACAAGGGAACTCACAGAACTCTCAGACCCAGCCTCTGCTCCTGGAGACCTGGCAATTAAGTACAAACACCAGAGTGTGTGTGCAGGTATGTAGAGGGGTCACTAATGTTTTGCTTTGGAGACTTCTCTGGCATTCAAGGAGTTAAAGTACCAATTTAACCCTGGCTCTCCCCCTATGGTGCAGTTGGTTTGTCCTATAATAACGTCGCTTTGCTTTGAACATATGGCCCTAATTAGGACTGGAATAATTCTGGTCAAACCAACTGCACTAGTGGGAACAAATAAAGTTTCCATTGATTTGAATGGGGTTTTAAACCCTTGTAGTGTGCTGAAGACCTCTATAGCATTCAAGAATTTAAAAGCCTTGTTCCCCCCGAGCACTGGTCAGTTTACTTTTGTGTCCTATGTGTCCAGAATCAATCCAGTTGAACTCTGCATATCAGCTCCTGTATTCCTTTGTGTTAGTGTAAAAATGAGTGCAGTCTCTCTTTACTTAATAAAAGGGGGTAGATCAGCACTCATACAATGCTATCATCAAAGTGTATTATTGTGACTATCAATTTATTAAAATAAAATACGTTTATAAAAAAGGGTAGATCAGCGCACATACAATGCTAAGTATAGTATGGTAATTATTGCTGTATTAAAATACAGTTAAAAACAATTAAAACGGTATCTAAAAGACAGATGCAGAAATTACACAGGAAAACTGACCTTCCTATATGCACTAAATGGCCAATCACAATCAGGGAGCGTGGTAAAGTGTAAAATACATAAAGGTCATTCTTTTGTTTTGTGATCAAGGTACATCATGTTTAAAAATTCTTTCCAAAGTACAGCTTTTCTGAAATTATGTTTTTGTTTAATTTTTTTTTCATCAGTATATGTTCATTAAGTCAGTTGATTTGATGACGTACAGAATGTTTTGTTCTGTTTGTTTTGTTTTTAAGTCTCTTGCTCATAATCACTACAAGGTTTCTTGATAATGTGGTTGACCTGTTTCCAGATCACTGCATAACAAGACCAGTCAAGTGTTTCTGATGAGTCCAAGGTTCTATCTTGATATAGTTTATTAGCTTTGAACTTCCTTGTGTAGTCTTTGGCTGTAGAAGGTATTTACAAGCTAAACAGAGAAAGTATGAAAGTGAATTACTTAAAGGAAAAATAATTGCTTGGGAAATAATGAACTAGCGACTTCTATAAACATACTTGTGAAATAATCCTTTAACAAACAGGGTTATCTAAGAACGGGGAAAGGTGTGATTTCCACTGAATCCTTTATTTTTGTCTGGTGTTACAGAATTCCCCAGATGGGAAACACAGTGTACAGGTAGGGGAAGCATGTCATGGGCAGGGTTGATCCAGACAGGAAGTGTGACTACTACGGAGGAGTAATGGAAGGACTTATTAAGAGCGGAGGCAGGAAGTGGACTGCTGATCGGGGAAGAGAGGGCAAAGAGAAGCATCCCTCCCTATTATGGTTGTTTGTGTGTTTGGTTGTGTGTCACGGCGGGTGGATAGTCCTTGCATGGTTTTCAGAGATTGATAACTGATGTGGATTTTATTCTCGGGAGGAAGCCCTTGGGAAGCTTGCTCCAGATTTAGGTCGCGGGTGGTGATGTTACGCATTGAAGCTAAAGTGGATGATCAATGAGGTAGTCCCTGGGAGTCAGCTGTAGTGCTAAAAATGGTGGAGTCAGCTGTAAGTGCTGTTGAATATTGGGGTCCACTATAGTGCTGAAGGATGTGGGGATTCTAGCATGAGCCCGTACAATTTGGCCATGCTTGGTTTCTGAGAATGTATATTCACAATGACTGTCATTTAATAAGTGATTATTGATTAATTCATTATTATGATGGCTGAATAAGAACAATGTTAATAATGTGCTGTGAAATAGTTCAATAAAGCCGTGGCCTGTATCCCCAAAAAATATGTATATGTGTTTATTTTGGGATCATACCCTCTCCTTATAACGTGTCTTCAACAACATTTGTACAATTAGACTGCTGATGTGTCAGTGCATCAAGGTTGCAAGATACAGGAGATGGATGTATACTCCAATGGCTTCAAGGCCTGCACTTATTTTTGGCTGGGTGCAGAAACTCTAGTGGTCTCCTGGTTGACCACTCACGAACGTATATATATATATATATATATATATATATACACAAGGGAGAACGTACTCACAGCAAATTGCAAAATAGTAACAGCTATTGCTGAATCTTTATTGATGAATAGAACACGTGCAATGTTTCAGGGGGGCTCAATGCCACCCTTCTTCAGGTTTAACATTCAACCACCCATAACCCAGTTTATATACATACAGTACAAATCTACCCACCAATCACATTGTTAATTCTTGTATACATAATTAATGAGTGATAATCACCATCTACTAAGGCGAAGCACCCATAGCAGGTATTGCTAGGGTAGATCAATGTATACATAGCCACAATGATCAATAATAGTATATATAGTATGTAATGCACAACACATAAAAACAATATAAATTGTACCAAAATACCAGCTGCAGTCCATCACAGATCGCTGAATCAGGTTACATCTTGCAGTTCATTTTCCATAGCAGAGTCTTGAGTTACCTGAATTATAAAAATCATTTCAGGCTACAGTCCTCATTTAACCCTTTAGGGTGTTTAGTGTCCAGTTTATAAATCCAAAAGCATTCACGTTGTAATAGTAACCTTTGTATACTGCCACCTCTCAATGGTAGTTTCACTGTTTCTAATATTTGCCAACGAAGTTGTGATACATCGTGCTTAATATCAAAAAAATGTTTGGTTACTGGTAGTGATTTCCCCTCTGGGTTAAAGTTAGGGTT